>CM046875.1:140194913-141394913 GCA_025667525.1 Glebionis coronaria
AATGCATTATTATAATCAATGGACTTGAACAATAGCTCGGTTTCTTTATCATTGTTTAACGAATCAATAATGCATCATTTTCACCTTTGATGTATCACAACTAAGCATCATCATCTAAGTATTACACAACCTTGATCGCCATCACCATTATCTAACAAAAATAGTATTAATAATGGTCTTCATCTTGTAACTTTTTAAAAATATTAACAAAATAATGCACCATCCTCATCTTTTTCAAAATGTTTGAAAAGCCGACATCGACTACCAAGAAAGAGGCATTCTATATTTTGGAATTGGTTTTGTTTAACCCGTAAAATAACGAAACATAAAACTTGGTTGATGATGTTGAAAATAAAGTTAGCATGAAAACGATTAGATCAGTGCGATAAATCAAAATATGGAATAATATATTGGATAGAGTGAATCGTCGTCGATGAAGAGATGTATAAATTCTATGTGTTATTGTTTTAAAAGTCCATGAATACGGGGCAAAGAACAAGAATTGAACGTGTTTATAGTTATGGATTAAAAGACTTTCTTACCCCTCTTTATCTGTTTTTCTTGATTAAGCAACATATTGATTTTCAAAATAACTACAAGAATGCCACAACTAATCTTAACTCTTGATTTAATCATCTAACGGTTACAAATCTCCTACCTTTTTTACTTTAATAGCCTATTTTAGATTAACGCTTCCCCTTCTTGTATATTTACAAGACGAGGTAAATGCATGTACAATTACATAGGTTAAGAGACAAATGCGGACTTTAAAAATATAAAATATTAGAAATTTTAAATTAAAAATTCGGATTGAATTTTAAATTTTTAAAAAAATATCTATTTTTATAATAAATTTACCGTTACTTAAGCGTAAACTAGAACTAAAATATAACGAATGTTAAAATTACAAATTAAATAAATTAAAAACGCACAAAACAAAAACTCTCTGGAACAACAAAAAAAACGACCCCGCCCGTTGGGCGGGTTACGACGCTAGTATATATATATATATGTATATATATATATATATATATATATATATATATATATGTATATATATATATATATATATATATATATATATATATATATATATATATATATATATATATATATATATGTATATATATATATGTATATATATATATATATATATATATATATAGTATATATATATATATATATATATATATATATATATATATATATATATATATATATATATATATATATATATATATATATATATATATATATATATATATATATATATATTTATATATATATAATATATATATATATATATATATATATATATATATATATATATATATATATATATATATATATATATATATTATATAGAGAGAGAGAGAGAGAGAGAGAGAGAGAGAGAGAGAGAAAGGTTAACGTAGGATAGTTGTTAACATAGGAAGTATAGGAAGTAACGTGAATCGTTAGATGTATTAGTATATGATGTCATTTGATGAACTCTGGTCAATGTCATTTTGTAAATAACATGAAAGGAAGTGGTGGTGCTCGCCCCGAGTAACTTTTTGATACATACTACAAAGATACATGATAGCTCGCTGACGAGTAACATTTTGATATATGATCTACAAAGATACATCGTTTCTCGACGTGATTAACTTTTTGATACATAATATACAAAGAAACGCGATACCTTACTACGAGTAACATTTTTATAGATAAATATAGATGAACATACACATGATACATAACTTCCTACGCTAATTTATTTTAAGCACTATTTTACAAGAACCTCAATCTATATATATATATATATATATATATATAGTATATATATATATATATATATATATATATAAATATATATATATATATATATATATATATATATATATATATATATATATATATATATATATATTATATATATATATACTAGCCTTTAGACCCGTCCGGTGGACGGTGTAGCTTTATGTATATATTTTTTAATGAAAATTAAATTTATATGTGTTTTGTATTAGAAGTTTAGTATATGTAGTGTTAGTTATGGCATTGATATTTTAATAATGTAGCATAGAATAGACAAAAATAATGTAGTTTAAGATATTTTATTTATTAAAGAATATTATGAGTTAATTGAATTTTGCAACGTTAACGGTATGAATAAGTTTGTTACATTAAATCTTTTTAGAATAATAATAATATTGTATAAATATTTTATGTATTTTTAAATTTTATGAGGTAATAAATTTTGTATATGTTAATGTTATGAATAATGTTTTTACATTAATTTTTTTTGAAATTAATACTACCGTTGTGCATTTTTATAGAATTTTGTATTTAAGACATTGTTTCACCATCATTCCTTATATATTTTTATAGAATTTTATATTTATGGCATCATTTGTAATTCCTATATATATTTTTATAGAATTTTGTATTTAAGGCATTATTTTTAATTCATATTTTATTTTTGAAGCATTTTATGGAATCATTTTTATAGAATTTTGTATGTTAGGCATTGTTTTGCCATCCTTCCATACATATTTTGATAGAATTTTGTATTTAAGACATCATTTGTAATTCCTATATATATTTTTTATAGAATTTTGTATTTAAGGCATCATTTTTAATTCCTATTTTATTTTTGAAGTATTTTATGGAATCATTTTTATAGAATTTTTAATTTAAGGCATTGTTTCACCATCCTTCCGTATATTTTTATAGAATTTTGTATCTAATGCATCATTTGTAATTCCTATATATATTTTTATAGAATTTTTTATTTGAGGCATCATTTGTAATTCCTATTTTTTTTGAAGCATTTTATGGAACCATATTTATAGAATTTTGTATTTTAGGCATTGTTTCACCACCCTTCCATATATATTTTTATAGAATTTTGTATTTAAGGCATCATTTGTAATTCCTATATATATTTTTACAGAATTTTGTATTTAAGTCAGTCATCATTTGTAATTCCTATTTTATTTTTGAAGCATTTTATAGAATCATTTTTATAGAATTTTGTATTTAAGGCATTATTTCACATCCGTCCTTATATATTTTTATAGACTTTTGTATTTATGGCATCATTTGTAATTTCTATATATATTTTTATAGAATTTTGAATTTAAGGCATCATTTGTAATTCCTATTTTATTTTTGAAGAATTTTATGGAATCATTTTTATAGAATTTTGTATTTAAGGCATTGTTTCACCATCCTTCCTTATATATTTTTATATAATTTTGTATTTAAGGCATCATTTTTAATTCCTATATATTTTTTTATAGAATTTTGTATTTAAGGGATCATTTGTAATTCCTATTTTATTTTTGAAGCATTTTATGGAATCATTTTTATAGAATTTTGTATTTTAAGGTATTGTTTCTCCATTATTCCTTATATATTTTTAAAGAATTTTGTATTTAAGGCATCATTTGTAATTCCTATATATATTTTTATAGAATTTTATATTTAAGGCATCATTTGTAATTCCTATTTTATTTTTGAAGCATTTTATGGAATCTTTTTTTTATAGAATTTTGTATTTAAGGCATTGTTTCACCATCACTCCTTATATATTTTTATAGAATTTTGTATTTAAGACATCATTTGTTATTCCTATATATATATATTTTTTAAAATTTGGTATTTAATGCATCATTTGTAATTCCTATTTTATTTTTGAAGCATTTTATGGAATATTTTTTATAGAATTTGTATTTAAGGTATTGTTTCACCATCCTTTCTTATATATTTATATAGAATTTTGTTTAAGGCATCATTTGTAATTCCTATATATATTTTTCTTGAATTCTGTATTTAAGGGATCATTTGGAATTCCTATTTTCTTTTTGAAGCATTTTATGGAAACCCTTTAATGAATTACATGTGTCATTTTTATAAAATTTTGTATTTAAGGAATTGTTTCACCATCCTTCCTATATAAGGGTTTTTGATTTGATTGATTTGATATATATATATATATATATATATATATATATTATATATATATATATATATATATATATATATATATATATATATATATATATATATATATATATATATATATATATATATATATATATATATAGGGGAGAGATCAAATAAAAGATTTTTTTTATAAGAAGGATAAGAAGGATTTTCAACCATTGATTTAAAATCAATGGATGATATTAAACCATAATCTCAACTAACTAATCAACTAACTAACTAACCATTTAAATATGAATTTTAAAAAAAATTTCAAAAATTCTGAAAAAATTCCAATAGACTGGGTATGTTGGTACAAAAAACTTTTGTGAAAAAAGTTTTTTTAATTCGAAGATTTTTTACGTTTTTTAATGCACAAAAACGAAATTTTGATGCACAAAAACGATAATTTTTAGGTTTTTTACGTTTTTTTGGCATCAAGAATTCATTTTTATACCCGACTTCTTTTGACTTTTTTCTTTAAAATTTGATGCCGCATCAAATTAAAACAACTTGAAAATTTTGTGCATGAAAAAAGTTTTGTACACAAAATTTCACCTTTTTGTGCAACAAATTTCGTTTTTTGTGCACTAAAAAATGTAAAAAAAACTCAAAATTAAGAAAACATTCTTCACAACTTTTTTATACACCAACATATCCGATATTATGGAACTTTTTCAGAATATTTTGAGAACTTTTTTAAAATCATGTATAGATGGTTAGTTAGTTAGTTAGTTAGAAATATGGATTGATCTCATCCATTGATTATAAATCAATGGCTGAAAATTCTTCTTATCCTTCTAACAATAATTTTTTTTTATTTTAACTATCCCATATATATATATATATATATATATATATATATATATATATATATATATATATATATATATATATATATATATATATATATATATATATATATATATATATATATATATATAGGGGGGAGAGTTAAAATAAAAAGACTTTTTTTGTGAGAAGGATAAGAAGGATTTTCAGCCATTGATTTAAAATCAATGGATGAGATCAATCCATATTTCTAACTAACTAACTAACTAACCATCTAAACATGATTTTAAAAATTTCTCGAAAAAATCTGAAAAAATTCCATAATATCGGATATGTTGGTGCATAAAAAAGTTGTGAAGAAAGTTTTCTTAATTTTGAGTTTTTTACGTTTTTTTAATGCACAAAAAAATGAAATTTGATGCACAAAAAGGTGAAATTTGGTGTACAAAATTTCTTTCATGCACAAAATTTTTAAGTTGTTTTAGTTTGATACGGCATCAAATTTTAAAGCAAAAAGTTAAAAGAAGTTGGACATAAAAAATCAATTCTTAATGCACAAAAAACGTAAAAAGCATAAAAATTATCGTTTTTTGTGCATCAAAATTTCGTTTTTGTGCATTAAAAAAACGTAAAAAATCTTCGAATTAAAAAAAACTTTTTTCACAAAAGTTTTTGCACCAACATACCTGATCTACTGGAATTTTTTCAGAATTTTTGAAACTTTTTAAAAATCATATTTATATGGTTAGTTAGTTAGTTGGTTAGTTAGTTAGGATTGTGGTTTAATCTCATCCATTGATTTTAAATCAATGGCTGAAAATCCTTCTTATCCTTCTCACAAAAAAAAATCTTTTTATTTGATCTCTCCCCTATATATATATATATATATATTATATATATATATATATATATATATATATATATATATATATATATATATATATATATATATATATATATATATATACATATATATATATATATATTATATATATATATATATACATATATATATATATATATATATATATATATATATATATATATAATATATACATATATATATATATATATATATATATATATATATATATATATATATATATATATATATTAATATATATATATATATATATATATATATATATATACTAGCGTCGTAAACCGCCTAACAGGCGGGGTCGCTTTTTTTCTTGTTCCGGAGGATTTATTGGTTGTCCGTGTTTAGTTTCTTGAATTTGTAATTTAACCTTTAGTATATTTTAGTTATAGTTAACACTTAAGTAACGTTTATTTGTGGTCAACTGGCAGGACTGTTTTTTTAAATATGAACGAACCATTGACGATGAACCCGTGAACCGGTGACTCGATTGGGTTGACCCAATGATCGATCTAGTTACCCGGTGACTTAAGCGGGCTGACCCGGTGTTGAAATCGTAACCTGATATATTGCGATAACATGATTCTTAAATTTACGTTAAAAATATATATTTTTAAAAGATTTAAAATTCAATCCCAATTTATATATATATATATATTATATATATATATATATATATATATATATATATATATATATATATATATATATATATATATATATATATATATATATATATATATATATATATATATATATATATCCTCAAGGTAGATATGCTTTTCTTCTCAGAAAAGACCATCCTTTTTTGTATATATATATATATATATATATATATATATATACTATATATATATATATATATTATATATATATATATTATATATCTATATATATATATATATATATATATATATATATATATATATATATATATATATATATATATATATATATATATATATATATATATATATATATATATTTCGAAAATTAATAAAAAAATTCATATCTAAACCTCACAAACACGCAATAATGAAAACAAAAAACCTTTACACTCGGATAAACCTTAAAAAGAATACCAATATTAAAAAAAACAGCGTTTTGTTATTTCCTATACCGGAATGACGCAAGTTTAATAGTAGCAATTGTTATTTTGGTTCTTTAAATATATTTTTCTCCGACGCAAGTTTTAATGTTTAATATTTATTATTCCATGGCAATTTTTACATGTCTAAACCTTTACACTCGGATAATTATTGAGTTGCAAAAATTAATCCAAATTTTAGAAAATAAAAAAATTTGAATCTAAATAAGAAAACTAATAAAAATAGTTCGAAAATTAAAAGCAAAAAATAAAGGGGTTGTTTAGTCGTGGAAAACTTTTTCATAATTTTATGCTTCTAAATTTAGAGAGAATGAAAGAGTTTTCTTTTCTAGAGTAGAGTTGAAAATTTTGAACACCTGTTTAGATGGTACTTATCATTTTCAAAAGAAAATAAACAATGTTTAGGAGAAAATATTTTCAATAATTTTTTTTCATGATCAACCTTTTTTCACGTTTTTTCTAGTTTTTACATTTTCATGTGTTTTTCCCCGTCTTCTTTTTTCACGTTTTCTAAGTTCTTTTACGTTTTCATCAGCTTTCTTACGTTTCTCATTTTTTTACGTTTTCGCCTGATTTTTTAAGTTTTCGTCCACTTTTTAGGGTTTCATATGAGTTTTTACGTTTACGTCAGCGTTTTTTACGTTTTCGTCAGCATTTTTATGTTTTCATCAGTAATTTTACGTTTTGTCAGCAATTTTACGGATCTGTCAGTATTTTTATGTTTTCCTCAGTATTAATACGTTTTCGGCTAAATTTTTGTATTTTCCTCAGTATTTTTATATTTGTTTTTGTACTTTTACGTTTTCGTCCGTTTTTTAACGTTTTCATCAGCGTTTTTACGTTTTTCTCAGAATTTTTGCACATTTTGGACGGAAACGTGATTATACTGACGAAAACTTAAAATACAGATGAAAACGCAAAATTATAGAGAAAACGTCAAAAATACTAATGAAAAATGTAAAAACGCTGATGAAAACGTAAAAATTAGACTAAAACGTAAAAGATCGGACGAAAACATAAAAAATTGGACGAAAACGTAAAAAACCCTTCCTTAAACGTAAAAAAATCGGATGAAAATGTGAAAAGCTGACGAAAACGTAAAAAAAACCGGACAAAAACGTAAAATATCGGATGATAACGTAAAAAATCAGACAAAAAACATAAAAAAATAGGACAAAACGTAAAAATACTGACGAAAACGTAAAAATCGCAAGAAAAAGTAAAAAACAGTCGAAAACGTAAAAATTCGAACGAAAACATAAATATTTTGCCGAAAGGGTAAAAAAATCAGATGAAAACGTAAAATGCTGATGAAAACGGAAAAATTCGGACGAAAACGTAAAAATACTGACGAAAACGTAAATAACGGATGGAAGCGTAAAATACTGACGAAAATGTACTAAATCGAAAAAAAACTTACAAATACTGACGAAAAATAAATATACTGATGAAAGCGTAAATATATTGACGGAAACGTAAACAACTGACAAGAACGTGAAAAACTAACGAAAATGTCAAAATAACTGACGAAGACATAAAAAATCTGACAAATACATAAAAAAACGGCGAAATCGTGAAAAAATAAGAAACGTAAAGAAAACTAACAAAAACGTGGAAAATGTCGAAACGTAAAACTCTTGAAAAAAACGTTAAAAGGTGACGAAAACGTAAAATAGGGTTAGAAATAAATATGTGAACATGTTTTATTTTTGTTTGGGAAAAAAATAGAAAAGGATATTATAGGGTTTTCTAGTGTCTATAAAAAATTTGAAAATGAAAATTTCATGATTTTTAGAAAATATTGAAAGAAAGTTGAAATAAACATGTTTTTCACCCAAAATTTAGAAATAAAAAAATTTGAAACTTACGTATATGGGTTAGTAACAATTAAACAAAAACCTTACCATAGCAAGTTGGTAAGTTTGATTACTCCTAAATGAAAGGTCCCATGTTCAAATCTCGCAAATGGCACTTTTTTATAGAAAACGGAAATAATAAAAGTCTGCGTTTCGCAAAAACACAAGTTTCAAACCCGCGTTTCGAAAACACAGGTTTCAAAACTGCGTTGTTTCGAAAACGTAATTTCCAAAATAGCGTTTCCAAATGCAGTTTCAGAAAAGTTCCAAAACAGCGTTTTCAAAACGCATTTTCAAAAAAGTGCGATTTCAAATCACACAAAACGTGGAAAATGGAGATTTTCTAGGAATTTCTCAAATCCTATTCATTTAAAGATGTGACTGGAATATGACTGGATTAAAAATTGTGGTTTCAAATCATAATTATACCTATATATAATATAAAGATATAGAGATGGGATCATTAGAAAACCTTCTTTTGATAGGAAAACATAGAAAACAATACAAATACTCTTTCTTTTTTTGCACCAAAACTACAAGGGGTCAAAATGTAATTTATAAATCTTTATGGGTAAATCTTACACTTTTCAATCTTTCTTACCACTTTTTCTTTTTGTTAGCGTATTTATTTTACACGGCCACTATATCCACCACAACCTCCGTATGAACCACCGTGACCACCACGACCCACCTTTTTTTACGCATACAACGATGGAGATCCCCTCCGGTGACAGAACGAGCATGGGGATCATCTCCGGCGATGAAGATCATCCTGGACTGCGACCTGAACGGCGTTGAAGATCTTCTCTGGCGTCCTGAATGGAGATGGAGATCATCTCTGGCACATTAACGGCGATTTTGTACGATTAACGAAATCATATTTTTTTTATTTATTGGAAGTAAGTTTATTAACATATTTTAATTTTATTTTTGTTAAATACAGGTGAAGTAATATTAGAGAAGCACATATTGGGATATGGGTAAGATTGCATTGAAATGCATGTTGGGGTAGTAAAATCTAGAGACCAAGCTTTAGATGTTGGATAAGTGTACGTTTATGATACAAGCAGCTAAGTTTACCTCTTTTCCCTTGAATAAACTAGACCCGACTGGTCGTTTCATCGAAATAGTGTGCTATGCCGTATTTTGACATTTAGAGTATTACACAACACTTGCCCGTATGATAACATAGAATCCTAGGAATTGAGCTTAAGGGAATTGTTGTATAGTAGTGATAAGCAAGAGCTGACATAGAGTAAAAACAAGGACATGCGTGATGACGAACAGATAGATAAATTAGGGTTGCATAGGTCATCATCGATATAAACTATTTTTTTCGTGTATAATTTAGAGTGGCATTTTGACAGTGAACTTATGTTTTGTTCTTTCAATCGTTTGTATGTCAATGTAGTGGTTGTCAACAACATCCCGTTGCTAAATTATAGATAGGATGTAGATGATAAGCGGTCACATAGGGAGGTAATATTTCAAAATTATGCTTCTTTTAATATATAAAGAACTGTAGATAATTACTTTAACTACTATGTACCATTGCGTGATTGGATATGTTTATTTTAGCATATAAGCACTATAAGAGGGAATGTAAGATTGCTTATTCAAGTGATAATATCAATTCTTTTAGCACATAAGCAGTTTAGAGTGTTTGGATTTGTTTATTCCAGTTGATAAGCACTTAAAATAACACGTAACGAAGCAGATAATGTGAATATTTCATTATAACGCTTTTGGTCACCACTATTTCACATTGCCGTTTTAGTTCTTAATAGTTGAAATCTTTATCATCATGATATTTTCTGTTAGGATAGTTTTTCCATTTCTTACTCAATCTCACAGATTTCTGGTGTGTATGCCCATAAGGTGAGTTTCCTGGTCTGAAGTGAATTTTTTCCCTATTTGGTAATAATTCAGATTTTCTGCTGATATGTGATTTTTTTGCTTAGTTATGGATAAATTGTTAGTCTTTGCACAACTGTTATGCTCACATCGTGATTATACATAATATTGTCATTATTGTTGGGAATAAAATGAGCCAAGACACTTAGACGCTGACAAGAGTTATTTGGACGCTGATAGGAAGAAATCAAGCACTGACAGATCAAGCATTGACAAGAAGTATCCAAGCGCTGATAAGAAGAAGCCCAAGCACTGATAGGAAAACTTAGTCAACACGTTTGTTATTTGAAGAAAAGATATACTCAAATATTATATTTTCTATATTTATTTTTTCCTAAAATAGCTGATAGGTTATCCATTGTACACGATTCCTTATGTTATAAAAGGAGGTTGTAGGGTTTATAGAACACATACATTATTATTCAGTATTTGACTTTCATTGTAATCAAGTTTGTTTCATCAATCATTAGTGAAAGTTTGTTTTACTTGTTCTTTTTGTTCTTTATTCAAGTGTTAATTCCGCATGACACTTGGATTGTTCATACAACAACAAAGTTTCTCTAAGTGTTTAACTTGATTTAATCTCGTTAACACAAAGCTAATCGATCTAAGTTTTGGATCAACAAGTGGTATCCGAGCTTGTTGAGGAACTTTGATCCAAAGAACATGAAACCCTAAAAATAGACAAGATGTCTACTCTAGATTCAATGACCTCCTCCTCATCAAGTCACAACCTAAAAATCCCCATGCTAGACCCTGACAACTTTGAGCTATGGAAGTTCAATTTTGAACAATACTTTTAAATTCATGATCACACTCTCTGGAAAATTATTGAATATAGAAACACATTCTATAAAGCTGCTAGGATTGCTACTGCTATTGCTTTAAGATCAGTTGAGAGTTCAACTGCTGAAGATCGAAAAGAAAGACCTACGGATGGTAGAGCTGTCTCAACTGAGGATATTGCAAAAAGAAGGAATGACATGAAAACTTTAAGCATTATCAAACTCTCTTTGGGTCCAAACAATCAACACAAGTATAGAGGTTTTGAGTCTACCAAAGAACTTTGGGAAGCTCTTCAAGTCAACTATGGTGGTAATGATGATACTGCCCTAGAAAAGAAGAAGCAACTTTTGCATGAGTATGCTGTGTTCAAGGCTCTTCCTAATGAGAGGCTAAGTGAGGTAAGAAGCAGGCTTCTAGACATCACTAGCAAATTGTCCTTTATGGGAACAGAGTATAGTGATGCTGATATCAATACTACTTTCCTTAAAAGTCTTGGTGATGCATGGAAAATTGAAGCTAGGTCTATCATTGCTACCAATTCCCACAAGAGTTCTACTTTTGATGACGTATACAATAAGCTAAAGATTGTAGAGAATGAAATCATGTTGGATCATGGAAGCAAATCTACCTCTGGAAACATGGCTTTCATCTCACACAGTGAAGCTCAAGTTGATAAGAGAGAATCATATGTGCATCCTGTTACTGGATCACCTTGTGTCAGTAGTGGATCAACCTTTGTCAGCGCTTCACATTCAGACGCTGATACATACAATGTTGACTCACCAAGGATTAAACCTGTTGGTATTGATCTAGACACAGTATGTGCATACATTGCTACAGTACCCAATGGTTCAGTGATTACATATGAGGACCTTGAGCAAATCAGTGAGGAGAATTTGGAAGCGATGGATATTAAATGGAATATGGCACTTTCAAGCATAAGGGCCAACATATGGAATAGGAGATTCAGAAAGAAGATGACCTTCAATGCTAAAGACACTCCTGGGTTTGATAAATCCAAGGTTGAGTGTTACAACTACCATATGATGGGTCACTTTATGAGGGAATGTAGATATCCAAGAAGATCTGATGCTGGAAAGCCTTCTAGCCAAATCATCAAGGTTAAAGACACAAAGGCTATGGTTGCCATGCAAGACATTGATGGTGTTGGATGGGACTGGAGCTTTTTGGCAAAGGATATGGAAGAGAACAAGGCCTTGATTGCAGAGAAGGAAGAAGAAGAGCATGTTCACTTTGCTCTCATGGCACATTCTTCGTCTTCATCAAATAATGAGGTATATGATGATGCTTTATGTAGTAGAGGCTGTCGTTTAAACACTGAAAAACTTAACAAAGAAATTTTAAAGTTAAAATCAGATTTTTTTGATGAAAAATGCAAGCTATCTAATTATCAAATAGCACTTGTTCAAACTGAAAAGACTGTAGAAGAATATAAGAAAATGGAATTTGGCCTAAAAGATCAAATTAATGTTTTGTCTCATGACCTCAAAGTTAGTGTTGAACTTAGGGACATACTGATGAGATCCAAAGGAGTAATACAACTTAAGTTAGATGAGGCCATTAAAGATAAAGAGAATGTAGGGCTTAAGATTCAAAAGTTTGATAAAGCCACTCAAACCCTAGAAAATTGTGTAAGTGAGCAAAGAGATTCTAGGGATATGTCTAGGATTATGCTAAAAGAGTATGTTGTTGTTCCACCACCTGCTGGAAACTTTCATGGTGTCCTGAGAAAGGATTTTTCTTTGACTGGTATACCAGAACTCCAAGAAAAGGAATTCATTCCTCCACCAAGAGTTCTTACTCCAGTAGAGGAGTATAGGCAGAAAGTGACTGACTTGGAACAATGGAAGAAAGCTAATCTTACATTGTTTGTTAAAGGTGGAATGCTTAGTGAGAGTCCACTTGAGTCCACACCCATAACTGTGACCAACCCTTCTACTGGAAAACCTATTGATCTTGTCTCATATTTTAATAGGAAACCTAGTGTTAAGTATGCAGAAATGTATAGAAAACCTAGGTCACCACAAAGCCAAGCTAGTGTTAATGGGACAGGGTTGTTGCAATCTATACCTAAGGTTATGTCTAGAAAAGCTTGTTATATATGTGGGAGTTTTTCTCATTAGGCTTATAAATGTGTCAGTGCTTCAAAAGTCAACGCTGACAATAAGTCAACCATGGTCAGACCCAGACCTTATGTCAAACCAAGTCTACAAGTTACTAGACCAGTTCCATTCTTTACTAAAGGTACAAACACTCATGGACAAATGCCCTTTCAAAAGACTAATACATGGTCTAACAAACAATGGGTTCCTGTAGCAAACCCTATATTTGGCGCTGATAAGTTCATATTCATTGATGACAAGAACAAACTTAACGCTAACAGGAATGTTTCTAACGCTGTTAGACCAGGTAATAACAAGTACTTGTAGCCTAAGGGAAAGGGGTCTAAAGCTTCATCTAGTTTAACATGGAGACCCAAACAAGACCAAAACCCTAATTCTGATGGGATTTCTATGACCTGTAACAGATTTCATTATATTTCAAAGGTCATAACTAAGCCAATTGGGGTAAACTTGGTGTTCAAGCCTCAAAGGGATGAACAAGGGGTTGTTATAAGGACTAAATATGTTCTTGTTGAACAACCAAATGAATCCAAGTCTGCTCAGGCTTGGCTTCCCAAAGAAAACTAATTTGTTTTCTTTATGTGCAGGGCATTCAAAAGCAGGTAAATGATTATGGATATTGGGACAGTGGATGCTCTGGGCACATGACGGGGAAGGAAGATTACTTGACTAACTTTACCCTCATTAAAGATGGTGACAAAGTGTACTTTGGAGGAGGATATGTTACAATTTCTGGCAAAGTCATTCTTATCACCAATAATTTGCGTTTTAAAAACATATTTCTGGTAAAATAACTTGATTATAATTTGTTTAGTGTGTCACAAGTTTGTGACAATAAGAATAAGGTTCTTTTCACTGATACTGAATGCTTGGTGTTAAGCAAAGACTGTAAGATGCCTGATGAGAAGTTTATTGACTATAGAACACCTAGGCATAAGGACATCTATAATGTTAATCTTAATGAGATTAGGATGAATAACAATTTGTCATGTCTATATGCTAAAGCTTCAGTAGATGAAAGTAATATATGGCACAGAAGGTTAGGGCACATAAACTTTAAGAACATCAATAGACTTGTGAGACATGATTTAGTTGATGGTTTGCCTGCCAAGGCCTTCCACAATGATCATTCTTGTGTTGCATGTCTTAAAGGCAAATAGCACAAAGTCTCATTTAAGTCTAAACTTGTGCATTCTAGTTCTAGACCACTTTACTTGCTACATATGGACTTATTTGGCCCAACTAATATAGAAAGTTTGGATGGTAAATCCTATTGTTTTGTCATAACTAATGATTTTTCTAGATTTACTTGGACTTTCTTTTTGGCTTTAAAAAGTGAAACTACCACAGTTTTGATTAACTTTATTACCCAAATTGAAACGAAGACACTGAATGAGGTTAAGATACTTAGAAGTGATAATGGTGCTGATTTTAGAAACCAATTGTTAGATGCCTTCTGTGTTAATAAAGGGATTACTAGGGAGTTTAGCATAGCTAGAACCCCACAGCAGAATGGGGTGGCTGAAAGGAAAAATAGAACACTCATAGAAGCAGCTAGGAAAATGTTGGCTAATGCTCATTTTCCCATTGCTTTTTGGGTTGAGGTTGTGAATACAACTTGTTATGTTCAGAATAGAGCATTGGTCAACAAAATCCATAATAAAACACCTTATGAGCTATTTTGGAATAGGAAACCTAATATAGGTTTTCTTAAACCCTTTGGATGTCATGTAGTGATTTTAGATACTAGTGATGCCTTAGGAAAGTTTAGTGCTAAAGGTGATGAAGGCTACTTTATGAGTTATTCAGTACAGAGCAAAGGATATAGGGTTTACAATAAGAAAGAAAAACGTGTACTTGAAAAAGTACATGTTAAGTTTTAGAGAGTAAACCTAGTAATCCTGAGAGTGGACCAAATTGGTTCTTTGATCTAGAACCTTTATCTAGAACCTTGAATTATATGCCTGTTACTAATCCAGACATTGTGAAAAAGGATTCAAATGTTGTGGAAGAACCTATTGTTGAAATTGCAGGTAAACAGGTTGACAAGGAAGAAGGATCACATGCAGTCAAATCAGACCACGTACTTGAGTATGTTACCATTCCTATATGGACTGATGGATTTGCACAAGTTGTTGCTACTGATAAGGAGAAAGTTGGTCCACAAGAAAATCCAGCTGATGAAAACATGCATGTATCTTCAAGCGCTGATAAAGGCAAATCCGACGCTGACAGGTCAAATTCAGGTGTTGATAGCTCAAACGCTGCAACCCATTTGACCATTTACTCTCTTCCAATACTTTTGAACAAGGTGAACCTTCCATAGTTCATGAAGAGGTTCATTCTAGTGATGATGGAGGAGGATATGAAGATGATATTGGCAACATGGAGACTCAGATTGAAGACAGCCCACTTATTGAAGTAGGAACACTTACAACCACTATCAAAAATCATCCTCCTTCTCTAATCATTGGTGATGTTTTGTCTCCTGTTCAAACAAGAAGGTCTCATCAGACTCAAAGAGTTTTTATTGCCAATCTCCACAAGAAGGTTGATACCCCTCTTGTACAGCCATGTTTGTTTGCTTGTTTTCTGTCAAAACAAGAACCCAAGAAGATTTTTGATGCTCTCAAAGAACCAAGTTGGGTGGAAGCAATGCAGGATGACCTTCACCAGTTTGCTATTCAAGATGTTTGGGAGTTAGTGGATTGTCCCAGGTATGTTAGACCTATTGAGACACGTTGGGTTCTTAGAAATAAGAAAGATGAAAGAGGTATTATGATCAGAAACAAGGCACGTTTAGTTGCTCAAGGCTATACACAAGAAGAGGGAATAGACTATGAAGAGGTTTTTGCACCTGTTGCAAGGATTGAAGCAATAAGGATTTTCCTAGCCTATGCTTCTTGCATGGAATTTACAGTTTATCAAATGGATGTAAAGAGTGATTTTTTTATGGCATAATTGCAAAGGAGGTTTATGTGATGCAGCCTCCTGGTTTTGAAGATTCAGAACATCCAGACAAGGTGTATAGGGTGAAGAAAGCAATGTATGGACTTCATCAAGCCCCAAGAGCATGGTATGGAACATTGTCCACCTATCTAGTGGAAAATGGATTTAAGAGGGGCACCATAGACTAGACTTTATTTACCAAGAAGACTAGTAAGGACTTTCTACTTGTTCAGGTCTATGTGGATGATATCATCTTTGGTTCATCAAGTCCAAAGATGAGTGAAGACGTTTCCAAGCTCATGACAGACAAATTCAAGATGAGTGCAATGAGACAGATGAACTTCTTTCTAGGTTTACAAGTCCAACAGAAAGAAGATGGTATCTTTATCTCTCAAGACAAGTATGTAGCAGACATCTTGAAGAAGTTTGGCTTTTCTCCACATGAAAAACGGGCTAGCACACCCATAGATAGGGAACACCCTTGGGGAAGACTGGAGATGGAAAAGAAGTGGATATCAGGCATTATAGATCAATGATTGGACCATTGATGTATCTTATAACTTCTAGACCTGACATCATGTTTGCTGTGTGTGCATGTGCACGCCATCAGGTGACTCCCAAAGAGTGTCATCTTCATGCTGTCAAAAGAATCTTTAGATACCTTAGGTGCTATCCTGACTTGGGATTATGGTATCCAAAGGATTCTCCATTGGAGCTAATAAGTGTGAAAACACTTATCCTTTTACCACTTATTTCCAATAATAACAAGACCAAAACGTGTGATTTATGTCGTAAAAGTCGGAATTATGCGTGGTTTGTGTTTTTATTGTGTTTTAGGACCAAAATATGAAAAAGGAAGAAAACACGGGCTTTCACGGGCTTTTATTGAAGAAAACGGGAAAAGACGAAGTCAAAAGATCAAGAGTGCAAAAAGAACGGAAGTCCAAGACCTATTCTGAAGATTTATCGAAGAAAAAGTCAAAAGACGGAAGTTTAACGAAGACGAAGAACTGAAGTCTAATAGAAGAAGAAAATTAAAAGACAAGTTTAAATCCCGAGACGACAAAGACGAAGAATTAAAGTCAAGTCGAGAAAACGTGAAGAAAGCAAGAAAGGAGATGCAACACATGCACTCCTTCCACCTTCCCTATAAATACCCTCCTAATAGTCATTAGGAGGGTGGTTAGATTTTTAGTTAATTTTTCACTTTTTAGTTTTTAGAGAGAGAAAGTCTTAAACTTTCTCTCACTAGTTCATCTTTTTCTTTTAATCTTTCAAGATTAAACATCTTTGTATTGCTTATTTCATTAATCAAAGTTCCATTTTAAGCTTTTATCTCTTAATCTCATTCTACTTTTCTTTGATTTAAGATTGATTTTGGTGCGTATATCATAAGATCCGTGTTGTTCTAATTGATTTTGTGCTTAAAAGTTAATCTTTTGATCATCTTATAAGTTTTCATTTGATTAAGCTTTAAGACTTTTATGCTTATTGGCTTATTTTTATGATTATCTTATTTTTCTTCTTAAAAAGCTCTATTTAAAAGTTTATGTTTTTATTGTTTGATCTAAAAAGTTGCTTAATTTCGAGTTGAATAAGTTGAGATAAGTGCTTATTTGATTCGGTTAAGAATTTGGATTGATAAGTTTTGGATTTTAGCTTATTGAACGTAGCTTATTATCTAGCTTATGCAAATCCCTTTATTTTCGGAAAAGGGAGTTTAAAACCCCTTTCCGATTGGGTTTTTCCGACCGGTACACTATCCTAACCAATTTCCACAATTTTAGGAAAGGTTGCAACTGCCCTTTCCGATTGGTCCCTTATTCCGACAGCCATCCTCACATTCCGATTGAGTCCAATCGGAAGAGGGCTTTGATTTTCCGATTGGTACACACTGGTATTCCGATCTAGGCTCCATTTCTTGAGTATTCCGACGGTAGCACTTGTCTTGTATTCCGATTGGCACTTTGGTTGACATTCCGATAGGCTATATTTCTTAATATTCCGATTGGGATTGTTTGGCATATTCCGATCGCTGCCCCATTCCATATTCCGATCAGCTGATCGGAAAACATTCCGATCGGGGGCCTTTTTGGCTTGTTTTGGTTTCTTTCGATATCACTTTCTTATAGTACTTTTTATTTTCTGAAAATTTTCAAAGTGTTAGTTTTATTTAGTGAGTTAGTATTTTTCCATTGTCACCTTTACGTTTATATGCATTTGTTTTTACTCGTTATTCAAATTAATCTTTTAACTTCCCTTTTACTCAACGACACTTTAATTACTTACAAATAGTTTAAAACAAACCAAACCATTCTCTTGATTCACCAAAAGACAATTGAGTCGCACTTAAGACCGGTTTTCAATTCGAAAAGACTTGGGACTTCAAAATTTCATACTTTGGTAGCAAATACCTTGTATTAAATGGCGCCGCTGCCGGCTCTTTTCGTTAAGATAAACGGTTTCTAGTGAGAGACGCATTGAATTTTGGGATCCGTTCTTTGAACGTTATTTTCATTGTTATAAAAATTTCCAAAAATCCTAAAAAATATAAAAACTCTTCAAAAATACAAAAACATTAAAAAAAAAAACCTATAAAAAACAAAAATATTATATAGATATTCTCTTTGTGTATATTTTTCTTCTGCAGGTGTATGCGTACTAGATCTTCCAACTATTCTGAGCCCGAGACTCTTGAAGATTTAGATATGGCTGGTGTTAATAACAACAATAATCACCCACCTCAAAACAATTTGAATAACAACAACAACAACAATGTCCTTCTACCTGATTTACGAACCATGGAGGAATTGTGCCAACCCACCATGAACGGACGCGGAGGCCCGATTGCGTCAATGCACGTCACGGCTCAGGAGTTTTCGTTGAAGCATCACATGATCAACAAGTGCAAACGAACCCATTTCGTGGAATTCCGGATGATGATGCCAACAAACACCTCGACAAATTCATTACCATTACCCAAAGCATGAAGTGCCCCGGTGTTTCTATGGATGACCTTCGCCTTCAACTCTTTCCACACTCACTTTCTCACCATGCCGAAAAATGGTTTGACCGTCTTCCTAAGAATTCTATTCACACATGGAATGACATGACTCAACGTTTTTTATCGCGCTACTTTCCCCCATCCATGGTCACTAGCCTTCGTAACCAAATCAGTGGATTTATGCAAGAGAATGATGAGTCGCTTTTCGATGCTTGGGAACGCTACAATGATTTGATCGACCGCTGTCCTAATCACAATATGCTCCCCGTCACTCTCATTGACACCTTTTACAATGGTCTCACTTTTCGTGATCGTGACACGATCAATGCCGCCGCCGGTGGTACTTTCATGAAAAGGAGACCAAAGGAGTGTCGAGAGTTGATTGAAAACATGACTACTCACCACAAGAATTGGGATTCTTCCGCATCCTCAAGATCTAATCAGAGAGTCAATGTTTCATCTACTTCTTCCACCACCAACTCGTCTGTTTTGGAACGTGCTATTCTTGATATTAACAAAAGTCTCCAAATTTTAACTTCTAACCAAACTCAACAAGCTAAAGCCGTTGTTATCTCTTGTGACACATGTGGTGGTCCTCATTCCTACAATGAGTGTCCTTCTACTCACGGCAATTATTCTGAAGACGTTAACGCAGCATATGGTACTTATCCTACGGGCGGTTATCAAGCTCGCCCTCAAGGAGACCGTAACTTGCTAAGTTATCGCTCCAACAATTATCTTGCTCCTCCCGGTTTTCCTCCTGCAAACCAAAACCAACAACAAAGCTTTAACCGGAACAATCAATCCCAACCTCGTGCAAACAATCAGTATCAATCCCAAAGAAACCCATACCCAACTCAAGGAAATTCTCAAGCTTACCAAGCTCCACCTCTCAATCAACCAATGGCAGTAAGTCAAGACGTCGAGACGTTCATGAAGACTAATCGTGAGATGGTGACGAATCTTCAGAGTCAATTTGTCAACTTGAAGAATGACATGGTGAAACAAGGGAGCGATATTCGAGCCGAGCTAAGGAATGATATGGCCAAACACAGCAATGATATTAATGCCAACATGCAAAACTCTTTTAACAATCAAGCTTTTCACCTTCGTGATATGATTGGTTCGCTCATCCAAAGTAATCAACCCTCTGCTTCGGGTACTCTTCCGAGTAATACTGTTGCGAATCCAAGGGGGGAGATGAAAGCAATCACCACTCGAAGTGGAAAAGGTTATATGGAACCCGAGCTTCCTACACCTCCACCCGTGATTGTGAACAAGGAAAAAGAGCAACTTTCCCCACCTCCTTCACCTTCTATCCCCATTTCCCCACCACCCGTGGTTGTGAGTGATCCTATTCCCTTAAAGCCTTCTTCTTCATCCAATATACCTTATCCTTCAAGGTTGAGGAAAGAGAAGCAAAAGAGCAAGGATGATATTCAGGTTTCAAACTTCCTAAAAATGTTTAAACAACTGAATTTTAACATCTCCTTTTCCGAGGCTCTCGCTCACATGCCCAAATACGCTAAGATGTTTAAAGATCTTCTAAGTGATAAAGAAAAACTTCTTGACATTGCTCAGACCCAACTTAATGAGAACTGCTCCGCAGTGCTCTTAAGGCAATTGCCCACCAAACTTGGTGATCCAGGTCGCTTCTTGGTTCCTTGCAACTTCCCGGGAGTAGAGAATTGCATGGCCCTAGCCGATCTAGGTGCCAGTATAAACTTAATGCCTTTAAGTGTTTGGAAGCAATTATCTCTCCCTAAGCTAGTCCCCACCAAAATGACTTTGGAATTAGCCAACCGTACGGTTGCTTATCTAGTGGGGATAGCTGAATATGTCTTTGTTGGCGTTGACAAGTTCACCTTCCCGGCGGATTTTGTCGTCGTTGACTACGAGATGGATCCCCGTGTTCCATTAATCGTCGGACGTCCATTTCTGAGGACCGGTCGTACTCTCATTGATGTAGCCGCAGGCGAAATAATCATGAGAGTTGGTGACGATAAAATTGTCTTCAACATGGGTAAGATTTCTAAGCAACCTTATTCGTATGAGAGTGTTAATGCTATTGATGTTCTCGATGAGGCTTGTGAAGAACATTTTCATGATGCTTGCAAAAGTACTCCTTCTCTACCCAATGTTGAGACCGTTGCTTCAATTGCTCCAGCATTGACTCCTTTTGGAGAAAGTGACTTGGATGATTTCGAAGCTAGCTTGGGTCCTCTCGATATTAAGTATGATAATTTGTCCACCAATTGGGATGAAGATATTTGTACTATTGAGAGACTTCTCAATGAGGACCCGTTCTCTCCTCCTGCTCCTAAAGAGGTGACCAATGATGATCCATCGTTAGTTTCACCATCTACTGAGGATCCTCCTACTCTCGAGCTTAAGGACCTACCGCCTCATCTTGAGTACGTTTTCCTAGAAGACGACGAGAAGCTACCGGTCATCATCGCAAAGGATCTGAAAGAAGACGAAAAAGCCCGACTTGTCGCCGTGTTGAAGAAGCATAAACGAGCTATCGCTTGGAAAATCTCGGACATCCGTGGAATTGATCCTCATTTCTGCACACATAAAATTCTCATGGAGGACGACTTTAAGCCCACAATTCAAAGTCAACGAAGGGTGAATCCTAAAATCCATGAAGTCATCAAAAAAGAGGTTATCAAACTTCTTGATGCGGGTATGATTTACCCTATTTCGGATTCACCGTGGGTTAGTCCAGTCCATTGTGTGCCTAAGAAAGGCGGAATCACCGTTGTGCCCAATGCAAACAACGAGTTAATTCCTACCCGTCTCGTTACTGGGTGGAGAGTTTGTATAGACTACCGCAAACTCAATGATGCCACGAGAAAGGATCATTTCCCTCTACCTTTTATGGACCAAATGCTTGAACGTCTAGCTGGTAATGAATATTACTGCTTTCTGGATGGTTTCTCGGGTTATTTTCAAATACCCATCGATCCCCAAGATCAAGAGAAGACAACATTCACTTGTCCCTATGGCACCTTTGCTTATAAACGAATGCCTTTTGGCTTATGCAATGCCCCCGGGACTTTCCAAAGGTGCATGTTAGCTATCTTCCATGACATGGTTGAGCAAACCATGGAAGTCTTCATGGATGATTTCTCGGTCTTCGGGGATTCCTTCTCTTCTTGCCTTGCCAATTTGGAACGTATGCTAAAGCGGTGCGAAGACACTCGCCTTGTTCTGAATTGGGAAAAATGCCATTTTATGGTAAAAGAAGGCATTGTGCTAGGACACAAAATCTCTAAAGCCGGTCTTGAAGTCGACCGTGCTAAAGTAGATGTCATAGCCAAATTACCTCCACCTTCCACCGTGAAGGGTGTGAGAAGCTTTCTGGGTCATGCGAGCTTCTATCGTAGATTCATTCAGGATTTCTCTAAAATCGCTCGCCCGATGACCCACCTCTTGGAAAAAGATACTCCTTTTATCTTTTCTAAAGAGTGTCTCGAAGCCTTCAATCTTCTCAAGGATAAGCTAACTAAGGCACCGGTCTTGGTTACCCCTAACTGGGAGCTGCCTTTTGAATTGATGTACGATGCTAGCGACTTTGCAATTGGTGCGGTTTTGGGCCAACGAGTGAATAAACACTTCCAACCAATCCACTATGCTAGCAAAACAATGACGGGAGCTCAATTGCATTATACGACAACCGAAAAAGAGCTTTTAGCTGTTGTCTATGCTTTTGAGAAATTTCGCCCCTATCTTGTTTTATCCACCACCATCGTATACACGGACCATTCCGCGTTGAAGTACTTGATGACTAAGAACGATTCTAAGCCAAGACTTCTTCGCTGGGTTTTGCTCCTTCAAGAATTTAACATTGAAATTCGTGATAAGAAGGGAGCCGAAAACCTGGCCGCGGATCATTTGAGTCGACTTGAGGATCCATATCAGGGGGATCATCCGAACAAAGAGATCAATGACTCTTTCCCCCTGGAGACTCTAATGTCTATAAATCTCAATCTTGATGGCACCCCGTGGTTTGCAGACATTGCAAACTACTTAGCGGGTGGTATTCTCATCCAAGGGTTAACATCCCAACAAAAGAAGAAGTTCTTGAACGATGTTAAGACTTACTTTTGGGATGACCCTTATCTATTCAAACAGTGCGCTGATCTGATTATTCGTCGATGTGTTGACGGACCGGCAGCTTTTGACATCCTCCAAGCTTGCCACAAAGGACCCACCGGTGGTCACTTTGGTCCCAACTACACCGCTAAGAAAGTGTTTGATTCTGGATTCTACTGGCCCACCATTTATCGTGACGCTCACGAAATGGTTAAGCATTGTGATGCTTTCCAACGTCAAGGCAAGATCACACATAAGGATGAGATGCCTCAAAATTTCATACAGGAATGTGAAATCTTTGATGTATGGGGCATCGACTTTATGGGGCCATTTCCATCCTCTAAAGGGAACAAGTACATCCTCGTCGCCGTCGACTACGTCTCTAAATGGGTTGAAGCTAAGGCTCTTCCTACGAATGATGCGAGGGTGGTTGTGAACTTTTTGAAGCAGCTTTTCGCTCGATTTGGCGTTCCTCGTGCTATCATCAGTGACCGCGGGACTCATTTTTGCAACGATCAATTTGCAAGAGTCATGGCAAAGTATGGTGTCACTCACCGTCTTTCCACCGCCTATCATCCCCAAACCAATGGGCAAACCGAAATTTCCAATCGTGGCTTGGAGAGAATTTTGGAGCGTACTGTGGAAGAGCATCGTGTCGCGTGGGCCGATAAGTTAGATGATGCTCTGTGGGCTTTCCGTACTGCCTACAAGACCCCGATCGGTTGTACACCTTATCGTCTTGTGTACGGGAAAGCCTGCCACCTACCCATCGAGCTGGAACACAAGGCGCACTGGGCCTTGAAGTGGGCTAACTTCGACATCATCAAAGCCGGTGATCATCGCAAGGTTCAACTCAACGAGCTAAATGAACTGAGGAATGAAGCTTATGAGAACTCGCTGATCTACAAGGAGAAGACGAAGATGATCCACGATGCTAAAATCAAGAACCAAGAGTTCCACGTTGGTGATCAAGTCTTACTCTTCAACTCTCGGTTGAAGATCTTCTCTGGCAAGTTGAAGAGCCGCTGGACTGGTCCATTCACCGTCGCCAAAGTCTTTCCGTATGGGACCATTGAGCTTTCTCAGCCGAATGGGCCCAATTTCAAGGTGAATGGCCAGCGTTTGAAGCTGTACTTTGGTGAGGACATCTCTCAGGAGATGATTCCATCCCTCACCACGTTCCCCATAAACTAAAATTGGGTCGAGTCAGGCTCATGACTCGGTGAACAAAAACAAGAGCTTCTCGGGAGGCAACCCATGTTCTATCCTTTTATGCTTTCATAATAAGTGTAGGGGGAGCCCCGCATATGTTTGTTGTCTTGTTTCTTGTGCTGTGCAGGGATTAAAGCTTCAGAGAGCATCTTGATGACTTTTGACGAACCGTGATACCGTGTCCCATCTTCCCGGTTCTATCCTAAACTCTTGTGATTCAATATTTCATATTCTATATGTTCACATTGAATTCACTTTAGTTGTCCTTCCCTTAGCAAGATTTAAACAAAGTGCACAATGTCCTAAGTGTAGGGGAGTTTACTCCCACATGCTTAAACATTGAGGACAATGTTTATCTCAAGTGTAGGGGGGACTTCTATCGAAGTAAGTGGTCTTTTCCATGAATGTGCCCTCATTTCAACCGGAAAATTTGATTTTTTGACATTTTTCAAAATTTTTAATCTATTTTGGCCTAGTTGTATAGTTGTATTTGCCTTTGTTATGTTTCCGTTGCTAGAATAAATTTTTAATAAAGTGGTTTTAGATTTTTCTTAGTCGCGAACATTTTGACTCAACCCGAGTTTACTTACCTAAGTTTACTCTAGCTAGTATCCTTAACGTGTTTAAGTCAAGTTTTGCTAGGCTTTTATATAGGGAGCTATAAAACGCGAAAGTCTTAATTCTCTCGGGTTAAGAACAAGAACTTTTCGCAAGTTCCTATAATTGATCCTAGAGAGTCGTTTATCAAGGGAACTTTAAAATGCGATTTCTAAACTTGAAAAAGTCTAAGAATTTGCAAGATCCTATAGGCGACTCGAAAACCAAAACTTTGATTTAATAAGCTAAGCATCCACGAGTCTCATTCCTTGAGATTTTAAACTGTGGAGAACGAGAGATGATAGAGTCAATTATAAGTTCGGTATTCTTTCGTGAGTTTATGTGAGTTAATTATAAGTCTATTCTCCCCCCGCTTGTTAATAAATTTATCTGCAATAAATAAGGTTGTACGATTTAAAAGGTTACTTAGCTTCTAGCCCCAGATCGTTTAAAAGTTGCTCGGTAATGACGAGAGTTCATAGCCAAGGCATAACTTATGAAGCGGGGCGCGAAGATTGGCGAGTCTGAAAAGGCCCTAACAAGGCATGAGGGCTACATTTTGTTGCTAAAGATCCAAAAGTGATGTGAAGAATCATTTATCAAAAATCAATATGAAGGATCGAGACACACGACGAAAAGCAAGAACTCCCCAAAAGTCATGGAGAAGTCTATCCGAAAAGACCCTAACAAGGTATGAGGATAAATAGATCCAAGTCCTAAAAGGAGGCGGATCGTTGTATATCAAAGTCCAAAATAAAGATTGGAGAAAAATGAAGAAGTCGTGGTCCAAAGATGAAGAATCTCTCAAAAACTTCAAGTGAAGAAAATCCTACTATGAAGAGAAGACCATAATTTCAAGAACGTCTCTCGAAGATTCGAAGTATGAAGTCGCTGCCAAATATCGGCCCGAGAAAGGTCTCAAATCGCGAACCAAGTTATGCCAAGATATGAACTTTCTGATATCCCGAGAAGCAGTTTTAAAAGATTTGGTCCTTTAGCTAACTATTGATTAAATCGTTCACCTTATTTTCGGACTAAATAACTATCGAAATAAGTCAAACAATGCATCCTCGTGATCATTCAAGACAAAAATAAAATATAAGAGATACACCTAGGAATAAGGGAGTCTAAGTGAATAATTGGCCCACATGAGTTCGTGATAGTTTGCTAACTTATAATAACAATGATCTCGTTTTTAAGCTTGGTATGGGGAACGTGAAACTTGAGGATGATAAACGTTCATGGCCGCCAAAACCATTCTTTACTTATTTCTATCTTTTATGTTTAGTATTTAATAAAGGCCAAAGTGGGTTATTTATGATGGAAAATGTAAACCGTGCTTTAAAATTAATGCATTGCATGAGGGCATTGCAATGGTCAAGTGTAGGGGATTTAATAAGTGTGAAAACACTTATCCTTTTACCACTTATTTCCAATAATAACAAGACCAAAACGTGTGATTTATGTCGTAAAAGTCGGAATTATGTGTGGTTTGTGTTTTTATTGTGTTTTAGGACCAAAATATGAAAAAGGAAGAAAACACGGGCTTTCACGGGCTTTTATTGAAGAAAACGGGAAAAGACGAAGTCAAAAGATCAAGAGTGCAAAAAGAACGGAAGTCCAAGACCTATTCTGAAGATTTATCGAAGAAAAAGTCAAAAGACGGAAGTTTAACGAAGTCGAAGAACTTAAGTCTAATAGAAGAAGAAAATTAAAAGACAAGTTCAAATCCCGAGACGACAAAGACGAAGAATTAAAGTCAAGTCGAGAAAACGTGAAGAAAGCAAGAAAGGAGATGCAACACATGCACTCCTTCCACCTTCCCTATAAATACCCTCCTAATAGTCATTAGGAGGGTGGTTAGATTTTTAGTTAATTTTTCACTTTTTAGTTTTTAGAGAGAGAAAGTCTTAAACTTTCTCTCACTAGTTCATCTTTTTCTTTTAATCTTTCAAGATTAAACATCTTTGTATTGCTTATTTCATTAATCAAAGTTCCATTTTAAGCTTTTATCTCTTAATCTCATTCTACTTTTCTTTGATTTAAGATTGATTTTGGTGCGTATATCATAAGATCCGTGTTGTTCTAATTGATTTCGTGCTTAAAAGTTAATCTTTTGATCATCTTATAAGTTTTCATTTGATTAAGCTTTAAGACTTTTATGCTTATTGGCTTATTTTTATGATTATCTTATTTTTCTTCTTAAAAAGCTCTATTTAAAAGTTTATGTTTTTTATTGTTTGATCTAAAAAGTTGCTTAATTTCGAGTTGAATAAGTTGAGATAAGTGCTTATTTGATTCGGTTAAGAATTTGGATTGATAAGTTTTGGATTTTAGCTTATTGAACGTAGCTTATTATCTAGCTTATGCAAATCCCTTTATTTTCGGAAAAGGGAGTTTAAAACCCCTTTCCGATTGGGTTTTTCCGACCGGTACACTATCCTAACCAATTTCCACAATTTTAGGAAAGGTTGCAACTGCCCTTTCTGATTGGTCCCTTATTCCGACAGCCATCCTCACATTCCGATTGAGTCCAATCGGAAGAGGGCTTTGATTTTCCGATTGGTACACACTGGTATTCCGATCTAGGCTCCATTTCTTGAGTATTCCGACGGTAGCACTTGTCTTGTATTCCGATTGGCACTTTGGTTGACATTCCGATAGGCTATATTTCTTAATATTCCGATTGGGATTGTTTGGCATATTCCGATCGCTGCCCCATTCCATATTCCGATCAGCTGATCGGAAAACATTCCGATCGGGGGCCTTTTTGGCTTGTTTTGGTTTCTTTCGATATCACTTTCTTATAGTACTTTTTATTTTCTGAAAATTTTCAAAGTGTTAGTTTTATTTAGTGAGTTAGTATTTTTCCATTGTCACCTTTACGTTTATATGCATTTGTTTTTACTCGTTATTCAAATTAATCTTTTAACTTCCCTTTTACTCAACGACACTTTAATTACTTACAAATAGTTTAAAACAAACCAAACCATTCTCTTGATTCACCAAAAGACAATTGAGTCGCACTTAAGACCGGTTTTCAATTCGAAAAGACTTAAGTTCTTCGACTTCGTTAAACTTCCGTCTTTTGACTTTTTCTTAGATAAATCTTCAGAATAGGTCTTGGACTTCCGTTCTTTTTGCACTCTTGATCTTTTGACTTCGTCTTTTCCCGTTTTCTTCAATAAAAGCCCGTGAAAGCCCGTGTTTTCTTCCTTTTTCATATTTTGGTCCTAAAACACAATAAAAACACAAACCACGCATAATTCCGACTTTTATGACATAAATCACACGTTTTGGTCTTGTTATTATTGGAAATAAGTGGTAAAAGGATAAGTGTTTTCACACTTATTAAATCCCCTACACTTGACCATTGCAATGCCCTCATGCAATGCATTAATTTTAAAGCACGGTTTACATTTTCCATCATAAATAACCCACTTTGGCCTTTATTAAATACTAAACATAAAAGATAGAAATAAGTAAAGAAATTAAAAACTTACATTGGGTTTTGGCGGCCATGAACGTTTATCATCCTCAAGTTTCACGTTCCCCATACCAAGCTTAAAAACGAGATCATTGTTATTATAAGTTAGCAAACTATCACGAACTCATGTGGGCCAATTATTCACTTAGACTCCCTTATTCCTAGGTGTATCTCTTATATTTTATTTTTGTCTTGAATGATCACGAGGATGCATTGTTTGACTTATTTCGATAGTTATTTAGTACAAAAATAAGGTGAACGATTTAATCAATAGTTAGCTAAAGGACCAAATCTTTTAAAACTGCTTCTCGGGATATCAGAAAGTTCATATCTTGGCATAACTTGGTTCGCGATTTGAGACCTTTCTCGGTCCGATATTTGGCAGCGACTTCATACTTCGAATCTTCGAGAGACGTTCTTGAAATTATGGTCTTCTCTTCATAATAGGATTTTCTTCACTTGAAGTTTTTGAGAGATTCTTCATCTTTGGACCACGACTTCTTCATTTTTCTCCAATCTTTATTTTGGACTTTGATATACAACGATCCGCCTCCTTTTAGGACTTGGATCTATTTATCCTCATACCTTGTTAGGGTCTTTTCGGATAGACTTCTCCATGACTTTTGGGGAGTTCTTGCTTTTCATCGTGTGTCTCGATCCTTCATATTGATTTTTGATAAATGATTCTTCACATCACTTTTGGATCTTTAGCAACAAAATGTAGCCCTCATGCCTTGTTAGGGCCTTTTCGGACTCGCCAATCTTCGCGCCCCGCTTCATAAGTTATGCCTTGGCTATGAACTCTCGTCATTACCGAGCAACTTTTAAACGATCTGGGGCTAGAAGCTAAGTAACCTTTTAAATCGTACAACCTTATTTATTGCAGATAAATTTATTAACAAGCGGAGGGAGAATAGGCTTATAATTAACTCACATAAACTCACGAAAGAATACCGAACTTATAATTGACTCTATCATCTCTTGTTCTCCACAGTTTAAAATCTCAAGGAATGAGACTCGTGGATGCTTAGCCTATTAAATCAAAGTTTTGGGTTTTCGAGTCGCCTATAGGATCTTGCAAATTCTTAGACTTTTTCAAGTTTAGAAATCGCATTTTAAAGTTCCCTTGATAAACGACTCTCTAGGATCAATTATAGGAACTTGCGAAAAGTTCTTGTTCTTAACCCGAGAGAATTAAGACTTTCACGTTTTATAGCTCCCTATATAAAAGCCTAGCAAAACTTGACTTAAACACGTTAAGGATACTAGCTAGAGTAAACTTAGGTAAGTAAACTCGGGTTGAGTCAAAATGTTCGCGACTAAGAAAAATCTAAAACCACTTTATTAAAAATTTATTCTAGCAACGGAAACATAACAAAGGCAAATACAACTATACAACTAGGCCAAAATAGATTAAAAATTTTGAAAAATGTCGAAAAATCAAATTTTCCGGTTGAAATGAGGGCACATTCATGGAAAAGACCACTTACTTCGATAGAAGTCTTTGATCTAAAAAGTTGCTTAATTTCGAGTTGAATAAGTTGAGATAAGTGCTTATTTGATTCGGTTAAGAATTTGGATTGATAAGTTTTGGATTTTAGCTTATTGAACGTAGCTTATTATCTAGCTTATGCAAATCCCTTTATTTTCGGAAAAGGGAGTTTAAAACCCCTTTCCGATTGGGTTTTTCCGACCGGTACACTATCCTAACCAATTTCCACAATTTTAGGAAAGGTTGCAACTGCCCTTTCCGATTGGTCCCTTATTCCGACAGCCATCCTCACATTCCGATTGAGTCCAATCGGAAGAGGGATTTGATTTTCCGATTGGTACACACTGGTATTCCGATCTAGGCTCCATTTCTTGAGTATTCCGACGGTAGCACTTGTCTTGTATTCCGATTGGCACTTTGGTTGACATTCCGATAGGCTATATTTCTTAATATTCCGATTGGGATTGTTTGGCATATTCCGATCGCTGCCCCATTCCATATTCCGATCAGCTGATCGGAAAACATTCCGATCGGGGGCCTTTTTGGCTTGTTTTGGTTTCTTTCGATATCACTTTCTTATAGTACTTTTTATTTTCTGAAAATTTTCAAAGTGTTAGTTTTATTTAGTGAGTTAGTATTTTTCCATTGTCACCTTTACGTTTATATGCATTTGTTTTTACTCGTTATTCAAATTAATCTTTTAACTTCCCTTTTACTCAACGACACTTTAATTACTTACAAATAGTTTAAAACAAACCAAACCATTCTCTTGATTCACCAAAAGACAATTGAGTCGCACTTAAGACCGGTTTTCAATTCGAAAAGACTTGGGACTTCAAAATTTCATACTTTGGTAGCAAATACCTTGTATTAGGAGCTTATTGGCTATTCAGACAGTGATTATTGAGGTGACAAGTTTATAGGAAATCCACAACTAGTAGATGCCAATTTCTTGGGAGCAGATTGATATCTTGGCAATGTAAGAAACAAACAGTGGTGGCCAATTCTACAACTGAAGTAGAATATGTTGCAGCAGCTGCTTGTTGTGGACAAGTTCTATGGATAAAAAACCAGCTATTGGATTATGGGTATAAATTTATGCATACCAAGATATTTGTAGATAATAACATTACATTGTGCATTATTAAGAATCTTGTACATCATTCTAAAACAAAACACATCAAAATTAGGCATCATTTTATAAGAGATTGTTTTGAAAAAGGTTTAATACATCCAGATAGGGTAGACACAGAAGAAAATGTGGCTGATCTTTTAACTAAACCTTTTGATGTTGGGAGGTTCCAGTACTTGGTAACAAGTATTGGAATGATCAATCTCACCTAAATGTGTTTTTGAAGTCATATGTATAATTTGTACACGATGTGTACTGTTGTTAGTCTTTGTACAAAATTAGGTTTTCCACTTTATTTTTCTAACGCTGACAAAGGTTATTTTAACGCTGATAAGTGTTAAAATGGACTCTTACAGCAATAAGTTAGTTTTGTGGTTGTTGATCTAATTATGCAGGCATTATGAGCATTGTACAAATGGATACAGAGTTTCTTATGGATCTTTGGAGCTTACTAGGAGTATGTTCAAGTTTATGGATGATGGTTGGAATGTTATACATTCCTATCTTGACATAAATTTTTATTGCATATTTTATTTTTGGCAACTTTGTATATCATAATTTAAGGGGAGGTTTAGGTAACCTTTAGGATTTTTGGGTATTCTTATAATACTCTTATCACAGTTCTAGATTGTGTCCACTAGTGAGTACGAGTTAGTTTTCTAAATCGCGAGGCACTGTATCATGCAAAGTTGATATATTGTGCACACTGCCAAGACATTTTGGCCTAGAATTGGATTTGGTCGGTTAGGAGACTTGGAAACGTTTTTATTGGGCTTACCTGGGAAGTTACAAAGGGTTTATATTAGATAACTTCATTGTTAAGAACTTTGGTTAGCAAGGTACACTTGAGGACAATTATGTCTATCTTACTTAAGCAAGTGTGCATGATTGGACAGTGCTTGCCACCCTATAGTGATTTTCAGTCTATGAGTTATCTTCACTAGGATAAATTACTTTGTTTAGGTCCTTTTTCTTTTTAAATATTTTTATTTTTGGATGCTGACATTTTTCTTTCCAAACGCTGATAAGACCAATTTTAACGCTGACATGGCAAATTTCCAACACTGACAAGAATATAGCTGTTGGACACTGATACGTTATTTTTTATCGTTGACAAACATTGGGTCCTACCCAGTTGTTATTTTTGACGAAAATATGGGCCGTAATTTTAGGAGTTGGTAACTTTTTATTAATGCTTGAGATAAGTTATATATTTTCAAGATTTTCATTATTACTTTTTAAATATAACTGCCTCACGTTTTGATCAATCACATATTTTCACCTCTCCTATATATTTGGCTCATTTCTTTTAAACATGGTAACTGCTTATTCTTTTCTAACTATAATTTCTCAAACCTTCATCTCTCCATAACTTTTATCACAACTTTCTTACATTAATCATCAATGGCACCTAAGTTTAAACCTACATAATTAGAATTGGGGTTTAGGAGTCAATACAACATGGTAACTTATTTGCAAGCTGATAATACTCTGTTTCCCCAATATACTCAGATGGTTGAGTATTTGAATGCGTCCCCTTTAAGGTATGCACTTTCACATACTCCTCTAGTCCCTGTCACACACATTAAACAGTTTTGGAACATTGTTCGTTCCTCAACAGTTAATGAAGTGACTACATTGATTTCTATTGTCCATGGGGTTCCATGGGTGGTTACTGAAGCTTTGGTTCGCCAATCTTTGCACCTTAATGATGCAGATGGTATAACCACCCTACCCATTGCAGAGCTAGAGCAAGGACTCCAAGCCTTGGGTTATCATTTGCCTGAAGAAGGCCATTTAAACAAATATACAAAACAGCAATTTCCCCCGGCTTGGAAGTTCCTAATACATGTCATTCTTCAATGTTTGAGTCCTAAATGCTCTTCACACAATGAAATCAACCGATCAACTGGGAGTGCCATTGTGTGTCTTTCAACTGGGAAAATGTATAACTTTTCAAAAATGATTTTTGATGGCATGTGTCATAATAAGGGTAACAAGATGACTCTTGCTTACCCTAGGTTTTTACAAATGGTTTTTGATTTACAAGAATACTGCAATTGGGATCATAATGATTTTTATACGATCCCTGTTCAAAAGAAATCAATTTTTGGGAAGATGAACACCGAACCTTATAGAGACCTACTTCTCACTCAAGCCATGCTTCCTGTTATTGAAGCAGCTGCAAACCCTCAACCTCACCCACAACCTCAACCAGACCCATTGCCTGAACAACCTCCATCACCCCAGCATATGGAAATTGACCCAGAACCATTCGACGCTGACACTACAAATGTTGGCGTTGACGCTACAAATCCAAACGCTGACATACTTTTGCCATAAACCCAAACACCTCTTAACCTCCAAACAGACCTTCAATCCACTTCCTCTTCTACACCACCAGACTATAGGTTGGAAAAATGCCAAAGGACTACTAGAGTGTTCTCCTCTAGTGGTCCAAGCCATGTAGCAGAGAGAACCACCACCACAAGTGTGGTTGGTGACATGGGTGAGGCTGGGACTATTGGTTCTAGCTTAGATGCAGGCTAAGATAGTCCTAACATCATTAAGACCCCCTCCATGCCCCATGAATCTACTTTGGGAGGTCAAACTCCCATTCTAGAAGAGGGAAGATTGGAACCTTACACCATTTTGGAATTGACGGTGGTCTGCATTAGCTTGCAAAAGCAAAATGCAGACCTTGTACAGGTTGTCAAGTCACAAGGCCTTAAACTCAAGTTATTGAGGGAGAGGATAGTTCTTTTGGAGGATGCTAACACTAGGTGTAGGGAGGAGGATTCTTCCAAAAGGGAGGATGAACAGGTCCATATGAGTGACAAAGGCTCACAAGAACGTACTTCTTTTGGTGATTATTTTGGTATAGTTGAGGCTCTTACAGATTTGAAGAGGCAACTAGGTTTTGATGCTTCATTAGTTACTCCTACAAAGTTGTCTTTTACTGAAATGATGAAGCAGTTCATAGAGTCAGCCACTAACAAGAGTAAATCAAGCGCTGACGCTCATAGTTTGCACGTTGAGAGACTTGCAGGCATAGTTGGTGTATCCCAACCATCAGCTATCATTAAGGATGTCTCTACACAGGTACCACTAACTACTTTACCATCTATTGGAGCAAAAGACAAAGGTAAAGCAGTCTTAGTGGAAGTTGAGAAGCCAAAGAAGAATGAAGCCTAGATTCAGTTTGATCAAGCTTTGGCTGCACAACTACAAGAAAAGGATTGGGCTACTACAGAGAAAGAAAAAGATGGTATTGATGATGAGAGCTCAGATTCTAGTGTTATGATCATTGAAGATCCAAAGAGGTTGGAGTATGGAGAGGAGTTGGCTAAGGAAAGACTTGAGGAGTTGAAAATGAAAGTAGATTGCCTGAAGTGGTGAGAATGTATTTTGCATGGAAGAATAAACTTATAGAAAATCCAAACATGACGATTTCTGATCAAATTTGGGGTTTGGAGATTCTGTTAAGAGTACAACGAGATTGCAATGTAATCTTGAAGTATAAGGCTAGCAAGGTTCTTTCACAGCTTAAGAGAGATAGAAGGGAGCTCTATTATATGCTTCTCAGATGTCATCAAGGGGGTTGACTTTCAAGAAATTGCAGAAGTTATCCTTTGATGAATTGGAGTTTCGTGCCTATCCTATTTGGGCACGTGTTCAAGAGGAAAATACTATCAGACTCCTTCTGGATGAAAGAAAGGAAGAAATAGAAGAAGAAATGAAGATCCAAAAGGCTTCAATTGCACCAAGTCCAGGGAAGAAGGGACTTCCTATTGAGTTCCCAGCTTTGGATAGAGTGAATCCTAGTGAAGCAGTTATTAGAAGGAGCATTAAGCTCTCACCATTGGAAGCTTCACATGTTGCAGAGGTATTACCTTTAGATTACAGAAACCCTATAGTTCACTATGAAGAATATGCAAGTGGGTTCTGGATGATCACCAGATATGGAAAGAAGGTACATACTTTTACTTCTTTCATCTCTTTGTTTGCAAGCCTGGATAGAGAAGACTTGGTAGATCTTTGGGGATTTATGAAGGCTAAGCATGAGGCTGAAGCACCTACTTCAGTCAATGGAATAAAGATCTGGACATCCTTCAAAAGGATGATTGAACCAGATGATGCAGATCCAATATGGTTGGATTTGGATAATATCAATGGACTTCAATGGCGTCTACATTCAACAGCTGGTGTTTACCATTTGAGTACTACAAAGTTTTCAGAATATCTTCTTGTGGATGCTGAATATCCTATGTCCAAGGAAGTTTTGAAGCAAATGGTGTCAACACAGCTGGAAATAGATTATACAAGTGATGTTGGCAAAGATTTAATTAGATTTATTTATTATCTAATTAACAAGTGATTTGTATTTGTAAGAATCCTCCTTGTACTCAGTTTTTATTCAGAAACTTGATTACTAGAGTAGATATCAAGTGAATAAAATGAGCCAAGACACTTAGACGCTGACAAGAGTTATTTAGACGCTGATAGGAAGAAATCAAGCGCTGACAGATCAAACATTGACAAGAAGTATCCAAGCGCTGATAAGAAGAAGTCCAAGCACTGATAGGAAAACTTAGTCAAGACGTTTGTTATTTGAAGAAAAGATATACTCAAATATTGTATTTTCTATATTTATCTTTTCCTAAAATAGTTGATAGGTTATCCATTGTACACGACTCCTTATGTTATAAAAGGAGGTCGTAGGGTTTATAGAACACATACATTATTATTCAGTATTCGACTTTCATTGTAAGCAAGTTTGTTTCATCAATCAAAAGTGAAAGTTTGTTTTACGTGTTCTATTTGTTCTTTATTCAAGTGTTAATTCTGCATAACACTTGGATTGTTCATACAACAACAAAGTTTCTCTAAGTGTTTAACTTGATTTAATCTCGTTAACACAAAGCTAATCGATCTAAGTTTGGGATCAACAATTATCTTTTGCACAAGCTACATTGACGTTGTCTCTTTCAAAGTCATCCCAAGCCAAGAAAAAATTGGTCATGTTGGTATTGTTGTTGATATTAAAGAGTTCTTGTTTGGATGACAACTGGTTTACAGCTTCTATAAAGTTAGTTTTAGCTAAAAAACCAACAAATGACTTTGAATCAGATTATACCGTCTTTGGTGTGTCTTTGTTGTTGTGATACTAGAAATGATGGTACGTTGTGGGTCTGTACATTAAAATATACTACCGACTTCCGTATGTGATCTAACAACTTGTATAGATGACGTATCACCTAGTTCAAATCCAGAAGCTATTGCGATGTTTTCCTTTAATGTTTATACCTAGTTGTGTACATGTTTACCATCATCTCTATTCAATGGTAGAAAAACTCTTAACACAAACTCATCATTGCTTTCTACACCACGCAAGCCAAGAAACTCATTAACCCACTCTCAGTGCATTGTGGACATGGTATGGAATTTATATAGAGCTTTGCTTTGGATGGTGGCTTTCAGCTTCTTGGTTTGTTTTGTAGCACAAGCATAATATGTTGTATCATGTTTTCTATGATCATTGTTTATTATATTGAAGTATTTTTCTGGTTATATGTTCTTATTTGTGTGGCTTTTCATGCTCCATAAGGTGGGTCATGGTTTGCCATGGATGAGCTTATATTTTGGTATTAATATATTTCTCGAAAAATTTATATTTTTGTTTTTTCAAGATATGCAGGCTAAGATAGTAGATTTTTGAAGAGATCTAATATTGCGGCAGACTGATAATAAGCCGACCATCTATTTTGATGTGGTGAAGATGTCAAATGGTTAAGTGAATATAACCTACACATATTTATCTGGTCCAAGATCACTAAATTAGAACATGAGTGCTAAAACCACAAAAAAATAACACAACAACTACATCATCTAGTAGCTCGTGGTCTAGAGATACGACAATGTTGTATGCTAGCATTAGCTTTACACCAATAACCTGTAAATAATATTATCACTTTATACATAGATAAGGGAGGTTGGTTGATTAAAATCATAGACAAGTGTATTTTGGATTATTGTATATGAAGTGATCATCCTTTATAATGCAAGTATTGAATTTATGTATAAATTATGCAAATCTTTTAAATGCTTGTTTTACAAAGAGCATGTAAACAAGTTATGTGGATGAGATGAAGACAACATATTAAGAAACCTAAAAAAGATTAGCACTTTTCTAGTTGTGGACTAAGAGTTACCTAAGTGAAGCAATCAATAACCAAGAATTACTGATCCGGTTAATAAGATAACCTGATCCAAAACTGGACCGTTTGTATGGCTAAAACAAGTCTTCATTTATAGTTTGTCATGATCTCCATTCTAATTTGTGGTCTTCTGGCCCGAATTTCCAATATAGTACATGTGACAACTGATGTGCCTTGATGATTACGATGCATGTAACACGTTATGTAATGTGCCACCACTGATCTAGTCTTTATTCGGCAAGTGCACGGGACTTGACGCACATCATATAACACGCAATTTTAAATTCTACTAACGGATTCCCTAAAGTATTCAAACGGATTCCCTAAAGCATTCAAACGGATTCCCTAAAATATGCAAACAGATGCCCTAATCAATATCAGTTTACATTAATATTAAGCTAATAATGATGTGCACGAAAACCTCGATCTAAGAAACATCACACAAATATCGGGTCAATTTGACACATAACATTATTATTTCATCATACAAATACTTCCCATATAAAAGCTGATTGACAAAGTCACTCATAGGTAGTGGCTCAATGAATTCCGTTGAAAGCATCATGCAACAAATTTCAATCATAAGTCATTACAGCTTGTGTTGACAGCTTTACATACTAATTATTACTGTAGTTATTAGCAATTATAAAGATGGCGATGAAACCCATGATCTAAGGAGAAACAACAATCTTTAGCCATTGAGTTTCCATCGTACATTAATGATCCAGACCCTTGACTGCAGCATAAACATCCATAGTAATCTCAGAATCATTATGTACAGTCTGAACCGCTTCTTAGACACTTTCAAAGTTCCCTTCGGTATGTAATAAATAAGTTCCCATCTCAAACACGCCAAATAACTTCTTTGCAGCCTCGTTAAACCTATTCACTCGAATTTAAGTACCCTGCAAAACTAACCTAATTAGTAACATGTATCAGTATAACTTAAACCAATCAGATCAAGCGTGACTTGTACAAAACCAGCTTCTGTTATTTCTATTTTATTATCAGAAAGTGTATTTGCAGCTTTCGGACTCGCTGATAAAGCATTTGTATATGATATTGTTGCTCAAATAAAGGGCTAATGGATTTATGATTTATTGATAAACCGACACGTCTGAAGGAAAACATTCATGTCCTGCAAAAACAGTCTAAGCAACTTGTATCACCTTAATATAGACAAATAAATGGAAAGGTTAATTGAACACATAAAGAAGCCACTAAGAAGTGTTAAAAATATTGTGATCTCCATATTATTTCCATAGCTTCATTCGCTTATGTATCTCAGACACATAAGATAAAGAATCCACTAAGAAGTGTTATAAATATTGTGATGTCCATATTATTTTGATAACTTCATTCGCTTCTGTATCTCAGACACATAAGCCTACTTATATTTAAGCATACCATAAGCTAAAAAATACATTATCGGTTACTTTGGTAAGGTTTTAGGAAACCATGGTTGGCTTCACTTCACTACCTGTTATTTTGACATTCATTCGAGCCTATATGGACCAAACAGGTTATGTAACACACTAGAAAGGTGGAACAAACAATTTCATTATTTTGGGTCAAAATAGGGTCAAACTAATACACTAAATACCTCAAACGGATGCTATAAAAGTACAAATGGATGCCCTTTAAGTACAAACGCATGCGCTAATAAATTAATTCAAACTTAACGATACACGAAAAGCTTCATGAGCCATGATGAAGTTACTGAGATTTTTTGTAATTTTGTTAAAACTGATGAATGCTGGTAGAGCCAACAACATCAGAAGAAACCAATAATGACACGTAACTTGATGCAAGTTTCCAAAGATTCCTACGAACCCTTTTCAATGTTTATGAAGCAAATTTTGTTGCATGACTTCTAAGATGGAACCAATAAAAGACACTGCTTGAAGCTCCACTCCAATTATCCCTTCATTTTAAACTTAAATGAGTGTGAGGTAAACAGGTAACTCTTAGTCTTATCTACTGTAGCTAAATTGGGTCCATATCTTCATGGGTTCAAATAGGTTAACATCATGTACCTTTGTATCAAAACCGAAATGTGACGATGAATCATCAAGTTGGATAACTTCAGAGGGAAAAGTTTCTTCATGTCTTCCTGCTGAAGGTAATGAATGGTGAAAATAAACCTGTAATAAAAATACAAAATATTGAAGATATTATAATCTCCAATCATAATTTTATACAGAATAGTCAAATATGATATTACCCTTTCACATTGCTTCAGTGTCAATACCATTTACTATTTGTTAGTGAAATAAAAAAGTAAGAGAAACTCTAGGTTATATACCTTATGATAGAAATTGAAATTCATGATTACATGATACGAGCACATCAAGTTGAAGATGACAGTCAATGTTCAATGTCTAGGTACTCATGAGCAAAGATCACTATATGTAATCCTGATATTCAAAAACAAAGATAGCTTGATGAGAGTAAACATATGTTATAAGGGAAGTTTAAAGTATACAAAGAACCAATAAAGTATACCGAGTTTTTTCATCGATTTTGCTTTGATTGTAGTTGATGCAATAATCATGCGTAACTCAGGTCTACGACGTTGTATCTGTAAAGTTGGTAGTTATCATCTGCGAACAAAATTTCACATTTTCCTTTGGATTATCATTACTAACACAACCTAAAAGCATAGATATTGTTTTTAGGAGGCCCAACAATATGTCTGTTGCAAGGGATGTCTCTTGAGCTTCATACTAAACATTGCCCCCTCTGGAAACGCACAATTTTTAACCAGCTTTCAAACAAGATCTAGTCATTTAAATTACCTAGAATGCATTAGGAGCTCATTATTTGTGTTATATAAACCATATGTAACTATGACCAGGTATGAGCTTCATAAACCAAATATATAAAACTAATACTTCCTGGAAATAAAAAATGTGATAACGACCCATTTGACTAGTTGTCTAGTTACTGTTTAGCTTGGGAGGCCCACCTACATTCATGTAGAGTTCTATTAAATTTCCACTGAATGCACATACTCTTTATTTTGGCAATGTTATATAGTTGGAAGTTATTTGCTTTAAATGGGGTGGTGAGTACTGTACATTCCAAAATTAAAATTATGTAGTGGTTGTATACATTAGCATGCATCGTGACAAACCCAATAAAAGGCTATCCACAAACCTCACAAGAAAAAGCATATTAAGAAGTTTAAAATCCTCAAAATGACTGTACATGTCAGGCATACAGAAAATAAAATGTTCATACAAGGTATAACCAAGAAATATGCTTTTGAAGCCAAAGGAAAGGTGTTGATTTAGCAGGTATTTATACTACAAAACAACTTGATTTCCAAGACACTAACATGCCACCTTTGAAGCTGCTTAAAATTTGTATCATGACACAGACTCATGTCCGCCTCTTTATATATCTCTAAGTATTTAATTATGTGTGGATCTGCTATGCAGTGTGTTGTATCCCTTCAACCCAAAAATTCATGTTTTAGCTAAAGACTTATTTTTGACACATTTGATATGTATGAACTATGAGCTTAAAAATAAAAGAAGCCAAACTAGCATTATGCATGTTCGAAAAGAATATTTGATGGATTGCCTTTACATGTTGTAACACCCCCAAATTTACACAATTCAATACAGCGGAAGACTCATTGGTGTTACGGGATAGCACATTACTCACATCATAGACAACGCTTAAAAATCGCATCGTTTAATAATAAAGCATTTCCATTCATAAATATCAATTTTACATAGGTCCCAAGTCATAGTATTTCATACAAGTTTTACAAAGCATTTGAATGGAAATTATTGTTTAAGTGCGGGCCATGAATTCTTGTTGTCTTCCCGAGAATTACCTTCAAGTACCTGAGATAAAACATGTTAAAAGAAAAGGTCAGCGATAACGCCGAGTGAATTCATAGAGTTTAATGAAATCCATCAATATAACATCGCTATAAAATTATTACCGAAAATCATTTTGTACAAATCTTTGTAATAGGACATAAAATAGCCAAAGTCAGTTTATATAAATCCTTATCAAAAATCATAATATAGGCTTTTGCCTTCAAAATCATTATACGAACCATTGTCGTAAAAACATCATACAAAACGTTTTATAACGTTGTATAGAGTTAAATAAAAATCGTTATATGAATATGGTTATGAAAAAACAAAACACAAACATAAAATCAATAATAAGACCCCGTATTGCTAGTCAGGCAATTCATTGTAATTCAGTGCGTATAGCAGTATTTCGTAAATTGGATTATTATAAGCCGCATGACATTGTTACCTTACTACAACAAACAACGGGTAGCTAGCCCGAAACTCAATTTTCCCATCTAAATTAGCGTGTCGTCACAATAATCACGCTTTTGTAAATCTTCTCATACATAAATTCGCTTACCAATCAATGTGGCACGACAGGGATCAACCATCAAGGCGCGAACTGAGGTGATCGTCCCCAAATAGTACTATTATATGCATAAGCGTCTACCAAATCCTGGTAGTTCACAATTCATGCTAATGGGACTTTTAGTGACATAACCTAACTTTAATAATCCATTTCATTTCATCTATCGGGTCATTTAATCATTCATCAGGTCATACAATCATTCGGGTCCAAATAAACAGACAATCGGGACAACTAGTGTCCTATTTTATAAAAACTAACATGTTATCTCCCTCGCGGGTTTATAAAACATTTCATAAAAACATTTAAAAGATTGCGAGGCTATGAACTCACGTTGATGTGGGAAAGCGGGTTATCGGCAATTCGGATGTACGGTACGTGCTTAAATCACGGGAAACCTAGACAAATAATACTCGTCTTAGAATCTTGTCCAATGACTTTATAAAATAACAATTATGTATACATATGATGATTTTATAAATATGATGATGATCAAGTGGGATTGTACATTTTTACTCATTCATTATAGTGTTTATGTGTTTGTAACATTTTTATACTAGTTTTACTAGTTTTACTTATTTACATGTTTTAGGCCCAATAAGCCTATTACAAGCCCAATACTTTATATTAGTCCATTTTACACCTTTATTATCAGTATTATACTTTACATGTTGGGCCCAAGTGGGTTAAGCCCAATAAATAAGTTTATAATTGTTTTACCAAATTAGTCGGGTTTATTGTCCATTAAGGCTACTTTGGTCCGTTAATGTCTATATGTTGTAAAGCTCGGGTTTTATCGGTTTTTACTTGTTATATATGTTTATATATCAGTATGTGAGTTTATAAAAGTTTACATTAGATGGGTCCAACCGTCTAAGTTTTATTTAACAAAAACGTTAATCTTTCGGTTTTAGCCGAAAAGACGTAAAACTTAGTATATAGTTTTTATAACTTATAAAACTTACCAAACTACCATTTTTATATAATGTCCATTTATTTATCCTTATGAATTTTTATATAAATGAAATATATAAGTCAGTGGGTTTTAATTCACATTTTATACTATATTATTTGAGTGCTTATATAATAATATTAAACTTTAATTTCACAAAATCAGTCATAAAAATCTAGTTTACTAAAATGATCATATCTAGAGTTCTACATGGAGATAGAACCCCAAATTGTTATCACGGAAACTACATGATATGTGCTACATTTTATTCCATTATAGTTACTGATGAATCAACCTCTAAGTATTTTATAAAATTCGTCCAAAACAGTGTACTCAGATTTGCACTCTAAACTTGTTTTGATCATATCTCACTCATTTTTATGATTCCATTGCATGGCCAACTCTCACATGTGTACAAGTCACTGTATATGAATTCCTCTATACCATTGTATCAGTTCATCATATGGTTATTTACTGTTTTTATACAGCCAACAATTTAAGCAAGATTTTAGCCTTGTTTCTTATGGTTTATCATCTTTTTAATCATATTTATCAACACTTGATCCCCACACAACATTTTTATCATCATATATTCATCATATACATATACAAAAAGAAAAAAATACATGATTACATAATAAAAATAAAAAGAGGATGGGGAGAACAATCTTTATACCACCAAGATTATGTAGGTATTCATCAAGGCTTGGATTTTTTATGGAGAAACTTGTGATAGATCAACACCAATCTTCAAGACCACCATTACTTGTAAATTCCATGTAGAAATAAGCCTTTGGACATCACTAAATAACCTCCTTGGTTGTTAGAATCACCTCTAATCTTCAAGGTTTCGAAGGTTCTTCACCTTATGTATGAATAACATAGGATTTGTGGTGTAAATTTTGATCAATATGGTGGTGGTGGTGGTGGAAGTGGACGACACAAATGGAGTAGAGAGAGAGATGAGAGTGTTTTGCATTGAGGAAATGAATGTGTGTGGTTTGAGTTAGATGGTTTTGATGTTGGTATTGCTTACTTTGTAAGCTTATCTTACAAGTGTAGTTTGGAAGCTAATATCTTGACACCTCATGGTGTGAGTAGTTAGTTGTTGCCGTCCATATAGTGGGATGGGGCAAGATTTATCTTGTCTCATCCCACTAATTTACGGGTACTCCTCGATTCTAGTTTCCTCGATTTGCGTGCCCTCGGGTCGTTTTACGAAAAAACATTTTTATAAATTATGAATCAACGACACAAAACGAATCTAATAAAAATTGTCTCATCAAAAACGGAGTTCGAAAACGTAAATACGTAATCCTAAGGTTTCTGGTTTAGTCGTAAAGGACGTTAAATTAAAATCGTAAGTCCTAATCTCTTCTCGCAAATTAGTGAGCTTATGAACCAACTCAAAATTAAAATCCCAAAATAATATTCACAGATAAATTTATTTCCTGAAATGTCAGACTGTCACCAAAACGGTGTATGTAAATGTCAGCACGTAACGTAGAATCCTCCGGTTTAGACGTAGTCGATGCTACTTCAAGACGTAAATCCAAATTTCTTCCCAAAAGTAAGTGAGTTCATATTATAACATTAAAATAATGTTTTCAAATAAATATTGAGAATAAAATATCGACCATAAATTGACGGATTGTCACAGCATTTACCCCTAAATAGGATCTTTGTCCTCAACGATCATTTTATATTACTACTCGCTTCTTATAGAGTTAATGCCATGTGGGTATTTTCTCCACATCCGATCTTTTCTCACAAGTGTAATCCATTACAATACGCGAGTTTCATCAAACATAACTACGGGAATAAGATCAGGCTTAATGTTGACTTACTTTCTCTATCCATGATGTTCACGGGTTTTTGATGAATGCAACTTTTTGCCGATCTAGACTTCATCAAGAAGAATTCAGATTTTCACTTGAGAGACATTTTATCAAGTTAGATATACAAATCATAATTCACGCTGCCCTTGAAGTCCTAGAGTAGATCCAGCTTATATGCCTTTCAAACCAACTTTTACATCATCTCTATGGTCCCATACAACGGGGACTTATATCCCATGATCTTTCGGATCATCAATTCATTTTTCCATGGTTAAATTTTTTTGGCATAACTTCGCTACCCATCTGGCACTTCAAGATCTACATTTCATATTCACATAACCTCCTGCCCACTACCGGCAGTCAATAATCAAATCCTAATTTCAACAATCATTTCAGGTCTCGTGGGTCGAGTGTTTTGTAAGGTTAGGGTTGTCATCATAGGAAACCTTAAACCTAAAAGACATGTCCAACTCGCAATGGGTGTATGTCGGGTGTCTTCATCCCAACTCCTGCTTACAAATGCTCTAATATATATCCTCACAAGATTCGATCTTGATCCTAATACGATAATTATCAAGGATAATCTCTCCAAAGGAAAACGATTTTACAGTTTATTACCAAAGGTCAATCATTCAACCATAAAACAACACTTATGGTATTTTGTATCGTTACTTTATCTCGTCCTTTCGTTTGGGGTGGTATAGTACTCTCATCAAGATTCGTTCTCAATGACTTCTGAGCAAATCTCTAGAAATTCGATGCGAAGCGAGGATCTTGATAGAGATGATCGAAACAGGCACACCATGTTTACATAACTCCTTTAAATACAAAAGAGTCAATTTCTTCATCAAGAATCTATCATTAACAGGAATGATATTAGCAGATTTGGTCAGTCTGTCGACGATGACCCAAATCGAATCAAATTCAGATGATGACCTTTGCAATAGCTAGATGTTTACTAATGTATGAGGCAATGTCTGCCTTCATATTTTTCCATCAGTACAACTTCTTCAGACAAAGATACATTAAATCAGAAATGATAGGAATAGAATACTTATACTTACGAGATTGCAACATGACTAAATCTCGAAATCCTCCATATTTAGGCAACCACAAGTGGCCTTTTATACATTTAACGCCATCGGCTTCTTAATTCTAATGGTTCACATTAGTCGCGAACCACTTTTATTATCTATATTATCCTTCTTACAAGCATTGTTTATTTTTTTATATTGTTCGGCAATTTATTTTGCACCTTCATTATTAAGGAACATGTCTTAATTGGTTCTTTATCTTTTCTACATAATGTGTCAGTAATTATATTCACCTTCCTCGATGAAATAAATATCATGACCGTATTTATTCAGAAATTATTCCTTCATATTTTCTAAGTCTTAGTTCTATCTCAACTATTATTTTTATCAGTTTTGCTTGATCCGACGTTTTAAAGCGTCGATAATTATTACACGTAAACTAACAATAAATATTAAGTTTTTATGAAACGTAAACGTTAAAAGTTTAAATTTCTTAGTTCGACCAATTATAATAAAATGTTCAAAACAAATTTGAATTTAATTAACACGATTTTTGTTGATTTATCGAAAATAATTAATAAGATTCGTAAATGTTTGAAAAATCTTTGGTTATACTTTGGTCAAAATTTTCTTAGTTGAAAAGCAAAAATTATCGTTTCAAATTTCAAGTCATGGTTTAAAAGGTTTCCTCAATCCCTCTTAGGTTGTCTTGAGGTATACACAAACATTTACCCCTAAACAGGAGTTTAGTTAAATGTTATGGGTTTAAGGGAATGATTTCTTAAAAATTCTTTTGATAAAATATTTGTCAAAACATATTTGCACTTTCTTTTTGGTAAAACCCAAAGTCTTAAATTTCTCTAATCGTCAATATAGATTCCATCATTTATTAATCACACGGTCAAATACTATAAAGGATTAAGCCTTTAATCACATGTTAAATATTCAAGGTACATGTTTTCATTGTTCGGTCAATTCAGGGTAATCTATAAATAATTATTAACTCATTCTTATTCTTATAAATAAACAAATGGTCCTTAATGATCACAAGCATGAATTTATCAAATTACAGCCTCTACACGTGATTCATCAAATTTATGAATGCTACATGTGTATTAGTCAATCCAAACGACATCACGTGAAACTCATAATGTACATTACAAGTACCGGATGTAGTGATTGGAATAGATAATCTTTTTCGCGGATGTGAAATTGATGATAACCATGCCGAGGATCAAATCTTAAGAACATACGCTAAAACCTTGTAAATGATCGAACAATCTATCATCTTGGGTCGTGGATAAAGATTTTAATCGTCAATTTACTTAGTTCACGGTAATCAATAAAGATAAGAAATAATATCACCACAGCTCTTCATGATGACGAGCTTGGTAAAATAAAAGCTTTCCCCGACAACTCTCTCAGTTGTACGGTAATTCTTTTAATTCAGATGGTGCTGACGTACAGTGCACAAGCCATAAGTACAACACCGGGAATATAATCAATACCAAATTCAACTTGCCTTAATGGCGAAAGTCTAGGTAATTCACCAGCAAGTACCTCCTAAAATTTCAGATAACAGAAACATCTTTTAATACATTTACTTTAAGTTCTTTCTATATTACAAGGTCTATGACTAGTTCACAACCATTCACGGTATAATTTCAAATCTAATGCAGGATATGGTCGTCCATCAAGAATTATTTAGATCACTTTTGATAGTCAACATCTTATCATTTAGGGGAATTCTACTCGAGTTCCCATCAATTAAGACAATGTCGTCATGTTAGAATCAATCAATCCATTCTATTGGCACTATCAAATTTCCAGTTTCATTACTGTTGATAAGATGTGAATTTTTCAAAAGACTAATAATAACTCATAATCCTTCACAATTCAAGGATATCTGGAGACATAACTAACCTTAAAAGAGCAAGGTCAACGCATAATCTACGCGAGATAATTTCAAATCAAATATAGACGAAAACATTTAACGAATATGAATATATCCCATGTTTTCATAATTTGAGTACGCATTCGAAAGCGCCTCAGATCGTTACCCAGGTCATTCAAATGAAATCTAATCAAAAGAAATGATACGAACGTCGATACATCCAGTCTGGTATCAACTCTAGGTAATCAAATACTTTTCCTAATAATCTCACTACGAGAGAATTGGACAAGAAGGGAACATCAATTGTCAAATAAGACAAATTTCCACAGATGAGTAAATTCGACTCAGAAGAATAGATGCTACAGGCACATATGTAGGTGTCCCTAACACTATGTCCCTATATTTTTTTTTTACTTCTTGCAGATCTCATAAAATTTAATCTTTCACAATCTTTAAAGAAAATGTAGTGTTTATTAATCAGTTTTATAGTGACTACTAATCAGACTTGCATGGTCCATTCCAAATTGTATGTAGGCGCGCAACTATATACAATTTCAAGATTAACGATGCAATACTCAGTTCGTCAAAATTTTATCATCATGTTTATAATAAAAACATTTTCATGCTTAATTCTTAAATAAGAATCAAAAATAAATTTACAAAGATTTTCTTTGTTATGAAAACAATTAAGTTTTCCAAGGTGTTTTATAAACAACCTCATTTCGATAATGATTATTTATAAGTCTCACTTTAAATAATCCATATGGTGATGAAAATCCAATTTTTCTCAAGGGATACTATTTCAACTTATAAAGACGATCAGTGATATGCAAAGGAGTGATGAAAAGTTGTTCACAGAGAACTAACTAAAATATGCTAGGAAATGAGCTTAGACAATTAATCATGTGGTTCATGACCTCAATGGCACTCAAAAAGAATAATCCACAACGTAACTCAATTTGAGATGAGTACTGGTTCAATGGTTGCATCACTAATGCGAACATCAGGATGAAGCAATAGAAGATAGATAACATCGATACATGTAGAGTTTAGCACAAACAAGTCAAAATTGTACCGTAACACATTACGTGTCACTATGTCATACAATTCCAAGAATTCATCCTACCAACTGATGTCTCAGTTTAGTTAGGAATTTTTAAAAGATACCACAATGAATACTAATCTACAAGAGTCATTAGGTGTTCCACATGTCCCGAAAGATCCATCGGTCCCAATTTCAGAAGAGGTTTTCTTCAATTTATTTATTGGACACTGGGCATCCTCGTCAGTGGACAATGGCTTAGGAACAACCCTTAACACAAACAAACAATCATTTAAAACCTTATAATTCAATCACAGAACTTAACGACTTCCTCTTATTAATCTCATATTCCATACGGTTTAAATTTTTACTTTATTTAAGTTTCAACCAACTTATACTCAATTCGATATCCTACCTCATTCTCGAATACTTTCAACCTTATTCTTAGACCTTAATAGGGCAATAAAAGCTCGATATGAACAACACTTAATTTCCAATCCTTTAGCTCTTACAACAACAATTATCAAATGAGTCACTAGCATGAGATGACTCACACATTCAATTAGACTTCTCGGAAAGGTACTAGTGGCATGAGGCTTTTGGGTAATGGTTCCAATGACAGCCTCAAGTGCAACATTCACCCTTTCGATTTCAATTTAAGAATTGGATGACAACGAATCAGATAACACCTTTCCAGGTGGTAACTTTTTGTCAAACTCCACTCTATAAGGAAAGATCGTCATGACATCGATATCAGATTTAATCTCGCCAATTCTTCTTCAATATCACAATCAACTAATATTAATATTTCTACGAATATCAACCATTAATATCAGATTTAATCTCGTCGTATAATTACCTCGTATAAATATCAAAATAATCATCAAACAATCATGTAATAAAATTACATCATATATATATATATATATATATATATATATATATATATATATATATATATATATATATATATATATATATATATATATATATATATATATATATATATATATATATATATATATATATATATATATATATATATATATATATATATATAATCCAAGTTATATATATATTAAAATAACACTTCTCAGTCTGGCCTTGTCGGTAACTCGGCAATTCTTCGGTACCCTTATAGTCAAAAGATTTTTAGACATTTTGTGAAAAATGTTTATAGTTAAAAGATTTTGAAATGTTTTATTCAAAACCTTGGTTTTAAAAATCTTTCGTTCTCTATAACGAGAGCTCTGGTACCAAACTGTAACACCCCAAATTTACACAATTCAATACAGCGGAAGACTCGTTGGTGTTACAGGATAGCACATTACTCACATCATAGACAACGCTTAAAAATCGCGTCGTTTAATAATAAAGCATTTCCATTCATAAATATCAATTTTACATAGGTCCCAAGTCATAGTATTTCATACAAGTTTTACAAAGCATTTGAATGGAAATTATTGTTTAAGTGCGGGCCATGAATTCTTGTTGTCTTCCCGAGAATTACCTTCAAGTACCTGAGATAAAACATGTTAAAAGAAAAGGTTAGCGATAACGCCGAGTGAATTCATAGAGTTTAATGAAATCCATCAATATAACATCGGTGTAAAATTATTACCGAAAATCATTTTGTACAAATCTTTGTAATAAGCCATAAAATAGCCAAAGTCATTTTATACAAATCCTTATCAAAAATCATAATATAGGCTTTTGCCTTCAAAATCATTATACGAATCATTGTCATAAAAACATCATACAATACGTTTTATAACGTTGTATAGAGTTAAATAAAAATTGTTATATGAATATGGTTATGAAAAACCAAAACACGAACATAAAATCAATAATAAGACCCCGTATTGCTAGTCAGGCAATTCATTGTAATCAGTGTGTATAGCAGTATTTCGTAAATTGGATTATTATAAGCCGCATGACATTGTTACCTTACTACAACAAACAACGGGTAACTAGCCCAAAACTCAATTTGCACATATAATTAGCGTGTCGTCACAATAATCACGCTTTTGTAAATCTTCTCATACATAAATTCGCTTACCAATCAATGTGGCACGATGGGGATCAACCGTCAAGTACTGGGGTGATCGTCCCCAAATAGTACTATTATATGCATAAGCGTCTACCAAATCCCGGTAGTTCACAATTCATGCTAATGGGACTTTTAGTGACATAACCTAACTTTAATAATCCATTTCATTTCATCTATCGGGTCATTTAATCATTCATCGGGTCATACAATCATTCGGGTCCAAATAAACAGACAATCGGGACAACTAGTGTCCTATTTTATAAAAACTAACATGTTATCTCCCTCGCGGGTTTATAAAACATTTCATAAAAACATTTAAAAGAGTGTGAGGCTAATAACTGACTTTTTGGTTGGTTAATAAAAGGTTTTTCTTGCAAGATCTTTCTTTGCGTTGCTCGTACCAAATTGATATATGTCGTTGTTTCGTTCTCGGTATCTTCTCGAATTGATCACGGTCAAAAGTGGAATAGTTGTAATTGGTGACTAAAAAGGGGGAGCTTTGGTCTAAATCTACTAAAATGATAAAAGCTAGAAATAATTAAATTAAAAGAAATCACTGAGAATAAAAATAAAGCTAAGTTGGAAAAACTGGAATTAAAATGGCAATTTACCTTATACGGAATAATGGTTTCTTAACTGGAAAACTCTATCCGGAATATCGGCTTATCCGGAATGTTGGTTCTACTCAGAATAATCAAGACCATGCGGAACTTTTGTGCTATGCGGAATGTTTAGCCTATGCGGAATATTTTGACTATGCTGAATAATGGTTATGCGGAATAACCTATTCGGAATATTTGGGAAGAAAACCTATTCAGAATGTTTTTTTACAGAGACACTATGCGGAATGTTTGAGAAAAACCCTTATGCGGAATAATTGAGAAAAACACTATGCGGAATATTTGAAAACAACTCTATTCGGAATATTTGAAAAGCAAACCTATGCTGAATAAGACTTCTACTCGGAATATTTTGAATATTCGGAATAAACAACAATACACCACCTTGATCCGGAATATTTAGATATTCCGAACCAACAAAGTTTCAGAAGCTCTATTCGGAATCTGGGCAGAAACAGTACCCAAATAGCGAAGAACAGAGGATCCTTTAAAACACGATTTTGGCTCAAAATTCACCAAGTTTTTAATCGAAACTTATACCGACTTCACCACTAATCATTTACCTAAGGTAAACATCAATCCAAAACCACAAAATCACAAAACCCACTTACTTTTTATGATCAAACCAATAAAATAAAACTTAAGAACTTAGAATCAAAAAGAGATGAAGAACAAGATGATGGAAATATTAAAAGTAGACTTGTATTAATGATTTAGGATTCAACAAACAAAGTGGGAAGATCAAACTTACAAGATTGGAAGAAATTGAACAAAGATGAAAACCACTCCTTAAGGGAGATGGTTCCTAAGAAGTAGGAAAAACGTAACAGAAAGAAAAACTTGTGGAGTCTTGAATGGGAGGAGTATTTATAGGCTTCTCCCTTGTCTGGTGAGTGGGCTTTCTTCCTTTCTTTTTGTCTTCTCGTCTTTTCAGAAAAGTTGACGTTTTCGATTTCGATTCGGGTTTGTCGACGAATAATTTCAACTCGTCTTTTAATTTCTTCATTTAATAGACTTGAGTTTCTTCGACATAGGTAAATCTTCCGTCTTTGGTCCTTTTCTTCGATAAATCTTCAAATAGGCCCATTGACTTCAAATCTTTTGCATCTCTTGGACTATAGACTTCATCTTTTCGTCTTTTTCCTTGATAAAACCCGTGCAATCCCATGTTTTCTCCAATATTTATCCGGTTGGCTCTGAAAACACAACAAACACACAAACCACGCATAATTCCAAACAAATGACATTAAATACGCGTTTTGGTCTTGTTTTAGCAAGAAATAAGTGGTAAAAGGATGGGTGTTTTCACACCTATCAGAGGCTATGAACTCACGTTGATGTGGGAAAGCGGGTTATCGGCAATTCGGATGTACGGTACGTGCTTCAATCACGGGAAACCTAGACAAATAATACTCGTCTTAGACTCTTGTACAATGACTTTATAAAATAACAATTGTGTATACATATTATGATTATATAAATAGGATGATGATCAAGTGGGATTGTACATTTTTACTCATTTATTATAGTGTTTATGTGTTGGTAACATTTTTATACTAGTTTTACTAGTTTTACTTATTTACATGTTTTAGGCCCAATAAGCCTATTACAAGCCTAATACTTTATATTAGTCCATTTTACACCTTTATTATCAGTATTATACTTTACATGTTGGGCCCAAGTGGGTTAAGCCCAATAAATAAGTTTACAAGTGTTTTACCAAATTAGTCGGGTTTATTGTCCATTAAGGCTACTTTGGCCCGTTAATGTCTATATGTTGTAAAGCTCGGGTTTTATCGGTTTTTACTTGTTATATATGTTTATATCAGTATGTGAGTTTATAAAGGTTTACATTAGACGCGTCCAACCGTCTAAGTTTTATTTAACAAAAACGTTAATCTTTCGGTTTTAGCCGAAAAGACGTAAAACTTAGTATATAGTTTTTATAACTTATAAAACTTACCAAACTACCTTTTTTATATAATGTCCATTTATTTATCCTTATTTATTTTTATATAAATGAAATATATAAGTTAGTGAGTTTTAATTCACATTTTATACTATATTTATTTGAGTGCTTATATAATAATATTAAACTTTAATTTCACAAAATCAGTCCTAAAAATCTAGTTTACTAAAATGATCATATCTAGAGTTCTACATGGACATAGAACCCCAAATTTTTATCACAGAAACTACATGATATGTGCTTCATTTTATTCCTTATAGCTACTTATGAATCAACCTCTAAGTATTTTATAAAATTCGTCCAAAACAGTGTACTCAGATTTGCACTCTAAACTTGTTTTGATCATATCTCACTCATTTTTATGATTCCATTGCATGGCCAACTCTCACATGTGTACAAGTCTCAATACTCACTGTATATCAATTCCTCTATACCATTTTATCAGTTCATCATATGGTTATTTACTGTTTTTATACAGCCAACAATTTAAGCAAGATTTTAGCCTTGTTTCTTATGGTTTTTCATCTTTTTAATCATATTTATCAACACTTGATCCCCACACAATATTTTTATCATCATATATTCATCATATACATATACAATAAGAAAGAAAATACATGTTTACATAATCAAAATAACAAGAGGATGGGGAGAACAATCTTTATACCACCAAGATTATGTAGGTATTCATCAAGGCTTGGATTTTTGATGGAGAAACTTGTGATAGATCAACACCAATCTTAAAGACCACCATTACTTGTAAACTCCATGTATAAATCAGCCCTTGGACATCACTAAATCACCTCCTTGGTTGTTAGAATCACCTCCAATCTTCAAGGTTTCAAAGGTTCTTCACCTTATGTATGAATAACATAGGATTTATGGTGTAAATTTTGATCAATATGGTGGTGGTGGTGGTGGAAGTGGACGACAAAAATGGAGTAGAGAGAGAGATGATAGTGTTTTGCATGGAGGAAATGAATGTGTGTGGTTTGAGTTAGATGGTTTTGATGTTGGTATTGCTTACTTTGTAAGCTATCTTACAAGTGTAGTTTGGAAGCTAATATATTGACACCTCATGGTGTGAGTAGTTAGTTGTTGTCGTCCATATAGTGGGGTGGGGCAAGATTTATCTTGTCTCATCCCACTAATTTACGGGTACTCCTCGATTCTAGTTTCCTTGATTTGCGTGCCCTCGGGTCGTTTTACGAAAAACTTTTTTTTTTAATTATGAATCTACGGCACGAAACGAATCTAATAAAAATTGTCTCATCAAAAATGGAGTTCGAAAACGTAAATACGTAATCCTAAGGTTTCCGGTTTAGTCGTAAAGGACGCTAAATTAAAATCGTAAGTCCTAATCTCTTCTCGTAAATTTGTGAGTTTATGAACCAACTCAAATTAAAATCCCAAAATAATATTCACGAATAAATTTATTTCCTGAAATGTTAGACTGTCACCAAAACGGTGTATGTAAACGTAAGCACGTAACGTAGAATCCTCCGGTTTAGACGTAGTCGATGCTACTTCAAGACGTAAATCCAAATTTTTTCCCAAAAATAAGTGAGTTCATATTATAACATTAAAATAATGTTTTCAAATAAATATTAAGAATAAAATATCGACCATAAATTGACGGATTGTCACACATGTAGTGAGTTCCTTCCAGATTTGGATTCCCTTAAATATATTGATTAATATAACATACAACGAGCAGATGAACCGTATCGAACAAGTTACGATTCCCTTAAATATGTGTTAACTGATTCCATAATTTATTCTATTGTGCGATGGCATACACATACAATATCAAATGCCCAAAATTTAGTTTGCGATATGATTCACTAATATTTCATCACTACGATTCCCTTAATTTTTTATTAACCGGCGCCCTATTTTAATTTATGACGCGGTTCCCTAAATTTTTCTTAAACCGACGCCCTTAAATATGTGTTAACTGATTCCATAATTTATACTATTATGCGATGTCGTACACATACAATAATCAAATGCCCAGAATTTAGTTTGTGATATGATCCCATAATATGTCATCATTATGATTCCCTACATTTTTTGTTAACCGATGCCCTATTTTAATTTATGATGTGGTTCCCTAAATTTTTCGTTAACCGACGCCCTTAAATATGTGTTAACTGATGCTCTAATGTTCCTATCCATGCACTAAACAAATAACCATATGTCCTATTATGACCAATGATACACTAAGCATTCAAAGGGTACACTAAACATAAATTATATTGGTTCCCTAATTTGTTTAGTGAAGCCCAAAACATACAAATAGATGCGTAGGTATTTATTTTGATTCACATAAGATACAAATGAATGCTTTACTATGACCTACGATGCAGGGGAAAAGACACACAAACAATAAAAGTAACTACCTTTTTGAGTATGAACTTCACATCGTTGACTTTCACTGTCAAAAAGCTCAAATTACAGTAATCAAATGGGTCCAAGACATCAAAATAACCATTCTCAAATTTAATTTTTATTTTTACTGTTTTTATGGTTTGGTTTACGGGGAATTAATCAAAGTGGTCGATTGGAGGTATAACCATGATGGTGGTGGAAGAGAGCGACGGTGGTGGTAAAGAGCGACCGTACTGGAAGATAGAGACGGTGGTGTAGGAGAGCAAAGGTGTTGGAAGATATCAACGGTGGTAGAGTGAAGAAACGGTGGTTGAGTAAAGAGATGGTGGTGGAGGAGAGAGACGGTGGTGGTGGTGGTAATAGTGGCGGCTACTGCTGACTAGAACCAGAGAAATAGATATGGTGTGTGTGTGTTAGAATGAATGTGTGTGTGTTTGACCTAATAAGAATGGGCGGTTGGCAGATCCAGCCCCTCGGATTTTTGTTAATTTTCAATTCGTACCACTATGTTTTGATATGTTACAAAAGTCACATGATAGTTTGTTTTCTAGGTTTTTTTTAGATTGAGTTTTCTCTAGATCCTACCCCTATATATATATATATACATATATATATATATATATATATATATATATATATATATATATATATATATATATATATATATATATATATATATATATATATATATATATATATATATATATATATATATATATATATATATATATATATATATATATATATATATATATATATATATATATATATATATATATATATATATATATATATATATATATATATATATATATATATATATATATATATATATATATATATATATATATATATATATATATATATATATATATATATATATATATATATATATATATATATATATATATATGTATAATTATGATTTGAAATCACACTTTTTAATCCAGTCATATCCCAGTCACATCTTTCAGCCAATCGGAATTCAGCAATTCCTAAAAAATCTCCATTTTTCACGTTTTTTGTCATTTGAAATCGTACTTTACTGAAAATCACGTTTCGGAAACGCGGTTTTGATAAGTACGTTTTGGAAGCGCTGTTTTGGAAATTACGTCAAATGAAGCCATTAAAAAAATATAACAGCAAGATTCGAACCCTGGTCTCTGCGCATAGAGAACAACCTTTCTACCACTGTGCTTTTCTACAATTTTTGATTTACAATTGAAAAAAAATATACCTAAGTGTATTAACAAATCCATTACTTAATATCATTAGGATACTTGTATCATTCGTATATTATCATGTAGCCATTCCTGAAACCATAATATTGTATATCTCCTTAATAGATTTATTATAACCCTAAAAATTTCACGTAATAATAGATCCTCCCTTTTGTTTATCATAAAAACCCTAAACCACCATTGGGATTCATCTTAACAAGGTATTCAAAAACGTGGTATGAAACAACATGCCTCATTTTATCAAAACCCTAATCATCATCAACAGATTTTGAGAAGCCATCAGCCTATTGGATAGATCAAGCCATCAACCCTAATGAAACCGTGTTATTTTTGTTTTGTTTTGCAGGTTAATTCATGTTACTGGTGCAGCAATAGTTGCATTTTGTCTTCAATTATTGGCCATATTCTATGGGTGCATTTTATAGAGGTTTTTTAAAAGAGGATATTGTAATATAGCCGTGAAAATTAGGGGTGTTCACGGGTCGGGTCGGTTCGGTTCGGTTAGTTAGACGATTTTCACTATCCATCGCGGTTCGGTTAGTTAAATTTAATATCCATAACCGGACCGTACAAGGCGGTTAACCGGACATACGGTTACCCGAAATGAGCGGTTACCCACGGTTCGGGTCACGGTTAACCATTAAATAAGTTTCATAAAGTTTTAGTTTATAAATAATAACATGATTTAGAACATAGAATGTCGATTTCGTATAATTCAACGACATTAAATAGCTAAAAATCATATAAAAATTATTAAGTCCATTAGAATATTCATAAATAACATATTAACTAATAACATTAATTAAATTTACACATACATGTTTAATACATGTACTATAATTTGAATATTTCATGTATAATAAAAGTAGGGTACTAATACATTTAATACATGTACTATAATTTGAATATTTAGTTAAAAAATTTTCATGTATAATATGTGCGGTTCGGTTCGGTTAACCACGGATATCTAAAAATAAAAACCGTAACCGAACCGTTATAAGCGGTTTTTTTTCGGTTTCGGTTTTTTTGGTTTCGGATTGAGCGGTTCGGCTCGGTTCGTCGGTTTCTCGGTTTTTTTTTAACACCCCTAGTGAAAATAGAATAGTTATATATAGTGTGTTGCTTTATTTAATTACTAAGTCTATTGTGTAACTGTGCTTTCATATGAATTGATATCCCTCTTTGGATAGAGTTTTAGTCACTAGGTTGATCAATGAAGGTTGAGGAATTTGTGAGTTGTCCTTGATGCAGGTCCAAAGATAAGCAACATACATCTACAAGGTTAGTCTCACTATCATAAGTTGTTTACACTTGAACTTCACTGATGTTAAAAGATAACTGAAACCAGTGCACCTATTCAATTCGATTATTTGTTTACGACTTTATTAACTTTACAATATACATCTTCAGTGTATGACGGTTGTAGTGGTTGAGAATGAGTTGAGGTAATTTTTTGTTTCTTCATAATCGTTAAGTGGTCAACTTAGTAGAGTAAACAAATTTTGCCACAAACAATTATCAGTTAGATCACCATTGATAATCTAAGTGATCCTAGGTTGACTAAAGTTCAATGCTCATAACACAATTGTTGGTTTATTGTACTCTACAGGGAAATCAGAAGTTTGAGTCAGATCTTTAATCATTGCATTATATTTTGACCAAATCTCATGTTATGAAATCATAGGATCGGATGGTCGTGTGTTGGTATTAATGGTATTACGTTATCACCTATTGCTATTAAATAGCTGCCTAATTTTATAGAAACATTTTATCATGGAAAACTGAAGATTGTATCTTAAACAAATATATCCAAACTAGAAATCAGGGGTTAAACATGCAAGTACCTCATAGCTAGGTGGTTCCTCTTTCTACTTTTTTTATTTTGATATTCATTACTCACCAAGTACATGTTATATTCCTGTTTTGTAGTTCTTCCAATAAATTTGAAGTAAGCACAACTTCTGTAAGTGATAAGTTGCCTCCATTTTCTACGGTTTCTAACGTGTTATCAGATCTTGAACCTTAAGTTCCTTTGTGAATGGGTCGGAGGAAACCCTGCATTCGTAACATAAACACTAGCTAGATGGTTGACTCCTCATGTAACAAGTTGTTGCAACAGTTGACCCGTAAGGATCTACAGGGATAGCAAACACCGCGCTAAGGCCAAGGTTTGGAAATACAAACGACATGTATCGAGGGCATTTCACATTAAGCCTAAGTCATTCATCGATGCATCCCACATGAAAGTTGTGAGTATACATATCAGTAAAGCAACACAAAAACATTAATTCAGCCATGTATATATTTTTAATAGGTCAAATATGTCCGATGAAAAAGGATTAATATACAAAGAAGTTACTCAACTTCCCAAGAAATTTTTCCTAAGTTAATGAATGTTCATTTCGTGTTTCTAAGTTACTAATGTTCATATGACCGGTTGATTAAGTTACGCACTTATCAAAAACGTGATATTTATGTTACTTAACATGAAAAACAAGACATTTATGTTACTTAACTTATCAAAAAACATGCATTCAGGTTACTCAAATTAACACTAAATTATAGTGATGTATGTTTAGTAAAGTTTAGTAACTTAGAAACACAAAATGAACGTTCGTTACCTTAGGAAAAATTTCTTAGAAAGTTTAGTAACTTGTTTGTATATTAACCCAATGAAAAAAAAGGAACTAAGGCAAACGAGTCGAGTGGGTCAAAATTAGATGAAGCATACTTTTAATGATGAAACCTGCTATATCACTTCAGTCATTGTAAAAAATCATTAATAAATCTTTTGGTAAAATTTGTAGAGATGTTCTTTCACAATTGTTATCTTAATCATCTGAATTGCTAATACAGACTTGCATTCTTATAGCGTCAGAAAACTGCGAAAACTTGGACTTCTAGAGATTGCAGATGTTGTTGGTGATGAACTATATCAGACTCTTTTATAATTTTTCTTGTTTGAAATGAAGATAATAAACATTTTTATTCATTCTGAATAACTTCTATCATTCAAATGATTTTGGAAGTGATACTTATACATCAACGCACTTCTCACACTTTTTGTGAGCTAATTTTGAAATCAAATTGTTAATGAAAAAAGGCGCTTGTCACTCAATAGTACGTTATCAAATTTTAAAATCAGATTGTTTATCTGTTGTAACCTTATTTGAACTTATAACATGTATAAAAAACTAACATACTTTATGCTCCTAGGGTAGTGCCGAACTCGTGCAGACCAGGTTATGGGGATCAAGAACAGGTGGAGATGCATGGTCATTATGCTTAAAATAAATTAAAAATTGCTTATGAAAATTAATATGGATCACGATGATCGGATCCATTCATTTTTTTCTAATAGATGATGTAGATGGTTCATTGCCTTCTATTGAGTGAGAAGCGCCAATGGGATAATGGAGTTGGGTTGCAGGACACTACCACAATCTATACGAGACGGTTTCAGTAATTTTAGCACACAACATGGACCAAGCGTTCAGCGATTTGGGTTTAACCTTAGTAGTCGGGTTAGCATCTACGACTCTCTCAGTTGTGTGGGTACATACCAGGTTGGCTACGGGTTTAGCTCAACAGGAGTCAACCTTTCAGTTTGATTCCGTGGCTATGTTCTAATGGTATAGTTACCGATAGTATAAATCAATGGCTTGAAGTAATTTGGTGGGCTTCATACATGTGAATTGGATCACATGTTTATAGCATTGCTTTCAACTTAGTTTTCTATGAAAGATAAGAACTTTGTCTAGCCATGAAACAAATTCCACATGTCCCTGCATTAATTCAACTACAAATGACCCTTCATTGTGTTTTTCATCTCTATCAGTTTGTTTTCAACGACTGGTTACAGGTAGGACAACAAGAGGCCAACGGAACAAGTCTGGAGGTAAGGATCTATTAAATGGTGAATATACTCATATTTTCTTATTTCGTATATTGAACCACAGTCTTTTATGGTTTATAATCCAAATGGAATAAGATATTTGAGGATGATATATATGCATTTTCTATGGGCTTTTTGGTTGATTCTCATGATAAGTCAGAATACATCTGGACAAACAGAGCAAACAGATCGACATATTATTAAGGTTCGTATTCTTTATAAAAAGTGACTTACATGTTGATTGTTGTTGCTTTGCTACTTTATTGTAGTATGTAAGCATGCTTTGATCTACTGCAATCTCAGGTCTCCCGTGCACATGTATACATCTTTTACTTCTCGGCTATTCCAACCCATCACTCTCTTGGTTAACAACATATTGTAAATACTGTTTGGTAACAACATATCATGCTTTTTTTTAGTAAGATCAAAATTTGTTTTCCCTTAACCAAACCTCTCCCTTTCCGTTTCTACTTTTGGTAAGCATGTTTTGATCCAAGAATACCAACTTCCCGACACTGAGTATTCTTTGCTTTCTTTAGCTGTTCTAAAAACTGCTATCCTTAATCATGTATTCTTTACACCTTGGTCAAAACAAACTTTCAGGAAATGGTAGGTTAGACAACCAAAGAGGACTCTATAGTTGTTAACTGCTCATCAAGTTTTTTGGTCAAAAATTGATAACATTTACTAACGAAAATGTTTTATTTCTCTAACATTTACTAACGAAAACGTTCCACTTTTGCTAACGTTTAGCTATTTACTAATACAATTTGACCCGTTACCTAAAGTGACCCATTACTCGACCTGATCGACCAAGTGTTTGAATGCATGAATAGCCAAACACTACTTTAAGTTAATGAGCGTTCAAATTAAGGCACATATTTTATTTACGTAAATGATATTATGGTTTTGTGATTGGTAACATAGATAAATATTTTCTTTTGGCCAGTTAGGACCTGTGGAATCCACTGCCTCTCACATTTGAACGAGACGAGTTCTTCTTAAAGGTAATCTGAAAGCTTCCTAGAAAATAAACTGAATCTGCATGGTCCAAATACATATATGAACCTATCCCCATCTGTTTACAGTTTCTTTGAAATTGAAAAAACTTTCTTGATTCTTTGGAAGGTATAAAGCTGACATGTACGCTTGAATATGGAAGTCAGCTACTTGGCGGTTTAATACCGATGTCAATCCGACTCAAGATAAACTTTATCCAGACCCTTATATAAACATTTACCCAGATCCATACATCATTTTAAAAGAGGGCAGATGAACTTTTATTCGACAAAATCGAATATTACTTTTCATTTTGCCAAAGCTATAAATGGCACTAAATAAAACTAAAATGGCGCATGTAAGAATTTATCTGTTTTGGAAAAAGGTGATGATGCAGATGGTATAATATCGTCAAGACTATAAAACCTGAAACATCTTTTTATTATTCTGGCATTTTAACTTAACGATGTTTTTGGTTTTTATAGGTTTCCGATCAGTTTTGGTTTTCAGACCATGCCCAGCCGTGTGAGTTAAATACAGATATTAGCACAATTGCATAATGTCATGATCAAAGAAGTATTTATTTTAAAGAAAATGCAGGTATGGGAATGACTAGTCTGAATAAGCAGTTTGGATTGCTTTGTATTTAGTGCAGCAGGTTGCATAACCAGTATTAAATGGGACAAAATGTGGAGCAGTATGATTGAAATGTTTTCTAATGTTCGTCTTAATCCTATGTATAGAATGATAGTAATGTTAGTTTATAATGTGACTTTCAATTAATTCAGTATATATCTCTTCTTGGATTTCTAAATTGCAAATAATTAATGCCCGTATAATATTCAGCCCTAAAAGTGTCCGTACAAGAAGGTGCAAAAGATGAATCAGGCTAAGCGGACATGGGCAAAGTGTTGGCAGATCAGTCATTTCTATCATCAATTCTTGCTTCTGTATGTCTATTTTCTTAACTATATTAAAACTTTGGTCATGAGCAAACACACATATATTGTCGAAGCAAAGATAAGTCTAACAAGTTGATCCAAGATACTATTATCTAGACATCTCATACAAACTTTTGTTTTGGTTGTAGTTATCACTTATTCAACTATGTTATGTACTCGTCTATTTTCAGGGTGAAAAAGTTAAGGAATACATCTTTATGTAAAGAAACAGTTGAGTTCAGGTACATGTTGTGTAACTGTCATGGTTGGAATCCAAAATGATCATGGGAAAGTCATTGACTCGGTAGTGGTGCAGTTCCAACTTCCTCTGTGTGTATCATTAGTGAATCTCACTCAACACAAGAACTGTGTAAAACCATACAACCTTGCAAGTATGATTTTTCAGTATGATTTTAAAATTATATAAGAAATACTTAAATTTTTTCTTTATTAATGACAGGTGAGTTAAAATGTTTTATTATTCCTCAATATAGGTTGGCTATATATGCCACACAAGTGATCCTAATGCGTGTTGTTGAGGGTTACAGAATAACCAGTGGACCATTTGGTGAAGTGGTCGTTGATCATTTATACCATGCGGGAACTTTGACCCATTAGAACTTACCGACGATCCAGAGTTGTATGTGAAGGAGATATAGAATGAAATGGCTTCATACCTTATTATTGATACCAACTTCCATAGAACCAGATGTTGAAGGTGAATTTCGCGTTAAAAATCGGCTTGATATTGTTTACTTTATTTTCAAATTTGATAGTTAGGCTTAAGGATGCAATGCATAACAATAAAGGGTAGTTTTATATAATATGCTAGCCTCTCCTCTATTATGTGACCCTATTTTAAATAATTAGGTGTTTGGATGTCTATTTTAGAGTAATTACTTTGATGGTCGAGTCAAATGATAATTTGATTAAAGTGATAATTGGGATTCTTATAATTTGACCAAATCACCAAATTACTACAGCAAAATTGTTTATTTATCGAAATTTCATTATATTGTCAAAGATCTTGTTGGAATTAATTTTTTTTGGCCAGGAACACTTGATTTCCATGTGTTCCATTTCTTCTCCAAAAAGGTATTGGTGTTAACCATTTTGTGCCGAGATTTGTGCAGGGTGTTTGTGTAGTAATTATAGGCAGTAAAGTATAATATGAATAAGGAACAAAGTATAAGTATAAATCGTATATATTAGATATGAATATAATCTGTACAATGATCTATTTATAGCTAGTGAACAGGTACAATGAAAAGACATACCTTTTCATTGTATAACTGTCATAACAGATTAACTGTCAAATGGTACCTTTTTGTCCTTTTGAGTTATGCCGTTTCATCTGATGACGGACATAAGGCAAATATATGTCGGGTCAAGTTTGCCAGACATATGTATAAGTCTGATGACCCATTATGACAGATATTGTATCTAAGTTTTAGTCTGTTGGCCTTTGCCCAGACCCCTTATGCTATTTGCATGTATATACTAAAGTCTTAAGCCTGCAAATTAAACTATTACATAATAATAATAAATATCTATGATCCTAATATAATGTTCTTTAGCAAAGTACTTGTAAATTATTCCCAACACACCCCCATAATATGCAAGTGCTTTGAGAGTTTCTTCCATCCAGCCTTTGCTTCCATCTTTGTTCCTTTTTCCTTTAAGTAATGACTGAGAAGTCATCACTTGAAGTATCATGCTTGTCTTCCAATCCTTGTGGTCCTGATGATGTTTCTATAATTTGATGTTCTTGCCATGTGGTCATCATAAGTTATCAAATTTGGACACTCAAATGTAAAGTGACCAAATAATTGGCACTTGTAACATTGAATGTCTGCCCTGTTTTGATTGTATGCTTGATCCTCCTCTTCCTCTTCTAATTTAATGTCGAAATGCTCCATTGGGTGCTTCCCTTTGTTTCTAGCCTCCTTTGCACAAGTCCATGACTCAAGACACTGTTGTCTTCCTCTTCCTTTGTGGGTGGCCTTGCTGCTTTGAAATAGGAAACTAACACCTCCAAATATGTTATGTAGCATTGTCTTATGGCCTCCTCATCTGTCTTTTCCAATCCTAGGATCTCAGCAACAATTCCAAATTCGTTTCAAAAGTGAACACTTGTATATCCACCCATGTAGTCAATCAATTTGTACATATCAAAGAGATTTATAGTAACTCCTTGAATTGTTGGTGGTATAGGGCCTGGCACAGGTTTGTGTAGATAATGGTTATAAAACCAGTGCACAACCTTGTCAAACCTTCCTCTAAATAGTTCCCATCTCTGGCTTATGACCTCATCATCTTTTATCATGTTTAAAAACGCCACTAGATCATTGAAATTGTTTATTTCAATTGGATCTCCCATGCCTGCAATTTCTTGCATCTTCTTCCTTTCCTCTTTTCTGCTTTGGTCCAAAGACTCATAGTATTCCTCCAAGTATTCATTATGGTGATTTTTAAGCATATTTGCATCAATTTTGGAACCTTGTATATCCTTGAATATATATTCAAGGATACATCTGTTTCCTTCCCAAGCAATCTCAAATCCATGTTTCCTTAGTAAATCATAGGATAAAGTATTTAAGGTTATTTTAAGGGTGTATTGTACCCCTGGAATAAGATATCCTTGTTTTTCATTAGGGACTATGACTTCACCTATCCCATAAGAGAAGAGAATTTTTATATGTTTTTCAAGTTTTTATACATGAAAATCCTCTTTTATATTTAAAAATAAATATAGGTTGAAAGTCATATGTTTATCAGCAGATTTGCTTACATACCAGTAATCGTCCCAATTTACAACATCTTATCCTTTGATTATACCCTCATTCTTGTAATGAATAAACTCAGGATATTTTAAACTTACAGATTGTTGAGTTTGGTCCTTTGTTGGACACTTGTTGGCAAAATGTCCAGACTGTCTGCATTTGAAACAAGGACTTTGTCCTTGTTCTACTTTATGTTCAAGCTTTTGTTTCTCCTTTCTCATTCACCACTGTTCTGCCCTCTTGATCCTTTTCCTCTTTTGCAGGGCATACTTTGAAGATATGCCCTTGTTGATTTCAGTTAAAACAAACATATTGTTTGTATTTATTGTATGAGATTGTAGAATTATAATTCTAAATCTCCTGTATCTTTTTCTTGAGAAGATCCTTGCAATCCTTTGATATTTTCTTGATGCATCTTCCTACTCTTGCTTCTTCCAAACACCTCTTATTCTTTCTGTATGCTTGTTCAGTTTCTGCATACCTTCTTGGCGCTCTCCCAGAGTTTGTGCTCTGATACCACTTTTGGTCAGGAACACTTGATTTCCATGTGTTCCATTTCTTCTCCAAAAAGGTATTGGTGTTAACCATTTTGTGCAGAGATTTGTGCAGGGTGTTTGTGTAGTAATTATAAGCAGTAAAGTATAATATGAATAAGGAACAAAGTATAAGTATAAATCGTATATATTAAATATGAATATAGTCTGTACAATGATCTATTTATAGCTAGTGAACAGGTATAATGAAAAGACATACATTTTCATTGTATAACTGTAATAACAGATTAACTGTCAAATGGTGTCTTTTTGTCCTTTTGAGTTATGCCGTTTCATCTGATAACGGACATAAGGCAAATATATGTCGGGTCAAGTTTGCCAGACATATGTATAAGTCTGATGACCCATTATGACATATACTATATATAAGTTTTAGTCTGTTGGCCTTTGGCCCAGGCCCCTTACGCTATTTGCAGGTAAATACTAAAGTCTTAAGCCTGCAAATTAAACTATTACATAATAACAATAAATATCTATGATCCTAAGGGAAGAGATCCCCACAGTCCCATATTTGTGTAAAGATCCAATGGATCTATCCCAGCCACTCATCACAATTTCATCTAATGGTTGAGATTAAAACCACCTTTTATACTATATCCTTAACTTTTATACTAATTTGCAAAATAAGATCAGATCTACACACTCACAACCTACCTTGCACCGACCGTCCACCACCATTCTCTTTCCCTACTACCCACCTTCCACGGCGACCGCTGCCACCTTCTACCGGCGACTGTCGCCACCTTCTACCGGCGACCGCACATACAAATATATTGAACATGAAGACAACTTACGGGTCTTGATGAGGCCACCCTATTCTGACGACATTAACCCACCCTATTCTGACGACATTAACCCCACCAAACCACTCTTTTCCGGCAATCTCCACTCCAACCCACCTTTTTCATACATATATGAAGCTGATGCCGATGTTATTGAAGATGCATATGTAGTTGTTGTTTGTAATAAAGGTAAAGTACATGTTATGATATTTGATGCACACTATATGTTTGATGAAATGACACAATGATAATCACATGTGATTTAGCAAGTTCTAAGTAATGAATGAGCATTTTTATTGAATTTTGGTCGATTTTTCTCTAATTGATAAGCTGATTACAGAAGTGGGATTTTTGTAGTTGATAAGTTGCTGTGACTCATACATGAGTCATAGTGACTCATGTATGAGTCACAGTGACTCATGTATGAGTCACTGTGACTCATACATGAGTCAATATGACTCATGCATGAGTTAGTGTGACTCATGCATGAGTTAGTGTGACTCATACATGATTTATACTCACTTATTAACTTGTTTCATGTTTATGTTCATGGTTCTCCGTAATCCTGGAGATGGATCATTTGAGTGTACGTGTAGGCATTTTATGCGTTATGGTTTTCTTTGTCGTCTCATATTTTGTGTTTTGAAGAACCGTGATATTGAAGAGATTCTAGAGAAGTACATTTTAAGGCATTGGAGAAGGGATTTGATACCGCTTTCATTAAGAAGAAACACAAGCAGATACGGAGAGAATAATGAAACAATTCAGAGACTAACAAATGAGGCTAACTTCCACATAGACAAGTGCTTGTTTTGGTTGAGAATCAGATACAACAACTACTTCAAGTGTTGAAAACATGTGTTGAATATCTGATTTAATTTTCTGTTTTTCTTTTATAAATATGTAAAAGTGAAAACATGTCTTGAATATTTGATTTAAATTTATGATTTCTTTTATTGAAGTTTTGAAAACATGTCTTGAATATGTGATTTGAATACTATGTATTGAATATCAGGAGTCACCTGACTCATGCATGAGTCACCTGACTCATGCATGAGTCACCTGACTCATGCATGAGTCACCTGACTCATGCATGAGTCGCCTGACTCATGCATGAGTCATATAAATTTGCAAGTGTTTATAAACACTTGTACATTTGATTGTTGTCATTTCTACACTTAATACAGTTTTATAAATATGTAAAAGTGCTTTTAACAGTTAAAACATATTTTGAGTCATTATGACTCATGCATGAGTCATATAATTTTGCAAGTGTTTATAAAGACTTGTACATTTGATTCTTGTCATTTCTACACTTAATACGTAAAAGTGTTTTTTACAGTTAATACATATTTTGAATCTTTATAATACATATTCTGTCATTATGACTCATGTATGAGTCATACTGACTCATACATGAGTCACATGACTCATGTATGAGTCACCTGACTCATGTATGAGTCACATGACTCAAGTATGAGTCAAAGACACTTATGATTCTCAGACACCCAAAAACATACTACTATAATTTTTAAAACATACTACTTAAGATCATAAGTCAGTGTGACTCATACATGAGTCAGTGTGACTCATGTATGAGTCACTGTGACTCATACATGAGTCACTCATATATCATACAATTCTCGACTCATATAAAAAGGGTCTGTGCGAAAACAGACGTAGGATATAAAAGGTAACACTTTTTCATATATATACATGCAAAAGGGTACAATAAAGAACTACAAAAAGAAACTGAGAAAGGGAAACTAGTTACAGACTTAACACCTTAACAAAGTTATTGTCCCAAACCTATATTCAAATAGACAACACATAAGCACAAGACAGATTAATAATTATCATCTCCCCAATTGTTACAACGTGAGCCCATCATGATCAAACTTGAACCAACAGCATGCTACAAATCTGAGAGAGAGAATCACCACCTTTGAGAGCATAAACCGGGGGACTAAGCAAACAACTCATTAGTAGGAAACCTTTTAGGACGTGCAAGTAAAGGCATCTGTCACTGTATGACGAGCTTAAGCTGGAGCTTTCACCAACTGTACTGCTACGGTGGTTGTTGTTTATCCTCTTCGATGTCCTGCCCTTGGTAGTTTTTGCAATATGGTAATATGCACATAACTTGGCTACTAAATCAGTTGCATCCTTTGCAACATTCACAACAACAAACCTGTATCATAAAACAAATGAAGCTTTTGCTCAATAATATATAATGACTCATAATGAGTCATAATAGAAAACAAATGAAGCTTTTACATGAGTCACAGCGACTCATACATGAGTCACAGCGACTCATACATGAGTCACAGCTGAAATGCAGAATGGGTAGTATTGTGAAAGTAAGACAATGCCTCTAACGCTTCCTTTTGATGTCCAAAATCGTGTTTTTAAAACAATGTTGGTCATAGGTGAGTAAGTCAGATGCTTATAGAGAATTGATGTGCCTTTGTAGTGTCTGAGGATGTGCAGCGGCTTTTTGTGATGTTAACTATATGCCAATGTGAAATGTCTAACACACCAGAGTTGAAAGGAGCATGGTATATAATGAATATGGTGATAACGTGACACCAGCATTTCAGTCAGTTTGGATTCCTCGGATAGATCTCATGAACAATAAGTAATGCATGAAGGCATTTGGCGAGGTGCGGTATTGTACATGAGTAGAGAATATTACTAAAAGATATGTACTCGCCACTGAGTATAACTCGTGCGAAGTAGCTGTTTTTCAGGCTCCTCGACATACCTGCAGTGCAAAGCTAGAATTTCTAGAACCGTTCTCCTTATTGAGAGAACAGTCTCAAAAACTAGTTGTGAATGACAAAACCCAAACAAAAAATGAATGCACCAGCCGGGAATCGAACCCGGGTCTGTACCGTGGCAGGGTACTATTCTACCACTAGACCACTGGTGCTTTTGTGGTATATTTTCGCATCTGGACATAGTAAAGATGAGGGGGTTTTTGTTTATTTATTTTTTAATCTAGGCCGTTGGATGTAAAATTGTTGGATGGTGGGGATTAGTCCATAAGGACTTTGCAAAAAAAGGGGACTCTATAGAACTTTTGGCATGATCCTAATATAATGTTCTTTAGCAAAGTACTTGTAAACAAATTTTGTTAAAAGATTTCGTACGATATCAATAACCATTTGAAGTATATAACGCTAACTATTACTATATTATATTTCAGAGAATTCACACAGCCCATATGGACATGGAACCGGAATCTTATGTTTAAAAGATAGGCCCACCCCCAAGAAGGATACTCAAGATCCAGAATTCAAGATACAACAGCGAAGTCACCCCTGTAGGTAACCAAATAGCCATTTCTTGAAGCATGCAAAGATAATCTTGGGCTTGGTAAATATGTATGTTTACGACACAATCATAGTTGTACGTGACAAAATGTGTAGGTACTGTGGCAGATCACCGGTCATGTTTAGCTGAACCACAAACAAATTTTTTATATGTTAAAGTATATATAGAATCTTATATAAAATGAGATTATACAAAAATTTTATATTAGTATATTATACATAATATGTTAATTTTTTTACATTTAAGAGTTTGTATCAGTTTATATCCGCTGCTTGTAATTTGAGATAAAAAGTGAACAATCAGAATGTCATCAATTTATCATATTAACCTTATATATGTTTTGGTTTAAAGGTGTTGCAAGTTCAAGATTTTTATAATCAAAGGCCATATAGGAAACTAATGATGCAAACATTCGGAGCCAAGGTTCACCCTTCTCCTTCGGACATTACTCAATCAGGCCAGTATATAAAATAGAGCCAAAGTAAAAAAAATCTAGATGAAAATTGGTCGTTTTAACTCTCTTTTGTAGTTCTGTAATGAAAGTGTATATTTGAGTACATATTATATTACATATGTTCCTTCTTTATGAATGCAATGAAGGTGTGATATTTTGAGTCATTTTATGGGAGTTATGTACATCACAATAACCATGGGATAGAATAAACCTGATCCAAGTTGTTGGCGTTGTTGCCTTTGTAAGTCTCAATATAAATTTGGCAAGCAGTCACTTATATTATAATGACACTAATTTCTGTGAACACTATATCAAACCTAACACTCAAGATTTACCCTGATAAATTTGGTTCAAAGTCACTTAAATTGTGCATATAATAAACACATTCGTAAGTCTCAACATAAATTTGGTACTAGTCACTTATATTATATTGTTATAACACTACTTTTTGTGATCATCATGGATTGATAATACTAAAAAGAAACCCAACCCGACCCATTCCTGATCTCATGAGACTTAAACTGACCTGTTTCAAGTCAAACTCGTGTTTGAAGTAAGAAAGTTATATGTGACAGAATTATACGTAACATGGACACAAGAAACCTACTAATATATGTCAAAGCATTATTGCGCTCATATTTGAGTACAACAATTTTGATCAGGTTTTGTAACTTTTAGGTGGTTGCAAAAGCAAAGACGCAAAATCCATATGGAGAATTGTACTATATATGTAGTGTTGTTAAGGACGTAGATTCTCCTTTTGCTATATTTCATGGTACCACGAGTGATGCATGATGAAGAATCTCGTGGAGGCTAATTTGTAGTTATTTGTATACCTTCATTATGGATGAGGTTACTCATAATTATAAGCATAAAGAGCATGTTTAACGTATAAACATTTGGTATGAATTAATTGACAAATGGAAAACCGTCGTTCATTTATCCTTATAATTATCCATCCCGTAATAATTGTTTATTTTGACTTTTTTCTTTTTTTTATTCAACTTTCACCATAAATATTTTTATTTGTGCTATATAATATTAGATGAAAAATATATGTATGTATTGAGATTTAAATGTCTTTTCATTAAATATATTTTTTATTCGATATCATATAACACAAATGAAGATATTTATGATAAAAGTTGAATAAAAAAGACCGAAAAAAAATCTAAATGACCACTTATTATATGACGAACGGAGTACTAGGTGATAGTGACCTTTAAACTAAACTAGGTGATAATGATGCATGAGTTTTATATTGTGTGATTGTCACAAAATAAGAACGAGAAATGTTTAATTAAAGACTACGAGGTAATTTTTTTTATTTTAATAATATTCTTATTTGAGTTTTTTTATATGAAAGTAATCTCAAAAGTGAGGTTAATAATTAATAGGTTTGAATTTTTTATTTATAATCAATGTTTTGAAATTGATTCAATTTGTTCGGGTCAATCGGTTTGATTTAATTCTGGTCGAAAAAACATGTCATATTAAATACGGTTTTTTTATTTTCAAAACCCGGTTAAACCTGTCGGGTTTGGGATAACCCGGGTCAACCCTGTTTTTGAGACTCGATTAAATTTGAATTTTTTTTTGTTTTTTATAAATAAAACATGTAAATTATATGTATCTATGAAGTAACTTTTATTTTTAAATTTTATATTTTTCGATAAATAATTTATATGTTCAATTTGTAAAAAAAATATAAAAATATACAGTATGCGGTGACACATTTTGAATATAATCATTCTAGGCAAGGAAAGAAAAAGAAGATGGAAAAGTATTTACTTTTGACCTTCATGATCAAATATAATGACAAAGAAGTCAAAGAAAAACAAGAACAAGGTCAGTGATTCATTTGATGTGACGGTGAACTAAATGAACAAAAAAGAATTGGTAAATAAGAGGAAAAGAGATTTCCGAGAAGACACTTGAAGACGGTTTACTTGAGGTGTTCATGGAAAACCCGCTTTAAAAGTCTTCGAATATTAATTACGGACAATCACAAATTTAATTTAAACGTTACGTAATTATTTATTCAGATAATAAATAACAGTGTTAAATCAAGTATTACGAAAACATTATTCATTCAGGAAATAAATAAGTCACGTCAGAATATATTCACGAGGATTAATATACGAACACGAAGCAATGTTTAAAAATTCACGAATATTCAATTCTCATAGTCTCGGTTTTAATTAAGATCGTAACGTAATTAATTATTTAGAAAATAATTATTCAGTATTACGTACATATTTATTCTCAGTAAAATAAATACATGACGGGATTTTAAAACACGAAACGCAAGTTAAATGTTTATAAACGAATCGAAACAAAATCTAAGTATGTATGTATTTGGGTTGCGGCTAACTAAAAGAAAAGGAAGGAGTTTAGGCTTTTGAGTCCGGTTCTACACTAAAGAAAAATACGGGGGTTACCCTCCCCTTTGTCACATACAATATATAAAAAAAAGAAGATAAAACTAGGGTTTATGTGGAGAGTGGCCGCCGGCTAGAAGGACACAACAGAAGAGTCGGGCTAAAAGTTCCATCCTCAATTCATGTTTATTTTGTCTTTCCATTATCAAACTTTAACGGTAATCACTTCCATTCCTTGAATCTAATTTATGCCACGAATTAATTCTTAAAAATCTACACAAGTGAATCTATATGGGGTAATAACGAATTAACAACATGAAAGGAGTGTTGTGTTTCTGATTTATACACGAAAATCGAGACCATAAGGTCTCGGTGTGTCCATTGTTGGCCAGCCGTGACCCTTACAGGGGCGGCGATGGCAGGGTTGTTTTGGCTGCAGTAAACCAAACCCAAACAGGGGAGTAAACGCACAACAGGGGTGTTTGGTTCGCGATTAGAGGGTGTCGGGTTGTTGGTCAGTGGGGTTTTGATGTACTGTCGAGACTTGAATGTCTCGGTGGTGCCTTGTTTGAACAACCGCAGCCCAGAAACATAAAGGGGGTGTTTGGGTTAGTGTACATCAGGGAAAAAGGGGACAAGAGGGTGTGCTTGTTTAAAGCAGTGAGAACCAATGCATTAGCAGTGGGAACCACTATATTAACAGTGGGATTAATATGCTAAACAGTGGGAATAATATGCCAACCAGTGGGAACGAAACCAAGCAGTGGGAACTGCTGGTTGGTGACGTCAGCCAGGGGGACCACAACATGGGCAGTGGTGGGCTCGGTTTGATCAACCCGAGATATGGGTGTCTCGGGAGGATTTCTAAGCTCGAATTCGGGGATACACGAATATATAAAATACAAGGATTTACTTAGTTTAATTAAATCTTTTTATAAACAAGTTTTATAAATGAATTTAATTATATTGTTGTGTTATAAATGTAATTAGTAACATTAAATTAATCCTTTAATTACTTTAAACATGTGATTTATTTTATGATTAAATTTCAAGAAAACTAATTTGGAAATCTTTCTAAATTTAGAAACTTTCTATATAAAGCAGGTTTCTATTTATAGTAATATTATTATATCAGAATAGATATTACACAGTAATCAGGAACTCATTATATATATTAATTTGTTATGTTTTCGAACAGTTAGAACTTATCAGATTATATACAAACAGTAATACAAGAGTAAAATAAATTAAACTAAGAATATATAAGAATCAGTGACAGTAAACAGTAATCAGACAACTCATATCACGTCCCTTATTTATGTAGTAACGTGAAGTCCGAGTAGATCTTTCAGTTTTCATTCTTATTTCATTACTGGATACGATCAGTAAGGACTCCCTTCTATGCATGATTATGATTCCCCGTTTGCAGCCAAATGTTTTCCCCAGTACATGTTTTAAGCTTATCAGTAATCATTTTAATAACTAAATAAATAGCCTGAGCTTTATATATAAGCATGACCAGTTTATGTACTAGTTACGGAGGTACCGTAACCATGACACTAGAGGCACCGGTGTCATGACTCCTCTGCGAGGGAGTGATTTCTCGTAGCGTCCCATTATTTCAGTTTGGTAATTCATCAGTATTATCAGCGGGGCGTATGGGTGCATCCTAGGCTATCAGTTTACAGTTATCAAGTGAATGTGGTATGTGCTCTACATCCTTCATATTGGAGTTGATCCCTCCACCCAGCATATTATTTAGAGGTCACCCCTCTATAGCATGACGAGGTCACCCCTCCATTTATTCATGCAACAGTGGTTACAACACATGACCTATATAAGCTCTTGGCAATTAAAATATAGTAAATGCATGTTTTCATATTTAACAGATAACAGTTCAGATTTATTATTTATAAATCAGACTTTTCAGATTATACACAGATTTTCGTCGCAACTATACTTATCAGTCTTACAGCTTCAGTATTTTGTCATCTGCTTCATTTCAGTATTTCTTACCATGCTTTATATCCAGTCACTGGCCGTTATGCTCAGCCGTAGTTCTTTTCATGTTCTAACGGCAGGTACACTGGGACGCTCTTAGGATTCTGAGAGCATGTGCATTTGGATGAAAGCTATCCAGACTTCTTACTTTATGCACTTCTTACAATTACTTTGCTTATTTGGACATTCTTTATGTGAGACCCCCAAAATCTGACATGAAACAACTAGGCAACGAGGGGGTAACACGTCATAGTACAAGAAACAATGAATTACAGTTCATACAAAGCTGACGAAATAAAAACATGTACATTACATCATAAAAGGTCAGAGCTTTTAAACATAGGTCCCAGAGTTTTAGAAGCGGATAATTATATTATTTCGTCTCAATTTATAACATAAAGTTGCCCAAAAGATAGAATAAACTCCTGACAGTTTTTACTAAAAATAGTCTTTTAAAAGCATCACAGAAATCTCCAAGCTGCGATAATATCCTGCGGGCTCCCATCCAAGCAAAGCTAAGTAATAATACCTGAGATTAAACATGTAAAATCGTCAACACAATTTTGAGTGATATTCATAGGTTTGGCAATAAGGATGTGGAACACAAGCATTCGTTTGTAAACAAGAAATAGGGGAAAATGGTTATGTACAGTAACCATTATCCGAAATGTTATGATTATTATTGCTGTTTAGTTTCATAAACCGAAGCTTAACTACGTAAGTATTCAGTCTAAATACTCAGGTATGAACAAATGTAATGCGTCATGGTTAAACAACCGCATCATTGGGACGGGGATAGTCAATCCCGATGGATCCACCCACAACATTCGCGCTTCGCGCAATGCACCAGGACAATTAACGGTTCATGATCGAAGAGATGAAACTCAAGGCTAACGTCTAAAAAGCAATAATAATATTGAAAATCTGAAAATCATACATGTTCTGGATAGCATACAAGTTCTGGATAGCCTACAGTTTTTAAATGGTTGTGTTCCACCATGTAAAATCTCACCCCGTGTTTAGAAACCATGTATAAGTAAAAAGGGGCTATGAACTCACCTTAGCCACGAGGTAATTCAATCACGGTACTCAGCAACTGAGTAGAAACGGTAGTGGTAGACGATCACCGACGATATGGATGCCCGGGAAACACGAAAACCGCAACCTATCAAAATAAGGCGCACGTTAAGACTCGAACTCAAGTATCGATATGTACCAAATATAATATGACTCAAATGTTTTCAAAATATTCATATTTCATAACCATTGACACGAACCAAAATAATCCATACTTACCCATTTATTTCAACTCTACACGTTAAAACACGTGTACACTTGAAATTGACCAATTATAAGACGCCAAGTCAACGCAAGTCAACTATTCTTATACATCGCTCGAACCAGTAGCTAAGTCATTTATACAATGACTAAGCACTTGAGTAAGTCACCATGTCCGATGGTGAATACTCAAACTCACGCAACACAAGCATTGAACTATGTGTCCAAAATTAAAATCAGCAAGTACACCCCGAATGTACACACCGATCTAACCTATTTAGACTTGTCCGATTTAGATGAAAATTGATGTCAAGGTCACTTATAACCTGTATAAGATCTCACCAAAATTTGAGCCAAAGTTCACACTTGAAAATCCATTAGCTCGACACTTTACTCGACTCCAAACTTGGGACAGATTTGTGCACTTGTTTTGTATAACCGTTTGGACCACTTTAAAAGTATTAACTCGACAGTCCATCTTTTGAAACCACTAATAGACTCATCAAACTAAGTTTGTAAACTTTGAAAATCAGTAGAAGCATTTATCTAACCAAGCCTAAAGTGATTAAGGTATCAAATGGTAAACATGTGACAGTTTCTGGTTTTCAGAAAGTGACAAGACAACAACGAATATGAGACATATAAAGGTAAACAATTGGTATACGAGCAATAACACAAAGGAATAAAAAGAAAGTCGTATCATTTCTGAACAAACGTGATAGAATAGACGCTTCGATAATAATAAAAATAATAAGAAACAAAGGATTATAGCAAGTCATCGCTTCTTGAGTGCAGTTGGTGTTACCAATAACGGCTTATTAAGTTCTCGGTGGTCGATACACAATCGAAAGAGAAAAGCCACACAATAAATTTTCGAATCAAAGAAAATTATTAAGAAGTTACTTGATAGTAATTCCAGTAAGATGAACAACATTCGCAATGAGAGGCGAAATCAACACATAATTCACACGAATGAATTTGAAGACGATGAAGTCTAACACACATAATGACGGATACAGAAATCATCGTTCACGTCCAGTCATAAATCATTAATCTCGTCCAGAGACGTTTCAAAGGTCTATCAAAATAGATAAAGATGGTCGATCATAGAAGCATAACAACGTTGAAACTTTCGGGTCTGGTATCAATTGTAAGAATTTAAGCAAATGGTAACGAAAATTATATCATGAGGATGATGAGGTAACAAGTAAGGCAATGATCGTCGAGTATGGAAATATGTGTTTGAGGCATGTACTTTGTTCAATAAAAGATAAGGGTTCATAAGTGTATGTCGCGAACTGTTGTTACTCGCATAAGATGTAAAAGTTTTCTAAACTTTATTTATCTAACTTTTTAAGAAACATATTAAAAAATTGATTGTTGGTCAAATATTTAGGGCGACTACTATTTGGCCTTGCATGGCTCCTTCTAAATTAGGCATAGGTGATCAGGCCATGCATAATTTAGGACTAGCAATACGATGCTCAGCTTCGTCAAACCAGTATTACATATCAGATGATTTAAAATATGTATATAATAGCATTTGTAAAAACAGGAATCAAAATAACATATGAAACTTTTCGCCTATAAGTTACTGGCTAACTGTTTAAATCAACAATTTTGTATAGTTACGAGGGTTCTTTATAATACCGTATGAGAACAATTTGTAAAAATACATTGTAAAATTAATATAAATTAATTTTATAAGATAGCATTCAATTATTTAAGAAAGCCCAAATGAAACCTTTTGTAAAATGATTTGCAAACAATATCTGTTTGAGTTATATGGTAACATGACAATAGTTTATAAAGTAGCGAGTGGGTTATAAGAGGGAAATAAGGAGTAGTTCAAGACAGTCAACGAAATGGTTACAAGGTGATAAGGTTTCAAGAGGTTTAGCCGAAATCGTCAAGAGACACGTGTCAAGATGGTAACGAACGTTATGAAAGCAAGATCTTCAACCTCGACCCGGATCAGTGGTACGATAGAAACAGAGAAAGAAAATAGAATGACAAATAAGTAATAAATAAAAGAAAGGAATAAGGAATCCGTATGTGCACATCGTAATTTATTTGACAAAAATACACTTTTAAGAAAATAGAACATCAGTTTGTCAAATCACTTGGTTCTTAAAAGTTCAAGATTTATGTATGACCGAGCTCAAGTTACTGTTTGTAAATGTTTTCAAACACAATCAATGTTTCATGGTTGTAAAATGTTATTACTTACAATTTTACGAGCTCACACGAACTTAAAATGCTTCAAACCATGTTTTTAACTTCTATCAGTTTTGACATTTTTACTCAACTTTGATTTTTTGGTTTGACTAGACCAATTGATTCACTAAATGACATTTTAAGACCCGAAGTCTTGAGTAATTTGGTGTAAAACGATGTTTTGAACAACTTTCTAGTTTTACTCAAGACTTGAAACGGATAAAAAATGGACGAAAATGCCCTTGCATTAAATGTGTCAACAAAATGATATTTTAGAACTACGCAAAAATAAGTTCTAAAATTTTACAATCTCAAATGAGCGTAACTTGCTCGATTTTAAAGTTTACTGATCAAATTTTATGTCCTAAACGGACGTCTCAACAAGTAGAAATATATTTTTATGTCTACGGTTATAAAAATATTTTCTCGACACTGGGTTAAATTTCCTGTAAAGTTTCTATACAAAGTATATTTAGGAACACAGTTTGAAATTAAATCTAAATTTCATAATATCCCAGAATTAATGTACACACAAGACTTGTGGATTCCATAAAGACGAAAGAAGATAAGTTGTAGAATTAATCATGTAAGAAAAATACAGTATAGAAATGGTTCAAGAATACCAACAAAAATCTAAGAAATCAAAAACGACGCATGACATCCGTGTCTTCGGCTGCAAGATGCAATGTAGGAAAGTCTCCTGGCGGCTTGATTTTCCAAAATCACAAGACATATCAAGAAAGAAACAAAATTTAACAAGTCACACTCCTGAGGCGAGGAGGTTAATGAAAAAGGGAGGATACAAGTAGGATCGTATTCCAAACAATCGTCACATAATAAATGACGATCATGTGTTCAAGGTATAACGGATGTTGTAAGTCGAAGTCGAAACGTAGAATGGTCAATGAAATAAGATGTAATCCATGTACAAGCGTCGTGTAAAACGGTGGCGTAAAGGTAAATCAAGATTAGGAAAACCCACAATATTATTCAATACTGATTCAACGAATTCTTCGAGATGTGTGACTCACACGATGTCTTTTAGTCTTTCTGGGAGACACATTGAGCTACAAAATGGTCTATAGACTATTTTCCAAGATATTCAATCACAAATGGTCGACAAGCAAATATGCATATCTAAATTGATATTTTAAAGAGGTTTAATAATGAAAGCAACACGTACGGTAGTAAAATGAAAATCAGAAGTTTCATCGAAAACAACCCTTATTCAATTCCGAACAATGGTATCGCGAGAGTATGCACAACATGTAACAGTGAATCGAGAAAAATATCCGGTTCAAATCGAACGAGTATATGAGGTCGGTCGTATCACGCATAAACAAGATAGCAACAGTACTCAAGAAAAAAATGAGCATGAAAAGTCAGCAGCATACGCGCTCCGAATTCAAGTATGTAACGTCATAACAATATGAAATCATTGTAACAAGATTAGTTCACTAGATCAAGAATTCAAGAAATACAGTATAGGCAGATGTAATCATAGTAATATCGAATAATAATTCATGAAGCACAAGGCTTTGAAAAGACATAGTATTTAACATCATTAGGGTAATGTAATATTTCAACTTGTAATCAGGAGATGAAATACTACAACGATAATTAAAAGTAAATAATAAGGATTAGAGAGTTACCCGCACAGATATCGAATAACATTGGCAGATTCTGTGGTTGACACTTAAAACATGAAATATTTGAACTTTCGGTTATAGACTAAGTTTTTGAATAATGACTCAGTTCCCTATAACCATCGCTCTGATACCAATCTGTGAGACCCCCAAAATCTGACATGGAACAACTAGGCAACGAGGGGGTAACACGTCATAGTACAAGAAACAATGAATTACAGTTCATACAAAGCTGACGAAATAAAAACATGTACATTACATCATAAAAGGTCATAGTTTTTAAACATAGGTCCCAGAGTTTTAGAAGCAGATAATTATATTATTTCGTCTCAATTTATAACATAAAGTTGCCCAAAAAATAGAATAAACTCCTGACAGTTTTTACTAAAAACAGTCTTTTAAAAGCATCACAGAAATCTCCAAGCTGCGATAATATCCTGCGGGCTCCCATCCAAGCAAAGCTAAGTAATAATACCTGAGATTAAAGATGTAAAATCGTCAACACAAAGTTGAGTAATATTCATAGGTTTAGCAATAAGGATGTGGAACACAAGCATTCGTTTGTAAACAAGAAATAGGGGAAAATGGTTATATACAATAACCATTATCCGAAACGTTATGATTATTATTGCTGTTTAGTTTCATGAACCGAAGCTTAACTACGTAAGTATTCAGCCTAAATACTCAGGTATAAACAAATGTAATGCGTCATGGTTAAACAACCGCATCATTGGGACGGGGATAGTCAATCCCGATGGATCTACCCACAACGTTCGCGCTTTACGCAATGCACCAGGACAATTAACGGTTCATGATCGAAGAGATGAAACTCAAGGCTAACGTCTAAAAAGCAATAATAATATCGAAAATCTGAAAATCATACGTGTTCTGGATAGCATACAAGTTCTGGATAGCATACAGTTTTTAAATGGTTGTGTTCCACCATGTAAAATCTCACCTTGTGTTTAGAAACCATGTATAAGTAAAAAGGGGCTATGAAATCACCTTATCCACGAGGTAAGTCAATCACGGTACTCAGCAACTGAGTAGAAACGGTAGCGGTAGACGATCACCGACGATATGGATGCTCGGGAAACACAAAAACCGCAACCTATCAAAATAAAGCGCGCGTTAAGACTCGAACTCAAGTATCGATATGTACCAAATATAATATGACTCAAATGTTTTCAAAATATTCATATTTCAAAACCATTGACACGAACCAAAAGAATCCATACTTACCCATTTATTTCAACACTACACGTTAAAACACTTGTACACTTGAAATTGACCCATTATAAGACGCCAAGTCAACGCAAGTCAAACTATTCTTATACATCGCTCGAACCAGTAGCAAAGTAATTTATACAATGACTAAGAACTTGAGTAAGTCACCATGTCCGATGGTGAATACTCAAACTCACGCAACACAAGCATTGAACTATGTGTCCAAAATTAAAATCAGCAAGTACACTCCGAATGTACACACCGATCTAACCTAACTAGACTTATCCGATTTAGATGAAAATTGATGTCAAGGTCACTTATAACCTGTATAAGATCTCACCAAAATTTGAGCCAAAGTTCACACTTGAAAATCCATCAGCTCGAGACTTTACTCGACTCCAAATTTGGGACAGATTTATGCACTTGTTTTGTAAAACTGTTTGGACCACTTTAAAAGTACTAACTCGACAATCCGTCTTTTGAAACCACTACTAGACTGATCAAACTAAGTTTGTAAGCTTGAAAATAAGTAGAAGCATTTATCTAACCAAGCCTAAAGTCCCCGAGAGTCGACCCAAAATCAGCCACAATTTCGGATTGTGCCGACTTGCGTCTCCCGGTACACGAAAACTAAAACTAGCATTACTTTTGATTCGTAATGAATTAGAAGCTCTATCTTATACCAAAACGAGCGTCTCGGAATACTCTACAATAAAATCAAATAATCTTAGCCTTTCTCTGACCTTAAACCCACGAAACAATCTGTTATATGCTGTTGTCCCAAAATACCTTTTTAGAAATCAAATCAAATCCATTTTTCAACCAAAATCAATCATTCCCATACCTATAGAATGACTCTAGTAACATACCCATCAACCAAACACTTCTAAAAACACTTGTATGAAAAATCTAACAAAAATCAAAGATTAAAAATAAGACTTTTTATGATCAAAACAAGATAATCTTACCAAAAACAATACATGCAAGATAATTTAAACATAATCCAACCATAAATCACAAAGTTATAAAAACCTTGATGCATGTGGAAGATTTTTACATGTATATATTCACCATAAAATTCTAAGAAGTGGTCTTGTTTTAGTTTTGAATTGATCAAAGTATAAATCAAATTTTGGGAGATGTTTGTGGTGGTGAAGTCACGGCAAGGGGAGGGTAGGAGAGAATGTTGGTGATTTTTTTTATAAACTTGTAGTGTGTGTGTAGTTGTGGAAGAAAATGCCCTTTTATATGGTGGTTTAAGTGGAGGGACCAATCTTGCCAAGTTTGAAACTTGTGGACTTAAAAAAAATTAATAGTTTTAAAGGGTAGAAAATGGTTATTGATATATATTGAAAATATTTACGGGGCTCGGGTTTCGTAAAAATACTTTTCAAAACTTGAAATGCATTACAAAAATGATTATATGATTTCCCGAAACGACTTATTACGTAAGTGTTGGAAATACGTTTTTACGTATTTAGGAAGATTCGGTCACTCCGACAATATATTAAGTAGTAGCTCGTAGTTTAGATATCTTTATATTAATTAACAAGGAAAGGCCTAGTCCATGTTATGTGTAGACGGCCCAATATTGTAAGCCCAAGCCCATCTTATGGGCTTGGTATATAAACCCTCTCCTTAGATGGAGAGGGTGTGGTTCACTTCATAATTTCACATAGTAAGAAGGTGTTTCTCTTTCACTTTCTCTCTCTAAGTGTGTGTATTCTCACCATTTCTCTATCTCTTTCTCTCTCTTAAACATAAGCAAGATTTACAATATCTTACAAATGGTATCAAGAGCCATGGGATGATTGTATTGTTTATGTGTTTGTTTTCATAGAGATTCGTGTGTTTTTTATCCCAATATCCCACGTCCAAATATTTTTTGTTGGTGTTTTTTGTGGTTTGATCTTCACCAATATCGTCTACATATACGTGTGAGTGATTTGGGTTACTTGGATCACTCAAAAACGCAAAAATTTTTGGTGTTTGGATTCATTTTTTTGCCTTAAGATTCGTCTATTTTAAAGTACAATACGAATTCCTTGTTTTTCTCAAAATTTCGCAATTTCTGGTATAATTTCGCAACAGTTGGTTATATTGCGAAATTATTGTTTTTTTTATTATTGCGAATTTGAATATCTGAAAGGATTTCACAATTGGGTATTGCGAATTCTGTGCATCATTTCGCAATTGAGGTATTGCGAAATCATTGCTTAATTGCGAAATTGGGTAATTGCGGATTTATATCACTAGAGTGATTGCGAAATCTGGTCCATCGAGTAATTGCGAAATCTTTGGATAATTCAGGATTGAGTCCAATTGTGGAATTAAATTCGAATTGCGAAATTGAATCCTCCAAGGTATTGCGGAATTGAAAGTTTCTTTGGATTGCGAAATCTTGTAGTCTGAATCATTGCGAAATCTTCAAGAGTTGCGGAATAACCTCATAATTGCGAAATATTCCAAGGAATTGCGGATTTGTATCCATTTTAGGATTGCGAATTTGAATCAACTCTAGGATTGTGAAATCATTGAACATAATTGAGGAATCTTCACACATTGCGAAATCTTTGTAATTTTTCAAGATTTTTCAATATTTTCGAAAAACGTCGTGATAAATTTTGCAGTGGAATTTTTGGTTTCTCAAGAAGACAATTTTAGGGGATTTTAACATAATTTCTCGACTTCAACACACGACAACAAGCATATTTACTTTCTCTCATTGTTCGATCATCTTTTGTAAATCTTAACTTATCGAAATGGAGTACACATCTCTTACGGATAAGTCTATCCTCTCGGGTACGGATAATCGTCCACCAATGTTGGAGAAGTCTATGTACGAATGGACTTCCCGAATGGAAATTTACATGTTGAACAAAGAGAATGGACATCTCATTTGGGCATCGGTGCTCAATGGACCATTAGATTATGGTACTGTGACGGAAGGTACAGTTACTCGTCCTCCTACAACGGGTGAATTGACTTGAGATATTAAGATTCAAGACAAATGTGATAAGTATGCTACAAATATCATTCTCCAAGCCCTTCCTCCAGATGTCTACAAACTCGTCAGCAAACATAAATTTGCCAAAGAGTTATGGGATAGAATTCGTGTTCTAATGCAAGGCACCTCGTTAACTAAACAAGAACGAGAGTGTAAGCTTTATGATACATTTGATAAGTTTGCCTATGTTCCCGGGGAGAGTCTCAATGATTACTATTTGAGATTTACTCTTTTGTTGAATGAGCTCAATATCTATGGCATGGCAATTCCTACGTTTCAATTGAACACCAAGTATTTGAGCACCCTTCCACCAGAATGGTGTAAGTACGTGACGGATGTTAAATTGGCTAAGGATTTGCATAAAACCAACGTGGATCAAATTCAAGATTTTCTTCAACAACATGAATGCCACGTGATTGAGGCTCGATTGTCTACACCACAAGTTCGTGATCCACTTGTCATGTATGCTTCTCAACAACTGTCCCCACAACAAAACATGGCTTACACTTTTCAACAACAATCGTACTTGCAGCAGCCACCACAACACACATATCAACAACCACAGCAACCATCTTATCAACCACTGATGATGCCACAACAAGCATATCAACAAATTGTTCTTCCACAACCTTATCCACAGCTACCAGCACATCAGGCATCACCCTCACAAGCTAATACTTCTCCTATGGGCTATACTCCTCAGCAAGGATATTTTCCAATTGAAGCACCACGAGCACAAGCCTTCTACTCCAATGAACTTCCACCAATTCAACCACCGGTCTTTACTCCAAATGATACGCCTATTGATGTCTTAAACCATCTCACTGCCTACTTGTCAAAACTTGTTGCTACTAGAGGTTTTCCACCAACGAACAATCAACTCCACACCTCTTCAAATCTTCGACAACAAGCCACTGTTCAAGATGGTCAAGTGACGGTGCAACCTATTTATGGAAGGCACAATTCATATGGACCTCCTACAAGGACCGTGAATGCTCAAGCTGTAAATTCTCAAGCTAATGGAAATGGAAGCACTGTTGCTCCACAAAAGGTTGTGACTTGCTACAATTGTAGAGGACAAGTTCATATGGCTAGGGAATGCACTCAGCCAAAAAGGAGAAAGGATGCAACATGGTTTCGTGAGAAGATGTATTTGGTCGATGCTCAATCTAAGGGAAATATTTTGGATTCTGAAGAGTTAGCATTTCTTGCAGACCCAGGGGCAGCAGATAATGAAGGCATTACAGTCGTTTCCACTTCTAATGCAACTTATCAAGCAGATGATCTTGACGCATATGATTCGGATTGTGATGACATTCACTCTGCCCAAGCTGCTCTCGTTGCTAATCTCTCTCACTACGGTTCTGATGTCGTCAGTGAGGTACCAACCACATCTAATAATGTTCATGATAATCCATATCATGTTGAGCATGAAAATGACAACCTCGAACAGCATTCGGGAACTAGTAACTCAAATGATGCGGTATCCAATCCAACACATTTGAGTGAACCTCAACCAAATACTATGACGGGTATGGAATCTTATGATCAACGTGATTTGGTAATGGTGCCTAAACATATTATTGATAACATGAATGTGGTTGTTCGACAAAACATAGATATGAATGCCAACCTAACCGCTGAGCTTGCGCTGTATAAGGAAAAGGTCAAACCTTTTGAAATGGTTCCTCAAGCAGAGAAAATAACGTGTTCTGAATTTGACCAATTTCGTTTTGAAAAGATTGAACACTTAAAAGAAATAGAATCATTAAAAGCTAATCTTTCTAATGAATTAAAAGCAAAAGAGTCGATTGTCAATGTTTTTCAGAAACTTAAAATGGATTTCAAAACTCTCGAGTCTAAAAAGTTTGAATCAGAAATTAATGCTACCAAACTTCTTAAATTCAAAGAACAATAGTTTTTAAAATAATACGCTTCCACAGAAAAGGTTCATCTTTTAACTAAATCGTTTAAAGAGATCGAACTAAAGCATCTTCAAGATTTACCACCTAATCCCGGTTATGCAAAACAAGCTCAGGAATATATTCCTTGTCTTTATGATGTGACCCTAATTGGCAAATCGAAAGAAGCACCTTATGTTCGTAGTACTGAGGAGACACAGTCACTTGCGGAAGAAACTCATTCTAAAATGCTTTCAAAATTCCATAAGATTGATTATGATCAGTATAAAAAAGATCAGTTGTCTAAAAAGACCCGCATTCGCTTACAAAAGCAATTAGCTCAATTACCAGCTTTTGTGCCCCAAAATTTGTCAACGGAAAACCTTCCTAGTACGTCTCCTACACTTGTCAAAAAGGATTTAACTAAGTTAATTCCACTGGTAAGTAAGATGTCAGATAGCTTAAATGCGGTGCACCAACACTTAGCCGATTTTGATAAGGTCATTTTGGAACGTACGACGGCTTCGGCCATAACGGAAGGTGAATGGAATTTTGAGCACACTAGAGCTGCATTTCGAGACGAAATTGTTCCGTTTGTAAAGAATGTTAAAGCTTGTCTTAGTAATATTGATTAAGATTTTCTTTTGGAAATAGAAGAAGTTAGACGTGTTTTCAATGAAATGGATGATGCTTATGACAACAGTTTACTTGAAATAGAACGAGTTTCACGCCAAAATGATCAGCTTCTAAAGCAAGTGATGTCTTATGATATAGTTTCCGTCTGTGTGAATAAAAGTGTTGATAATGATTCTATTATGTATAATGTTGAATCTGTGGATAATGTGGTAGATAGTACTTGTCCGAATCTGACGCTGAATTTTTAAAGTTTCAAGATTCATATTCTTCGCTTTCAAAACGTTTTGATGAGATTAAAACACATTGTATTTCGCTTGAATGCAAGCAACAATTTATTCAAGAAATCTTTGAAACGTCATTCGAAGGTGTTAATATCGATGATGCAAATTTTCAAAAGAATTTTCAATTGAATTTACAATCAAACAACGTCATCCAAGTGACAAGGTTACTCAATCATTGCCAATAGACATAGAGAAATCTAAGGAGATTAACTGTGTGAACGTACTTGAGGCCGCTGAAAATGTTAAAGTTTATCTAGATAATCGAGTTCTCAAGATTTTGTCCAAAGTTGATAACTTAAAACAAAAAAATTCACGACTCTTCGATTCAGTAAAGTCTGCATGTGCTAATACCACTACACAGAATCAATCATTGATTGAACAAATGAATCAAAAGTCGGTGGAAATATCTGATTTGAGGGAACAAATTTGTGATAAAGATCTGGCTTTGACTGAGTTAAAGGAAACACTTCGTACTCTAAAAGGTATGAATGTTGTGGATAACGCAGCCACTGTCTCAGCACCGTCCTCTAGTGCAACCAAAAGGAACCTCATTGCCGTCACACCATTTAAAAAGGGCCCTAGTACTAAACCATCTCAAACATTGGTCACTAAAGATAAGGAAAAATCAAAACCAGCTTCTGATATTCCCGTGTTGCCTTCTATAGGAGTAAGCACCACTACTAAGACTCAAAGATCTAAGCTTAAAAGAAACAAGAAGAACGATAGGATCTTGCCTCCATCTAGTAGTCCAGTGAAGAAGAAAGTAGAAGCTCATCCTAGGAATGTTATTTCTGTTTTGAATAAAAAGAATCATGTAGCTAAACCTAAAGGCTCTGCGGTTGTGCAGCGTTCTAAGCCTACTGTGAATTCTAATTTGAAATGTTGGAATTGCAATGAATGTATGTTTTCTAGTCGTCATGATTCTTTCCTTATTGACCATGTGAATGAGATGAATGCCCGTAAAAATGGTTTAGAATGGAAACCGACTGGGAAAGTGTTAACCCATGTTGGTTGGTTGTGGCGCCCCACTGGTAGAACTTTCACTATAGTAGGAAATGCGTGCCCTATAACTAGAATCACTCCCACTACAGCGAAGAAAGAGTGCCCTTTAATTAGGAGTACCAAGGATACCAAAACACAAGCGTGTCCTTTAAATAGGAACACCGACACTACTGTAGGAACAAAGTGCCCATTAAATAGGTCTACTCCCACTGTAGTGCCCGCTATTACTCCAAAACCTCAAAAAGTTGGAACAATAAAACCTGTTAGTGGTAAAAATCACATTAGAAAACGCAGGAAATCTAAGGCTACCAAACATGTTAGCAATTCTGATTATATTATATTTGCATCTGCTAACACTCCAGAACCAATAGTTTCCAATGCATTGTCTACTGTTATTGTTGAAAACAGGTGGTCCAAATTGTTTTAATGGTATTTGGACTCTGGTTGCTCCAAGCATATGACCGGAGATCGCTCTCAGCTCAGAAATTTTGTCAGCAAGTTTCTTGGTACGGTTTCATTTGGAAATGATCATATATCAAAGATAATGGGTTACGGTGAATATCATATTGGGAATGTAATAATTTCAAGAGTGTATTATGTGGAGGGTCTCGGTCACAACTTATTTCCTATGGGACAATTTTGTGATGCAAACCTAGAAGTTGCTTTTCGAGAGCATACCTGCTTCATTCGTAATTTGGAAGGGGTTGATTTATTTAAAGGTACTCGAGGGAATAATCTGTACACGTTGTCTCTACAAGATATGATGTCCGCTTCTCCCGTATGTCTTCTCTCCAAAGCATCGAATACGAAGTCATGGTTATGGCATCGACGGTTATCTCATCTTAACCTTGACGCTAATAATCATTTGGAGAAAAACGAGCTTGTTCGTGGTCTTCCTAAACTTACATTTCACAAGGATCATTTGTCTTCCGCGTGTATAAATGGGGAAAAGCACTAAGAAATCATACAAACCCAAGACTGAAGACACCAACCAAGAGAAACTTTATTTGTTGTATATGGATCTTTGTGGGCCAATGCGTGTTGAAAGTCTTGGTGGTAAAAAGTACATCCTCGTCATAGTGGATGATTACTCTCGGTTTACATGGGTGAAATTTCTTGCATCAAATGATGAGGCACCTAAAATCATTATCGATTTTCTCAAGATGATTAAAGTGCGTCTCAACACTACTGTCCGACACATTCGTACAGATAATGGAACCGAATTTGTGAATCAAACTTTGCGTAAGTATTATGAAGCAGTTGGCATATCTCATGAAACATCCGTTGCTCGCACTCCACAGCAAAACGGTGTCGTTGAAAGGCGAAATCGCACAATTATGGAAGCAGCTCGAACGATGTTAATTTACGCAAAGGCTCCATTATTTTTATGGGCAGAAGCAGTAACTACATCAGTGTACACCCAAAACCGGTCAGTAATTCGTAAACGCCATGGTAAAACACCTTATGAGCTTCTCCATGGAAAAGTACCAGATTTATCATATCTTCATGTATTTGGTTCTCTTTGCTATCCAAATAATGATGGTGACAATTTGGGAAAACTTCAACCAAAGGCTGATATTGGTATTTTCATTGGTTATGCACCCGCAAAGAAAGCATACCGAATCTACAACCGTAAATCTCGCAAGATCCTCGAAACTATGAATGTTGATTTTGATGAGCTGACAGCAATGACTTCTGAGCAAAGCAGCTCTAAACCCGCACTTCATGAAATGGGACCCAGTAACATTAGCTCTGGTCTTGTCCCAAATAACCCTACTTCATCATCATTTATACCAACCACAAGGAATGAATGGGATACGTTCAACCGTTCTTTGATGAATTCTTTACTCCTCCAAGTATTGTTACTCCAGAACCTGAGGTAATAGCTCCGGTAACCAAAGTTGTCGCTCCAGCAACCGTTGCACAATCAGATACGTCTGCACCTACAATTGGTAAAAATATACCTTCAAAAAGTAATTCTCAAGCAACACCCATTTCAACTACCCATGTCATGCCTGTTGACGATGAAGAGGATGATGATGATCACGATTTGGAATTCGCTCAAATGCGTGAACTTCCATTCTTTGGTGTACCAATTCCCGACCATAATCAAGCCGGGCCGTCCACCTCAAAGGAAGCTCCTACTACGTTCTACTCCAATCCACGGATTCGTGAACATGACAGCAAGTGGACAAAGGATCATCCCATAGATTCTATTATTGGTGACCCTAATCGTCTGGTATCCACACGAAGTCAGTTACAAGAAAGTGCAATGTTTTGTCATTTTGATGCTTTTCTCACTGAAGTTGAACCTAAGACATGGCAAGAAGCTTTTACTCAATCCTGTTGGATAGAAGCTATGCAAGAAGAACTTAATGAATTTATATGTCTTGATGTATGGGAACTTGTCCCATGCCCAGATAAAGTGCAGTTACTCACTTTGAAATGGGTTTACAAGGTGAAACTCGACGAGTTAGGCGGAATATTGAAGAACAAATCTCGACTCGTAGCTCGTGGATACAAGCAATTATTGGGCATCGACTTTCTGGAATCCTTTGCACTTGTTGCCCGTTTGGAAGCAATTAGACTATTCCTTGCTTATGCAGCCCACATGAATATGATCGTCTATCAAATGGATGTGAAGACGGCATTTCTAAATGGTGAAATCAAGGAAGAGGTCTATGTTCAACAGCCGGATGGTTTTGTGAATGCTAAATATCCTAATCACGTGTACAAGCTTAAGAAGGCTCTCTATGAGTTGAAGCAAGCTCCACATGAATGGTATGATCTATTGTCACAATTCCTCATTACGCAAGGCTTCACTAAAGGCAAGGTGGATCCCACGTTGTTCATTCAGAAACTAGGTAAAGATATGATTATGGTACAAATATATGTTGATGATATTATATTTGCAGCCTCGACCCAAACCTTATCCGATGAGTTTGGGACACTCATGTCTTCCAAGTTTAAGATGTCAATGATGGGCAAGGTATCATTCTTCTTAGGTCTTCAGATATCTCAGAGTCCCAGAGGCATCTTTATCAATCAATCCAAGTATGCCCTTGAATCGCTTAAGAAATATAAGATGGAATCTTGCGACCCCGTGGATACTCCAATGGTGGAACGAACTAAGCTTGATGCAGATCCACATGGAGTTGCCGTTGATCCTACACTTTATCGTGGAATGATCGGTACCCTTTTGTATATCACAGCTAGTCGGCCTGATCTTCAGTTTGCTATATGTATGTGTGCTCGGTATCAAAATCGACCTACTGAGTTACACTTGGCTACTGTGAAACGGATCTTTCGATATCTTAAAGGAACCATTAATCGGGGAATTTGGTATTCGAAGGACTCTTCGATTGCACTTATGGCATATGTAGATGCGGATCACGCGAGTTGTCAAGATACAAGGCGTAACACGAGTGGAACTTTGCAACTACTAGGAGATCGACTAATCAGTTGGGCATCGAAAAGGCAGAAAAGCGCTGCTATTTCAAGTACGAAAGCATAATACATAGCTATGTCTAGTTGTTGTGCTCAATTTCTTTGGATGAGATCACAATTAACCGACTATGGTCTAGGTTTCAACAAAATTCCGATGTACTGTGACAACAAGAGTGCAATTTCCTTATGCTGCAATAATGTTCAATTTTCCTGGTCGAAGTATATTGACATTCGCTACCACTTCATCAAGGAGCAAGTGGAAAATGGAGTGATCGAGCTTTACTTTGTCCGATCTGAGTATCAATTGGCGGATATTTTCACGAAGGCTTTAGATTGCGCTCGAATTAAATTTTTGGCCGACAAGCTAGGAATGAGAACCTTCTCGCCTGAGACTCTAAAGGAATTGACAGATGAAGCGAAAGAATAGTGGTGGTAAACTATTCTCCGTATCCTTGGTGATCATCTGTATATATTGTTTATATTTTTATCCACAAAAGCAAAATACAAAAATATAAAACCATATAAAAACCATAAAAATTGAAAAATTCAGAAAAAAATCCAAAAATATTTTTACTTTATTTATCAAAGGCATGTCTTTTGGTACGATAATATTTATGGCCTTAGAAATGTTGATTAATATTGACACGGCGCCATAAATAGAGTTCGTATAAAAGTTGTAAATATTCATAAAACATGCCCATATGGCTTGTAGTTATTTCAGACTGCAACTCGGTTTTCACATTACAGTCAAGTATTTCTTATGAAAACTTTGGCTCAACAACGGGAATTAATTTTCTCGGGCAAGGTTTACTTTAAAGCCTTGTAAGGGATCAAGTTTACTTTATAACTTGGTCTAACACAAATCAATGTACGATTCAGTGGATTTATTTGTTAAAACAAGAGAAGTCTTGTTTTTATGAAGTTATCATCTCTATAACCATAGAAATCTACAATTGGTATCTACATACTCGACGATGCGACTACTCAAACAACGACTACAACTCTTTCAATAGAACACGGGTCAACAATTGAGGGGGAGCAATTGTCCAGCATTCAGAATCTTCGATGCCGAAAGTGCCAAGTTCACTAACTGGTGTCAAGACAACAATATCAATCGTACATGTGGTGTCAAGAGATGACTTCATACATGACGAGGCGACCAACCTTTGCCGACAAGAACCATTTGATCTTATCATATGATGTTCTCATCAATCAGGTCCAACCTTGTCGATTTATTCTAATATGGTGAATATGTGATTATGTTACAAATCGGTATCATATCTCACAAATTAGTCTCATGAAGATTAAAAGGACTTGCATCTTTCTTCCCAAAAACTTTTAAAACTTCATTAAATCAATTGATATCAAAAATATCGGTTGGGTTAATATTTTTAATATGGGAGAGAAAATGTGATTTAATATGGGAAATGATCACAAATGGTATGACTTAACGTGATGGCTCATCCCGACATATGTGAAATTTTTTCGAATATCGTGGCATATGTTAAGGGGGAGCAAAATGGATTTGCTATACCAAAATGGATTTTCATGGTGACATATACTTACCCACAACCTATTTATTTCACGACAATGAAGATTGTGGTGTCATAAGGATGGTAGGATAGGTTAAGTCAAATGATTCTTCTAAAACCGTAGGAATCTTCCCAAGGACTTTCCATAGCTAGAAATAGTAGTCCTTAGGAAATATGGGGAAGATTGTGAACGTAGCTGAATGCCGACCAAGTACTTAAGTTAGCACTGGAACAATCATAACAAGGTTCTAGTTATGACGTATTGGTAAGCATTGAAGGGGTTGAAGAATGAAAAAGAATTGTAAAGATAAAGGGTGTAAAGAAAGAAGCCCTCCTTACAACCTTAGGCAGAAACCGGGTCAACACATATGCTATTGAGATCATTTTAATGATGCTTGATATTGAAGATAGACATCATGGACCCAGTGATGCAATGCACAACCCATCCCAGCTAACTCAGATATTTCTCAAAAGATATTTGTTTTAATCACACGGAGACAACACATTATCTATTGATTTATTCACTCCGAATAAATTGGTATTGAAATGGTGGCACTCCTCTCCAGCCTCCGATCACTAAAATCCAAAGTGCACGATCGAGTCTAGAGCCATTTGAGATCATCAAATATCTCATTAGGACACACTTCCATATTTCCTTGCTTCTTCACACATTGTGAAAAGTAAGAAAGATATTAAGAGTCATACGCAAAATGTTCATGATCTTGCCTGAACATCCGAGTAATACGAAAGTATTTACAATGAAGATGGAAATCCTTCTTGAGCGAATATCAAAAAGCTCATGGTAGGTGACTTGTGCGATTCTTTATGAATCAAGCTTGTGATAACTGGAAAGCAACAGTGGTTTAATTCTTAACTGAACTTAAACACGTTCCAGGCCTCTATGCAATGTCTAAATGATCTTGCCAGAACACTCATAGTGACACTTTATGGTGTTCACAGTGATAGAAATCCTTCTAGTGTTAACCTCAAACAGCACTTGGTAGGTAACTTGCAAGATTCTATACGAATCAAGCTCGTGACAACTGGAAAGCAATGATGGTGCGATTCTTTAATGAATCAAACTTGTTCCAGGAATCGGAATTGACGGCTTCAATCATGCGGATAATTTTATCCAAATGATTCACTCTTTACGTTCGCAGTCAGCTTTGGACGGTCGAGTAAAGAGAACGGGTTTACCCGCGAAATCTTGTCAAGGAGATTTTTAATGAAATCTACCTGCCACAAGTACGATATTTTATATCGTCCAACGGTCTTCACCGACCGGAGGTAAAATGCTACCGAATTAGAATGAAATTGTCACACCCCACCATGGCGGAATATGGGACGCGACGCATGGATATCATCACAACAATAGCGTGTCCATAGAGAGAACTATATGAATTAGAAATGTCATAAAAGGTGACACAAATGTCATGACAATATCTCATCAATGCAGGAGTCTAGGTAAGTAGGTAACAGTCCTACCTCTTACCCAAGACAAACAAATAACATAAACAAATCAACATATAGGTTCATAGTATCACTTATTGAAACAAACAAAAAAATAAACTAAGAAGGAACGAGGATATCCTTCTAAATGCATTCCTACGCGACTCCAATTCTAGCCACATATGTTCTCACACTTAACCACTTTATCACCTGAAAGAGACACTAAAACACGTCAACATAATGTTGGTGAGAGTCAAAGGTTTAGACTCCAACCGAAAATAGATTATAATAAGTTGTGAACAACCATAAAACACTAAACATATGGACAATGTGCTACAAGTATGCATTAACAACTAACATTCAAGATCAATCATTCCAAACCAAATCCAAGGCTCTCAGCCTTACCAAACACCATGGTACCATAGGCTCCCATACACCTATGTACCAATCCCAAGGCCCCGCCTTGTCATTATCCATTAGTCCAATAGATGCTCACACATCTATGTACCTCCCCAAGGACCCGCCTTGTCAACATCCCCTTGGTACCAAGTCAAACCACAATAACTGAGACGGTACGTGTCCCCCGATCCAAATCATAAACACAATCAAGAATCACATAGCAGTTAATCAAATAAGTGCACACACAAGTCCATCACAAACCATAAAAACATTCACAACATTAGTTACAAAACCATACAGTGTCTCTTCCATCCCATCTGGAAGTGAAAATCATTAAAAGATATGGGACTATGAAACTCACCTGATTGAGCTTCTCCAAAAATCCGTGCACTAGCAAAAAGCTAACAAACAAAACCACACAATCAAAACATGAACCAAACACTAAGATGGCTCATCAACTCATTATGGACATCTAACCTTCTCCCATATATATACACCTCATTTATATGCTCTAAGCATCTCATTACACCCCTCTATAAAGCCCTTAACTTAGTTTACTTCATAACCCGTCTCGTTAACATTTTACCCAAAACAGTCCCGATTTTTAGGTCTCCAAACTATAAGCCAAACGCCCACCTAACCATACCCATGATCTCTGTAAAGGAAACCCTATGCCCTTAAATATGTCAGCTAACTCCTCCCTTTTGCCCCAACCTTAAAGCTACTGTCAAGGCCCCGATATATATATATATATATATATATATATATATATATATATATATATATATATATATATATATATATATATATATATATATATATATATATATATATATATATATATATATATATATATATATATATATATATATATGTATATATATATATATATATATATACACTTCTGCCTATCCGCATATTACCGATTTTGAACATACAAAAAGTTTGTTATGATTAGGGGGTCTTACCCTAACCCATTTTCTTAGCCACCCTTCAGGTCTCTTATTTAATATATAAACCAACTACCATGCTCATTAGAGGGCTCACGTGTACTCCTAAGTACCCCCAATCACCTTAAAACATTAAATTAAACCCGACTGATTTCAAAACTGTTTTGACCTCCGACTGTTTAACCTGTATTTGACCCACCTCCCGATCTCCAATTTAGTTCTCGTTTCTTGCATTTGAAATCCACTTCAAATACCTATTCAGGGATGCTTGGATTGTAAAATAAGGGTTTGTAGAACTCTAGATATGATCAAAACCAATGACATAAAATTTTGCCTAGTTTTTAAAAACGAATTTAACATAATTAGCTTAATTAATTACCATCACCATGTATAATTATTATCTCTAATTAATCTAATCATGTTTATACCATTATAATACAGAATTCATAATTAAATTAACCCTATATCCATCATGTATTGATTGTAAGAGAATTAAAAACAATTTAATTAAAAAGTGTATTGAAGATTTTACCTTAGAATTTTTGAAAGAAGAAAAATTAATGAAAAACCCTAAATAGACTCCATTGATTTCGACTTAAGCTTGATCTCCAGGGGATTATGATGTGTTTTTAGTTAATAAAACGTCTTTATATAATTTCCTAACAAGTCCTTGGCCCATTACAAAAGTCCGGTTCCCTTTTTTCCTTTTTTTCCCTTTTCTTTCTTTTTAATCGGCCTAAACCGACTTTAACATATATTTTTTTATTTTTTTTATTTTTATTACTTATTATTATGTTATTAATAATACCTTAATTTACCTTAATTTATTTCAGCTCCTAAAGCCTCCGAAACCTTAAAACCGTAAAACTAGTCAATTTTACGCGTATACCCAAAAAAACGTAAAATATACAGTTTTAAAAAAAATCTTAAATTTTGAAATAAACTTTATAACTAAGTCCTAAATGACTTAAAACCATCCCGAAAAATACTCACAAGACTAAACACCTTACCCGAGACCTCTAAATGCTAAACCCCAAATCGTAAAAAAATACGATTTACTATAATACTTATACGTATACGCAAAACACCAAAATAACACCATTTCATTTCATAGTCACTAATTTGTGAGCTCATGAACATGAAATAACCGTTCCTCGATTTACTTATGAGTACTTTATACCCATAAACGATATCCACACCAACCTCGTTCACGCAAAATAACATGTAAACACGCAAATCACATAGTCACACATAAATTAACCTTAAAATAAGACCAAGTGACGAACCTCAAAACCACGGTTGTCACATCACTCCCTCCTAATAGAAATCTCGTCCTGAGATTTACTCCTTAGGATCGTCATTATCAATTAGCTGCGGATACTTGCTCCTCATAAATCCTTCCCGTTCCCACGTGAACTCTAGTCCACGTTCCAAATTCCATCTACCCATAACTACGGTATATTACCCTTTTTATCCAACGTCCTAGCTTCACGACCCAAAATCTCTATCGGCTCTTCGATAAAACGAAGACTCGTATCCATACTAATACCATCTAACGGTACTTGCAAGTCAGTTCTTGCTAAGCATTTCCTCAAGTTTGATACATGAAATACGTCATGCACACTACTCAATTCCTCCGGTAACCTCAACCTATACGCCACTAGCCCAATCCTTTCAAGGATTTCAAATGGACCCTGCAATCTCGGTGCTAACTTCCCATTTCTTTCCAAACCGCATCACCCCTTTCCATGGTGAAACCTTTAGCATAACTTTATCTCAAATATCAACGGCTTACGCCTCTTGTCCGTATAGCTCTCTTGTCGGTTCTTTGCTATTTTTAACCTCTACTTAGTCACTACCACCACCTCCATAGTTTTCTGATCCACCTCCGGTCCAATACGTTGGCCGCTTCTAACTTCATCCCACTGTAACGGTGATCCACCTCATCTCCTATGAATTAACTCCAGCAGTTTCTACTATAATTCCTATCACCATACCTAACGACTTCTATCCTCTACGGATTTTCCATCATTCGAAAGTTCTCCCAACCTTAAACACACCCAATGGTATATGCAGGATTGCATAACCAAAAGCTTCCCATAATATTCACAAGAAACATGTCATAACCAACACCTCATCCTTGCTTTCCCATGCTCGGCACCAAGTAACTAACCATCCTTCATACTAACATGTGTTACACCTTTTCTCTAGGTGGACGTTCCATTGTTCGTGACTACTAACCTCTTGCTCTAACGGTTTCTCTTCAATATCACCCCCACTATCTTCACAACCTCTTGCTCCCTCGAATCATTCTTCCTCCATACTACTTTTCGCTTGTCTCTCCACAGTCTTAATTTCCATACCATCTTATATCCCGTCTTCTGTGGAAACCTTGGTTTCCGGATCTTTGAAGCAACTAGGAATGCACCATGTTCATATGATTATACAATCACAGCGGAATTAGAACATGATACATTAACAAGGTGTTTAGGGCACAAGAACATGAATTAAAACACAATTGGATTGCCCATTATATTAATAACGAACAACCACTAGGTGTGTGTACATTGAATCCCACACCTAGTCGACACACACTTTAGGTTTACATTGTGAATGAATTGATATGAATAAAACCTAAGATCCTTGTTCCTTTTATAGTGGAAGGAACAAAATCTACAAGAGATAATATCAAATAAACATCTAAATATTCTATTTAGATAAACTATATATTGTGTATATCATATATAATATTCTCAATATATTCCCTAAATATATTTCTCCATCAAATCTTCAACATCCATCAGCGTTTGACTTTGTTGACTGTGTTTGACTTCTGTCAACGCTTAAGTTACTCTTGTCAACGTCTGATTTACTCTTGACAACGCTTGAACAAATGTCTTCATGTTTTCTTTGATTTTGAGTTTCTGCCACATCAACTTTTTGACCCAACAATCTTCCCCTAGTTGATAGTGGCAAAACTCTATGTGTATCTCTTGTAAGTTGTACATGATCTTCAGATTGCTTCCCCTCAAGTGTAGCATGTATTTCTTCCCCTTTTTGTCACATCAACAAGGAAGTAAACAATGTATGCAATCTTTGAAGATTCTCCAAATGTAGGCTCTGTGTAATGATCTTGAAGAACAATTAATATAATATTTTTGATGTAGAAGTAGAATAACCCAACCTTGTGTTCCATGTCTTGTACTATCCATGTGACTAAGAACTTATATCAGACCAAGTATAAGTAGACCTCAATCCCTTGTCAATATTCTCATCCTATGTGAGACACTGAGCACGATAATGTAACTCCTTCAAGTGTTATGACAAGTCTTCGTCACCAACCATGTAAAGCACGAACAAGTTACCTTTAAAGTCAATGTATGGTATCCATAACTTTAAGATATAATAAAACACAAACTCGCGAAAATCTTCTTCAATCATCAAACTTACCATAAGAATTCTTCCCCTTAAGCCAACACCTCTTCATGATGAATTTAATGGAATAACATCTTCATACCATATGTAAAAGCCACTCTCAAGGCTATCCTAATTACATAGTTTAAAATACCCATCAAATTCGCACGAATAGTTGCCAACTCGCATTAAGATCATTAATTCCTTTTAAAAATATCCGAGCCATAAATATCAGCATGATATCCTATATTAAAACGGAGATTCCATGTACCTTCGTGTGTATAATACTCCTTTTTGTGTGCTCAAAACATACCAATTTTCTCAAACAGCAGCCTTCTCTGTGTTGTCCAATATCTTCTTTTATCCAACATCTTTGGCATTTGTATTGTCCGATATCGGACAATACCTATCAGCGCTTAGATTAGCATATATCGGACAACACTGTCAACTGTCAGTGTTGACTTATTCCCGTCAGCGTCAAATTACTATCTGTCAGCGTCTACCATAAGTCTTGTCAGCGTCATCTCAAACTCTCATATTTTACATGTGATTTACTATCACAAACGATCATGTGAGTTTAGAAAAGAATCACGAGCAAACCAAAATAGGGACTCTTTCTCAGGCTGTTATATAACTTAGGAAACAGAACACACCTCCACGTGAGAAAGAAATATATCCTAAAAATCAGTAATGATATATATTCATGCTGCATAAAACATTTATTCAATAAATAAGAGCTATATCCCCTAAAACCAGGAATTAAATCCACGATTTACTTGTCAATCTCCTATTTTTGTGCACAAGATATGCAATATGAATTCCCAAAGTTTCTGCTGAACCATATTTATCTCTTTCATTCTTGAATCCTACGTTTGGTATCAAAAAGCAAATTCCTACAAACTTGGAATTATATCCTGACCTCTTTACACGTTCTAACCTTTTTCACCTTCTGCTTCAAAAACCATTCATCGTAAATAACCATTGAAAATAGCATTAGAATAATCACCAAGATCTTTTCCCACGTGATTATAGGTAGAACTTCATCTTACACGTAGATCATATAGAAAGAATACAACATCCGTAAATGTTTACCATGGCAAATCACAATCATTCAAGAACTGCTACTGTTCATCTTTCTGTATCCATTAAACCGTATCTAGGGTTCAAGTAAAACCCTAACGGATGAACAGTAACTAGTGTTTGTAGATTAACCATAGATCCTGTATTAACTTGAATCACAACAGCCACCAATCTCATAAAATTCTGCTTTTCTATGTCGATCTAGGGTTTGAGGAACCCTAGTTCATGATTTTATGTGAAAAAGCAAGAATATTAATACCTTAAACAGTGAACTTCGACCTTGAACAACTTCTTCATTAGCGCTCAGATCGAAAATCCCTTCGGTGAGATTCTAGACACAAGTGCCAAGAATCTACAGTTCAAAAATCACGAAGATCCAACGGTTAACGAAGGAGAAAACGTGTTTTGAACATGGCTGTTCACAGAAAACTGCATTCACTCCCTGCTGACTTTGACGCTTAATAACTTTTGATTAGGGATAAAACTCGACAATCCCTCCGGTGGATGTTTAGATATATGTATGTAGAACACACATATAAAATTTTGTGACGATCCAACGGTTCCATCAAAAGTTATGACCTTCTGAATACTGCTGCGCACACAAAAACGTCCAGAAAAACCCTAGACGGATTTTTCTTCTTTTCACCATACACGAACACCTTGTTGGTCCTAGCATCACGAGCCACGAGGCTCTGATACCAATTGTGGAAACCTTGGTTTCCGGATCTTTGAAGCAACTAGGAATGCACCATGTTCATATGATTATACAATCCAAGCGGAATTAGAACATGATACATTAACAAGGTGTTTAGGGCACAAGAACATGAATTAAAACACAATTGGATTGCCCATTATATTAATAACGAACAACCACTAGGTGTGTGTACATTGAATCCCACACCTAGTCGACACACACTTTAGGTTTACATTGTGAATGAATTGATATGAATAAAACCTAAGACCCTTGTTCCTTTTATAGTGGAAGGAACAGAATCTACAAGAGATAATATCAAATAAACATCTAAATATTCTATTTAGATAAACTATATATTGTGTATATCATATATAATATACTCAATATATTCCCTAAATAGATTTCTCCATCAAATCTTCAACATCCATCAGCGTTTGACTTTGTTGACTGCGTTTGACTTCTGTCAACGCTTAAGTGACTCTTGTCAACGTCTGATTTACTCTTGACAACGCTTGAACAAATGTCTTCATGTTTTCTTTGATTTTGAGTTTCTGCCACATCAACTTTTTGACCCAACATCTTCAGCCTATAATTTAGGTGTTTCCTCCTTTATTCTTTACATCCTCATCAATAGGGAATATTCCCCTCTCACCGGTGACTCTCTCTTTGTAGGAGAATTCTTCCTAATATAATGCGTTCTCCAACTATCTCCAAATCTCACGCCAATGCTCTAGGCGTCTTTCTCAATTACCCCTATAGTATGCTCATACCAAACATTAGTCTATCAACGGTATTCTACGCTTGCTTCCCATCGTTTCTTCCCTTGCCATAATCCTTCATAAGGCATTCCATACATATTAGGCTAACTTTTACGCAAAACCCTCTATTCCATCACATCCGTACGCAATCCTTCCAACTTCTCAACTACGTGACTTCTCATTCCTCTTGAAATATGAGATTAATTAGTCAGTCTATCGACTATCACCCAACTCTCATCGTACTTATTCCTCCACCCCATTATGTATCCCTTTCACCAACTTCGTCCTTACATCGCCCTTTCTAAGCTACTCCTATCTATGTAGGAAGTATAGTCTACGTCCCTTTTCTCCATATGATTGTCCAAGCCACGCAACATACATGTTGACGCGTTCTCTGCTTTAGATAACTCAACTCGTGTAACCTACATCCTTCATCCAAACAACCCTAATACATCATCCATATAGTTCAAGTTCGTCTCAGCTTCACTTCATTCTTCTTATTCCATGTCTCATCAACCATGCTTGCCTTTCCCAGATGGTACTTGGCCTTGCAATTTTCTTTCATCACTTAACTCCACCCATCCCCTTTTCCAAATGTTCAATCAAGATGATTAAATATGTGTTGGAGACGTTCATGATCAATATAGATCATTCTCTACGTCTCGTACCCCAAATGCCTCTAGCATTCTAGGTAGATATAACAATCCAGCTCCACTAACTAAGTCTATCTAGTTCTTCCAAATCTTTAGTTCCCACAACGTACAAACAACCGACTTTCTTTGTCGTTCTCGTATACATCCAAATCCATGCTCCACGTATCGTCATGCTTCGCAAATTCATCCAGTCCTTCTGATAATTCCAAGATCTGCTCATTATCCAATCTACCTCTTCAGCCTCCAAAACGCTTCCTCGCCCTTCTTCACTTTGCCCCTTGCTGGTTCCACGATATGCCATCATCTCTGACTACTCGTCCTGGCCAACTTAATCCTAAAAATCACACTTGAAAATATCACGTATAATTCCCTTTCCTAACAACTCCAAAACCAACTCATAATTCGCCTCACTCTCCTTCTTAGATTTGAGTAGATCAAGATGTCGTCGATGCTCCCGATGACAACTCGTTTATATATTGTCATGCACCCCCGGTTCATTGACTCCATGAAAACTGCTAGCGCCTCGGCGAAGCCAAAATCATAACCGTAAACCCAAAGCGTTCATACAACATCCTTAGCAGTTTCAACTACGTCCTCCTTGCACCCTCTCTTAGAAGAAATACGAATAAATTTCTACCTCGTTCTACTCGCGAAAAATCTACACGTATTCTAAAAGACCAATACTTCCTCTTATCAGACCACTCAACCGCTTTTCACAGCCAATCTACTACTAAGCAACTCAAATTTTACCTTGCATCTGTTGCAATCTAACAACTCTTACTCTTAAAATCATTCCATCAACAATTTCCTTGGAACGGCACTAACTACAACTCCTCTCACTTCTCCTACTTGCTCTATTTATGGTTCTACCTCACAGTAATAGGCAAACCTACTAAATCTCAGGAAATTTTCGGAAAACTTACATGCCTTACGAACAATCATAAATACCTTTGAGGTATTATATCCCCTTCCAACACTCTCTATGGCGTGTTACTTGTGCCAATATCCATACATTATACAAATCTCTATTCATCTCCCTTGGCACTCCTAAGAGACCTCATGACCACATTAGTTCGTCTACGAACTTTTAACTCTTTCATCCCCACTAAGGGCATTCCGACCATTCTCTCATGGCCACCTACTTAATCGTGTAGGCGCGACCAAGTCTTTCATATGTCTACCTCAACGCTCCCAATCAATACGAACCCAAAACTACATCCTGAATCCACTAGATATGATCAACGAATCAAACCCACGGATAATTAACGACATTTCACGTGTACGAGTTAAAACAGACCAAAACCACGAAAACTCAAAAGGAAAACTCAAACATGTACCAATTCAAATTACTCATGACAACGAAAAATGATCCAAGAAACACTTAATGGCAACCAAAACATCTTATGCCCCGCGACATATTATTTAAACCGTGCACAAGATCGACTTTTCCAAAAGAATATTTTTTTTCTTTCCTCACCACATCTATGTGACTCAAACAATCTACAAACAACCTTCTAGACGATCTCAAAACTCAACTCAAAGACTAGGTATCCCGTGCATCCCAAATCATAAAAAAAACTACTATTCAAAACTCAACCTTGAACCCGTCACTTGTACCAAAATCTAGATAAAGCTACTGACATCCCATGACTATACATACCAAATATTTGAGAAGTACATTCCGGGTACATAATTTTAGGCTTTTGAATCACCCAAAAAGCTTTAAAAACGAATAAGTTATGACCAAAACAGTTTTATACTAGTTGTTTTAAAAAAAACTAAAGAATCCTCTTAGTAATTAACGTAATCCTTTTTAAATGAAAAGAAATAAATGTATGTGAAATTTTCATGAACTTTGTTTAGTCTTGCATAAATAATTATAAATGACGTATATTGATTAAGCTCACTTATATAAACTATTTAAGTAGAAAGAAATTTTATTTCGCTTTATTTTAAAGAAAGTCTTTTAGAATTTGAAATAAATAAGTGTTGATTAAAAAAATCTTATGTTACATCTTGTTTCAAACACGACTCCAACACCTTACCCTTATTTTACCGAATACAACCAACTATCTAACTCTATAGTAGATTTCCAAGTCCCTTTTTTTTCAATATATACCGACCAAAAGAAATGTAAGACCCAACACAAAAGATTTCATTATCTCAAAAGAAATCCCAAGTTATTTCAATAGACTTAAAACCAAGAACACCATTTTAAAACGTACACGTGAAATACGAAACTCAAAGAATACGCTACAACGGAGGTTTAATATAAAAAAAGCGAGCTAGCCACCCTCCTAAGGATACAATAGATAATTGTAGGGGATCATACATATATAGGCATATCGGGATACATATACTTAAATCTGTCTAACATCTACTATACAAGCATGTACTAACCCTCTTTCATGCAATCATACTTAGGAATCCATTGAAGTTCTGGTACTTGTATAACTATGTTGGCCACCATACTTATACAATTACCCTTCCCCAATGCACTCCTTCCTATGATGACACTTATAAGATTTAATACAACACATAACACATATATCCATCTACTCACACAAGCTCATAACCACATAACCAAAAAAAGTCCAAAACTTCATCCATTAAAATAACATAGTCAAACTCTTGAAATACATAAATCCATAGTCTAGCTAAAACAGCATAGACTAAATCCAAAACGAAAACATAATAAGTTATAATTCATGTCGCCCATAAGAGTGGAAACAGCTTAAAATCCTTCATATCCACCTACTCTTAATAACTCGAACCACCACATGATTCTTAGGGAACATGACTTAAACATAAAAAGAAAAATACTATACCTCAGGTACATAAAATAACCCAACAAAAGATAGAAACTACCATGTATCAAATTATGTACTATAATGTACAATTTAAGCAAAATACGACAATGACTAGCGTGGATGATTATGGTTCAACCAGCACTAGTCACACCCCGAAAAGAAAATAACATGTGGCTAAGTATGAACTACTATGGTTCAACCCATACTAGTCAAAACTTAACAAACATCGCAAGGAAAAACCAATAACATCCAGAAAACTTTAATTAATATAAAATGCACACATAATCCTATGACGCCTATATGTAGGGACCCTTAAGCTATAGACTAGGTTACTAGACTAGGCAACCTAATTCTCTATAACCATTGTCTCTGATACCATTCTGTCACACCCCACCATGGCGGAATATGGGACGCGACGCATGGATATCATCACAACAATAGCGTGTCCATAGAGAGAACTATATGAATTAGAAATGTCATAAAAGGTAACACAAATGTCATGACAATATATCATCAATGCAGGAGTCTAGGTAAGTCGGTAATAGTCCTACCTCTTACCCAAGACAAACAAATAACATAAACAAATCAACATATAGGTTCATAGTATCACTTATTGAAACAAACAGAAAAATAAACTAAGAAGGAACGGGGATCTCCTTCTAAATGCATTCCTACGCGACTCCAATCCTAGCCACATATGTTCTCACGCTTAACCACTTTATCACCTGAAAGAGACACTAAAACACGTCAACATAATGTTGGTGAGAGTCATAGGTTTAGACTCCAACTGAAAATAGATTATAATAAGCTGTGAACAACCATAAACCACTAAACATATGGACAATGTGCTACAAGTATGCATTAACAACTAACATTCAAGATCAATCTGTTGAATGATTCACACGACTTATAATAACAAGAAATATAGATGAATAAGATCAAGATTAAAACTAAGAATGGAATATTAGATTTGATGAAGAAGAACTAGAAAGATACAAGGTAGATGATTCTAGTGAGAGAAACTAAGGAGAGTTTCTCTCTCTAAAACAAGAAGAAGAGAAAAGATACAATGGGAGACACACACACAAATGAGGATGGTTATGCCTTTTATACTAAGGCTTACATGAATAGGAGGCCTTCCTCATTTGTGTGTTCGGGTCTAGTTCTCGTTTCATGCATAATAATGACATAGAACTCTCGACACTGTTGAATAGCATTTTCCACGAGCTTCGCAACGGTATATTATATGACCATCACTTTAAATACGGCTAACAATCTCCCCCTAAGGGGTGGTCATGTAATATGTGACTTCACTTCGTTGGTGTTGCAGACTTTGAAGCTTGTTGCCTTGAGAGTTCTTTCATAGTTCCTTTCATGACTTGTGATCTTGGATCTTTGATCTTTGCCTTGACTTGATCTTGAAGCTCTTCCAGCTTGTGTTCTTGTGTCTTTCTCCACATACTCATGTTTTGTGTTGACTTGAAAGCTTGTAAACAATCTCCCTTGATCATCAGAGTAGCGGAAGTCTTTGTCTTTAGATGTTCTTGAGCTTTCTTCAATAATCATGAATATGTGGCCTTGAATTGCGACTCTTGAGATAACCCCACCATTTGCATTCCACCGGTTTCCCGTTATACAGTACGAATACTGTACCTGTGATCAGGTAAGTTCAACGAACTTCCTTGACAGGATTTCCAGCTGTGGTAGCCGTTCTCAGTACTTGAATATATCGAAAGATAACTCAAAGTAAGGAGTGAATCATGCAGTTCCATTCTGCTGATTAAGTCGTCAATTCACTTTCCTGGAACAAGTCTGAATCATTTAAGAATCAAACCATCGTTGCTTTCCAGTTGACACAAGTTTGATTCATATAGAATCGCACAAGTTACCTACCACAGTGCTGTTTGATGATGACATTGGAAGGATTTCCATTCGTCACTGTAAATACTGAAAAGTATTACTCTGAATGTTCTGGCAAGATCATAAAGATATTGCGTCGAGACCTGGAACGAGTTTGAATCAATTAAGAATCAAACCACTGTTGCTTTCCAGTTAACATATGTTTAATTCAAGTGAATCTTACATATGACCTACCGCAGTGCTGTTTGATGTTAACACTGGAAGGATTTCCATTCATCACTGTGAATACTAAAGAGTATCACTCTGAATGTTCTAGCAATACCACAAGGATAGAGCGTAGGACTCTGTAAATCATCGCTTGTGTTCTAATGATGAACAACAATTGATCTATGGAATAAGTGTCCTAATGAGATTTTTGATGAATCTCGTTGGCTCTAGACTCTATAAGTGCACGTTTATTTGGTGATCGGAGGCTGGAGCAGACTGCCACCTATTCAATATCTACTATCTCGGAGTGAGAAAGTTGATAGAAATGAGTTGAACTCCGTGACAATAAAACAAACTTCTTTTGAGAGAAGCTTGAGTAGGCTGGGAAGGGTTGTGCATTGCATCACTGGGTCCATGATGCTTTGTCTTCAGTATCAGAAATCATCAAAGTGATTCTGATAATAGATGTATTGACCCGGTTTCTCCCTAAGTTGTATGGAGGGCTTCTTTCTTTACACCCTTTATCCTTACATTTCTTTTTCATTCTTCAACCCCTTCAATGCTTACCAAGACGTCATAACTAGCACCTTGTTGTGATTGTTCCAGTGCTAGCTTAAGTCATTAGTCGGCATTATTCCCGTACACTTAACTACTCCATCTTTCCTAAGGACTTCTAAGTTCTAATGGATTGTCCCTGGGAAGATCCCTCCGGTTTTGGTTGGATCATAAGACGAATACCTAACCACCTTTTGACACCAATACCATCGTGAATTTATGTGTTGAAGGGTATAGATATCGTAACCAGAAAAAACATTTGAAAATGCAGTCAAGGTGTTGATGAAATCAATGTTTACACCTTGAAAGTTTTCTATATCACCAAAAACGCTCCCCCTACATATGTGCATCATAAAAGGAGAGATTTTTGCACATATTAGGAAGAGAAAGCACTTATATCAAAGATCTTATTCAAGATATCACATTTTAATCACTATTCTCCCCCTCAAAAATTGCATGAAATTGAAATTTTTGTGAAACTAGTGATGAAACATGGAGAGAATAATGTGTCATGAAACTTTGGAACAAATGTATATGAAATCATTATACTCCCCCTCGAAAAGAGATTCTATTTAAATAGGGGAGTATATGAGCATATTGTTTTGAAATACTTTGAAAAATTGTGCTCAAAAGTCCGAGAAAAATTTGTGTTCATGAGCTTAAAACTTTGAATGTTTTGATATAAGCTCATGACCGAGAAAAATGAATTTCTCGTTGTTGAGGATAAGTCAAAGACTTTCCTTTATTTAGGGACCGGGTTATAGTCTGACATGTGACTATAAGCCATTATGTTGAGCTCAAAACTTTGAATGTTTTGTGACAAGCTCAACCCGAGATAGATTGCTCTACCCGTTATTAGGATAAGTTATCTTTAAAGATACACTCGCCTTTATTTGAAGTTTGAGTTACAGTCTGACATTTAACTGTAAGTCGTTTACATGAGCTTAAAACATGGAATGTTTTTATCGGAAGCTCATGACCGAGAAAAATGAATTTCTCGTTGTTAAGGATAAGTTATCATCCGTGAACAACTTTCCTTTATTTGAGGCACGAGTCACAATCTTAGGTAATTGCAAATCATTTGAAGAAAGAGGAAATGACATGTTTTGAAAAACATTTAAACTCTCATTCGAACTTTATGTACGTACCCGTGTCGTTTTTGAACAACATTTCTAAGTGCGTCCATATTATCGATGCTGAGAGACATGTCGAAGAAGAATATTTTTTGGTATTTTTGAAAAATTTTCACATTTTTTATTTTGTTTTTATAAGTTTTATATTTTTGTATTTTGATTTTCAATGTTTTCGAAAATAATCCAAAATAGACCTTTGTACAACAGAAGAAGGTGATGTCGAATGTACAGAATTGGAACCCTTTGAAGAAATAGATTCAGAATCTGCTGAAGTACCTGCAATGACAGAAGAAGAATTTGCACAAATACTAGTGTTAGGAGTAACAAATGCATTTTCTACATTTAGAACACTCGCATTAGTGCTGGAGCAAGTGTCATCACTCTTCTTGATAGGAATCCACTTAAGACCGACTTCCTTGAAGATCCTACCCGTTGGTTTCCACTGAAGACTAGATTTAGGAGTAGTGTTCTCTTGCACAGCGGAAGACTTCTTTGGAGAGAAACTAGGTCCTGTATTGATACGCCTTGAGGATTTATTGTCATTGCTTTTCTTTGTGACGGGTGGGAATCTCCTTGTTGTCTTATGGGATTCTGCATTCTTTCTCTGTGTGAAGGCACGAGAGTTTAACTCATAGAGGTATTGCAGAATGCAATGAGCATGGTTTCCATGGTGAATTCCCTTTTTGCACGTGGGACATACAGGGAGTTTGGGATTCTCGAAAGACCTTGTGTACCTAGGGTTTGCTGACCGTTCAGGTGCCATGTTCGAAACACGACTATTCATTTGTGGTTGCCAATTCATAGGTTGTTGGGAAGGAGTCCTAGGTTTTGGTTGATTACCATTAGGAGTGTGTAGAACTCTAGCGGTTGTTGGTTTACTAGGTTTTGAATACACATGGTTAACTTTCTGAATGTTCCCTTTTTGCTTACCATCCCCTAGGTTGTTGGTTTGACCAACGTCATTTGAACCTTTAGATTCCTTTGTGGGCGTAAGAGTCACACACTTGGGAGTACTCTTAGAAGTAGTGCAAGGTGCATTCACAGAGTTGTGTTTAGCAAGAGTGGGTTTTCTAAATGGAGGAACATAGGGTGATATGGCTGGTTTTGGAATAGTTGATTGCACATCGGTATTAGGAGGTAACCTAGAAACATTAGAAGGCGGTTTTCCTAAGATAGATGGCTTTGGTACTTTGTACGAATTGGGTTGTCTAACAACTGATTTTACAACCTTAGGTTCCACAGTTTTTCCACCCATTTTTCCAACAAGTTTCTGCAACTCAGCAATCGTGATGTCTTTGTCTTGCAACTGAGCATTCAGATCAGAACTATCCTTACTCTTTTCATTCAATTCACGAAACGATTCAGAGAGTTTTACTTGTAAATTACTGTCATCAGGAACTTTTCCAACTTTGGTTTGCAAAGCAAGTTCAAGAGAATGACAATGTTTCTGAAGAAAATCATATCGGTGTTGAAGAATCGTGAACTCTTTTTGATTAACATTTGATGAAGGCTCACTGTCATGATATTCACCTCCTAACTGAGCTTTTAGCTGTTCGATTGTCTGTTGCAGTTCATTGTAAGCTTTATCATACGAGAGTTTGTCATCCTTACATTCATCACATTTTTTGACATATTTATTCCAAAGATCGGTGAATTCGTTGTCCTTTTTGATGACATAAGACTCCATTTTCTCTTTCGTACGATCAAGCTCATTTTGGAGGGTTTCATTGTCTGACACAGAGATGTTTACCGCAACGGGGTTACTATCAACACAATCACCACTGTCACTTGATTTCGAGAGACATGCGAGGTCGCTTTCCAAAACTTTAATTCTATCAAGAGATTCATCAGCCTCCTTCGCCAAAGATTTAAAGTCTTCAACAAATTTGGCTAGTTCTTTTAGAAAAGCGTTCTCAAGATTGCCTATCCTCGCATCAACTTGATTAATAATCGGATTGATTTCAGTATGAAGCACTTTTTGTAACTCGACATGAACGGGTGATGTAAAGTTTCCTCCAGTCATTTTGGCGTTAACAACCCGTTTGAGAATGACAAAATTATCTTTGAGCTCATTAAGAAATCGTCGTGCAACACTCGGTTTAGGAGGATCCTCTGTCAATTCCTCACTAGGTAGCAAAAGCAATTCGGTACTAGTTTTAGATCGAACAAAACCGTTGGAGGATTAACTTTTGGATAGTAAACAGGTGTCACTTCTTTATCAAGCTTTTTCATTCTTAAACGAGTTTCTTCAGCAAGTTCAGTAGTTTCCTCAGAATCATGCACACTAGGAGGATCATGCTCATCAGACAGGAGCACACTACCATTATATAGAGTTTGATTTGTGGCCTGAACCTGCTTAAGATATTCTGGATTGGGAGGAAGAGGACAACCTAAATCCATTTTGTAACGGGTGTAATTTATCTCATTCACTTTAGGTGCGAGCATATTTATCGTCTGCATAGATTGTCCACGTTTTACCAAAAGGTTGTCTAAGTCCCTAATCCTATCCTGAGCATTGCAAAAATCCTCAAGAAGCACATCTTCTCGAATTTTGAAATCATGTTTCAGCTTTTTTATTTCTCCTTTTAAATCAGAAACGATAGATTTTTCAGTTGAAAGCTGTTTATTAAGAGATGTGATTTCATCATTCAATTCGCTTATCTTTTTAGCACTACTCAAATGTAAGGCATTTAATTTCTTAGTGGTGCATTTTTCTTGATAAACCGATGTACCATGAGCTTGTTTAAGTTCCTTGATTTTAGCATGATGAATCTCAAAACTTTTCTCCCGTTCCTTATATCCCGCAAGCTCAGTGGTCAGTTTGGCATTAGTTTCTCTGAACTTATTATTAACCACATTCGCATGAGCAACATCCTTGGCAAGCTTATCAAATAATGATTTATAATACGCATGCGTCTCGTCAGGAAGGGTTGTAGGTTGGGCTACTTGATCCCCACTAAGGTTCACACTGGGTGCATTAGAAATAATATTGCTATTATTCGTTTGAACCCCGTGTGTCTCAGTGGAAGGCTCAAGTGACTCAGTATACTCTTCCTCCTGATTAGACATATTATATAACTCATTATCATTGAGACGTGGGTGTACCTCAGAGGAACCGTCTGAATCATACACAGGAGCTCTGTCAGGTTTAACTACCGATGTGGATGATTGCTGTGAATTAGCCATCAAGATGGAGTCGGTAGTCACCTCTTCTTCCTCATCATATGCTGCTGCAGATGCCATGAGATCAAACTCTTTAGCTAGAAGTGGAAATCCTGCTTCTTCCTTTTGTGCTATAAGAAGCTGAGACTGGAGATGGGCAGCATTCCTTTTCTTTCTTACATGGCTATCACAAAGCTCAAAATCCGCAGCATCATTGTCTTGTTGATAAGTCATAGTAGAAGTCGTGTGATAAACAGGATCTTAATTCATAGAAAGTGTGTGTTGGGGTGTCAACAAAATCAAACTTTGCCTAAATTTTCCAGCCCGACAAAAATTTCCTCAGTCCGACAAAACGGTAATCCGAAAAATTTTGAAACACTAAATTTTGAAATTGAGTTAGAAATAGCCAATAACTAGTAGGGAAAAAATTTGAAAAAATGAAATTTTTTAATGAAAAATAAAACCTAAAAAATTTGAAATTTGGCCTAAAAATTTGAATTTTGGTCCGAAAATTTGAATTTTTGGTCGAAAATTTTTTCGCATAGCCAAAATTTGAAATTGAAGCTTAAATGGCCTAACACTGGTCTAGGAAAAATTAAATTTTACTATGGTTTTCCCGCCAAAAAACTCTTTTTTTTTTTTTTTTTTTTAATCTTCGTGTAAATTATGTTCCGAGACTAGTCTAGATAGTGGCTAAGTCTAAAAATTACTCAAACAAAATTTCCATCGGAATGTTGATCGGAATGATCCATCGGAATGTCCCTCTATCGGAATGTGCAGATCGGAATCCTAGATCGGAATGTGTAGATCGGAATCCTAGATCGGAATGTGCTTCTATCGGAATGTCCTACTATCAGAATCCTAGATCGCAATGATGACCTGTCGGAATGCTTAGATCGGAATGTTCAGATCGGAATCTTCAGATCGGAATGTGGCTAAGATCAATTTGGCAGAGTAACGTCTCAAAGTTCCTTAAAAACCGTCGGAATCCCAGATCGCAAAGAACGATCGGAATGTCCAGATCGGAATAGGTATCGAAATCTTTAGATCGCAAAGTAAAACCCTTGGGTTATTGCGATCAAAACCGTACTTACCTTTCCCGAAATTGTAGCTATCGCAATAAGAGAACTTTCTTCCAACTTTTTAGGCAACGATTTTAGCAACTTTTAGGCAACAAATTAGCAACTTTGAGGCAACAAATTCGTGTTTTTGAGCTAACCAAAATACCCACAACACGAATACTTGCAACAACAAAAAAAACACGAAATTTTTTTTTTGAATCTTTAGTAAAAAAATCAAAAACCCACGGAATTAACAAGAAACAAGGACAACACCAAAGAGCTATCCACGAATCCCTTGGCGAATGATACCACTTGTTGAATGATTCACACGACTTATAATAACAAGAAATATAGATGAATAAGATCAAGATTAAAACTAAGAATGGAATATTAGATTTGATGAAGAAGAACTAGAAAGATACAAGGTAGATGATTCTAGTGAGAGAAACTAAGGAGAGTTTCTCTCTCTAAAACAAGAAGAAGAGAAAAGATACAATGGGAGACACACACACAAATGAGGATGGTTATGCCTTTTATACTAAGGCTTACATGAATAGGAGGCCTTCCTCATTTGTGTGTTCGGGTCTAGTTCCCGTTTCATGCATAATAATGACATAGAACTCTCGACACTGTTGAATAGCATTTTCCACGAGCTTCGCAACGGTATATTATATGACCATCACTTTAAATACGGCTAACACAATCATTCCAAACCAAATCCAAGGCTCCCAGCCTTACCAAACACCATGGTACCATAGGCGCCCATACACCTATGTACCAATCCCAAGGCCCCGCCTTGTCATTATCCATTGGTCCAATAGATGCTCACACATCTATGTACCTCCCCAAAGCCCCGCCTTGTCAACATCCCCTTGGTACCAAGTCAAACCACAATAACTGAGACGGTACGTGTCCCCCGATCCAAATCATAAACACAATCAAGAATCACATAGCAGTTAATCACATAAGTGCACACACAAGTCCATCACAAACCATAAAAACATTCACAACATTAGTTACAAAACCATACAGTGTCTCTTCCATCCCATCTGGAAGTGAAAATCATTAAAAGATATGGGACTATGAAACTCACCTGATTGAGCTTCTCCAAAAATCCGCGCACTAGTAAAAAGCTAACAAACAAAAGCACACAATCAAAACATGAACCAAACACTAAGATGGCTCATCAACCCATGATGGACATCTAACCTTCTCCCATATATATACCTCATTTATATGCTCTAAGCATCTCATTACACCCCTCTATAAAGCCCTTAATTTAGTTTACTTCATAACCCGTCTCGTTAACATTTTACCCAAAACAGTCCCGATTTTTAGGTCTCCAAACTATAAGCCAAACGCCCACCTAACCATACCCATGATCTCTGTAAAGGAAATCCTATTCCCTTACATATGTCAGCTAACTCCTCCCTTTTGCCCTAATCTTAAAGCTACTGTTAAGGCCCCGATATATATATATATATATATATATATATATATATATATATATATATATATATATATATATATATATATATATATATATATATATATATATATATATATATATATATATATATATATATATATATATATATATACTTCTGCCTATCCGCATATTACCAATTTTGAACATACAAAAAGTTTGTTATGATTAGGGGGTCTTACCCTAACCCATTTGCTTAGCCACCCTTCAGGTCTCTTATTTAATATATATAAACCAACTACCATGCTCATTAGAGGGCTCAAGTGTACTCCTAAGTACCCCAATCACCTTAAAACATTAAATTAAACCCGACTGATTTCAAAACTGTTTTGACCTTGACTGTTTAACCTGTATTTGACCCACCTCCCGACCTCCAATTTAGTTATCGTTTCTTGCATTTGAAAGCCACTTCAAATACCTATTCATGGATGCTTGGATCGCAAAATAAGGGTTTGTATAACTCTAGATATGATCAAAACAAGTGACATAAAATTTTGCCCAGTTTTAAAAAACGAATTTAACACAATTAGCTTAATTAATTACCATCACCATGTATAATTATTATCTTAATTAATATAATCATGTTTATACCATTATAATACAAAATTCAAAATTAACTTAACCATAGATCCATCATGTATTGATTGTAAGAGAATTAAAAACAATTTAATTAAAAAGTGTATTGAAGATTTTACCTTAGAATTTTTGAAAGAAGAAAAATTAATGAAGAACCCTAAATAGACTCCATTGATTTCGAATTAAGATTGATCTCCAGGGTATTATGATGTGTTTTTAGTTAATAAAAAGTCTTTATATAATTTCCTAACAAGTCCTTGGCCCATTACAAAAGCCCGGTTCCCTATTTTCCTTTTTTTCCCTTTTCTTTCTTTCTAATCGGCCTAAACCGACTTTAACATATATATATTTTTATTTTTTTTCTTTTTATTACCTATTATTATGTTATTAATAATACATTAATTTACCTTAATTTATTTCAGCTCCTAAAGCTTCCGAAACCTTAAAACCGTAAAACTAGTCAATTTTACGCGTATACGCAAAAAAAACGTAAAATATACAGTTTTAAAAAAATCTTAAATTTTGAAATAAACTTTATAACTAAGTCCTAAATGACTTAAAACCATCCCGAAAAATACTCACATGACTAAACACCTTACCCGAGACCTCTAAATGCTAAACCCCAAATCGTAAAAAAATACGATTTACTATAATACTTATACGTATACGTAAAACACCAAAATAACACCATTTCATAGTCACTAATTTGTGAGCTCATGAACATGAAATAACCGTTCCTCGATTTACTTATGAGTACTTTATACCCATAAACGATATCCACATCAACCTCGTTCACGCAAAATAACATGTAAACACGCAAATCACATAGTCACACATAAATTAACCTTAAAATAAGATCAAGTGACGAACCTCAAAACCACGGTTGTCACAGAAATGTTCAAAGCCATTTCGTTCGTGTCTACTTATGTTGCGGTATTTGAAGACGATGGTGTTGCGGAATCCGAGAAGAAGTCGTCCCCGCATGGTTATACTTTATGCACTTAATACTTCAACTAATTCAAGAAAGCCTATAACTCAAGTCTACCGCTGTATCGAACTCTGAAGCTTTCAAGAATTACAAACGTATAAGTATGTGGGACATGAAGTCACGAAGAGGCGAATATCACAAGTGATGGATGCACAAGATCAAGGCAAGAGATTAATGCTCAAGATTGATATCAAAGATCACATTAGCATGTTCACCTGAAAAGAAAAAGAAAAGAAAGACGAAGACTACGAGCTCAAGACAAGCATAGTATGCTAGGTTTATTTTATTATTGTAACTTGGGTAAAGCCCTTGTTTGGAGTGACCTCCTTTAGGGGGAGATTGTTGGAAATACGTTTTTACGTATTTAGGAAGATTCGGTCACTCTGAAAATATATTAAGTAGTAGCTCGTAGTTTAGATATCTTTATATTAATTAACAAGGAAAGGCCTAGTCCATGTTATGTGTGGACAGCCCAATATTTTTAAGCCCAACCCCATCTTATGGGCTTGGTATATACACCCTCTCCTTAGATGGAGAGGGTGTGGTTCACTTCATAATTTCACATAGTAAGAAGGTGTTTCTCTTTCACTTTCTCTCTCTAAGTGTGTGTGTTCTCACCATTTCTCTATCTCTTTCTCTCTCTTAAACATAAGCAAGATTTACAATATCTTACAGTAAGTAAAACGACATCATCGAAAATATTAATTATCGAAACAATTGATAATAAAATGTAAAATTTTGGGTATCCGTCGGTATCGCGATCACTAGGAATTCTCGTTGTACATTGATTTTGAATAAACTCATTGTAAAACGCACGCGGGTGATTTTAAATCAAAAACTTTGATTTAAATTAAATTTGGAAAAATAAAATAAGAATTTTATAATTCCAGATAAAATATTGTCAATGAACAGAAAATAATACAAGAAAACGTAATACGTTAGAAAATTCAAGAAGCACGAATAAAAAGAATAAAATAATGTTGGGAAAGTACGGGTTCTCACAGTCTTCCCCCTAAAGGAACTCTGGTCCCCAGAGTTCACTTGAAAACAATAGAAGATGCAAACAAAAGGAGGTACAAAGTGTAGAACAAATTCGTTGCTTCCCAGGTAATTTCCATACCACGACGAATCTAAACGATTAGAATTCACTATGCTTCAGTTTCTTAACTCCTTTTCGTATAACTTTTCGAACTCGGATTAGAATAATGGCTTTTCAGTACGGAGAAATATTCAAGAGATAGAATTGTTGGAAATACGTACGATAAACTAACAAGAATGAACACAATACTCGCTTAAACGGACAAAGTGCGTTAAAATGAATCAGGATTGGTAATCAACAAGGATTTGCAAATCGCGCAACTTGTAAACATGACAATTTGAAATGTAAGAATCTAGTTACAAGCGAAATAAAAGGTAAAGATAAATGAATTACATATGATCATTTAAAATACAAGTTGTCACAGTCAGTTGTCTAGGATTTTGGGATTACTTTAAAACTCAGTTTAAATATTTTCTTGATTAAAGAAAATTTTACAAGGTGTAGTGACTTAAAAATCAAACTATCTATATTTAGTGAGTATGATTTTGCTATATATTTTTCTTGATCGAGATTTTCAAAGGGAAAGTAGAACAGTTCAAAATAGTTATCCTGATCGGCTTAAGAACTTTTGGGGTGACTGCATGAAATTTCTGTTAGAAGCTCAGGTTTATCGTTATCATTAGAGAAAATCAGATTTTCCAAGTTATTTAGAAACATTGTTTAGAAATTATAATTAAATTTAATAATTTCATTAGGTTGACAGTAAAGTACGATATAATCAAATACTTTAAAAGATACAGCTTGATATCCTTTTTTTAATACTAGTTATAAATTTACCCAAGAGGATATATAGATCTGGTACTTAACTTGAAACAGTTATTTTGGTAATTTAAACATTTGATAAAATGTATAAAACGTTCTTAAAAATTAATAATAATTTTTAGAAATCCCAGAAGGTGATTAAGGTATCAAATGGTAAACATGTGACAGTTTCTGGTTTTCAGAAAGTGACAAGACAGCAACGAATATGAGACATATAAAGGTCAACAATTGGTATACGAGCAATAACACAAAGGAATAAAACGAAAGTCGTATCATTTCTGAACAAACGTGATAGAATAGACGCGTAGATAATAATAAAAATAATAAGAAACAAAGGATTATAGCAAGTCATCGCTTCTTGAGTGCAGTTGGTGTTACCAATAACGGCTTATTAAGTTCTCGGTGGTCGATACACAATCGAAAGAAAAAAGCCACACAATAAATTTTCGAATCAAAGAAATTTATTAAGAAGTTACTTGATAGTAATTCCAGTAAGATGAACAACATTCGCAATGAGAGGCGAAATCAACACATAATTCACATGAATGAATTTCCAGATGATGAAGTCTAACACACATAATGACGGATACACGAAATCATCGTTCACGTCCAGTCATAAATCATTAATCGCGTCCAAAGACGTTTCAAAGGTCTACCAAAATAGATAAAGATAGTCGATCATAGAAGCATAACTACGTTGAAACTTTCGGGTCTGGTATCAATGGTAAGAATTTAGGCAAATGGTAACGAAAATTATATCATGAGGATGATGAGGTAACAAGTAAGGCAATGATCGTCGAGTATGGAAATATGTGTTTGAGGCATGTACTTTGTTCAAGAAAAGATAAGGGTTCATAAGTGTATGTCGCGAACTGTTGTTACTCGCATAAGATGTAAAAGTTTTCTAAACTTTATTTATCTAACTTTTTAAGAAACATATTAAAAAGTTGATTGTTGGTCAAATATTTAGGGCGACTACTATTTGGCCTTGCATGGCTCCTTCTAAATTAGGCATATGTGATCAGGCCATGCATAATTTAGGACTAGCAATACGATACTCAGCTTCGTCAAACCAGTATTACATATCATATGATTTAAAATATGTATATAATAGCATTTGTAAAAACAGGAATCAAAATAACATATGAAACTTTTCGCCTATAAGTTACTGGCTAACTGTTTAAATCAACAATTTTGTATAGTTACGAGGGTTCTTTATAATACGTATGAGAACAATTTGTAAAAATACATTGTAAAATTAATATAAATTAATTTTATAAGATAGCATTCAATTATTTAAGAAAACCCAAATGAAAGCTTTTGTAAAATGATTTGCAAACAATATCTGTTTGAGTTATATGGTAACATGACAATAGTTTATAAAGTAGCGAGTGGGTTACAAGAGGGAAATAAGGAGTAGTTCAAGACAGTCAACGAAATGGTTACAAGGTGATAAGGTTTCAAGAGGTTTAGCCGAAATCGTCAAGAGACACGTGTTAAGATGGTAACGAACGTTATGAAAGCAAGATCTTCAACCTCGACCTGGATCAGTGGTACGATAGAAACAGAGAAAGAAAATAGAATGACAAATAAGTCATAAATAAAAGAAAGGAATAAGGAATCCGTATGTACACATCGTAATTTATTTGACAAAAATACACTTTTAAGAAAATAGAACATCAGTTTGTCAAATCACTTGGTTCTTAAAAGTTCAAAATTTATGTATGACCGAGCTCAAGTTACTGTTTGTAAATGTTTTCAAACACAATCAATGTTTCATGGTTGTAAAATGTTGTTAGTTACAATTTTACGAGCTCACACGAACTTAAAATGCTTTAAACCATGTTTTTAACTTCTATCAGTTTTGACCTTTTTACTCAACTTTGACTTTTTGGTTTGACTAGACCAATTGATTCACTAAATGACATTTTAAGACCCGAAGTCTAGAGTAATTTGGTGTAAAACGATGTTTTGAACAACTTTCTAGTTTTACTCGAGACTTGAAACGGATCAAAAATGGACGAAAATGCCCTTGCATTAAATCTGTCAACAAAATGATATTTTAGAACTACGCAAAAATAAGTTCTAAATTTTTATAATCTCAAATGAGCGTAACTTGCTCGATTTTAAAGTTTACTGGTCAAATTTTATGTCCTAAACGGGCGTCTCAACAAGTAGAAATATATTTTTATGTCTACGGTTATAAAAATATTTTCTCGACGTTGTTAAATTTCCTGTAAAGTTTCTATACAAAGTATATTTTCGACACAGTTTGAAATTAAATCTAAATTTCATAATATCCCAGAATTAATGTACACACAAGACTTGTGGATTCCATAAAGACGAAAAAAGATAAGTTGTAGAATTAATCATGTAAGAAAAATACAGTATAGAAATGGTTCAAGAATATCAATGAAAATCTAAGAAATCAAAAACGACGCATGACATCCGTGTCTTCGGCTGCAAGATGCAATGTAGGAAAGTCTCCTGGCGGCGTGATTTTCCAAAATCACGAGACATATAGAGAAAGAAACAAAATTTAACAAGTCACACTCCTGAGGCGAGGAGGTTAATGAAAAAGGGAGGATACAAGTAGGATCGTATTCCAAACAATCGTCACATAATAAATGACGATCATGTGTTCAAGGTACAACGGATGTTGTAAGTCAAAGTCGAAACGTAGAATGGTCAATGAAATAAGATGTAATCCATGTACAAGTGTCGTGTAAAACGGTGGCGTAAAGGTAAATCAAGATTATGAAAACCCACGATATTATTCAATACTGATTCAACGAATTCTTCGAGATGTGTGACTCACACGATGTTTTTAGTCTTTCTGGGAGACATATTGAGCTACACAATGGTCTATAGACTATTTTCCAAGACATTCAATCACAAATGGTCGACAAGCAAATATGCATATCTAAGTAGATATTTTAAAGAGGTTTAATAATGAAAGCAACACGTACGGTAGTAAAATGAAAATCAGAAGTTTCATCGAAAACAACCCTTATTCAATCCCGAACAATGGTATCGCGAGAGTATGCACAACATGTAACAGTGAATCGAGAAAAATAGCCGGTTCAAATCGAACGAGTATATGAGGTCGGTCGTATCACGCATAAACAAGATAGCAATAGTACTCAAGAAAAAAATGAGCATGAAAAGTTAGCAGCATACGCGCTCTGAATTCAAGTATGTAACGTCATAACAATATGAAATCATTGTAACAAGATCAGTTCACTAGATCAAGAATTCAAGAAATACAGTATAGGCAGATGTAATCATAGTAATATCGAATAATAATCCATGAAGCACAAGGCTTTGAAAATATATAGTATTTATCATCATTAGGGTAATGTAATATTTCAACATGTAATCAGGAGATGAAATACTACAACGATAATTAAAAGTAAATAATAAGGATTAGAGAGTTACCCGCGCAGATATCGAACAACATTGGCAGATTCTGTGGTTGACACTTACAACATGAAATATTTGAACTTTTGGTTATAGACTAAGTTTTTGAAAAATAACTCAGTTCCCTATAACTATCGCTCTGATACCAGTCTGTGAGACCCCCAAAATCTGACACGGAACAACTAGGCAACGAGGGGGTAACACGTCATAGTACAAGAAACAATGAATTACAGTTCATACAAAGTTGACGAAATAAAAACATGTACATTACGTCATAAAAGGTCAGAGTTTTTAAACATAGGTCCCAGAGTTTTAGAAGCGGATAATTATATTATTTCGTCTCAATTTATAACATAAAGTTGCCCAAAAGATATAATAAACTCCTGACAGTTTTTACAAAAAACAGTCTTTTAAAAGCATCACAGAAATCTCCAAGCGGCGATAATATCCTGCGGGCTCCCATCCAAGAAAAGCTAAGTAATAATACCTGAGATTAAATATGTAAAATCGTCAACACAAAGTTAAGTGATATTCATAGGTTTAGCAATAAGGATGTGGAACACAAGCATTCGTTTGTAAACAAGAAATAGGGGAAAATGGTTATATACGATAACAATTATCCGAAACGTTATGATTATTATTGTTGTTTAGTTTCATGAACCGAAGCTTAACTACGTAAGTATTCAGCCTAAATACTCAGGTATAAACAAATGTAATGCGTCATGGTTAAACAACCGCATCATTGGGACGGGGATAGTCAATCCGGATGGATCTACCTAGAACATTCGCGCTTCGCGCAATGCACCAGGACAATTAACGGTTCATGATCGAAGAGACGAAACTCAAGGCTAACGTCTAAAAAGCAATAATAATATCGAAAATCTGAAAATCATACGTGTTCTGGATAGCATACAAGTTCTGGATAGCATACAGTTTTTAAATGGTTGTGTTCCACCATGTAAAATCTCACCTCGTATTTAGAAACCATGTATAAGTAAAAAGAGGCTATGAACTCACCTTAGCCACGAGGTAAGTCAATCATGGTACTCAGCAACTGAGTAGAAACGGTAGCGGTAGACGATCACCGACGATATGGATTCTCGGAAACACAAAAACCGCAACCTATCAAAATAAAGCGCGCGTTAAGACTCGAACTCAAGTATCGATATGTACCAAATATAATATGACTCAAATGTTTTCAAAATATTCATATTTCAAAACCATTGACACGAACCAAAAGAATCCATACTTACCCATTTATTTCAACACTACACGTTAAAACACTTGTACACTTGAAATTGACCCATTATAAGACGCCAAGTCAACGCAAGTCAAACTATTCTTATACATCGCTCGGACCAGTAGCTAAGTCATTTATACAATGACTAAGCACTTGATTAAGTCACCATGTCCGATGGTGAATACTCAAACTCACGCAACACAAGCATTGAACTATGTGTCCAAAATTAAAATCAGCAAGTACACCCCGAATGTACACACCGATCTATCCTATCTAGACTTGTCCAATTTAGATGAAAATTGATGTCAAGGTCACTTATAACCTGTATAAGATCTCACCAAAATTTGAGCCAAAGTTCACACTTGAAAATCCATCAGCTCGACACTTTACTCGACTCCAAATTTGGGACAGATTTGTGCACTTGTTTTGTAAAACCGTTTGGACCACTTTAAAAGTACTAACTCAACAATCCGTCTTTTGAAACCACTACTAGACTCATCAAACTAAGTTTGTAAACTTTGAAAATCAGTAGAAGCATTTATCTAACCAAGCCTAAAGTCCCCGAGAGTCGACCCAAAGTCAGCCACAATTTCGGATTGTGCCGACTTGCGTCTCCTGGTACACGAAAACTTAAACTAGCATAACTTTTGACTCGTAATGACTTAGAAGCTCTATCTTATACCAAAACGAGCGTCTCGGAAAACTATACAACAAATCAAATAATCTTAGCCTTTCTTAGACCTTAAACCCACGAAACAATCTGTTATATGATGTTGTCCCAAAATACCTTTTTAGAAATCAAGTCAAATCCATTTTTCAACCAAAATCAATCATTCCCATACCTATAGAATGACTCTAATAACATACCCATCAACCAAACACTCCTAAAAACACTTTTATGAAAAATCTAACAAAAATCAAAGATTAAAAATAAGACTTTTTATGATCAAAACAAGATAATCTTACCAAAAACAATACATGCAAGATAATTTAAACATAATCCAACCATAAATCACAAAGTTATGAAAACTTTGATGCATGTGGAAGATTTTTACATGTATAGATTCACAATAAAATTCTAAGAAGTGTTCTTGTTTTAGTTTTGAATTGATCAAAGTAGAAATCAAATTTGGGGAGGTGTTTGTGGTGGTGAAGTCACGGCAAGGGGAGGGTAGGAGAGAATGTTGGTGATATTTTTTATAAACTTGTAGTGTGTGTGTAGTTGTGGAAGAAAATGCCCTTTTATATGATGGTTTAAGTGGAGGGACCTATCTTGCCAAGTTTGAAACTTGTGGACTTAAAAACAATTAATAGTTTTAAAGGATAGAAAATGGTTATTGGTAAATATTGAAAATATTTACGGGGCTCGGGTTTCGTAAAAATACTTTTAAAAAGTTGAAATGCATCATAAAAATGATTATATGATTTCCCGAAACGACTTAATACGTAAGTAAAACGACATCATCGAAAATTTTAATTATCGAAACAATCGATAATAAAATGTAAAATTTTGGGCATCCGTCGGTATCGCGATCAATAGGAATTCTCGTTGTACATTGATTTTGAATAAACTCGTTGTAAAACGCAAGCGGGTGATTTTAAATCAAAAACTTTGATTTAAATTAAATATGGAAAAATAAAATAAGAATTTTATAATTCCAGATAAAATATTGTCAATGAACAGAAAATACTTAAAAAGTATAATATAAAAATCTCAGGATTTACATATGGCAATACAAGAAAACGTAATACGTTGGAAAATTCAAGAAGCACAAATAAAAAGAATAAAATAATGTTAGGAAAGTATGGGTTCTCACAGTTTAGTCCTTTCCTTCAGTATTTACTATTCATGTTTTGAGCTTATGTTTGGATTACTGATGTTTGATTCCGGTATTTCCTTTACGGTCAGTTAATGTTTTAGGACATTTACCTTATGCTTTGATGACACGCCATAAATACACGTAACGGTCCACTTATTCAAATGGGGTGTTTCAATTATGGTATCAGAGATATAGGTTTGACCTGTAAGCTCTAAAACATGACATGTGTCTAGTGGTAGTCACCAGGAACTTCCCAGATTTTGGTGTTGTTATCCTTCATGTTTCTCATGCATTTATCAGTCAGTTTTCTTCATTTATCAGTCATCTTTCTTATAAGTTTTTGACTAAGTAAAAGGTTGGTACATGACTGGCCATATTTAGTCGCATGTGCTTTTCATTCGAATTTTATTTTGGTGAACCGACCCATAGGCGTTCACCCTTGCCTGTTCAGATTTTGTATTGGCAAACCGATCCATAGGCGTTTACCCTTACTCATGGCAGATTCATGTCTTGCAGTCAAATCTTACTTGGTGAACCAGGCATAAACGTTCACCATTTTTCAGGTCAAATTTTCATGCTTTCAGTCGATTTTGTTTTATGAACTGGACCATAGACGTTCACCTTTGCTCATATCATGACATTTTATAAAATTCTGAAAAATATGGTGTGGACTACAGCCAACCATATTTAGTCCCAGATTGTAAAATCCTATACATGACAGTTCTCACGAAATTTTAACAAGTATGGATCGATCATACTTAGTCACGTGTTTTCTTCTTTGAATTATGTGGATTGAACTATCGCCATCCACACCAGTTGTTGTTAAACCTCAGTTGATCATACTCTTATGTTCTTTGTAACAATCCAGTTTTCACAATCTCAAGTTGATGTCGTCTTTACGTTGATGCAGTTTCATGTCTCCTTACAGGGATTATGTTTTCAGCAGAGTGATAATGTTTTCATGCTATAATACAGAAGGATTACAGTAAAACCCTATTTCATGATAAATCATGTTCTGGTCTTCATCAATCATGTCTTTATACTGAACATTGATGAAACTCCATTTAATTACACTTTTCAGCCTCTATACAACTAGCATTAAGTCTACGCAAAAATTATCAGCCTATCATGTTAACCATTTCAATTTAGTTTGCTAACCAGTTAAATCAAATTATCTTCCGTTGACCATGTCAGACGGTTGACACCAGTATCGATCATATCAGTAAACCTTCAGCGGTACTACATAAACAGTATTCATCGTGTACTTCACGTACAGTATTTTAGGTGTACTCCATGTACCTTACTCCATGTGTACTGTGAATCGATCCTTAATCATCTCAGGCATTTCCACTTGTTGATATACTATAAGATGCTGATGCTGCTCGCGAGTTAAAGATTTTACCAGATACTGATGCTGCTAACACTTTGGAGACCTCACGAATGATGATGCTGCTGATACTTTGGAGATTCCACAAGATGATGATGATGTTTATATTATGAAGACTCTTTAGAGCAAAGACGAAAATTATAAATTTGAAATTCCTGACAAGACTATGTGTCAACCATCAGACGCTACCATTCCATTCCATGCTTTACTTCCTCAGTTAGATGTCACACTATACACAACTATAGTTTTTTCATTCAAAAGAGTGGGGACCGGTACCCAGCCGGGCCACTCAGCAGAATAGTTACAGAAATCACGGTCGTAATAATGACCGTTATGAAACTGACAGACAAAGCGTTAATGACCACCACCGTGCTTATAATTAATCAGTCAGTAACCATTGGAACTCCGGAACGGACGTGACCAGAAATACAGAGGTCAGCAATCTAACCGGTCCTCCAACCCTAGCAGTCACCAAAATTTCCAGCCTTATCCAGATTCACCTAGCAAACACATGTCAAAACATCAGTCAAGCTATCAGTCAAGACATCATACAAGACACAGACCTCAGGTATCATCTCTGAAGACACTTGTCAAGACACCAGTTACGGTATATATCATAAGAGTTTCGTCTCTAGGTACGAGTCAAAACTCATATCTCCAGTATGTTTTCAGAACCCAACTCTTGGAAATTCAGGGTACCCTCCAAGGGGGTATACCCGTTCTGTCATGCCATGCATAAGTTAAACCATTAAAGACGCAATCACCACCACTGAAGTATTACCCAGGTTAGACAAGCAGTATTCACTCCGTGAGGTTACAGACGAAAACATTCAGTGAAAGTTGCCACGTTTACTTCACGTATTCATATGTCAGCTTTATCTTAAACCGGGTATTACCTACCTTCCAGCCAGAAAAGACTCCACAATATCACCCTTAATTATAAAGATTTTCCTTCTAGTTGAAGACAGGATCCGTCTTACTAACTCCCAAATATATCCATTATTTTCTGCCAGAAAAATCAGTACAAGTTGTTATGCTTTACAGCAAGTAAATTATTATCCCAAGGCTACGAAGACTTTTAGCTACCGGTTATAAATTCACTTCTAAAGTTCTTTAAATTCATGATCATTAGATTATTCCAAAGTTCCAGATGTCATTCCAAAAGGTTTTCCAGAAATTCCTTCTTAACCACGAGACAGAGTTTAACATCGAGCTTGTCTCAAGGACATAACCTGTTTCCAGAACTCCTTATCACAGGACTTCAGCTGAGTTATAAGAGTTGCAGCACAAGCTGCAAGAGTTACCAGAACGAGGCTTTATCCACCCTAGCGCACCACTAGAAAGTGCACTGTTTCTATCTATTTGAGAGAAGGTCGGTAACATGAGATCATGTATCGACCACCAGAAATTTACCAGATCACCATTCTTAATCGATATTCATTCCACGTATAGAAGGTTTATCAGACCTGCTACAATGCCTTGGACATTTTTCCAGAATAATTCGCGATCAGGCTACCATCAGTGGCAAGAGTAAGAACACGATGTTTGCAAGACTGTTTTTGCACACACTGTGATCACTCTAAAAAATTTAAATTTATACTTCTGAGCTCCCTAATGCTCCAGCTATATTATGAAATTTATGAATAAAATATTTTCCCATGAATTCTTAGACAAAATTGCCAGTACCTTCATTGATCACATTCTGATCTGCTAAATTCTAGAGAGGAAAACGAGAATCATCTTCTCACACTTGTACAAAATCTTCGATTGGAGAAAAGTATATACGCAGTTCCCAGATGTGAGATCCAGATGAACAAGGTGGCATGTCTGAGCCACCCTATTTCAACAGAAAGAAATTTTTGATAATCCAGCGAAGATGAAGGCCATCACCAGATGGTCAAGATCGACGACTGTGATTAAAGTATTAAATTTTCTAGAATTCAGTTGACTGTTACCGCAGAAATTCCTATCAGTTCTCACTAAAATCCTTCCATGACTATTCATTCATATTCCACCAGAATGTACCAAAATCTAAGACAAAATTTTGAAAGAAGCAGTATAACACATAGATGCAGCTATGTTCATATCTAAATGCCTGACACACCGGAGGTTCAAGATAGAACACCGTCATGCCAGTGAGTGGTTACAACCATTTGAAATTATGAACAGAAATCGGAGAAGGTTTCCATGAAGGTTGCTATCAGCTACCACAGAACTCAAAAAAGTTTGATCCTATCTAAGCCATTGTCAAACATTTAAACCAGCCTACACGTTTTCTCTTATCCGAAAGGATTACGCAGTAACAGACCTGCAAGAAATTCAACAATAAATTGTAAGATTTCGCGGTATTCCATCAACCATCATATCAGATAGAAAATTTCATGTTCACGAATCACGCTCACGTTCATGTTCACAAATCACGTTATGTTCACATTCACGTTCACGTTTATGTTCATGTTCACGTTTACGTTCATGATAAGTGTGAAAACACTCATCAATTATGACCTGAAAACTACTTAAAACACAGCCAAATACATTATATTTAACTTTAAAATATCATAATTAAACGTGTATTTGTGTTTTGTGTGTTTCATGTAAATAAGATGCAATTTTGAGCAAACACGCATTTTCAAGGGATTTATATGACAAAAGACGAAGAAAAAGACGAAAGATGCTTCAAGGACCTTACTCGCCAAATTTTCAAAGACAAAGGGTTTAAGTTGCAACTTTTACCAAGATAAAGGATGAAAATGAGTTTTGCTTAAAAACCTTTAACTCTTTAAACACATTTGATAAAAGTTGAAAGTGGAAGGACTAAAGAGGAATAATGAGGAAAATTTATTTATTAATTTTACTTAACTTGGTCAAAAGTCAGCAAGACCAAGTCAAGTCTTCTTCATCAAACGAATAGAGAGTGAAAGGATATATCAGAAAAAATAGTCGTTCCATACTTCTCTACACCATACAACTTCAAGACGCTTTCGAGGACGATTTGCAAGGATTCAGACGAAGATCAAAGAACAAAAAGTGATCCTTATCATCCAGCAACACAACCATACAAGTTAATTTGATCAAGATGGAGTATTAAAGAAGCGCCCGAAGATGGAGTGAAGATGGAAGAACCCTAATCTCGTATTTACACGTGGCACGACTCGATTAGCTTTAACACGTCATCTTACCCCCCCCCCCCCTCAATCTCCATAAATACCAGTCATCCATCTCATTTGAAGACGGTTAGCATTAGGAGTGGTATCACACAGTAGATTAGTTCTTATGATTAGTTTATATAAATTTCTCACACGATTCAGTTTAGTTAGATAACAAATTCTGTTATGATCTGTTATGAGATAGTTAGTCAGTTGTAACCGTTTTCCATTAATGAAAATTTAAGCTTTCAATTCCGGCTTATATTCTTGTTCCCCTATTTATAAAGCTTTTATTGACCATAATTCTTGTTTTTAGCAAGCTTCTTTTGATATAATGGTATTCCTCCTTATATCGAATCAGTGAATAAGATTACTCCTCAGTTTGTAATCTGTTGAGATATTCTGTTAGTAAGTTTCAGAAAGCGTTTGTGATCATACGCTGTTATAAAGCTGGTAATTTGATTCTGTGGATTTACACATATTGAACTTGTTACTTTTTCGGTTCGATTCCAGTTAGTAAAAGCTTTAAATCAAATTCAGTGATTTTGTTTAAAAATGTTTTTCTGTAAATCAGTTGGAATTCGGTTTAATTCGTTGATTTAGCTTATCGTGTTAAAATCAGTGATGATTCTTAAGATGAATTAGTTGGTATAGCAAGTTTCTGTTATTGATAAGTAATAGTTCATAGAGTTTCGATTCAGATATTGTTCCAAAGATCAGATTGATTAGATTTGTTGTATTCGATAACTTTTTGTTTGGATATTTTGTTTTGTAGGATTACTTTCAGTTTTTGCAGGTTTCTGTTTCAAAGGATATGATCTTTCCAGCCATAGATAACAAGCAGAATAGTGGTGTTTTATTGTATTCAGTTAAGATCAGTGTTCGAGTTCAGTTGGTGTGTTAGACACGAAATTAGTCAGGATTTTAGTGTTATATCCCTTCATTTTTGGTATAAAAATAGCAAAAAGTGTATTTTTTTAGTGCATTTATCGTTTATGTGTTATTTATTATTGTAGGTACGGATAATGAAGAAAAGGAGCAAAAACGAAGCCAAATAGCCAAAAACGAGCATGAGGAATGGAAAGAGCACGGGAAATCGAGTTTGAGGGTGTATTCGAGTTTTATTGGGCCGGCCCGATACCATTTAAATGGGTCGGACCGACCCATTAATACAACAAAAACCCAACAGCCCATTAAAATGATGCAGCCCAGCAGCCTTTTAACGTTACAAGCCCAGTAAAGTCACTCAGGCCCAAATGAAGGATGGGAGGCCCAAAAATGGGAGGCAGTCCATGAAAGTGGAAAAAAAAAGAGATCAGTTTGGGATGACATGAAATACACGCAGCTTTTGTTTTTTTTTTTCCTGGGGGTAGCGTAGGATAAGTAGTAACAGATCTTGACCTCTTTTTTTGCTGCGTATTTTTTAGGTAAGGGTAGGGTATTATTATTTCCTTTCTGTTCATCTATTTCCAATTCTGTTCATTTTCACTAGATTTAGTTTATATTAAATCATTCGCAGACTTCATTTTTTTTTCTTTCCAGATTTGATATAATACTCTTGCTGCGTTCTTTTTTTATATTTATAATAGGTAGGTATCATATCATTCCAAATATCTCTCTTCCATTTTCTTTATTCTTTTAGCTGTGTTTTTTTATTTAGTGAAGGGAGTTTCTGTTTAAAGATCTCCGGATTCGATTTATGCTTCGATTGTAATGGGATATGTTATTTTCTGTCTATGTGTTTCGGTTTGGATTCGATTTGAAAGTGGGATTGTGTTGATTCGAAAGTGGCAATGCCTAGTTCGGTACCTAGACCTCCTCTCCAAATCCTTACGTTTTTTTACCAATTGACTGCATTAGCTTTCTTGTTTAGTCTCTTTTTTTTTATTAATTAATGTTAGTAGTAGTTAGTTTAATAAACTTTCGAACTAGATTGAATTAAATAGTTTAAAATCTTTTAAGAGTAAGAATCAGTTTCTTTTATTTAGCAATCTAGTTTTTTTTATATAAACATTAGTTTTTGGAATACAAATAAGTTTTATTAAAATTCCACTTTTATTATAATTAGTTTCTTTAGTTTTAGATAGATTATAAAAAACTAAGATTTCCTTGTATAATCTTTTTACAAATTTCTTAAATGTCTTTTAACTTATTTCGTCTTAATCCGTTTAGTCGTTTTGATTTCGGCGTTTCTTCTACATCATTTTTGGTTCTTCGTTCTGTTTCGATATCTATTTTCTTTTACTCTTATTTTCTTAAAAATACATTAACGTCGTTTTCATTAGCTCTAGATCATATTTATTTGCATCGCTTATGCTTAAAAGCCGTTTGCTTGTTCCCGTAGATTAATTATGATTCCTTTCTTTTTAGCTATTAGTGTAGCATCGCTATTATTGTTAGCTTTACTTTTAGATATTTGTAGCTTAATATTCGTAGTACAATTGTCGCCTTTATATCGTTTTATATTTTTAGTCTTTTCAAACTAGTAGATTTAAATATTAAAATCAAATCTCTTTTATTCGAGCATCAAAATTTACACATAAACGCGGATTTCCATTCACACTTCACTGGAACTACGATAACCTTCAGGTGTACGAAATCGACTATATTAAAATGGCGCCGCTGCCGGCTTTGTGTGTAACGATGTTTGCGTTGTGTTTCTAGTTAGTGACTTGAAGATCCTTTCGATTTGAAAGTTTATTTTCGTATTTGTATATATATAATAAAAAAAATTTTAAAAATCCAAAAAAAATATATAAAATTTATAAAAACCAAAAATATTTTCTTATTTTATCTTATTTTCTTTATTAATATATATATCATTAAAAAAAAGTTTTAAAAATTATTCTTCTTAATCCTCTATTGTGTTTAATTCTTTTTCTCAACCCCTCTTATTTATAATTCTTCATGGATTCGTCTTGCGTTCGGTGTGGGAGACCATGGCTTGGTTTTCCAATATGTCCATGGTGTACATGTGCGAAGTGTGGTTCTGATATCGACAATACACAATTTGGATTTTGTCCATTGTGCAATTCAAGAAATTCGTACTTCTCCTCTTACACAAATTTCTCCCCCCTCCCGTCTATGACAATCCCTATCCGCAACATGCACCGGGTTTTTCTTAATACCCGTGTTGCAATCATTGTGGGGGCCCTCACGATACTTCTTATTGTCAACCGATAAATTATGAGCCACATCCGTGCTATAATTCCGGTTTTCAAAATTTTGAACCCCCACAAAACTCCGTCGTTCATCAACCTTCTTTTAAGGAACAAATCACTAGTTTGGATGAAATTCTAGAAAGCTTAAAACAACTCAAAATTAGCCTGCATGACGAAAGACAACAAGAGCAAGTATCTACTCTTAGTGTTTCTACTCCTCCTCTTGTGCGTTCTTACTATTATGATGATGATGACGATGATAATACTATTTCTTGGAATGATCTTTGTGCTCAATGTCCTAGTGCAATTGTAATTACTTCTCTCGACTTGTCGGCTCTCGAGCCTAAGGATTCAACCATCCTAGGGGATGAGGATCTTAGCACAATTCCTGCAAAGGAATCTGACGAATTCATAAAGTCTAGTGCTGATAACCTTGTCCAAATTCCAAGTGAATCTGAGGCGACATTCGACAGTGACGACGAGTGTGAATCTTTTTCTAGTGATGATTCATTACCTCCCACCGACATCTTGGGAGATGATTCTTTGGCTTTCTCTAGTCCTCTTTTTGATATCGATGATGATTTTACTTCTAGTGATGACGAGTCACTATCTGATGAAGACGTTCAGAAGGAAAATTTCAAGATTTATTCGAACCCTTTATTTGATTTTGATGACACCTACATCTCTAGTGAGGTGAATCCTCTCTTTGAAGAGGGGATTGAGGACATTGATAGCCCCGACTCTATTGCTATTGATGAGCATTCTTTGTTAGCCATGTCACCTCCCTTCGTAGAGGAGGTGGAGAGATTTGACCCTACCTTCCGTTTGATTCGGTCTGGAGAGGTGACGTGGGTGGTAGATATGTCTTCTGATATTTCTCATATTATGTTGCCACCCAAGAATTGATCTTATGATATATAATCATAAATAAGATACATAATAATTAATAAACGGGCTCTAGAAATTATTTTTTGGATTTGCTTCTGATGTTTGAGGTTGTAATCCGACTATCTGAGTGTCTTCCCAAATGCTGATATCAAATTAGAAAATGAACTATGGGCATGGTTCATATAGTTTGACTATGTTATTCGGACAAAGAGAAAGATTAATTTATAACTAAATTAGCATAACCGATCAAATGATCAAAATAGCATTGAATATAGTAGTTTCATTATTTTTAAATTGTTCATGTGATGGTTAATTATTACTGGGACAATTAATATTATTTGTAGGTTTAATCCTAGCACGTTTTGAGCTTCATATGATATATTTTATTCAAGCTTAAATTCTTCTGTTTTGGATATTATATGCACGGTAACAGATCATCAAGAAAAGAGTGAAATCCTGAGTTTGTTAATAATGGATTTCAGCAGCCTGCTGAAGCAATAGGTGAACAAATTATTTTTTCTATTGTCAGTATCTAATATTGTTTAGTCAAAAACATTCTAAATCCAGTGTTGTTGCAGGTTTGTGTCAGCCAAGGCCTATGCCGCATGATAAATGAGCATTTCCAACATAGGATCGAACATCATTACGAGGAACTCCTGACGCATCTACGAAAAAAGTGGCCATCATCTTTGCAGAAATAACGATTTTATATGTGTGACAATGGAGAAACAGAACACATTCATTGTTGATATCTGTGTGGGTTTGACAGCGGTAAATAGTCACTTTCTTTAGTAAAAGACAGCAAGATCCGATTCTGAGAATAATTCTCAATCGCATTCCAGGTAGGAGTGTATTTGTTGGGTAATCACATCTCTACCATAGAACCTATTTTACAGATCCATTTGGATATAGTTATCGCAACATAATTTCCAGAATCCAAGAATGTAGAATATTATAAGGAAACAAATCTGAGGATGTACAATGTCATTGGATTTAATATCGATGCAAAGCTTGAAACAAGAGAAGTGGTATGTGTGAAACCATGAAAAGTTTATTTCTTTTATCATTATTTTATCAATCTCATTTACAATTTGTTTGTTTGGTTGCAGCTTTCTCAACCATCTCTATTAGCAGACCTGGTAACGATCTGCTCGTGTGTGTTCGTCATTATATATATGTCTGTACTTTTGTTTTGATTGGACCTCAAAGTTTCCGTGTTCATGAGGCTTAACAAAGTTTTTTTGTATATGAAAAGGTGCTCGAGATCTCAGTTCATGAGGCTCAATAAAATAAAAGTTTTAGTATGCACATTTTGTTTATTTTAACAACTTTGATACAACACTCACAAATATATTTGCCTCTCATTCTCGCTTTGTTACAGAAAACAGCACGCACCCCTTTTTCTAAAAAATACTTTTCCGGAAAAATAGAGACCATAACTTGCTATATAGACTCCTCGCAGCTTGATGTTGCGGACTTGCTGCTTTTGGAAGCTGCCGACACTAATTCACCAGCCACCAAGTAATTTTATTATGAGTTTCAGTCACTTGAGTATGTATTTTGCAATCTGGATTATGTAAACTTATTTACTTGAGCTTATGAGCTATATAACCTCATAAGCCTTAATGAGCTTATCAACTTTTCAGTTACAGAGTATTCAATAACCTCATAAGCATATCACATACGTTTAGACAAACACCCCAATAACCATTAGTAAATTTTTGTGCCCATCTTTTTCACCATGTAAGCTCTTAAAAGTTTAGCTTATTGAATTACAGAAGCTAAAAGTTCATGTTTATAACTTATAAGCGGAATAAAGTTGACTTATGAGCTTTTCAAAATTCAGATAAGCACATAAGTCAGATAAGAAGCTAATCCGCACCTCCATAAGATATATATAAATAAGAATATGAGATGGTGAATCAGGCTAGATGTGTAAAGTGTGTAAACATTGATAGCTCGACTTTACAGCTAATCCATTTGGTGAAGGACTAAAGATATATTCCCTAAGAGTATCAGTAACCTTTTATTAAGGCTTGACACCTTGATCCGTTTCTCTTTTTCACTAATCATGATATACTATATTCAAGTTGCTTATACGACTTAATAGTTTCATGATTATTCTGTCACTATATTTTTCAACATCTTTATTTGATATTTTGAATATGTTTTTTTCGCACGAACTGTATATTTTTGCATCCAATTAGCGGACACCTTAGAAGAACACACGTACAGCACACACTCGACACACGCTCCCGATAGCTACTGCTCTGCCGGGTCGCGTGGACCAAATAGTGATTTTGGGCAACATATCCCCTATAGTGTGTTTTGCTAGAGCTGATTATATGCTTTTCTGATTTATTCAGTAAAGCAGGTTTACATCGTGTCCTATGCGTTAGCTGGAAGTGTGTCCCTAACAGAATCCTGAGATGCCTTTTTAGCCGATACCCGTGGTCTCCTGGTGCATAGGAATTTCTTTCTTTCATTATAGGAGGTCATGGATCAGTTTTAGAGGATATTCACGGCTTAATTATTAAATTTGCGACTGCCTAGGACGATACTACATCAGCTTCACGCACCTAATATTTCTTATTTTTTTCATTATAGGAGGTCAAGGATCACTGTGCTTCTTTTTCCAGTCAACTATCCATCGACGCATATGTTACAAATCTTGTGGTAGCACAAGAAGCTTACAGGGGGTGGACTTGCTTCAAACCTTTTCTACCTGGCTAAAGATGTAACTATTTTCAGAGGTTAATCTTGCTACTTAGTTTTTGTATTTTTTTGTTGATGTTGTTGTTCAAACAAATTATTATTATGTAATATGAATAGGTATGGGAGACCTGTTTCTACATGTTGCAGCAGATAAATCTGGTGCAATTGAGTGCTACAAGAAGCTTGGATTCCAGGTTTGTTCGTTAACCTATCACTAGCGATATTTATATATTTACTAACAATAGAGGTGCATGGAAAAATAGTCGGGTTATGGGTCAGTACATGGAAAGATCAAGCCAGGTTAGGTCTGATTGTCTTGAAGGACTGATACGAAGTATTCATGTTCAGTCAATGTTATTTAGTGAATATATTCCAACAAGTGAAGTAACCTGTTTACAAGAAGGGTCTCATCTACAATAACTTTATTGATGAAAGGTGATTGAAAAATTCTATTTCATTGGCTTTTTACAATCAAGCTTTGGCGGATAAGTTTTTTCTGGGAAGCATGTCGATATAATGCATACAACCTGTCTTATCTTAGAATTATCATTGTTTGTTTTATTAAAACTATCATTGTTTGTTTTATTGTGGTTATTGACTGCTCTTGCTATTTGTTCCATAAGTACGATTTCTAAGGATTTGTTAATTAAGGATTGGATCTATTGATTAATGGTGGAAATGGGGAAGAAGGAGATGAGGTGTAGAGAGAGAAAGGAGAGGGAAGAAAAGTAGAGAGAGAAAGTGATTAGATTAAATGAAAAGATGAATGAATGAACTAACCAACCCCTCCTAACATGCTAGGAGGGGTATATATATAGCCCACCCTACATGTGGGCTATATGGACTATACACTTACAAAGTGGATCACGAGCCCATTACCTAATTATCATTGGAGCGACCGATCCTTCATAAATACGTAAAACGTATTTCCAACAATCTCCCCCTAAGGGAGGTCGCTCCAAGTTACAAAGTTCTAAATATTCTATAGCTCGTGATCTATGCTAATAATGATGTGACCGAGACTTTCTTTGGGAAAACACATTTCCAACAATCTCCCCCTAAGGGAGGTCACACCATTTTACAAAATCTTAAACCTAGCATACTATGCTTGTGTCTTCGATCTTGTTCTTGTGAATATGCTTGATGTGATCTTTGACTTTAGTCTTGAGCATGTTTCCTTGCCTTGACCTTGTGCATTCATCACTTGTGAAATTTGCCTCTTCGTGACTTCATGTTCCACATACTTATACCTTTAAATTCTTGAAAGCTTCAGAGTTTGATACAGCGGAAGACTTGACCTTCAGACTTTCTTGAATTTGTTGAAGTACTAAGTGTATGTAGTATAAGCATGTGGTGACGACTTCTTCTGGATTGTACACCGCAATGCCACCTTCTTGTTACGCTGCATAAGACAGTTAGCAACAAACAATATACACGGATGAAATGGCCTTGAACATTTCATTCTAATTCGGTAGCATTTTACCTCCGGTCGGTGAAGACCGTTGGACGATATTAAATATCGTACTTGTGGCAGGTAGTTTCAATAAAGAACCTCCTTGACAAGATTTCGCGGGTAAACCCGTTCTCTTTACTCGACCGTCCAAAGCTGACTGCGAACGTAAAGAGTGAATCATTTGGATAATATTATCCGCATGATTTGAAGCCGTCAATTCATGTTCCTGGAACAAGTGAAGTTCATAAGAACCGCACCATCGTTGCTTTCCAGTTGTCACTAGCTTGATTCATAAAGAATCTTGCAAGTTACCTACCAAGTGCTGTTTGATGTTAACACTAGAAGGATTTCCACTCGTCACTGTGATCAATAAAGAGTCACTCCGAATGTTCTGGCAAGATCATATGATAATGCGTAGAGGCCTGGAACGTGTTTAAATTCATTTAAGAATTAAACCACTGTTGCTTTCCAGTTATCACAAGTTTGATTCATAAAGAATCGCACAAGTCACCTACCATGAGCTTTTTGATATTCGCTCAAGAAGGATTTCCATCTTCATTGTAAATACTTTCGTATTACTCGGATGTTCAGGCAAGATCATGAAGATTTTGCGTAGGACTCTTAAGAACTTTCTTACTTTTCACAGTGTGTGAAGAAGCAAGTAAATATGAAAGTGTGTCCTAATGAGATATTTGATGATCTCAAATGGCTCTAGACTCGATCGTGCATTTTGGATTTTAGTGATCGGAGGCTGGAGAGGAGTGCCACCTTTTCAATACCAATTTATTCGGAGTGAATAAATCAATAGATAATGTGTTGTCTCCGTGTGATTAAAACAAATATCTTTTAAGAGATATCTGAGTTAGCTGGGATGGGTTGTGCCTTGCATCACTGGGTCCATGATGTCTATCTTCAATATCAAGAATCATTAAAATGATCTCAATAGCATATGAATTGACCCGGTTTCTGCCTAAGTTGTAAGGAGTGCTTCTTTCTTTACACCCTTTATCTTTACAATTCTTTTTCATTCTTCAACCCCTTCAATGCTTACCAATACGTCATCACTAGCACCTTGTTGTGATTGTTCCAGTGCTAACTTAAGTACTTGGTCGGCATTCAGCTACGTTCACAATCTTTCTCCATCTTTCCTAAGGACTACTATTTCTAGCTATGGAATGTCCTTGGGAAGATTCCTCCGGTTCTAGAGAAATCATTGGACTTTAACCTATCCTACCATCCTTATGTCACCACAATCTTCATCGTCGTGAATAGAGATGTTTTGGGTAAGTGTTTGTCACCATGAAATCCATTTTGAAGTGCAAATCCATTTTGCTCCCCCTTAACATATGCCACGATATCCGAAAACATTTCGCACATGTCGGGATGAGCTAGCACGTTAAGTCAAACCATTTGTGATTAATCATTTCCCATATTAAATCACATTTTCTCCCCCATATTAAAAATATTAACCCAATCGATGTTTTTAATATCAATTGATTTAATAGCGTTTTAAGAAAATTTGGGAAGAAAAATGTAAATCCAATTATCTTCATGAATTACACAAGCTCCCCCTCAAATGAATGAGGGTGTACTTGAAACGTAAATTAAATACCTTTTAAACACAAGTGTAAGGTAGTTAACACGTGCAAAGATCAATATATGATAATGAATTCACAAGATTAGCAATTTACGAGGTTGGACCTGAATAATGGAGAACAGCATATGAAAAAAGCACATGGTTCTTGTTCACGAATGATGGTCACCTCGTCACGTCCCTGAGAAAATTAATTCCCGTTGTTGAGTCAAAGCTTTCCGGTGAAATGCTTGACTTGATTATGAAAAGCGGGTTGCTATCTGAAATAATAGCAAACCATTTTGAGCATGTTTTAAAAGTTTGAACTTCTGCTCGAACTTTATTTACAACCCCGTGTCATTATTGAATGACATTTCTAGGTTCGTAAATATTATCGATTCCAGAAGACATGCTCTTTTTATCAAAACATTTTTTGAACACACAATTTTGAAAGATTTAGAAAAAACCTTTTGAGAAATTCTCGAAAAATTGTGTTCAAAGTTTTGAAAACCAATTACTTGAGCTTAAGATGTTGAATATCTTATAAAACGAGCTCAAGTCCGAGAAGTTGTAAACTTCCTGTTGTTAAGGATAAGTTTATCATCGGCGATAAACTTTCCTTTTATCTGAAGAACGAGTCCTAAGCTGACATTTACTTAGAAGTCGTTTTCATGAGCTTGAAAACTTTGACTGTTTTAACGGAAAGCTCATGACCGAGAAAGGTTAATTTCTCGTTATGAGGAAAAGTTCTCTTATTTAAAAGATACACTTTCCTTTCTGAGCTTAAAACTTCGAATGTTTTAAGACAAGCTCATGACCGAGAAAATTGAATTTCTCGTTATGAGGATAAGTTTATCATTAATGATAAACTTTCCTTTATTTGAAGTTCGAGTTACAGTCTGACATTTAACTGTAAGTCATAGTGCATGAGCTTAAAAACTTCGAATGTTTTTAATATTAGCTCATGCCCGAGAAAACTTAATTTCTCGTTGTTAGGATAAGTTTATCATCGGCGATAAACTTTCCTTTCTTTGAAGTTCGGGTCATCATCTGATATTTAATGATGAGCCTTAATGCATGAGCTTAAAAACGTGGAATGTTTTTGATATAAGCTCATGCCCGAGAAAAATGAATTTCTCGTTTTTTAGGATAAGTTTATCATCGGCGATAAACTTTCCTTTCTTTGATGAGCGAGTTATAGTCTGTGATGTGACTATAAGTCCTAGTGCATGAGCTTAAAAACGTGGAATGTTTTTAACATAAGCTCATGCCCGAGAAAAATGAATTTCTCGTTTTTAGGATAAGTCATCATCGGGATGAACTTTCCTGTCTTTTGAGATCGAGTTACAGTCTGTTATGTGACTGTAAGTCCTTTGTGCAGCTTAACCATGAATCCCCTGAGACATTTGTTTCTCTGATATCTGCTTCTTCAGCAACCAAACTCTAAGAGTGTCCTTAGTTGAACGGTACACAACGATTGGACCGCTTCGTTCTTTTGGAACATCAACTTTGGTACCTGCATTCTCATTAGGAGTTTGTATACTTTTGCATGGGTTAGAGATATCTATTTTTGAAGCACGTGGGGGTTCACAGTTGGCTTTACTTGTGTCAGAGGTGGCCTGAGGGGATGATTCACTTGTCTTAGTTGGCAAACGTTTCCTTTTATAGAAAATCTTAAGTTCAGGCTTAAGTGATGTATCATCCTTTGCAATTTCCTCCCTAGTAGTCTTCGTAGAATCAGAGACTATCCTAGTTAAAGGGCACTCGTTTCCTACAAGAGTAAAAGTTCTACCAGTGGGGCGCCAAACTTTACCAAAGGGTTTGATTTTAGCTATCCACTGGGACTTAATTCTAGCACGGGAGTTCACCTCATCAAGTAATTTCTTGACACAAGCATCATGATTTGCCGTAAAGACACATTTTCTACATGTTTTACAAGTAGCATATTTAATGTCTGAATAATTCCTAGATGATTGATCGATGCTCCTAGAAGATGGCATGCTACGGTTAGCAGTGTTGGGTAATCTAGAAGGCATCTGACTAGGTTGGACATTGCTATCTCTTACATGTGTCTTTTGAATAGCTTCCCTTTGACCAGATTTATGGCAAACGTCATTTGAACTAGTTCTAGACGTGGTCTTGGTATTTTTAGGGAAACTAGAGGCAATCATATGATTTGGTCTTGCTAAAGATGGAGTGATCACATTGGTCCTAGTTGCTGGAGTGACTGGTCTAAAAAGATGAACCAAATCAACTTGGGAGGCAAACCGCGGTCTCGAGGATTGTGGTCGCTCGGATCTAAATGCAGTAGGTTGTCTGACAATCGGTTGTCTGACGAACTGATTTGTAGGCGGTTTCCCCAAGATTGATGGTTTTTCAAGCTTAGTGTCCACACTAGATCCTTTAGTTTTCCTTAACTCGTTTTTCAACGCAGCTATAGCAAATACCTTTTCCTGAACTTGGGCCTTTAAAGTCTCATTCTCTTTGAGCAAGTTATCTTGGGATGCCAACTTAGATTCAAGCAGTTGAATTTGTTTCAAAAGATTATCCTTTTCAGCTTTAGAATCTAGAACAGTTTGATCCAATTTTCTTTCAAGAACAACGTTTGATTTTTCAAGTTTTTCAAAGTATGTTTCAAATTTGACCGTTTTCTTAGAAAATTCAAGTTTGGCATCCTCAAGATCTTTTGATTGCCGAGCTACGATCGTTTCGAGCTCTTTAATCTTGGAATCAGAATCAGTTAATGAGGCAGTTATAAAGCATTTATCATGATGAACTATAGCATTCTGAATAATATCTCCCCCATTATGACTTACATCGGATGAATCAGAAGTGGTATTGCTATCACTCGTTTCCATCCCATGTTTGTCATAATTAGGTTCAGAATTCTCAATATGCGGCATATCATCAGCATATACATCATAAACCACATTACATTGTACCATGTTTGCAGGCTCTGCGTCATAAATGGGTAATGTGTCATCAAGAGAAATCTCGTGAACATTCCCTGACGTGCCACTGGCATCATGTTGTCCTCCTGATTTTGTGCTCGTACCATCGTTAGGCTCCAAGTTGTCAATCGTATGACCAATTTCCTCTTGCATCGAAGAGTCTTGCACTCCATTATCATACCCTTGCTGAAGTCGAGATCTTTCATAAATCAAAGACGAGACCGAGGTCATGAGTTTCAATATTGTATCACGAAAAACTCGAAGCTCGGTATGTGTATCTCGAAGAAATGATTGGCAAAGCATCGAACTTTCAGACTTGATGATATTAAATTGGAGGAAAGGCGTGAGTTGTGTCACAAGAGCCTTATAAGCAAGTGCCGATGCAGAGTGATTAAAATTTTCATTGTTAAGTTGCTCTGCGAGTTGGGTCAAGATGGTGAACATTGATTCCATGAATATGTGACGATCTTGACCAAAGATTGTCACAAATTCGCTCCCTCCTTGAATCCCCGAAAGAGTGACAAGATGAGATTGAAGCATTCGAAATGAAGTGATGCCACTTTCTCTGACCTTGTCTTGCAAATTATATGATTCTCCCTTGTTTGATGTCGAAATCAAAAAATCCATTGAAAGTCGAAGAAAGATAATCGTGGTAAATGTCTAAAGACCAATACGATACTTGACAAATCGTGGATAAACCAAGAAAATGAAATTCACATGATTTTTCCACGTTAACTTTCAGAATAACTGCCTCAACAATCCGTCGGCGAAATAATCCTTGTCACTATATCACGTTGTCACGTCACTTTTGTCACAACACTTTTATTTAAACAAAATAAAAATAAAAACAATTTAAATAAAGAAAATATATAAAAATAAAAGTTAATATCCAAAAAAAAAAAAAAAAAAAATTTCAAAATAAAAAAGGTACAAAATAAAAAAATAACGTAACTTAAAAAAAACTTTCTAAAATAACACTTTTTAAAAGTAGAAAACAACAGATAAATGGGATAAATGTCGAAAGTTATAGGATTCTTGTTTTCTCCGTCTAATACACACGTGGCCTCACACGTGGCCCAATAACAAAAAAATCCCACCGCCCCACTTGTTTTCTTTGTTTACTCCGTCACAAATAATATACACTTCCTCTAATCTCTCTCTCTCTCACATAATACACGCGACCTAATGTTTTCTCTCTCAAATCTCAACCCAGCCAACCTCTCTTGATTACTTTCAAAAAAAAAAAAACAATCTCAAATCCTTGTATCATTCGTCCCTAAAAAGAATCTATACTCCACCGTCTATCTTTTGCATATATGAAGCAATTCTAATCCATCGGCCTTTTTGTTTCAGCGTTAAGATCTCTTAAATTGAGGTCTCTGAACAGCTTCAAGATCAATTAAAAATTGGTCTCGGGTAGGTGTCTCTAATTTTTTGTTTTGATGAGTCTTTCTATCTTCTGTACGAGTCTTTCTGTCGAAAAATCTAGTCTTGAGTGTTGATGGGAGTCGAATCAGTTTAGGTTTGGTGTTGGATTTGGTTTGGTGTCGAGGGTTTGAGTCGATCGATGATGTTGTTTCTGGTGACAGAGATCTTTTTATTTTGTGTCTGGGTGTTGTGCGGTTTATTGGAGTCGAGAGATTGTGAGGCTTGTGAGGGTGTCGGGGTGAGAGGGTGTGACGGTTTGAGAGTAGGCGAGAGTGTTTGTGTGTCCAAGTGTGTGAGTGGTTCGAGAGTTTGTGAGGGGGTGTCTGGTGAGGGAGTGAGTCGAAGTCGGTTTGGTGAGGGACTGGTGTGAGTGTTGGTTTGTTGAGATGTTTCGAGGGCGAGGGTTGAGGGAGTCGAGGATGTGAAAGTCTGTTGGGGTGAGTCGAGGGTTTCGAGGATGAGTCTGTTTTTAGTCAAAAATTGGTGTGAGTTTGGTTTGTAACTGTTTTTAGTCAAGAGTGTTTTGTGACGAGAGTTGTGACGAGGGTGGTTTTGTGTGTTCGAGAGTCGAGAGACGAGGGGGAGTTCGAGGGTGAGAATGTGAGTGTGAGTCGAGAGTTTTGGGAACAAAACGAGGGTGAGTCAGAGAGGGTAAGGGTTGGAGTCGAGAGTCCTAATATTGAGGGAGTGGGGGTTTGTTGAGAGTTGAGAGTTCTTCGAGTGACGAGAGGGGAACGAGAGGTGAGTTGGGTGTTTGAGAGAGTGTTGTGATGTCGAGTCAAGTTTTTGGTGTTTATTCCGAATAGACTTCTATTCGGAAAGTATCTATTTTAAAAAAAATCTATTCGGAATGTTTTTCTATGCGGAATGTTTTTCTATGCGGAAAGTTTTTTCTATGCGGAAAGTTTTTTCTATGCGGAAAGTTTGTCTATGCGGAAAGTTTGTCTATTCGGAAAAAATCGGAAAGACGAAAATCTGACAACGGGATGGATCAAACCGGACTGATGACACTTGACAGATTTGGACTGTTTTGGACTGATAAGAAAAAAAAATTGAAGAAGAAAACTGAAAAAAAATACTGATTAAAAAATGATTAAAAAAAATGATTAAAAAATGATTCATTAAAAATGATTAGGCAAAGTAGTACCAGAAAAATGAAAAATTGATTAAAACTGATTAAAAAAAATGATAAGAAAATGACTGATAAAAAAAAAGATTAAAAAACTTGATTATTTTAAAAAAAAAATTAATAAAACTAGATGATTTAAAAATTGATAAAACTTATAAAAATTGATAAAAAAGTTGATTGAATTATGAAAAGATTGATAAAAATTAGAAAAGAAAGGATTTTTACCACCAAATCAAAAGAAAAAAAATATGCAAATCCTAAGATTCAACCATGGCTCTTGATACCAATTGAAGGTCTACGATTTCTAAGGATTTGTTAATTAAGGATTGGATCTATTGATTAATGGTGGAAATGGGGAAGAAGGAGATGAGGTGTAGAGAGAGAAAGGAGAGGGAAGAAAAGTAGAGAGAGAAAGTGATTAGATTAAATGAAAAGATGAATGAATGAACTAACCAACCCCTCCTAACATGCTAGGAGGGGTATATATATAGCCCATCCTACATGTGGGCTATATGGACTATACACTTACAAAGTGGATCACGAGCCCATTACCTAATTATCATTGGAGCGACCGATCCTTCATAAATACGTAAAACGTATTTCCAACAATATGTAAGAATCGAGATTCAAAATTATGGTACGGCATGAGAGAATTCTTGCTTTGAGTTAGGGTGTGTTTTGGAAGCTTCAGCAACAAAACAGAATCTATGTAAGTGAACCCAAGTACTACTATATATTTACATGAAAGGAAAAAAAATATAAAAATGTTCTTGCGGAGTACAGATAGGTTGACTGCCACGTTCCAAATTGAAAAGGTATGCATCTAAACTGAAGATTTAGTTCATTTGTCTCCTCCTGGATATGTCGATATTACCAGTTTTATAACTACACATGATCCTCAAATATACAGGTATATAGTGAACCAGTGGTACAACAACCATGTAAAATTTTGGCATTGTACCAAGATGCTGTGAGAATAGATCGGTATATAATAGAATATGGGAATTTGCAGCCATAAAAGCAAGCAAAAACGTCATTCAGGTAGGTACTTCTATTTCAATTTTAAAAAGCCATTCAAAGGTTCCTTTGCGTATGTTGAAATGTATGCATTAAATTTTTACTTAAGTCACCATCTTTAACTTTAGCGTATAAATTATATTATCACACATTGCACAGTTGCTGCCTATCTTGTATGTATGTTTCTATTTATCGGGTTGTATGTCTTCTACCCCAATGCTCATAGCAATGGTCCTTCGTCATTTCAGTGGGCTTGCTATTTCATCATGTAACACTTAGGATTAATACAAATTTTTTGAATTCTGCTGGAAGTGGAAAAGTTTATGGAACGTATACAACATACAAAACTTAATATTGATAACGAAGCACAAGGAGAGATTTTTACAAGGGAACATGAAAATTTGCTGAAGGAAGGCAAAAAGTGGCTGAAAACAACAGTCGAAGCACGCATCATTACTGCTGCACTAATTGCCACAATCATATTTGTAGCATTATTACTGTTCCAGGTGGAAGCAACCAAGAAACAGGCATACCATGGTTTAGAAAGCAAGTCGCCTTCACTGTTTTTGAAATATCCGATGCAATCTCGCCTTTTTCAGCACTTCGCTCTTAATGCTTTTATCCATACTCCTGATACCACGTTTTGCTGAGAAGGATTTTATATTCAGCTTACCTATGTGATTGCTTATTTACCTTGGCTTATTATTCCTCTCTTAGTTTTCCATGATGTGATTTACATCTCTTGGAAGTAGGTGTGCCTATTTTGATTCTCTAGCACATATATAAGTTTGAAAAGATTAAACAAAATTGTATTAATCATACTTTCATACTCCACGGTTATAAAAGGGTTTCCCATCTGGTCATTTTGAGCATGTAAGCTTACCAGAGTTTTTAAGTCTGACCACCATTCGGAGGTTGTTGATTATCCAGTACTATATCCTCGCTCACCATATTCAGTACGTCACTCATCGTTGGTCTCAACTTTAGGTCCTCGATCAAACACTATAACCTTACAAAATAAAGGAACATAATAACCTTACAAATTATCCTCGCCAGAGTAGCTTCTAAATAAGTTCAAAGTAAGAGAAGTTTGTGAATAAGTTCCTAATAAATGAAAGTGTCTTTTTTCGTGTTGTTAGTCATCAAAAAAGTACCAAGCTTAGCTTATCACTTGGAAATAGTATTATATTTTTATTGAGAGGAAAATGACTACATCTAAATTATTGTAACTATATAAATTTGTATCTTTAGTATTTTCAATCAGAGTATCGAAGAGTGCGAGTATTTGCAGCACCTTATGAACAATGATTATAACATTGAACTTCAGGGTCTCTAACAATGAGTGGCAGTCTGATATAGCAAATTCTGATATTGGTGTTGTGACAATGGTTGCACAAGTGTTTCAGTTGCTCTTGCTAGGACAAGATTGAGGAAAATGTTTCAATTGCTAGAAAGGAACTGTGTACAAAAAAAGATTAGTCCCTCACAAGATATTCATCACAAAAAGCAAAGATGTTAACATAGTATTTAATCACACAATTCACAACGTTTTTTTATCGACACCTGTTGTACAATCAGACAAAACCTTAGATTTCTTCTTTTTTTCCAGGGAGAAAATATGTGGTTTGATCATTTTTGTTCTTTCCTTTGTACGAATGTATTTAATGTAAGACTGTGCGTAGGCGCATAACTATTTTTAAAATGTATACCATGTTATAAAATAATGAAGGTATACATTATTATTTATGTCGATAAAATTTAAAGTTATTAGTAATTAATCTTTAAGTTTTGAGATATTTGTAGGTGTTTTAGTTTTTTTTAACAGTGACTTAGTATTTAGTGATTCGAGCTCACAATGATACTTAATTGAGCAGTGTGTAAGCTTAAAACCTTTTTTAGGGGATAAAATTTACTCATGCTTTTATTTATTTTGAGCCCCTGGTGACTCTTAGTAAGACTTGAACTTAATATCTTTCCAAAAATACTTTTTTAAAATTACGTTTGATGACCAACTGAACTATCTTAGTTGATTATCGTTTTTTTAATTTACCTTTTCCTAACATGTTGTTCTCATCTACTGTAAAATAAGAACATTTGTGTTATACAACTATACGATATACTCTACATATATCATCAAAAAAGTGATTTTGTTTTACTGGCGTATCTTGGTAAAATTAAGCATGCTAAAAATATATGAGTAGTAACTTTATGTTCTACAAGGGGATTTACTTTTCATCAGAACTAAATGGTATTAACAAAAATTCAAAAACTAAAAGAATTTTATTCTGTTTTTCATAATTTTGTCACCACAATTTGACTTTCTCTATCTTTTGGTGGCCATAGTTGTAGGTAGAGGTGGCAAAATATGGAAATTTAAGAACTTTTGGGCGCTTTTTGACAGGTTTTTAAAAGTAATGGCCGGTTTTTGCCCCACCTTTATTTTTTTATGGGCGAATTGGGCGGAATTGAATATACACAATGGGCTAAATGGGCGGTACTATTTATTAATGGGCGAATATTGCCTAAACGGATTTTGTCCTTTGGGTAAAATCTATACATTACCATCGTTCTTATTAGAATGTGTCGACTTTAAACATATACTAATTAATCTCGTGACTTTAGCATTGTACTTTTACATTTGTTCTGACTATACGAATATAAACCTGAAATGACTATATTACCCTTGTCTTCTTCAACATAATTACATTTACTGGCACAAATCTGCTTCACACTCCATGGTAATAATCTGAAACCATTTCCCCTTTCTTTATTGTCTGTCCTTTTTCGTAAGACAGTTACCAACTTTGATTTAATAAAATATGACTCTCCAATAGTAAGCTCGATTCTTGATTCTATTTCATAACTTCTTTGTTTTGTAAAATTTCATCTTTCTGAGTTCTAGAATGAACCAACCACGGTTCAATTCGAGTTTCACTTCTTTTTATATGTATATTTACGAATCATTCTTCTTGATAACACTTTTTAATTTTTGGTAAGACAGTAGTATATGATTTTCAATGGGTGAACCAAGACTCAACTAATAATTTCTAACTTGAACTATAATTGGAGGTTTAAGATATCAAAACATTAGTTTCATTGTTTTACTTCATAAGAACAGTTCGAATTGGCAATGATTTACAGATGCTATACATGTTCGCTCAGTTGCATTGCTAAACATTAATGTTACAAATAATTTTACAAGCACAAAAGTAAACCAGTTGATGGATTCGAGAAACAAAGAAAAACAGAGGATATATAGTCAAACATGATAGCGTAGATCGTAGAATAAAGGAGTTCAAATGTATAAGGATTAAAATTAAACTCATGAAGATGATATGTTAAAGGTGGATCTTGATTATACAGATCTAGAAATCGAACCTAATGTGAAATGGAAAAAGACAGAGGGTATATTGGTCATTTAAAAGGGTAATATAGTCATTTTAGACTTATATTTGTATAGTCGAAACAAATTTGAAAGTATAATGGTAAAGTCACAAGATTAATTAGTAAGTGTTTAAATTCGACACATATTGATAAGTACGATGGTATTGTATAGCTTTTACACTTTAAAAAATGACAAGTTCTATTCTTTTATTACTTAATATACAAGTCTTGCACTGTTTTGTCATATACAATTTTTTATAGATTAATATGAATTCTATACGATTACTTAAAAAATCATAAAAAAATACTTGACAATCTTATAACACAAACAATTTAAACAACATTGTAATTATGCTTTAAAACTTTATGTAAAATATACAATTTTTTAACACCAGTTTAAGCTAAAAAATGTAAACAACAATTACAACTCGCGCTCGCTCATCGTTCAACCTCACTCTTGAAATTTGAATATGTACGTGAATTAAACTAATTTTAGGATTACTGGATTTTGAGACATGAGAAAAATTAGAATCAAGTCTCCTAAGCCAAATCTTATGAATAGTCCTCAAAAATTAAAGTGACGTATTTAGTGATATGTTATAACTATATTATTACCGAAGTATAATAATATAATTATAACATATCACATAATAAATACGGTGGTACCTACATATCATTTGATCAATTGATGAAGAAAGGTTGACATTGCTAGGCATTGTTGGGATCAAGGACCCATGTAGAACTAGGGAAAGGAACTTATCAAATGAGAATCATGGTTTATTTGTATATTAATCCTCTTATGTGCTATTTATTGGTTTGTTCATATTTAGAGTCCATACCCATCAGAGACATGTTTAAGTTATGTTCCATTATGCACGAATCATTAAGAACCAAACCTGGATTTGAAAGATCAAGATTATGATACCCATTATGATTCACAAATTTCCCATTATGATTCGCTAGACTCCCATTGTGTGTAAAACCTGCATGCTTTTACCATGAATAGTACCCTTAAGATCGTACGTACTAGATTAAAACTTTCCTAATATAGCATGATTACGATTACGTGTTAGGATTTTACGTATTACGTACGTTTTAGAACACGATAAGTATTTACTATGCACGAGCACGTAATAATTATTTGATAATAATTAATCACGAACATGCGATCATGAAATCATGAACGTAATTAAAACACGAACTATCTTTAATTACGTATATATATTTATTACGAGCGTAAATAAATATATTAGATCACGATAATTACGTAACGAGAACACTTAAAACGCGAACACAAATAATCACGAACGAATAACTAAACGTCGAGACACGGAAAAAGGTACGGGTACCCCATGTGGGGCCCCTACCCGCGGCTACAAGAAGCAAATGGGCCAAGCCCATTTGTATTTTTACTAAAGGAGGGTTATGGTAAAAACACTACTCACTTTTACGTTACAGGAGATTTTAACAAAAACCTAAAAACCCTCCTCTTTTCTTCTTTTTGGCCGCCACCCTCAAAACACCAAAAGGGGGTGTTTGTTGATCTTGGATCTTGGAATTCTTGTTGGTGTTCGTGTTTGTTCTTCGTTCTTTTGATCCACGTATTCAGTAAATCCTTTTTAAACCTTTTTCTTTTGATTTGACCTTTTATTAATTAAGAACATGTTATGTTTTTTAATAAAACCTAATTAAATCATAGATCTAACATGAATTGGGATTTAATAAAATCAAAAGTAATGTTTTAAGGGGTTGTTTGTTTTGGCCGCAGCCTACACCGAACCCGAGAGGGTTTCGGTTTGGCCATCCGACCACCACCGAGACCATATGGTCCCGGTTGGTTGGTGTGGGTCCCACGGCAGCATCAAGACAAGGGGTACCCCGATTTGGTTCGGGTACGGTGTTGATTTCATGTCCGGTTCATGGTTTTTGGTCTAGATCCGGTTCATGGTGTATGTTTAGTTTTTATTTTTTTTATGATCTTGTGTTAAAAATTAAATTAATAAAATGACATGATTAATTTAATAACATGACTTAGATTATTTTAATTATTAATAATCATGAAATTAACTAACCTAAGTATTTTTATATTTTAGACTTATAATTAATTAATTATTTGAAAACCATGGTTATAATTAATTAATTAACATGACTTAGGTTATATTATTAATAAATAATAATACATGTTTTAACCTAAGTATTTAACTTTATTTAATTAAAAACATGTTATACTTTAATTAAATATTTTAACCTATAGTTTAATTTAATTACAGGAAATAATTATTAAACTATACATTATATCATATGACTTAGAAAATAATCATGAAAACACTTAGGCTTATATACTTAGATTATTTAACCAGCTTATTTCTAATTATGGAAACTTTCTATTTTTAGAAACTTAATTAAATAAGGCAGCTAATCTATTTATGGAAACCTTCTATTTTTAGAAACTTATTTATTTCAGGCAGCTAATCTATTTATTGAAACTTATTTAATTAAGGCAGCTGATCTATTTATGGAAACTTTCTATTTTTAGAAACTTATCTATTTTAAGCAGTAAATCTATTTTTGGAAACTTTCTATTTTTAGAAACTTTCTATTTTTGGAAACTTTCTATTTTTGAAAACTTTCTTATTTTGGAAACTATCTATTTTAGGAAACCTGCTATTTTTGGAAAGTTACTTATTATTACACAATAAGTATAATAATACATGAAATACCAGAAATACTTAATCAGATTAAACAAGAATATAAGATAAACACAGTTTAAGGCTTTAAATAGTAAAACATAGTAAGAACATATAAAATAAGCTAAGACATGACATAAAACCAGCTACGTATTTAGTAAGCAGATACTTATTCATGTATGTATTTATGTAGCACTAGTGATACGGAAGTAGGATTCCTTTCAGTTCATCTTCTTCGTTCACTGGACATAAGGTACGGATTCCCGTCCTTTCAGTATGGACATTCTTTCCTTATTAGGATTTCCCCGTATGCAGCCAAATGTTTTCCCGTAGTATAAGTTACGTGTTTGATTGCTTATGTTTAATTAAGAATACCTATAGCCATATACATGCATGACCAGTTTCACCTAGTTATGGAGGTACCATAACCATAACATTAGAGGCACTGATGTTATGACTTCACCACGGCGGAGTGATTGCTCGTGGCGTCCCTTCAGCTTTTGGCCATTTATTATATTTATCATGTGGGGCGTATGGGTGCATCCTAGTTACATGTTTTCAGTCAGGATTTCATGGTGAATGTGGTGTGTGCCTTGCATCCTTCACAAGGAGCTGATCCCTCCTACCCAAAAACCAGTATATTAAATTAGAGGCAGCCCCTCTAATTTGCATGATGAGGTCACCCCTCCAAGTATTCATGCACGGTGGATTTTCATGACCTATATTGGCTAATGGTAAAATATGATAAACAGTTTTTACAAGATAAACATAAGACTTTTTAAACTATAAAACCAGTTTTATCAAGACTTAACCAGGTTACTCGGGACTTAGTTTTCTTCCGTTGTTATATGTTATATGCTTATCCTATTCATGCTTTATTGTACATCCGTGCACTGAGCGTATTTGCTCAGCCGTTTTCCTTTTCTATGTTTCCAAAATGGCAGGTACTCAGGGACGCTCGTAGACACTAAGAGTACGTGCATATGGACTGGAAGTTGTCTAGCCTTCTTTACTTTATGCATTTCCTTTCTTATGATACATTTGCTATGGACATTGTTTAGTCCTTCCCTTTATTATACTATGTTTGTGTGTGATGAGCTTTACGTTTGTACTACCGATGTTTGATTCCGGTATTTTCCTTTTATGGTCAAGTAATGTTTAGACATTTTTCCTTGTATGCTTTGATGACACGCCATAATTGCATGTGACATTTCCATTATCAAAATGGGGTGTTACAACTATGGTATCAGAGCCAAGGCTTCGACCTGTAGGCTCTCAAATATGACCTGTGATTAGTGGGTAGTCACTACGGTCTTCGTAGAACTGACAGTTGTTTTCATGCATTCATCATTTTTAAGCATACATATAAATGTCATTATCGCAGATTTTTGACTAAGTAATGGTTGGTACAGGACCGGCCCTATTTAGTCACATGTGTTTTATCGAAACTTTTAAATTTGGGACTGATCCATAGGCGTCCCCTCGTTATGTCTTTTGTTTTGGGTGAACTGACTAGAGGCGTTCACTCTCGAGCATACAAAAGTTTTCATAAAACTGCATCATGCATTCATACACAAATTTTCTTGCAAAAAAATTTTCTCGTGAAATTTTAGTATAAATATTTTTCATGTATATATATATTTTATGTTTTGATCTGTTTAATCATATGTTTTATGTTATACTGTCAGATGGTTCTCACACGCGAACAGGAACAGCTCAATGCTGCAATTCAAGCTGCTATGCAAGCTTTGCTTCCTCAACTGAGGAATGACATCAGGGCTGAAGTTCAAGCTGCCAACAATCAGCAACATAATCAGGCACCTCCTCCTCCTCCAGTGACATTAGCAGTATGGCTGGAGAGATTCAACAAGCTCCGCCCTCGAGCTTTTGAGAAGACAGATAGCCCCAGCGATGCTGAAAGCTGGTTGGCTCACATCGAGAAGATTTCAATGCTATGGGCTGTGACCCCGCATACAAGGCGAGGTTGGCATGCTATCGATTCGAAGGCGATGTGCTAAACTGGTGGTTAGCATTGATGCAGTCTGAAGGTGGTGACGAGTGGGTTGCTGGTTTGACTTGGGCTCAGTTCAAGGACAGGGTGATGGAGCAGTTCTTTCCCAAGGCTGAGCAGGACAAGCTCAAGAGAGAGTACCATGGGATCCGACAGAGAGCTGGGGAGAATAGCAATTAGTTTATGCAGCGCTTTCTTCGTCAAGCTGGTTTCCTTGGTGCGGCAGCAGGAACTCCTGAAGAGCAGGCACATCACTTTAGATGGGCTCTTCGCACATCGGTCGCAAACAATCTGTTGTGTGCTACGTTCAACACTGTAGCACAAGTGGTCGATGCAGCACGTAAGCTGAAGATGCTGCAGGAGAGAGATGAGTTCGGGGAAGCTGAAAGACCCGACAAGAGGTAAACATTCGTATTCAAGCGGTGATCAATCCGTATACTTTCCATACATGTCAATTATTCATCTCTTTAAATGTATCTTCCAGGCAGAAAACTGGGGACCGGTCTTAGCCGGCTACTCAGCAGCAGCCTCATCAGCCCAAGGGAAACGGTCAGACTAACGACCGTTCTGCTACGGATAGGCGTGGCGGTAATGATAATTACCGTAACAACGCTGGGCACTCCAACAGCAGCAGGTCCTATTACTTACGCAATTCCTTATGATTTCATGTTATAACTCATATTCTGACACTCTAGCAAAACTTCTACCAGGAACCATGGAAACGGTAGGGACCAGAACCAGAGAGGTTCGTAGCCTAGCCGTCCAGCTATCACTGGTATTCAATCTTACGATTATCCGCTTTGTCCTTTGTACCTAATTATCATGTCTTATGTAAAATGCTTTATCAGGTCCCCAGCCAGCCAGAGCACCTGCGGGAGGATTCACTCATCCTCTTTGCTCTACTTGCCACCGTAGGCACCCAGGACCATGTCGACGTAATACTGACGCGTGCTTCAAGTGTGGTCTTCCTGGCCATATTATGAAGGATTGTCGTAAGGGCGAGATGGAGGGTACATCGGGACATGCTGATACCAAGCCGCATGCTACAACCGGGCGTGTCTACACGACATCTTGAGACCAGGCCAACAAGTCTACAGGTACTATCACTGGAATCTTGTATATGTATGGTCAAGCTGCATGTGTTCTTTTCGATACGGGTGCTACTCACTCGGTTATTTCTACTGCTTATGCTAAGAACATTAGGATGCTCCCCATGCCACTAGAAAATAGGCTTACTATTTCCACACCTTTAAGGGAATCTGTATTAATCACCCATGTATACAAGAGTCTTCCCCTAGAATTTGACGATAAGGTTTGACCTGTCGACGCACTTCCGCTGGACATGAATGACTTCGACATGATTTTGGGCATGGATTGGCTATCCAAGCATCATGCTACCATAGACTGCCATTCATATCGAGTTATCTTCGGTGATGTTAATGCACCAGAGTACATTCATAACGGGTTCATACCCGGACGGTCTGTACAAATCATATCTACCCTGCAAGCGCGTGCACTACTGTCACATGGCTGCGAGGGTTATCTAGCTACGGTTCACAACATGGATGCTGAATCCGCATCAATTCAGGATCAACCTATAGTGTCAGAATTCCAAGATGTTTTTCCAGTAGAACTTCCGGGCATACTACCTGCACGAGAAGTGGAATTCAGTATCGAGCTCATTCCAGGAGCTGAACCAATCTCCAAGGCTCCTTATCGCATGGCTCCCATAGAGCTGAAGGAGCTGAAGGATCAACTGCAAGAACTTCTTGAACGAGGTTTCATTCGACCGAGCGCATCTCCATGGGGCGCACCGATCTTGTTTGTTAAGAAGAAGGACGACAGTATGCGTCTTTGCATAGACTATCGCGAGCTCAACAAGATTACCATTCGAAATAGATATCCACTGCCACGCATTGACGATCTGTTTGACCAACTCCAAGGGGCCAAACACTTCTCCAAGATTGATCTTAGGTCAGGCTATCATCAGCTACGGGTCAAGGAGCAAGTCATCGCTAAGACTGCCTTTCGTACCCGTTATGGCCACTACGAGTTTGTAGTTATGCCATTTGGCCTGACAAATGCTCCAGCAGTGTTCATGGATTTGATGAACAGAATCTTCCATGAATTTCTGGAAAAGTTCGTCATTGTTTTCATCGATGACATCCTGATTTTCTCAAGGTCCAAAGAGGAACACGAAGACCATCTTCGTACAGTACTACAGATTCTTCGCCAGAAGCAGCTGTATGCTAAATTCTCCAAGTGTGAGTTCTGGTTAGACAAGGTGGCATTCTTAGGTCACATTGTATCAGCAGAAGGAATCACTATGGATCCAGCGAAGGTTGAGGCCATTACTAAGTGGCCAAGGCCGACATCAGCGACGGAAGTCCGCAGTTTCTTAGGCTTAGCTGGCTATTACCGTAGGTTCGTGGAGAACTTTTCCCGTCTAGCACTACCATTAACCAAACTGATGCGGAAAGTGGAGAAATTCGTCTGGACTGAAGATCGAGAGAAGTGCTTTGAAGACCTGAAGCAGAAGCTAGTATCTGCACCTATTCTTACTCTACCATCTGGTACGGGTGGATTTCAAATCTACAGCGATGCATCGGGGAAGGGACTTGGCTGTGTTCTCATGCAACATGGGAAAGTGATCGCGTATGCTTCACGGCATCTTAAGCCTTATGAATAAAATTACCCCACGCATGACTTGGAACTTGCAGCTGTGGTGTTTGCATTGAAGATATGGAGGCACTACTTGTATGGAGAATCATGTGACATTTTCACGGACCACAAGAGCTTGAAGTATATCTTCACTCAACGTGAACTGAACATGAGGCAGAGGAGATGGTTAGAGCTGTTGAAGGATTATGACATTAATCTACAGTATCATCCCGGAAAGGCAAACATAGTAGCAGATGCTCTTAGCAGGAAGTCCGGACTGATCAACGGCATTAAAATCGAAGAGGAAATCATAAGAGACTTGGAGCGACTTGACATCAAAATCATGGTACGTGGACAACACGGTTACTAGGCTAATCTTAGAGTAGAACCCGAGTTACTCTCTAAGATCAAGGAAGCTTAGAAGGATGACGGAGAAATCTGGGCGATAGTACAGAATTTGGAGAAACAGACAGAATTCAGAGTAGATGCAGATGGTATCGTATGGCAGGGCACGAGACTTTGTGTTCCTGATAACCAAGAACTCCGGGAAGCCTTGTTAGCTGAAGCTCATAGCTCCCCATTCTCTATACATCCTGGTTCGACTAAGATGTACCATGACATCAAGCAGTACTTTTGGTGGAGTGGTATGAAACAGGATGTGGCCACTTACGTCTCCAAATGTCTTACCTGCCAGCAGGTTAAGATCGAGCATCAGCGATCTGGGGGTCTCCTTCAACCGTTAGATATTTCAGAGTGGAAGTGGGACAAAATCACCATGGATTTTGTTACTAGTCTTCCGCCTACCAAGAGGAAGCACGATGCAAATTGGGTTATCGTAGATCGACTTACCAAATCAGCTCATTTCTTACCGATTACGCAAGGAAGATCCGGTAAGTAAACTCGCAGATATGTAAGAAGAGAGATCATGAGACTCCACGGTGCACCATCCAGCATCGTCTTAGACAGAGATCCTCAATTCACTTCGCGCTTTTGGAAGAGTCTAGAGAAAGCTTGGGGTACACAGCTTAAGCTTAGCACGGCTTTTCATCCTCAAACTGACGGACAGTCAGAGCGAACCATTCAGACATTGGAAGATATGTTGAGGTCATGTGCGTTGGAATGGACGGGTGATTGGGATGATTACATCTGGTTGGTGGAGTTTGCATGCAACAACAGCTGGCACGCAAGCATCAAGTGTGCTCTGTTTGAGATGTTGTATGGCATAAAGTGTCGCGCCCCAATCTGCTGGGATCAGGTTGGTGAGCAAACACTCGAAGGACCAGAAATCATAGAGATGACCAATGAGAAGATCGCAGTAGCTAAGCAGAAAATTCAGGAAGCACGGTCACGTCAGAAGAGTTACGCCGATAAGCATCGTAGATACATACACTTTAACGTAGGAGATCACGTCTTCCTTAAGGTTTCGCCGGCACGTGGTGTTAGACGCTTCGGGATTAAAGGGAAGCTCAGTCCTCGTTTCATCGGACTGTTTGATATCATTGAACGAGTCGGTGAAGTATCTTACCGATTGACGTTACCTCCACAGCTTTCGCATGTGCACAATGTGTTTCATGTGTCCTTACTCAGAGGGTACCAGTATCATCCCCTTCACATGGTTCAGTATCCACTTGAACAGATACGTGAAGATCTCACTTTTATAGAAGAACCCGAACGAGTTCTTGATAGACAAGAACGAGTCATGAGAAAGAAGACGATTCCATTCGTCAAAATCCTATGGAGGGATCATACCGAGCGGGAAGCCACTTGGGAAACAGAGGAGTCTATCCGGGCTTCTTACCCTCATTTCATATTTTGAATTCGGATATGTTCTTCTTTTCCAGTTTACTTTATCTATAGTTCGGCGACGAATTATTCTTTTTAGGGGGGAAGAGTTGTAAAACCCGCATGCTTTTACCATGAATAGTACCCTTAAGATCGTACGTACTAGATTAAAACTTTCCTAATATAGCATGATTACGATTACGTGTTAGGATTTTACGTATTACGTACGTGTTAGAACATGATAAGTATTTACTACGCACGAGCACGTAATAATTATTTGATAATAATTAATCACGAACATGCGATCATGAAATCATGAACGTAATTAAAAAACGAACTATTATTAATTACGTATATATATTTATTATGAGCGTAAATAAATATATTAGATCACGATAATTACGTAACGAGAACACTTAAAACGCGAACACAAATAATCACGAACGAATAACAAAACGTCGAGACACGGAAAAAGGTACGGGTACCCCATGTGGGGCCCCCTACCCACGGCTACAAGGAGCAAATGGGCCAAGCCCATTTGTATTTTTACTGAAGGAGGGTTATGGTAAAAACACTACTCACTTTTACATTACAGAAGATTTTAACAAAAACCTAAAAACCCTCCTCTTTTCTTCTTTTTGGCCGCCACCCTCAAAACACCAAAAGGGGGTGTTTGTTGATCTTGGATCTTGTAATTCTTGTTGGTGTTCGTGTTTGTTCTTCGTTCTTTTGATCCACGTATTCGGTAAATCCTTTTTAAACCTTTTTCTTTTGATTTGACCTTTTATTAATTAAGAACATGTTATGTTTTTTAATAAAACCTAATTAAATCATAGATCTAACATGAATTGGGATTTAATAAAATCAAAAGTAATGTTTTAAGGGGTGTTTGTTTTGGCCGCAGCCTACACCGAACCCGAGAGGGTTTCGATTTGGCCATCCGACCACCACCGAGACCATATGGTCCCGGTTGGTTGGTGTGGGTCCCACGACAGCATCAAGACAAGGGGTACCCCGATTTGGTTCGGGGTATGGTGTTGATTTCATGTCCGGTTCATGATTTTTGGTCTAGATCCGGTTCATGGTGTATGTTTAGTTTTTATTTTTTTTATGATCTTATGTTAAAAATTAAATTAATAAAATGACATGATTAATTTAATAACATGACTTAGGTTATTTTAATTATTAATAATCATGAAATTAATTAACCTAAGTATTTTTATATTTTAGACTTATAATTAATTAATTATTTAAAAACTATGGTTATAATTAATTAATTAACATGACTTAGGTTATATTATTAATAAATAATAATACATGTTTTAACCTAAGTATTTAACTTTATTTAATTAAAAACATGTTATACTTTAATTAAATATTTTAACCTATAGTTTAATTTAATTACATGAAATAATTATTAAACTATACATTATATCATATGACTTAGAAAATAATCATGAAAACACTTAGGCTTATATACTTAGCTTATTTAACCAGCTTATTTCTAATTATGGAAACTTTCTATTTTTAGAAACTTAATTAAATAAGGTAGCTAATCTATTTATGGAAACCTTCTATTTTTAGAAACTTATTTATTTCAGGCAGCTAATCTATTTATGGAAACATATTTAATTAAGGCAACTGATCTATTTATGGAAACTTTCTATTTTTAGAAACTTATCTATTTTAAGCAGTAATTCTATTTTTGGAAACTTTCTATTTTTAGAAACTTTCTATTTTTGGAAACTTTCTATTTTTGGAAACTTTCTATTTTTGGAAACTATCTATTTTAGGAAACCTGCTATTTTTGTAAAGTTACTTATTATTACACAGTAAGTATAATAATACATGAAATACCAGAAATACTTAATCAAATTAAACAAAAATATAAGATAAACACAGTTTAAGGCTTTAAACAGTAAAACATAGTAAGAACATATAAAATAAGCTAAGACATGACATAAAACCAGCTACGTATTTAGTAAGCAGATACTTATTCATGTATGTATTTATGTAACACTAGTGATACGGAAGTAGGATTCCTCTCAGTTCATCTTCTTCGTTCACTGGACATAAGGTACGGATTCCCGTCCTTTCAGTATGGACATTCTTTCCTTATTAGGATTTCCCCGTATGCAGCCAAATGTTTTCCCGTAGTATAAGTTACGTGTTTGATTGCTTATGTTTAATTAAGAATACCTATAGCCATATACATGCATGACCAGTTTCACCTAGTTATGGAGGTACCATAACCATAACATTAGAGGCACTGGTGTTATGACTTCACCACGGCGAAGTGATTGCTCGTGGCGTCCCTTCAGCTTTTGGCCATTTATTATATTTATCATGTGGGGCGTATGGGTGCATCCTAGTTACATGTTTTCAGTCAGGATTTCATGGTGAATGTGGTGTGTGCCTTGCATCCTTCACAAGGAGCTGATCCCTCATACCCAAAAACCAGTATATTAAATTAGAGGCAGCCCCTTTAATTTGCATGATGAGGTCACCCCTCCAAGTATTCATGCACGGTGGATTTTCATGACCTATATTGGCTAATGGTAAAATATGATAAACAGTTTTTACAAGATAAACATAAGACTTTTCAAACTATAAAACCAGTTTTATCAAGACTTAACCAGGTTACTCGGGACTTAGTTTTCTTCCGCTGTTATATGTTATATGCTTATCCTATTCATGCTTTATTGTACATCCGTGCACTGAGCGTATTTGCTCAGCCGTTTTCCTTTTCTATGTTCCCAAAACGGCAGGTACTCAGGGACGCTCGTACACACTAAGAGTACGTGCATATGGACTGGAAGATGTCTAGCCTTCTTTACTTTATGCATTTCATTTCTTATGATACATTTGCTATGGACATTGTTTAGTCCTTCCCTTTATTATATTATGTTTGTGTGTGATGAGCTTTACGTTTGGACTACCGATGTTTGATTCCGGTATTTTCCTTTTATGGTCAAGTAATGTTTAGACATTTTTCCTTGTATGCTTTGATGACACACCATAATTGCATGTGACATTTCTATTATCAAAATGGGGTGTTACATTGTGATTCATAATATTCTTACTATGATTCACAAAATTTCCATTATGATTCATAAATTTCCATTGTGATTCATATATTTAAGGACCGACACAAATGAATTGTTAAAATATCTCACATTCAGATTATGATCCCTGTTATGATTCAAATAGTTAGGTTGTGGAGAAATACTTTTGTGTTCTACTTTGAAATTTAACCACATTTGCATAGAGACGAAGCCGTCTAATCTAAATAATACATGAATTTTCTATCAATCGGTCGATGTTAACAACCCCTAATGAAACGAACAAACGTAAATTGTTTACTTGATTTTGATTTCTTAAACACAATGAAGACGTCAACTACTTTTTCATAACTTTCACAAACATTCGACAAATCTCGTGATGTAAAGTGGTCATGAAAATTCGTAACAAAAATTAATTTTGAGACCTGTTTTATTTGTTCCTCCTTCGATTGCAGAGAAACCCGATTACCTTCCCCATAGTGACAAAACCGAATGAACAAAGAAAAGAAGTGAAGCCCTAACAACAAAACCCTAACCCTAACGAAATGGCAAAACGAAACCCTAACCGACCTATCGATCCCTATGGTTTCAAGCAAATTAACCTATAAGAAACTTCATTAAAGATCAATCACATAATGATAAGATTCTCGGGCTTTAACATGTACCTTTCACATGAAAGGTAGTAGATGAGATTGTGTTAGGATTTACGCTAGTCGTAAAACAATTGCTTATGGTTTCTGTCAAAGATGATGATTTTAAGTATGATGCATCATTAAAGACCTCAAGTTGTTTTAGGGAAGGTTTATCAAAAATTGCTTGTAAACATCTTATTATGATGTTTCTTCATGCTTGACTATTTCTTTTTGAACAATGATATTTATTTAAAAAATCTAACAAGAAGTTAGACATAAATAATATTACATATAAGAGACAACATCTAACGGATCTTTTAACCACGCTAGCGAATTTACATTAACCTTCTTATATCGATTATTCACCCATACCCATGTTTTATAATAAGGATGAGCTCGATCACGTCCTGAACCTCTACCGAGTCGATGGTCTTAATATTTTTTCCGGAGCATGAAAGGTGTGTACCAGTCTCGTATTGAACAAGATTCAGTTATGGGATATCGGTCCCGGTACCAAAAAATCGTTAATTGGGTTATTCCTGTTTTCTTTTAAACCATATTGATTCCGGTGAGTTTAGCTTCAACCTTCGTGTTCTTCGTATATGTAAATGATAAAATCAATTTATAAAGGTCACGAGCATTGATGTCCATTCTAGTGAGTTTAACTTTAACCTTTGTGTTCTTCATATATGTGTTAATCATTTACATAGAAAATGATAAGGCTATTTACCATATGTTATTAAAATTAAAAGAATATTGAAGAACAAGTATTAGAAGTACTCGGACTTTGTACGGTATGTGTCATGTGTTTAAAACGAAAGCTAATACAGAATATGTTTATGGCACTGGGTTAATTCGGCCAACATTTCCCCCTTACGTATGTATATAGGCCAACAAGAAGATAGTAGAGACAGTATTTGTTTTCAAGTCTATTATACGTGAAACTTAAACATTTGTTTATGGCACTGGGTTAAACTTGAATTTTTGCCATGTGAGTTTTAGATGACTTATGTGAGTGATATTTAGTTTGAGGTTTTATGTTGTTTGGTGTGTTCTTTTTTCGTGTTTGAGTCTCATTCTCTTTTAATTATTTTGTTAATCGGGGTGAAATGCTTTGCTTTGTTTTTGCTATTTTTTGTGGTTATAATAAAATGTTGCATTTTAAAAAACAAACTTGAATTTTTAGAATGTGAGTTTTATGAAACGAAAGCTAAACTTGGTTAAATCGTAAAAAATCAAAATAATTGATGACCGCATCATACTTGACGATTTGTGCAACAAAGGGAAATATTTTAGCCATCAAGTTGTGAAAAGTCTTAATTGAAGTGAGTTAAGAACTGAATTAACTGTAGGATAGAACTTCCAAAAACTCAAATATTTGGAACTTTTTAATACTATGTCGATTAGGCACCGATCTTATGTTTTTGTACTTTAGATTTTTTTTCTCAATTTATATGGTACCGATCTCATGCCGAGTATTCGAGGTTAGTACCTTTTTAGTTTGCATAAATATGAAACACATTTCTATGGTTGAAAAAAGGGTTTTGCTAATCATTACTATTGAACATATGTTAGTCGGCAATAAATAAACACAAACTTTTCAAATTAACATTAAAATAATTAAATACATATTAAATAAACTTATAAATTACTATATATAAACATCATTTTTTACTATAATTAATGCTTATTTAATGAATTTTAATGTTAATTTAAAAATTTTATGTTTATTTATTGTCGATTAACCTCTGCTACAATGAGCGATTAGCAACATCCTTGATAAAATGATACTAGTAGAACTTTTCATCTTTTCTTAAAACTTTATTTATAAACCATTCTAGTAAATGCTCCAATGCTTGCATATTTGATCACTCATCCGAAATGACCAAAATATGTTGTTACCTGTACTCTCACTCCATAATTCTCACTCCATAATTAGTTTCACACTGAGCAAACAATAAATATAATTTTCTCTCAAAGCTATAACAAAATAATATGCTTTAATGCTACACCTCAATCATATTATCTATTGAAATGCATCAATCATTAATAGAAAAAAAATATATACGAGTCAACCACACATGATGTTATGGAATAGACAATACACCAACAGTTTTTGTCTATTTATATTTGTAAGATAATGTTATATGTTAAACAACAAACGATTCTATACAATGTATTCTTCCCAAAATGTGGGCATTACATATTTTTATTTTTTAACTAAATGTTTAAGTATGACTCTTTTGTTTAAAATACTACAATAATGCAGTTATGGGAGACTCTATCCCATTTTATGGGATTAATTAAATGTACAGAGTTGAAAAGAAAATTCAGATACATGATTGGCAAGTATTTATGTTTGTATATATGTAAGATAGTCAATTAGTGACGAAATTTGAAACATCAGATTCAATTGCTCTTATCATTGTGCACCTAGCTCATGAAACATAGTAAGTGGGTTTCAACGAATTAGGAAACATGATTCTTTAATCTATTTTACAAAAGTAATGGAGTACTGATCTAAGGGTGTGTTTGTTATCCAGTTCTTAGTTGGTGGGGATGAGTTCAAAGTAGATAACTTTGTTTGTTAACCACTTTTAGTTTTTAAAAGAGTTGATATACACTTCGATTACTAAAATTTTTTCAAGTTCTTGATTACGTTACTAAAGTTTAAAAACTAATAGATGGGTTACTAAAGTATATGGGTTTTTTTTTTACTAAACATTCATAAACCTTATCCTCCGTTACTTCTTAGAGGGGTTACCTATTGATTACCGGTTCATAAACTAAAGTTTAAAAACCAACAGACAGGTTACTAAAATATATGAATACCGTGCACTCACAATACTAAGAAAATTATGTGTTCTGCTGACCCACATCATGGTCGTTACCTAACCTCATCAGCTATCTACCGTGGCAAGATAGGCACCAAGGAAGTTGATGACCATATGCTAAATGTACAGCAAATGAAGTTCAACTCAGTTGCATGGATGCATCCGGTTATATTCTCTATGTGTGGGAGGTCAGGAGTTCGACTCTTGCATTACCCCATAACTCATGTGGGGAATTTTTTCAGAATTGACAGTCGGGTTCGAATCATAGTGCAATGCTTTGAAGCCCCTTAATAAGAAACTGGATGGCTTGCATGGGGGTTGATATTCTCTTCGTGAGATGATTCGAACTCGGGTCTGAGAGACTTGGTGCCTCGGTGGCACGCAAGATAATCCGCTGCACCAAACTGCCTTTCAAAAAAATGCTAAATGTACAAAACGATAACGCGTCTTACTTTTTGAGTAGAACCCAAACAACGTGAAGTCCACTGTTTGTTCAATCCTGCCGAGTAGCTTAAAAATTGCATCAATCTTTACTGGAAACTAGACATCAATTTAAGAAATGTTTAGGTGTGCAAGTGACCAGTTTACTTATATGTTCATGAGATACGTTTTATGTGTTGGTAAAAAGGTGAAAGCATGGATAAGATGGAGTTCAAAAAGGCTGAGAGCAACATGGATGATCTTGTGTTTGAGTACCAATAGTACCAGGATGCAACAAGTGAAGAGAAAGGAGAGTATGATGAGGCTTAGTAGTTTTAGTTACAGTTAGCGGTTGAAATTTATATCATTTTATCCAAATATTGTAAGAGTGTTTGTTATCTTTTTAACTATAAATTTTGCTAGTATTTTATAAATGAATTGTTTTTTATTATCCCATTTTCAGTTTGTGTCACATATATTTAGATAAGAACTAGAGAGAGAAATAGAAGAAAGTAGGGGTTGAAGTGAGAAAAGAGAGAGAATGGTGGAAGGTTTAATCTACTAGAGAGAGAAAGTAAAATGAACCAACACCCTTTTCCGCATATGGAGATGGTTTATATATCAACGACACTCTTGGGCTCGTGGGCTTTGTTCCTTGGGTCGGGCTTGACTTATCTTGGGCATAAAGCTCCTAACTTAGACAATATTAGCTTAAAGTCTAAGCCCGGTTATCCCGACTAGCCTATTACTATACAAGACCTTTAACGACTAAAATGACCTATTACATTCTTATTCGACTATATAAAATATTAGGGCTAACATTTTTGCTAATTGTTTCTACAATTATTCTTTCACACCTGTGTATTTGACTTGTAAAATATATTTAGGCGGGATTTATACATTATAGTGTTTCGTTAGCATAGGATGGTTTTACTCAAGTGAAAAAATCAACATCTCAGTGCATGATGCTAATTAAGTAAAGTTCCAACTATAGAAATCATATGTATCAATAATGATAAATCATTGACTGAGTTTATTACACTGTTTTGTTAAAAATAAATTATAACAACTTGTTAAAAATAAATTGTTGGTAACCTGATTTGTAAGTAAACAAAAGTTGAGTAACCCATTTGTTAGTTTTTAAACTTTATTAATGTAATCGACACTTTGGGAAAACTTTAGTAACCGGAGTGTATAGATTAACCTTTATTATATTTATGCCACGTGGGTTTTTAACCGGTAACAGTGGGTTAAAACTATATGAGTAACCTTATTTTAAAGTAAATAATACATAAGTAACCCAAATGTTATTTTTTAAACTTCCGTAACGTAATTGACATTTTGAGGAAACTTTAGTAACGAGAGTGTATATTAACCCGTTTCAAAAAACGGACTCACAACCTCAAAATTTGGGTTTTCAAAATCCCAATAGCAAGCCTAGGTTTTGACTTCTCTGGTCGGAGAACGCATTAAATATTTACCTAAATCAGTAGGCCTTTGAGCGGATCCCACATTAGCTCCTATCCTTACTGACAAAAAACTTATCAGCCACTAATTAAATTATTATGATGTATTTTTTTATCTATTATTGTCTTATATGAAAAAGTAGACTCAACACTAAGTATAATATACTTTATGTATAGTAAACCAAACACAATTTTAAAGTACCCAAGAGTTATGTTAAATAAGCCAGTTATAAATCTAAGCCCATAGCAAAATTCTTGACATGTACCAAACACGCCCTAATACTACTATTCAGTCTTATTTCGAGTCTTTATTTTACTATTTTAATTTGCCTCTAAAAAATATTTCTTCCATCTTATAATTATAGTTCATCGATAAAAAACTTTAATAAGAATATTATTTTTCAATTTTCTCTCTCTTGTTACATAATGATAATTTTACCAATAACCAATTAATTTATAATTTTTTATTATTTATTATAATACTTTCAAATAAAGATGTTATATTAAACTTAATTTATATTTCCTATTTAATTTTGGAAATAAACAATTAATTTGAGACATTTAAAAATAATAACTTACAATGTAATTTTAAGATGATATATATTTACAAAAATTATTTGTAAGTGTAAAAATTAACGTTTTAGCTATTACTCATAGCACACATTATGCATGTAACTAATAGATCGTATACATGGGGTGAATTGTGTTAACTTCAATTTACTCATACTTTACAAAATTTCTGGCTGTCATGAACATTAAGATCGGAACGTGGACAGAGTAATAGCAAAACAGAGACGGAGTTAGAGAATAAAATTATCATATGTATAAAAAATTTAATACGAATATTTAAATAATAATTAATTTGGGATCAGGTCCTATTTGAAGAAATCGAGATTTCTAGCATAAATATACATTACATGACAACCTCTTAGCTCCGCCCCTATAACAAAATGTAATATAAATAAAGGACAAACCACATAGAAAATTACTCATTTTATATACAATTTCAATTGAAAATATGAGTTTTTTTTCCTAAAATTAAAGTACATAACTTCAAATCATGCAATTTAAGGGTAGTTTTACGTGGTAATCATGTTAAAGTTCATTCAACTTCCTGTTGAGGTTTCTTTATTATGTTATGTTTCTTATATGGGTAAAATAGTTAATTTGACTAAAAGGTTTATGTCTTAATAACACCTCATGTGCTGTGAGATTTAAATAATGGTTTAATATGTGAGATAAATCTATAATATTTTCAACAAAAAGCTTTTTTATAAATTTTATTACTGTAAAAGATGTGGGTGAATCTTACATCTCCGCTCGTTACATAAGCAACAAACTTCCTATAAAAAAGAAGCACATAAATCAAGACTACAAATTCACATAAAACATAATGAAAACTAAAATTTCTTACATCCAGAGACCCTGATTACAAGATTATCAGCTAAACACTAGACACTGCACGGAATATCCTGATCATCATATATATCATGATCATATTAGTCGTAGTATTCATCGTCATTCTTATAATAAGTGTCTTTACATTGTTCTCACACACTAGTAGTCCCATATCCCACATCATACATTTTAGTAGCTACGAATTTTGTCATACCATTATCAATAGTTTTAAATACATCCTTATCATTAAGCTCATCTAAAAGATCATCCCTTTTTCTAGGAACCCGATTCTCTTCATCAAACACAAGCGTAAATTATCCTTTAACAATCTTCTTTTCATTCTTGTCAAATTTCTTAATAATCGAGGTATAACTAGTCATAAAAGTAGCACTATCAGCCTGCCCCAAAAGTTTACTTGAATCACCCAACAAATAAGTACCCCTAGTCGAACCAAAATCATCATTATTTTCAACAAAATTAAGCAAATAAAAAAGATTTTAGTTACTAACCTCTTTGTTGACATCACATCTTTCTTTTTATCGCCACTAGTACTGAAATTCTTTTTATATGCCATTATGTATTCATGGTTGCTAGGTTTAGAGTTCATCTTTAGACCAACCGATACACCCTTAACGTGCTGCTAAGTCTTTTTAACATTCATTGCCACATCCAGTATCGTAACCATAGGACATCCATCTAACAAATTCCTAAAGATCTTGCAATTTGAACATCCATGAGGTTTCCATTTATATATTCAACCCGGATAGTGCTCAAACAAGAAGCCACTGCCTTAAGTTTAGGCATAGCCACCACAATAGTATCCTTCAATTATGCATCAACACGAAGCTCAATCATTGATCTAGCATAGCTTGACCTACGCTATGATTGCTTACACATATCATAAGTATAAGAGTCCAATATCAAGAGAGTACCAAGTTTTATAGCAATTTCACTTAAACCATCCACACGAAACGCCGTCATAAGGACACCATGCAATTGAACTCAAATCGAAATATTACAAAAATCTTATTCATATTCGGGTCCTATGTTTCAGAATAATAGGATTATATCGGATAAACCAATGATCATTTTCAAGCATATAGCATCCAGACCTCCAAAGAGTTAAATTAGAAGAAAAACAACCTAATAAACGAGTTAAGCATTAATTTAACTTATCAAATTTAGTCCAAGTGTTCCTAACAAAATTAGCAACAACGTGTATGCCATTCTTTTACCCGAGGAGAACAGATACACCAAATTGGCATACTTTTTTGCTAGTTACACGGATGGGATCCAACATGATCGTAACCTCAGCTCGACTCGTGCTAGTGTTAGCAAGATATGAAGCTAGAACAATTATTACTCGGTTCACTACTAAATAAGTTAGCAAGTTATGTACCTTATTTAGGATCAGGAGTAACATACGACTTCCGATCCTTTTGAATATCTAAAACATTCGTATACTAGTATCCAGATTATCCGCAAAAGGTTGTACACTACTAGTAACATGATCATCCCTTATTGAACTCTCCTCCCCCAAAAAAAACTACACATGCAAACCAGATTAACCAATAGAGAACACAACACGTCTTGAAGATAATATGATCAACACAAACCTTAAGGCTTATGTAAATCGAACGAATAAGTCCGGTAAATATAGAAACTTAACACGCAAAGGTGATTAGCAGATAGTAATCAATGAATCAAAAGCGCCTAATATCAGAAAGCCATACATGTAAAATCATAAAACACGATTGAGAAAAAAAACCCTAAGCGAACAGAAAAGCCTTTGCAACTTAATTGATTGAACAGTAAATCAAGTAAAGATATAAAATTGGCAAGAGCTAATCATAATCTTTAGCAACATCTATGCTTGAATATTGAAGATAGTTAAGATGCCTTTTCTGTTATTGCTAGTTTTGTAATGTTATTCCTTTTTATGATATAGCTATTTTATAAAAATTAATCTAAATGAACTCACTAGCTTCTTATTAAGCAATTGGATTAACTTATACTGTAGAACATTTGCATTCATTAGTCTCTATATTATAGAGGAGAATCACGAATCCGTAGGCACACTGATTCTCCTCTATAACCCAATAAACTATAATTTCTCTCCTCTCTCACAAAGTTTCCCTTCCCTCACAAAAAAACACGCACTGGCACCTACTGTAAAAACCCGCATCAAAATATCATGAACAGTAAACATGAACAGTGAATACACGAAAATACGATAAAATTAAAACTTTCCATTTATAATATATTACACGTGTCACGACATTAAATAACATGTATTTACGTATATTATAAATGTGACGTGTTCACGATATATTAAATTCACGACAATTAAACACGAACGTACATGAACATTTAACTTAACATAAAAAGCTACGGGTTTCGTCGTGGGCTTCATGTAGGCCGCGGATAAGGGCAAAGAAAGGAAAAGAATGGGCCTTTTGGCCCATGACCCAATATTAGTACAAGTTTAATAAAAACTCCAGGAAACCACATAATACAGTTTTTATTAAATTTCAAGAAACCCTAATATCTCTCTCTCTCCCTTCTTGTCGTCGACCACCAAGAACACCACAAAGGTGTTTGTTCAGTTTTGATCTTGGAAAGCTACGTGTTTGTGTTTGTGTTTGTGTTTGTGTTCGTGTTTGTAAACCCTAAACTACTACGCATTCGGTATTAATCATAACCCTTTCTTTTCATTCTTTTCATTCTTTTTATGTTTTATTATGATTTCATGTGAGAAACCTTAAAAACGAATCATAAACATGTTAGTGTAATCAATAAAACATGTTAAAGGATTGTATGGGTGTTGGTTTTGTTCGGCCGAGACACCTAGGGTCTCGGCTTGGCTTGGTTGGGTCGGACGCACGACATGGAACCCCGAGTTGGGTCGGGGTATAGTGTGGTTTGGTTTTTGGTTTGATTTAGTGTCAACCGAGACCTCATGGGTCTCGGTGGGACTTGTTTTTGGCTCGGGCAACAAAACAGTGGGAACCGGCTTGAGCCGGGGCCACTTTTGGCTTAGCAGTGGCTAGCCGAGTGGCTAACCAGGGGGAACTTAAACTGTCAGCGGCAACCGGCTAGGTCGGGTAGCCACTGACGAGCTGTTTGGTTTTGGCTTATGGTTCGACTTGTTATTAAACACGGGTTCGAGATTCGGGAACTTGTAAAATCAGTTTATTTAATTAGTTTAACAAGACTTAGGTTAAATTATGTTGTCTAAATAATTCATGTCATAACCTAAGTATTTAATTTAATTAAACATGTATTTTAATTAAATTCTTATAATGTATAGTTTACTAAAGTAACTAAGTTAATTATCTAATAAGCTGTAAAACTTGAACCATGACTTGTATTTTACTAAATAAAGTTTACTTGACATTAATAATCCAGCTTATTTCTAATTATGAAAACTTATTACTTTTGGAAACTTTCTATTTTTAGAAACTTACTATTTATGGAAACCTACTATTTTTAGAAAGTTACTTAATATTACAATACAAGTATTATAATACCATACTACATGAATAATAAACAACAAAATACAAGAATAACTATAGATTAACACTTAAAATAGTTAAAACATGACATAACATGAATAATAAGCTAAGAACACACAAAACCAGTAAAATGCATGTATCTCTCATGTAGTAAAATCGTACACGTTTTAGGAAAAACGCGTATAATCGGCAAGTATTAAATGTTCACGTTTAGGAAAACGCGAATGCTCAATAAGTGCAAGTTCGTTCTTGAAGGAGGTGTGTGATGTATGCCAATTATTTAAAAACAATGTTTGGATTAGTGAACTTTTTGGGTTTGAGAAGAAAGAAAATTAAAAGACGAGTTACGCTAAATTACACTACGACGTAAAACGTAAAACGCGACGAAAATAAAAATTTAAACTAAAAAGTAATTAAAAATCAAAATTAAGTCTAAAATAATATAAATAAGAATAAAAATTCAATAAATAAATTTTAAAATAATTAAATATTTAATTTTAAATGCTAATTAAAGCCCTAAAATTAAATATAATTAACAAAAAGTCCAAATTATATTTTATTAAACTAATACCTCACTTATATTAATTAAAAACTAAAAAGTATTTTTCCTAATTTTTTTAAAACTATTTTTCTATTTTTAAAATGCTAAAAACAATTTTATATTAAAATAATGATAAATAATAATAAAATAATAGGAAAAATAAAATTTCTTTTCTAAAAATTCTATTTTAACTAAATTAACAAGGGAAAAATGAAAGAGTTTGAAAAAAACTTTAAAAAATTGACCAAATGAAGCTAAAAACAAAAGTACCCCTAGGTATTCCAAATTGAGAGTACTTATGTGTTGTCCGATATATCACCAGAGATAAGTCTTGTCCAAGATCAGTGTTGTCCGATATTGGACAACAATAAAAAAATAAAAAAATAGATCGTTCTCGGAAAACAAAGGGAAAAGTTACTATATGATTTTGGAGCTCGTTTTTGTTAATTTTAAGCTTGTTTGTCGATGTTTTTGGGCACAAACGGCACCCCTACAACCAGTTGGTTGTAGGGAGTCAACACAATCACAAGAACACAAACACTAAACACCAATTTTACACAGATCCACACAAATTCAGGGCAAAAACACAAAAAAATGCAGAAAATGAAGGCTAAAGCTATGTTGATGGCCTGGTGGGCAAATTAAGGCAAGACAGTGGATTTTCTTGCTAATATTAGCTACCCATAAGTAAAGCGACTCCTAATAACAAATAATAGTACCCTAGGCTAACCCTAGATATATAAGTGAACCAAAGATCAAGTCTAAAAGCACAAGTAAAGAACCTAAAAATTTGTTGGTGAACAAATGTTCACAGAAACCAGGTCTAGGGCCTAGTTGTGAAAACAATGGCTAAAATACGGGTTATCACCATCCAAAGGCTCCCACACTAGACTACCAGCTAACTCACCCTAATACTATCCTAAACTTAACCTATTTAAACCAAAAATCAACTCCAAGTCACAACTACCATACCTTAAGGCTCCTACTGTGGACAACAGCTTGGGGTTTAGTGGTTCTTAGGTCTAGTCAGTGAGCTACGAAGTGAGATTTGACCTCCCGAAACCACCTAAAACACTACTACAAGATATAGCACATCAAGTTCAACCTAAAACCTACCAAAGAATCTAAAAATTAAGCCAAGAATTCTAATATTTTACCCCAAGAATCCTGCTGATATGACTAGTAGGAGACAAGGGAGATTTGTTAATTACTTTGGTAACTCGGTGAGATTCGGAGCACCACAAATTGACTTTTAGCTAAACGAAACACAACTTGTCCAACATAAAATCCTAGATTACGCTAACATCTAACCATGAACCAAATTTTAAGTTCCTAAATATAAGAAACAAAGTAAAAGAAGCTGCTAGTATAATTTTTTGCATAAACAAAAAGTTGGTATGGTGGTTCGCTGTGAAAACAGTGGTGTTTACTAGCTTTTTTTACCCTACCAAACCTTACACAACCTAAATACCATCTAATATACTACTAATATGGCCTATAAAGTAACTATGACCCAATTTCCAAGTCCTATAAATCAAGATTCAGCCTAAGTGAGCTGTTGATGCAATCTATATGGACAGAAAAGGTTTTGTTTTTTTGATAGACCAACCAATGAATTTTAAACCGCTAACCTTGTATCAAAACAAACATTAATTCTATCAAAAACAAGCATACCTCTCTATATTCTACCATGTTCTAATAGTAAGGCAAACTTCAAAGCACAAACCACTTAAATAAAGGTGAAATAAAACTACTGAATGCAGTTTAACCCTATTTCCTTTAACCTAAACTTCTAAACATGCCAGTTTGATTTTTTTTTACTTTATACTAACTGAAATAAATACGCAGAACAATAAACATAGGCTATTTGAGCGTGTTCAAGTCCTTCTTATCATCTACATATGCCATCCATATCAGGTAAAAAGTATAACCAAACACCCTTATGATTACTAAAACCAGAATTTGCAAATCACTTATGAACAACACAACTTCAATTCATCCTATACTAACATGCAGTTGTAATAATCATAAAATAGAAAGATTCAAGCCCTAAGGCTAACAAGACTAAAAAATCACATTAGCATCCAATTTGTGGAAAAACTTAATAAGGGAGTTCAAAGTGTACCTTCACTTGCCCTTGTTTAGGTCAAGTGATTCCACCAGCTTTTGTAAGATATTCTGACCCCTTGAACCTTATGACCTTAGCTGATGGTCTCTTTGTTGGTAGGATAACAACTGTCCCAAAGAGATAATGCAATGAAGGAAAAATGATGGTGATTTGTCGTCTTGTTCCCTACACATACACCACAAAAGGAACAAAACCAAGTACCCAAAGACTGAATAGCAGGCTTTTTTGTCACAAAAGCTTGTTACTAGTTTTTTGATACAGTGAACTTTTAAGCAAACAAAACAAGAAATTCCAGATTTTAGCATAAAACTTTGAAACAACTTTGAATTTTGAAATTACAAGTGACAAAAATTAACACTACTCAAAGGCCCACCACATAAGCTTATGTGTCAAATGAGCTTATGAAATAGCTTAAAAGTTTGTGTATCTAAAAAAAACAGCTTGTCCAATAATATTTTGAACAAAAACTGACTTTTGATAATTCTACACTAACATTTGCATATAAATGAAAATGATTTAACTAAAACAAGAAATTAAATGAAACTCAGCTATGCAAGATTTATAAAAATAATACTTTAGCTATTCATTGATTTTAAAAAATAATACAAAGCCGGAACAAATCCCTCTCACAGCCTGAGGGGTCTTTATATAGGGCAACTAGGAACATTCTAGGCTACATAAAAAGAAATAAACCCTAATCTATCTAATACCAGATATACCCTTGGACGAATTTGAGAAGATACCCTATAGATGCTCTTTTTGAATTGGTGTTCTAGATGGTCTTTGGAGCCTTGTGATGATAGATGTGTTGTGACAGGGGAATCTTTGATCTCAACCCTTCAATGAAACGTTTTTACAATGCCAAGCAATCTTGAGTGTTGACTGGTCTTCTTTGCTGTCAAAAAAGTATGAACCCGTGATATGGTGTGAGCTGTTGGGGAGACAAGGATGGTCACTATCTGGGCTTGGGATATGTTTGGTGGGGGTTTAATTATCAATTGGTAAAGGTAATTGTGAGAACCCCTTTGTTTGTACGATCTGGGTAAATCGGAGATTAGGGAGATGGTGATTAGCACAGTGGTTGTTTATCAGTCCTTTCCTTTCTAAATAATAACTTCGACCAATTGAGTGAAGGTATTAACCAAACCGGGTATTGGATGGGCTGGTTGGCTTTTAGATGGGTATGGGTTTACTTTGTCCACCTATAGTCACTTGCTTTCCAAAAGTCAGTCAAACAAAGTCTTGCAGCAATTTTGTCACACCCCCAGTTTATCAGAGTAAGGCAACACAATGGGGTGCGACGGTCATGACTATCACAAGACATAGATACAAAGAACGACTATTTAAAAGTCGTTTTCATTTAATTAAAATCATAAAACTTGTTCGGAAGCGAATTACACAATATCATAATAAAACATTGTTTCAAAAGACTTTCACATTGATCCAAATATCCATACACTAGTCACGACCATTTTTATTAAAAATCTCCCATGCACAACCACGTCACTCCTCCGTCTTGATACCTGAGAAAAACATTGCTAAAGCGTCAACACAAAGGTTGGTGAGTTCATAGGTTTAAGTTTAAATAGTGTGATGAACCATAAGATTTAATCAGGCAACCGGCATATAACCAAACATGGCTATAATCAAAATAGTATACGTTTGTATTCCTACGCCTAAGCTCGTGACACCGAAGCGTTTACCAACCAACAAGATAAAATGAGAGCCCGAGCAAATGCCTATCCCAAAGCATTCGTAACGACTCAAATGTAAGTGTATCTAATTTGGTCACACAACCAACATTAGATAGGGATGTCAATCCCAATAGATCTATCCATAACATTTGCGCTTACACACAAGTAATTAACGGTTCATGATAGTGGGCTAAAAGCAACTTAGGATATCGGGGACTTAGACATCACGTAGGCAAACGTATCAAGTTTTAGCACTTATATTCATCCGTAAAAATAAGCAATGTTCTCACCCCAAAAGTATATTAAAACATGTAAAAAGCGGGGCTATGAAACTCACCTCGAGTGGTAGCAAGATTATAATGGCACAATTGTAGTAACAGGAAACGATGGCTCAAAACAATCCGTAGCCTAGATTAAATAAAGTATGTATCACTATACATGTAAAATGACAATAAACGTAGCATCTAGTCCCCTAGTATGTGCTTGAGTTTTTAATAAAATGAAAGATTTTAACACTTGTAAACGTTTAACGTCTAATAATAATGTAATCGTGTAATCGGGATGTATTTAGAAATATCGAAGATTACGTAATCGGGATAGTTTATTTAAACGGGTCGCTTAATGGGTCAATTATCCTAAATACATTTTATATTTTTGTTACAAAAATATATTAACTAAATTTATTTTTAGTTAACAAAGTTTAAAAGTTATAAATTTAAAAGTTATAATAACTTTCTTATGTAATTATTATAAATAAAAACATGTCAGATTTTCTTTAAGGAAAGAATTATGTCGCTTGTGGGGAACAGGAAACATGTCATATGGAAGTCTTCAATTCAACAATTGGCAAATTGGTACGTCGTTCTTTTGACTCGGCCTAAAAAGGAGGATCTCGACAATCTTTCGGCGGCAATAGCGGGTTCAATAGTAGCTCGCGGAGTAAACCATAAGTACCGTCGGGTAGCTAGCCGGGTGGTCTATAAGTAGGCGTCATAAGTTTTATAAAGAGATGGCGTTTGAGAGGTTTAAATCGGGTTCGAATCAATGGTCGTGCAACATTTTTTTTTAAAAGAAAAGAATTTAACGAGTCATTTTCGATCTCGGCTATAGTTCCCGATAACGACTTTTGGGTCGAACCAAAAGTAGTCCCGTGTAGACGGCATGGCCGTCTACAACTTCCGTTATTCGACAATCTCGGGCAAAGTCGTTTTGGGGGTCAAAAGAGGTCGTAAAAAGTCGAGTCACTACTATGACAACAAGTCTTATATGTTTACTTATTTATGCTAGTTCGTTCTTAATGGGGCGTTTTCAAAAGCCTTTCCTGAGCTCAATACTTGATCATTTCAAGTAATTCTCTGTGCATCTAAAAGTTTGTAGTAGTGGCTATGTCGCGAGCTACATGGCTCGACCCATAGCTCGCTGTTTTTCCTTAAAATTAGGTCCAAAAGTGGTGGTTTGGTACATCTTTGAATTGTTTACTACTCTCGTCTTATCCCCTGTCATCATTCCCACTGTTAAAAGGTCTTGGGCTAACACCTATAAGGATCCCGTCACACACTTCTTGTGTGACTTAACCCCCACGTTTCAACCTACACTTCAAAGTCACGATTGGGTTACAATATCATCGTTAAGTCATGGCATACAAATCCCCGACATTTTGACACGCTTATGTAGTCATATAAAAACATGGTTTTTGCTCCTTGTCCTTCACATTTTGATAACAGGTTCTTATTTTTTTTTGAAACCCACATCACGCGTGGTATCGACTTGTTATATTACTATGGTTTGAACGTAGTTAGTTTGGGTCGCTTTATGTCATGACGTAGAGAAGAGATTCATGCAAGGTTCGAAATATGTTTCCTTGTAACTTCACTATGTTAGTTCTTCTTTTATATTGTAAAACATATTTCAAGCACATACCTAGGATTTACTAGCGTCTATAATATAACAATCAAGGGAAAACAAATGAACAAATACTTACAAGAGTCCTTAGCTAAGACGAGAGAATGGGATGAACAAAACACAATCACTTTTAAGTTAAACCCCAAGTAATATCACAAGACCCTTAACCTTCTTGGCAGCGGCTACCTCCACCACAGGAGGGAGAGATGGATGTTGTCATTTTTATTTGCTAAGTGTGTGTAATTTGCACAGTGTGATATGTTATTGAAAGGTTACTCTATTTATAGTGAAGCTAAGTAGCTATGAGTGTTTACTAACTTAGTTAGGGTTTTTACCAATTAGTTGCATCTTAACTAGTCACATTAACTAGAAAAGTACCATGAAAATTGAAGAAGAAATGGGGAAGTGGTAAAGATGAAATAGGATGTGAGTTGTGGCAGTGGGGAAGAAGAAAAACTATTTCCAAAGTTTGACTTGTACAATATATAGAGTATATTTGTGTTGTATAATGGGCAATAGGGAAAGTGAGGAGACCGAGTTTAAATTTTAGTCAAAAGATAGAAGAGAGAAACGTGTGTAAGAGAGGGGATAGGGGGTCCGGTTCTAGTACATGGGGTTAGTAGGGATTTTGGTTATTTTTGTTATTTTCTTTTGTAAAAGTAGTATTTTGGATAAGTGATAACTGATATATTTATACAAGTTTGTTGTAAGGATTCAAAAGAGTGAAAGTTTACAAAATGTTAAAAATTTAGAAGGGTTGTCCATATTTAGAAGTGTCAGTGTTAGGCTTAATGTACGTTTAGCGTCAAATGGGACACGAAAATTACTTGAGTCGTAGTATACCGAATGGCGGTTCGAATCCAATGAAGTGTTGCTAGTTTTTAATGATACACTTTAATTTAACAACTAAAATATAAATAATAAAATTTATCCAAGAAAAATAGTTCCGTGAGAGCGATGTTTATTTTATATAACTTTCATATTCGTACATATTTTACGCGTAACCAATCGGGAATATCAATAGACACACAAGCCTAACCCGAACTATCGCGTTTCACGTAAATTAAATAGATTCAAAATTCACGTTTGTGACATCCGACATCCCTTAAGTTTGAGCTTCGACCCCGAAGCTCATACTTCGATGAAACTTATCTAATTAAAAAGATGAAGATATTTAAGCTTAAATTGGTCTTAACGTTCCCAAGTAAATTTGGGTCCTCTTTGTGCATTCCAAGGCACTTTTACGATTGGTATATGACTTTGTCTAAGTTGTTTTATTTCACGGTCTACAATTTCCACGAGTTCATCCACACGTTAAATTGTGTTTTACTCAAATGGCGTTTCGTTCTTCTCATTATTATAAAAAAAAATTATTATTTTTTTTATTTTTTTTTCTGACTCTAATCTATTTGAGTTTAATTGTCGTCAAAACAATTGCCGCTCTTAGTATTTTTCGTGTCATACACGCTCTTGCTTGTGATAGTGGGTAAGGAAATAATCGTACTAGGTTTACTCGTATCGCGTACTCGATGTTCTTGCTTAAGACGGTAGAAAAATGTTCGACGTTCATATCACATAATAGATTTTTCTTTGACGAATAGGGCAACTTGAATATATTCTAATAATACTAATATATTTCATTTTTACGATGACTACTATGAGCATGCTCGCGTTCGACCACGATCATACGTAGTTGATCAGGCTATGTACGTCTCGGGACAAACGGTTGCATCCTCCTTTTCATCATAATTTAACTCTTTGAGGTTGTAATTTATATATTGGTAGTCCATATTTCAGTTCGTTCGTTACCATTATTCACTTTCACAATCAACAAATTAGTTCATAGTTCATTTTATTTGTTATCATTGCTCACTTTTAACAATCAACAAAATAATTTACATACTTATTTGTACTAGTTCTCGTCAAGTTTATCAATATTTTCCAAATCAAGTTGTTCGTAAAATAGATTTTTCCAAATCTTTACATTGTATTCCTTACTAAAAATGTTTCAACATTAGTCGCGGTGTTTTATACATTAAGTTGGTCGTCACGCCATATTTTCCAAAACTTTGCATGATAGTCTATATCAAAACAATTCGTCATCAATCGTGTAATTTTTGTCAGTAATACCTTTACTGATTTTACCAAAACGTTTTATCAAAATTTCTAACATTCTTACTAATAAAGTTTTCGGTGATGGTTCCTTCAAAGTATTTTTTTTTATTTCTAAATTTTTATAATATTTTCCAAAAATATTTTATAAAACTATTTCTAAAAAAAATATTTGATAAATTTTTTTCCGACATATATAAAAATATTGTAGGATAAAAACAATTTCTTAAGTAAAAGCTTCATAAGATATAAAAGATAAGTTTTAAAAATAACTGGAAACAATTAAATATAAAATTTTAAAGTACGATTACATAACCCAATTTTTGTTGGTGGTGACATCGACGGATGTCGAGTCATTTGATCTTCATAAAAATAAATTATTTAATATTCCACATCAGTCACTCAATTCTATCACAGAATTTTCCAGAGTTTTGATCATGCTTTATTACATCGCATATACTTCGGTCAATTTGTTTTTATCTCAAAATTGTTCAATTTGTTTAATCCAATCAACTAGTTAATTCCATCACAAGAATTTCACCACAAAAATTATTCATTTTGTTTTTATCTGTCATTTGTTCATAATCATTATATGCACTTTTATGTTCGACACACGCTATTAGGATTTTTAAGAAGTAACCACCATTCACATATAGGGTTCTCAAGCTTTGTGACATGCGATAACCCCTTTAATTTAAAAAAATAACACAATCCGAGTTCTTCCTTTAATATTAGCTGTTATATCATAGTTTGTAAATTTATCATAGCTTCTTAGCAACTTAGTTACAAACCAATGGACTAGAACTATTAAATCTATCTATGTATAATTTCTCCAACATAAATTTTCTCCTTGACTTGCATTCAACTTACGCGTCAGCATATTTCCGGATAGTTTTCATATTTTTGTAATACTAATTTATGTTTGTTCCTTATGATATAGTACTTTGTGGAGTATTACAGGAGTAATACTTTATATAAAGTGTTTATTGTCATATGTTGTATACAAATAGAGACGGCGAATTTAATCATTTTAGTGCTCGCACACGATAAAAACTAATGGTACTAATGCACCGTTTTAGTCAAACGTCAATGAGGTAATCACCTTGTCAGATAGTGTAAGTCTTATCCATCCCCGAGGAAATTCACTGAAAATCTTAAGTTGTGTTACAACTGGCACTTGACTAAGCTTCGCAACCCAATCAAACAAGAACAGCCTTGAGGTCTAGTCAAGTATTAGTCGTTAAACTTCTTAATATTTTTGGTGAATTTACTCGTCTTTAGATATTACTCACACAATTTAACATTGATTAAACCCACATAAAACCCATCATATATGTTATAACATAATGATCACACTAATCTCGCAATATGTAAATTCATGAGCTTTACCATCCTCAAGAACACTCATCAAAAACCCTAAGTCGTATAACGACTGACACTTAACTTAGTCTCGCAACCCAATCAAACAAGAACAGCCTTGAGACCTTGCTAAGTATCGTTATACCCCTTAACATTTTTGATGATCTGTCTTGGTTTTCGGTTTACTCACTACTTATCATCAACCATTACTAAATCTCACCGCGCCCAAATACTGTTTTGGCGTATATTTTATTCGGCGTATATCGATATAGGGTAACATAAAAACACACAAGTGTTTAAATAGTTCATAGTAGTCCAGTGGACTGTTTTTAACAAAATACGTAATAGCATAAGTATGTGTATTTTTTTTTTACTCCAAATAAACATGGCACAAACCATCTTAGTTCGATTTAAACATGGCACAAACCATCTTAGTTTGATTAAGCATGGCACAAACCATTTTATTAGCACAACAATCTAAACAAGGATGTTAAGTCTTTTACTTCAAAATATAAGAAAAAAATCGTCTTAGTACACATTCCTATAAGTACATCTTACATAAGGATCATTAAAACAAGGCATAATATACTTAATGCTAATAACACGTAGAAATCAAGTTTTAAACTAATCATGGCAAATCACATGGAACAATTCAAGTCACAACTTACTTTTATCGAAGACGCGGAGTGAAGTGGTTCTTGGAGATTTTTGAGTCAGTTATAGTCTAGAATTATTTTCCCCAAAATTAAATTTTTGACTCGCGTTTATAAAAATTATTTTTTTTAAAATAACCTAGTTCTCTATAACTACAGCTCTGATACCAATCTGTCACACCCCCAGTTTATCAGAGTAAGGCAACACAATGGGGTGCGACGGTCATGACTATCACAAGACATAGATACAAAGAACGACTATTTAAAAGTCGTTTTCATTTAATTAAAATCATAAAACTTGTTCGGAAGCGAATTACACAATATCATAATAAAACATTGTTTCAAAAGACTTTCACATTGATCCAAATATCCATACACTAGTCACGACCATTTTTATTAAAAATCTCCCATGCACAACCACGTCACTCCTCCGTCTTGATACCTGAGAAAAACATTGCTAAAGCGTCAACACAAAGGTTGGTGAGTTCATAGGTTTAAGTTTAAATAGTGTGATGAACCATAAGATTTAATCAGGCAACCGGCATATAACCAAACATGGCTATAATCAAAATAGTATACGTTTGTATTCCTACGCCTAAGCTCGTGACACCGAAGCGTTAACCAACCAACAAGATAAAATGAGAGCCCGAGCAAATGCCTATCCCAAAGCATTCATAACGACTCAAATGTAAGTGTATCTAATTTGGTCACACAACCAACATTAGATAGGGATGTCAATCCCAATAGATCTATCCATAACATTTGCGCTTACACACAAGTAATTAACGGTTCATGATAGTGGGCTAAAAGCAACTTAGGATATCAGGGACTTAGACATCACGTAGGCAAACGTATCAAGTTTTAGCACTTATATTCATCCGTAAAAATAAGCAATGTTCTCACCCCAAAAGTATATTAAAACATGTAAAAAGCGGGGCTATGAAACTCACCTCGAGTGGTAGCAAGATTATAATGGCACAATTGTAGTAACAGGAAACGATGGCTCAAAACAATCCGTAGCCTAGATTAAATAAAGTATGTATCACTATACATGTAAAATGACAATAAACGTAGCATCTAGTCCCCTAGTATGTGCTTGAGTTTTTAATAAAATGAAAGATTTTAACACTTGTAAACGTTTAACATCTAATAATAATGTAATCGTGTAATCGGGATGTATTTAAAAATATCGAAGATTACGTAATCGGGATAGTTTATTTAAACGGGTCGCTTAATGGGTCAATTATCCTAAATACATTTTATATTTTTGTTACAAAAATATATTAACTAAATTTATTTTTAGTTAACAAAGTTTAAAAGTTATAAATTTAAAAGTTATAATAACTTTCTTATGTAATTATTATAAATAAAAACATGTCAGATTTTCTTTAAGGAAAGAATTATGTCGCTTGTGGGGGAACAGGAAACATGTCACATGGAAGTCTTCAATTCAACAATTGGCAAATTGGTACGTCGTTCTTTTGACTCGGCCTAAAAAGGAGGATCTCGACAATCTTTCGGCGGCAATAGCGGGTTCAATAGTAGCTCGCGGAGTAAACCATAAGTACCGTCGGGTAGCTAGCCGGGTGGTCTATAAGTAGGCGTCATAAGTTTTATAAAGAGATGGCGTTTGAGAGGTTTAAATCGGGTTCGAATCAATGGTCGTGCAACATTTTTTTTTAAAAGAAAAGAATTTAACGAGTCATTTTCGATCTCGGCTATACTTCCCGATAACGACTTTTGGGTCGAACCAAAAGTAGTCCCGTGTAGACGGCATGGCCGTCTACAACTTCCGTTATTCGACAATCTCGGGGAAAAGTCGTTTTGGGGGTCAAAAGAGGTCGTAAAAAGTCGAGTCACTACTATGACAACAAGTCTTATATGTTTACTTATTTATGCTAGTTCGTTCTTAAAGGGGCGTTTTCAAAAGCCTTTCCTGAGCTCAATACTTGATCATTTCAAGTAATTCTCTGTGCATCTAAAAGTTTGTAGTAGTGGCTATGTCGCGAGCTACATGGCTCGACCCATAGCTCGCTGTTTTTCCTTAAAATTAGGTCCAAAAGTGGTGGTTTGGTACATCTTTGAATGGTTTACTACTCTCGTCTTATCCCCTGTCATCATTCCCACTGTTAAAAGGTCTTTGGCTAACACCTATAAGGATCCCGTCACACACTTCTTGTGTGACTTAACCCCCACGTTTCAACCTACACTTCAAAGTCACGATTGGGTTACAATATCATCGTTAAGTCATGGCATACAAATCCCCGACATTTTGACACGCTTATGTAGTCATATAAAAACATGGTTTTTGCTCCTTGTCCTTCACATTTTGATAACAGGTTCTTATTTTTTTTTGAAACCCACATCACGCGTGGTATCGACTTGTTATATTACTATGGTTTGAACGTAGTTAGTTTGGGTCGCTTTATGTCATGACGTAGAGAAGAGATTCATGCAAGGTTCGAAATATGTTTCCTTGTAACTTCACTATGTTAGTTCTTCTTTTATTTTGTAAAACATATTTCAAGCACATACCTAGGATTTACTAGCGTCTATAATATAACAATCAAGGGAAAACAAATGAACAAATACTTACAAGAGTCCTTAGCTAAGACGAGAGAATGGGATGAACAAAACACAATCACTTTTAAGTTAAACCCCAAGTAATATCACAAGACCCTTAACCTTCTTGGCAGCGACTACCTCCACCACAGGAGGGAGAGATGGATGTTGTCATTTTTATTTGCTAAGTGTGTGTAATTTGCACAGTGTGATATGTTATTGAAAGGTTACTCTATTTATAGTGAAGCTAAGTAGCTATGAGTGTTTACTAACTTAGTTAGGGTTTTTACCAATTAGTTGCATCTTAACTAGTCACATTAACTAGAAAAGTACCATGAAAATTGAAGAAGAAATGGGGAAGTGGTAAAGATGAAATAGGATGTGAGTTGTGGCAGTGGGGAAGAAGAAAAACTATTTCCAAAGTTTGACTTGTACAATATATAGAGTATATTTGTGTTGTATAATGGGCAATAGGGAAAGTGAGGAGACCGAGTTTAAATTTTAGTCAAAAGATAGAAGAGAGAAACGTGTGTAAGAGAGGGGATAGGGGGTCCGGTTCTAGTACATGGGGTTAGTAGGGATTTTGGTTATTTTTGTTATTTTCTTTTGTAAAAGTAGTATTTTGGATAAGTGATAACTGATATATTTATACAAGTTTGTTGTAAGGATTCAAAAGAGTGAAAGTTTACAAAATGTTAGAAATTTAGAAGGGTTGTCCATATTTAGAAGTGTCAGTGTTAGGCTTAATGTACGTTTAGCGTCAAATGGGACACGAAAATTACTTGAGTCGTAGTATAGCGAATGGCGGTTCGAATCCAATGAAGTGTTGCTAGTTTTTAATGATACACTTTAATTTAACAACTAAAATATAAATAATAAAATTTATCCAAGAAAAATAGTTCCGTGAGAGCGATGTTTATTTTATATAACTTTCATATTCGTACATAGTTTACGCGTAACCAATCGGGAATATCAATAGACACACAAGCCTAACCCGAACTATCGCGTTTCACGTAAATTAAATAGATTCAAAATTCACGTTTGTGACAAATTTCACTCATATCCTTTGATAATCATTTAGGGTAAATTGCATTTTTGGCCCTTGCAACTTTTTCAAATGTGGAATAAGGATCTTTCATGTAATTTTGGCATTCTCCAAGGACTAATGGTGACATATCTTGAAACTTTAGGACCATACATGTATAAATAAGTTTTACAAGGGTCAAAAGTGACAAGTCTTCAAAATATGAGGGACCAGTCAAGCATCTTGACATTCTTCAAACTTCAAGGGTAATTTTGGAAAATCATGATTCGGGTCCGGTTCTTTGTGCGGCTTCGTTTCCCGTGTTCATTTTTGCTTGATCCCTTTGATCTTTTGTTTGCTTATGCGTTTTTATAAAAAAAAAGCAAAAGGGGTATATATCTATAGTATTAGTTTGCTTATGCGTTTTATATACCTACTTCCTTGATAATTTCGTTGTGACAATGGCAGGTTTTGAATCCCGGTTCTATGGATACGCTTCTTCGGGTATCTAACGGTTTCGAGTATCCTTTGGTCTGGGCAAATGCATATCAAGGTATATAAAAAATACTAAATTTGAAAGCTAGGTGTTGAGGGAGCTTGGTGGAGGCAAAAAGGCCAGCTCTATGATGATTACATCTAAAATTGGTTTTGGCATTTTCTCATTCATAATGTTTAAAAAATGCAGGCCTCATAGAGAGTATTGATGGAAGCACGCTTATAGTTATGAACAGCAGTGGATATATCGAGCACCACATGTTACAATAACTTCTATAAGCAGAAAACTTTAAAAATAAGCCACAATGAATACGCTTATGTTACATAATCCAAAAACCAAATAAGCCCAATCTGATTATATGTGCCGAAACAAACACCTCCTAATCTTGTTTGGCTGATCTTTGACCAATAACTATTGTCTTTTTCTATTACCATGGATTTCAATAAGTTTGACCTTTCTTTGAAGCAGTAGCGGTGGGGAATAATGATTCTACTTAGGAAACTTCTTTATTAGAAAGAACGCTTGCATTCTAGCCTAGATATCGTCCTACTGCTAAGGATGTAATTTTTATTTTATTTTACAATACTCTATAATTACAGTCAATTTTGCTTTGTCCATGTTTTACATTATTTTATACCAATTACATCAACATAGTGCATATACTCTTTCATATCGACGTCATGTTAGGCGGGTTAGGTGGTATGCTGCAACATCTTTTGGGAAAGACAATTAGGGTTCTTGGGGTGAGTCAAGATGGGTAGTTTAGGGTATGGGGTGGGTTGAATCGCAATTGTTTTTGTCTTATGCCTAAAGGGTTACACGTATTGCATACAATATAGAAACTGGAAAGGCCACTTTTGCCCCTCTCTAGTATTAAAATTATAGGACAGTTAACGAGTCAAATACATTTAGAAAAACATTTTTGGAGGTTATCGTAGTATCTTCGCTTTCTGATAACCACAAAAGAAGATGCACCCGCTGGATAACTGATGATGTGTTTTAACTCCAGGGATGCATCTGCAGGAGCAAAAATAGGTGTCTTCTACTACAAAAAAACAAAGGATGCATTGAAGTGGACTTGTAGTTTCTGTGTCCAACTGAATGCGACCAGAATCTGAATGCGACCAGAATCTATAAAAAATCTTCCCTATTTCCAGAATAATGGCTTATGTTCCAGTGGCAGGGGTTCGGTAGATCTCTCAACTTCTAGGATTAGGATAGAGGATCCAATTGGTAGTCTAATAGTAATAATAACATAGGGGCTATATTTCGGGACCGTGAAACCGAGTGGAAGGATTAGGATCCTGACTATGATAGGAGCTATGACAAGTATGTGTCTTCGCAAAAAAAGTTTTGATTATTGGGCATTCATTGTACCAATCTACCAAATTGATGTTTGAATCATATTGTCATATTGTAGCTATTAAGGGTAACAAAGTGGGTCGTCATGGCAGGTTAGTCTAAAAGGTTCAGAAGGGGTAATTTTGTTGTGCTGGTTAAAAAGGGATGGGTCAGGTTGGATTGTCGCGGAACACCCTTTGAATAAAATTACTCAGGAGGTTATGAAATTATATGCATCAAAGCTGTGTGTGGGATGGCTTTTGACCGTTTGACCACTCTCTTGAGCTAATTTCTTTGTTTGTTCTATGTAAAATAACATACCCAATTGGTTTTAGAATTGCTATATTTCTGGGCTCAGTTTCTGTTAAAGTTATTAGATATCTAGATTTATTGTAACACCCCATTTAATGTGATACAGTAAATTATGGCGTATCATCAAAGCATACAATGTAAATGTCTAAACATTCATGACCATAAATAGAAATACCGGAATCAAACATCGGTAGTCTAGTAACTCACAAACAAGCAATATAAGTACTGTAAATGGAAAGGACTAAACAATGTCCAAAAGATGTAAAGTATGATAAAGTAGGAAATAAATGCATAAGGTAAAAGAGGCTGGATAGTTTCCAATCCGAATGCACATACTCTGAAGTTCCTACTTGCGTCCTTAGGTACCTGCCGTTTGGGAACATGGAAAAGTAGACGGCTGATCATAACGCTCAGTGCACGGATATACAATAAAGCATGGAAAACATAGAGTATGGAAGCATATAAAGAATATAAAGCATGAATGGCAGCGGAAATGAATAAGTCCTGGAAAACCTAGTTGTGTGTCATGTTAACTGGTTTTAGTTCTGAAAACATAGCTTATGTTACTTATGAAAATTTGTATTAGTTTATGTACCAAATTAGCCAATATAGGTCATGAGGTCAACAACGTGCATGAATACTTGGAGGGGAGACCTCATCATGCAATTAGAGGGTTGCCTCTAATTAACTGGTCAATGGGTAGGAGGGATCAGCTCCTTGTGAAGGATGCAAGGCACACACCACATTCACCATGAAAATCCTGACTGAAACATGTAACTAGGATGCACCCATACGCCCCACATGATAATATAATAATATAATGGCCAAATAACTAAAAAGGGACGCCACGAGCTATCACTCTGCCGTGGTGAAGTCATAACACTAGTGCCTCTAGTGTTATGGTTATGGTACCTCCATAAATAGGTGAAACTGGTCATGCATGTATATGGCTAAGGTAAATAATAAAACATAAGCATTTAATCTGTAACTACTGGGGGAAACAATTGGCTGCATACGGGAAATCCTAATGAAGGAAGAGATTGTCCTTACTGAAGGACGGAAAATCCATACCTTATGTCCAGTAGAAGCTAACGGAAACGATGAAGACTAATCCGCCTTGACGGATAACACTACATAAAAAATATGGACGTGTATGAGTTGTCTGAATTACATGTGTTTTACTGGTTCCGTGTGTTATTAGCTTGTTATACGTATTATGTCATGTTTTATTGTTTATTGTTTATTCTGTAATTATTCTGATGTTCTGTTGTTTATTATTCATGTATTAGTGTATTATAATACTTGTATTGTAATACTAAGTAACTTTCTAAAAATAGCAGGTTTCCATAAATAGTAAGTTTCCAAAAATTGAAAGTTTCTAAAAATAGAAAGTTCCCAAAAATAGAAAGTTCCCAAAATTAGTAAGTTTCCATAATTAGAATTAAGTTGTATTATAGATAATAAATGAGGTTTAATTAGTACAATACAAGTCATGGTTATAGTTGGTTAATTAAATAACTTGTTAATTTAATTAAACTATATGTTATATGATTTTAATTAAAATACATGTTTAATTAAAATAACTAAGTATAAATACCTTAGGTTATACATGAATTAATTAAATAAATTAATTAACCTAATGTTTAATGTGACATGTTTTATAAAAATAGTTTTTATAAAAACCCGAATCCCGAGCCCGTATTTTAATATAAGCCGAATCAAATAAGCTATAAACAAGTCCCAGCGAGTCCTTGGAAAGAACCTCGGTTGACACTACTTAACAACTAACATGTAAATATACCCCGACTCGAAGTCGGGGTCCCCTTTGTCTCGGGTCCGAATAACCAAAACCAACCGAGCACCCCTTGGGGTCTAGGTGGTGTCTCGGCTCCACCCTGAATCGAAAACAAACACACCCCGACACAAGGTCGGGGTTCCCTTGTCTTGTCGAGCCAAAACTCAACCAAGCCGAGACCTTGTAGGGTCTCGGTGGTGGTGATAAAAACAACCCGAACACCCCCCCCCCCCTTGGGGGTTTCGGTGCCTCGGTCGAACCACAAACACAAACCAAACGTACCCTTGACCCATAATTAATTAATCCTTGTTGTTAGTTTACATGTTCATGGGATTAATTAATTTTTAAAACATGGAATCATAAGAAAAATCAAATAAAAGAAAAGGTTTTTGAATATACCATTATGTGTAGAATCACGAGATGATCACAAATAATTAATCAACCAAGAAAATCGTCCGGTTTTGCCTTGTTTGATGATGTAGGCCGGCGGCTATGGTGAACCAAGGAGGAAGGAGACAAAACTTTTATAAACCTAAAATATGAGAATAACTAATCTCCTGATGTTTTTAGTTGAATGAGTTTTGGGCCAAAAGGCCCATCTTGGTCCTCATCTCTTGTTGCCGCGGCTATGGGGCCCCCCATAGGTAACCCGTAGCTTTTCTTGAGTCTAATTATTTATCGAGTGTGTTTGCGATTTAATATTTGAGATTTTGGTGTTCGTGGTCGTGTCACATTTATAATATTCATGATTGTTCGTTATTTATTGTCGTGACACGTGTATTAATATTATAAATGGAAAGTTTAAATTTTACCGTGTTTTCGTAAGTTACTATTCACGTGTACTGTTCATAGGTTTTTAATGCGGGTTTTACAACTCTTCCCCTCTAAAAGAACAATTCGTCCTCGAATTGGAGAAACGTAAACTGAAAGAAAACATACCCAAATTAGAACTGGAAATGAGCATAAGAAGTCCGTATAGACTCCTCCGTCTCCCAAGTGGCTTCCCGCTCAGGATGATCCCTCAAGAGGATTTTGACGAAAGGGATCGTCTTCCTCCGCATGACACGATCTTGTCACTCAAGAACTCTCTCGGGTTCTTCCACATATGAAAGATCCTCTCGAATCTGATCAAATGGATACGGGACAACATGAACTCGATGATAGTTGTAACCTCTGAGTAAGGACACATGGAACACGTTGTGAACGTGTGATAGCTGAGGCGGTAACGCTAAACGATATGACACTTCACCAACGCGTTCTATGATGTCGAACGGTCCGATAAAGCGAGGACTGAGCTTCCCTTTAATTCCAAAACGTCTAACTCCTCGTGCAGGTGATACCTTGAGTAAAACATGCTCACCTATGTTGAAAGACACATCTCTACGACGTTTATCAGCATAGCTCTTCTGACAAGTACGAGCTTCCTGAAGTTTTGCCTTGGCGACAGCGACCTTCTCATTGGTCACTTCCATCATCTCTGGACCTTCAATCAGTCGTTCGCCCACTTGATCCCAGCAGATTGAAGCGCGACACTTCCTGCCATACAACATCTCAAAGGGAGCACACTTGATGCTAGCGTGCCAGCTGTTGTTGTATGTGAATTCTACTAAGAATATATAATCATCTCAGCTTCCTGACCATTCTAGAGCACACGATCGTAGTATGTCCTCTAATGTCTGAATGGTACGTTCTGACTGTCCGTCGGTCTGAGGATGAAAGGCAGTGCTGAGCTTAAGTCTGGTGCCCCAAGCTTTCTACAGACTCTGCCAGAAACGTGATGTGAAACGGGGATCTCTGTCAGAGATGATTTCTGATGGAGTACCATGCAGTCTCATGTTCTCCCTCTAGAATATGTCTGCTAATTTGCTGACCGGATGCTCCTTGCGAATCGGCAGAAAATGAGCAGATTTAGTCAATCTTTCCACAATGACCCAGATTGCGTCATTCTTCTTCTAAGTAACCGGAAGACTAGTAACAAAATCCATGGAGATTTTGTCCCACTTCTAGGCTGGAATATCTAATGGTTGTAGTAAACCACTAGCACGCTGATGTTCGATCTTCACCTGTTGGCAGATCATACACTTAGAAACGAAGGTGGCAACATCCTGCTTCATACCACTCCACCAAAAGTGTTGCTTGATGTCGTGGTACATCTTGGTAGAACCAGGATGTATGGTAAATGGAGAACTGTGAGCTTCAGTCAACACAACCTCTCTGAGAGTAGAGTCATCAAGAACCACTAGTCTAGTGCCCTGCCATAAGATACCGTCGTCGTCAACACGAAACTCCGTCTGCTGATCAAGATTCTGAATGATAGACCAAATCTCACCATCGTCCTTCTGGGATTCCTTGATCCTAGAATGTAAGTCTGGTTCCACTCTAAGATTAGCCCAGTAACCGTGTTGTCCTCGTACACAAAACTCAATGCCAGTCATCTCTAGGTCACGAATGATCTCCTTTGCAATCCATATGCCAGGAATCATACCCGACCTTCTGCTTAGAGCATCTACCACCACATTTACCTTACCAGGATGATACTAAATGTTGGTGTCGTAGTCCTTCAATAGCTCTAACCATCTTTTCTGTCTCATGTTCAGTTCCAATGGAGTGAAGATATACTTGAGACTCTTGTGGTCGGTGAATATGTCACATGATTCACCATACAAATAATGTCTCCAGATCTTCAACGCGAAAACAACTGCTGCAAGCTCTAAATCGTGAGTAGGTAGTTTTCTTTATAAGGTTTCAGCTGTCGTGATGCGTATGCAATAACCTTCCCATGTTGCATGAGAACGCAACCTAATCCCTTTCCTGAAGCGTCACTATATATGTGAAATCCACTTGAACCAGATGGGAGAGTAAGAATAGGTGCAGTCACTAACTTCTTCTTAAGATCTTCAAAGTTCTTCTCTCGCTCTTCCGTCCAGACGAATTTCTCTCCTTTCCTCATCAGCTTAGTCAAAGGTAAGGCTAACCGTGAAAAGTTCTCTACAAACCTGCAGTAGTAGCCAGCTAAACCCAGAAAACTTCTAACTTCTGTTGCAGATGTAGGTCTCGACCATTTAGTGATAGCTTTGACCTTGGTAGGATCCATGGTGATCCCCTCTACAGATACAATATGGCCCAGAAATGCCACCTTGGTTAACCAGAACTCACACTTAGAGAACTTGACGTACAACTGCTTCTGGCGAAGAATCTGTAAGACTGTACGAAGGTGTTCCTCATGTTCCTCCTTGGATTTGGAGAATATCAGGATGTCATCAATGAACACAATAACAAACTTGTCCAGAAACTCATGAAAGACACGGTTCATCAAATCCATGAAGACAGCTGGAGCATTAGTGAGTCCAAAAGGCGTGACTACGAACTCGTAGTGCCCATAACGTCTACGGAAAGCAGTCTTGGATATATCCTGCTCTTTCACCCGTAACTGATGGTAGCCGGACCTCAAATCGATCTTGGATAAGTGCATGGCGCCCTGAAGTTGATCGAATAGGTCATCAATTCGTGGCAAAGGATAACGATTCCTGATCGTGATCTTGTTCAGTTCACGATAGTCTATACATAAACGCATGATGCCGTCTTTCTTCTTCACGAACAATACCGGTACACCCCATGGCGATGCACTGGGACGGATGAAACCTCGTTCTAAAGTTCCTGCAGCTGATCTTTTAGTTCCTTAATTAAACACCCCTAAATTTACTCGCAGCGGAATACATCTTTGGGTGCTAAACAATGATACTACAACACATAATTTATAAAGAACGACTCAAAAAGAGACGTTTTAAATTTATCGTTCCTAAAACATTTGTTAGAGTAGCGTAGTCCCAAGTAATCGTTACCAAAAGATAAGTTAAAACAACATATTAGTTTGTTTTAAAAATGGAACGATAAATAAATCAAAGACTATGAACAACATAGCAGTGCACAACTTCATTCTCGTGACCTCCAAGCTTCCACTTCTTGATTACCTGAAATACATATGAGTAAAACAATCAACAAAAATGCCGAGTGAATCTATAGTTTTATATAATCATTTTTGAACACAAGCAAAAATTATAAGTTCGTGGCATGCTTAAAGGCAACAAGCATCAAATAATAATTCGCATCAACAATAATAATTGTAGATAGCATAAATTGCAATAAGCTCATGGAACCGAGCCCTTAGACACTCCCTTTAGAGGTCTGATAAGACAGGAGATTTATTAATTGTCGGTTACCTCCAGATTATTGGTACATTGCCGTATACCTGACTTCTCAATACAATATGCTCAAACAGTGTGGAGGTCGGGCCTAAGCTTCTATGACAAGTCCACAAAAACTGAACCGGGGTGGCTTCCCCCATAGATCTATTAATTTTACTAGCGGTTAACCCATCATAGGTTAATTAACGGTCCATAATTTAGGTTTTAACAAAGGCAATCACTTAATGCAATTTAAAGGCAACCACGGGTCCATTCATAGAGGGAAAAAGCATACCATAAAAATCTTGTGTTCTAAGTTTATAAAACATGTATTCCCCCTCGCGGGTTTAAAATCATTTAATAACTAGTATAAAGCGAGGCTATAGACTCACCTTAGCCAATAGTGGTAATGAGACGATCGCCGACGATAGATAATGCCTTTCAAACACGAGAACCGCAACCTATCAAATGAGGTGCGTTCATTAATAATAGACTCGAGAAATAGCCCATACATAAGAATATAAAACTCGACTCATAAAATCATGACAAAATCGAGAGAAAACGGTACAAGTGATACTATTACACTCTCCTATATATTCATTTTATTATTCTACGCCTTTAATAAAAATCTGCCGGAACATACCGAATGTCCAAGCCGTTTTCCCATACTTAGACATATCAACTTTTTATGATACTACTCAGAGAACTCACTTACTATATGTATAAAGTCCTCCCAAGAGCCCATTAAAATATTTTACTTCTAAAGTTCCCTGCCCGACTCATCTTTGAATCATAAAATCCGGACAGTTTAGCGACCTTGACTTACGAAACCATTTTGACCATTCTAAACAACTCCATTTGTAAAACCGCCACTTGATTCTAAAAATAGACTCAAAATACTAAACTTGGAGCCTGAGAACAGCCCTTGAATCATTTTGAAACTCATTTTATAGTCCCTGAGATTCGATCCAAATATCGACAACAATTTTCGGATTGTGTCGACACTCGTCTCCCGGTACACGAAAATCAAACTAGTGTATCTTCCACCTCGTTTGGAGTTGGAAGGCCTACTTTATATGAAATCAAAGCTAACGAAATTCTCTACAACCCTATCCTATTAGTTAAGCGATTATCAAACAGTAAGACCCCCGAAAACAGCCTCAGACCTACTGCCCAAAATCACCTTTCAAAATCTCCCACAAAATCATGTTTTTGATCAATTCTAACAATTTTCCTCATCATCCTACACCCCTAATATCATCATAAACCATTCCTAACACTTGTATCATCATCAAAATCAAAAACCCAAAAATTTAAAAATAAGTTTTTAGTGAAAAACTAGCATAAACATCATTTGATGATTACTACTAACACATGCATGATCATTTTTACAAAATTTTTAATTCTTTCAACCACAAAAACTAAAAAGTCCATGGATACAATATAAAATCAATATGATAAGATGATCATACAACTATATAAATGATCAAAATTCATAAAATTAAAAAGTATGATGCATATATGAAAATTTTATACCAAATTGTAGCCCTTTGAAAATCTAGAATGGGACCTTGCTTGATTTTGGAAGATTCAATGTTGAAAATCAAAGTTTTGGAGGTCTTGTGTTGATGATGGTGTTCGGCAAAAACAAAGGGAGAGGAAGAAAAGTGGTTGTGATTGTTAAATGAATTTTTTTAAAGGAAAAGTGCTAGTGGAATTGTTATATATAGTGTGGAGTTAGGGTAGTTTTTGCCAATTTGTGATAGTTTTGGTCCAAAATGTAAATATTAGTTAGAAAGCGGGAAATGACTAAAAGTCAATTTCAAAAATATTTACGGGGCTCAGGTTTCGTAAAAATACTTAAAAGTTTAAACGCACACGAAAAATAATAATATAACGACTCGATACGTAATTAAAACGATATCGTCGAAAATATTGAATATCGAAACGATCGATAATATAAATAAAATTTTAGGCATCCGGCGGTATCGCGATCACTAGTAGTCCTCGTTACTCGTCAAAATATTGAAATATAATATTTAATATCGGTTTCAACTTAAACCGTTAAACATAATAATATTTAACGGTAAGGAGCTTTGGAAATTGGCTCTGCACTTGGTATGAGCTCGATTCCAAACTCGACTTCACGAACAAGTGGTATGCCCGGAAGTTCATATGGAAATACGTCAGGGAACTCTGACACAATAGGCTGATCTTGGATCGATGGAGACTCGGCAGAAATGTCATGAATATTGGCTATGAAGCCCTGACAGTCGTGTGATAGCAATGCACGCACATCCATGGATGAAATAATCTGTACTGACCTCCCTGGTAGAAAACCATGGTGTATGTACTATGGGGATTTAACATCACCGAAGATAACCCGATAAGTGTGGCAGTCAATCGTGGCCTGGTGTTTGGATAACCAGCCCATGCCCAAAATCAAGTCAAAGTCGCACATATCCAAAGGAAGTGTGTCAACTCTAGGATCTTGTCATCAAATTATAGGGGAAGATCTCTGTACACTTGAATGATTCGTACAGAGTCCCTAAGTGGCGTGGAAATGCATAAGGCATTATCTAATGGCATCGGGGAAATCCTAACACGTACAACAAAAGTAGTGGACACGATTGAATGCGTCGCTCCAGTATCAAATAGAACACATGCTGCCAAACCATTCATAAAGAGATTTCCGGTGATAGTACCTGAGGTCTTATTCGTCTGATCTCGAGTAGTAGTGAACACGCGACCAGAAGTAGGAGGTGGCTTGGTGTCGGCGTGTCCAGAGGTGCCTTCTATCTCACCCTGGCGACAGTCCTTCTGCTGATGGCCTTGTTGGCCACACTTGAGACATCCTCCAGTACTTCGGCGGCAAACACTTGAATGCCTGAGCGGACAATACAGACAGATTGGGTGCATGGATCTCACAGAAGGCCTCCCAACTAGCGGAGAGCCTGTGACCAGATTTCATGCATGAGACATGATCGCGGAACACAAACATGATTACATACAAGATTTGAGTGGTACCTGGTGTTAAAGGATGGTTCAATTGCGAACCTTCGTGGTCCTGGTTCCTATCATAACCATTGTTCCTGATTATAAGAGTTGGTGTGTCAGAATAGTGAAATGTGTGCAGCTTAATAACATTGAATGTAAAGGTGGGGACCTGTACTCGCTATGCTCATTTTGGTAGCCGAATACACCCTTCTCTTCGGAGGACTGTTGCTGAGTAGCCGGAGGATTCCGGGCCTCAGTCTTCTGTCTGAAATGAGAAATTGGACAGAGAATGATGAAAAAGGACATATGAAAAACTTCACCGATTAATAAATGGTGATTTAAGATACCTCTTAGCTGTGTTGTCCTCACCATACACTCCTTGTCCCTGCAACATCTCATACTTCCGAGCAGCATCGACAATCTGTGCCACCATGCTAAAAGTGGGATATGCCAACTCATTGGGGACCGGTGTACGAAGAGCCCATCGGAAGTGGTGTGCTTGTTCTTCAGCAGTATGTGTTGTTGTGCCAATTGAATCGGCCAGCCGAAGAAAGCGTTTCATGAACTCGCCGTTGCTCTCCTCAACTCCTTGCCTAATTCCATAGTACTCTCTCAACAGCTCATGCCTCCCAGCCTTGGAAAAAGATGGCGGTGGTGGGGAATTGTTATTGTTGCTGCCATGAGCATGAAATTCCGCACGAATTTCGTTTCTGACCTCGTTGCGAAATTGGGAAGGAGGGCTTGCAGGGCTGCATTGACAGCTGCTGCTAAATCTGGAGTATTGCTATTGTTCACCATCTGACAGTTTAAGCAACGAAATGCAACATAAATCATAAATCTGAAATGAGATAGCATACGAATGCATGAACAATGTATAAATCAAAGAAGCAGTTTATAATGCATGAAACAATGTAGAAACGCATGATGCAGTTTATAAAACTTTATATGAACGGAAGTCAACGCCTATGGTCAATTCACTCAAAACAAAAGACATGGCGCGGGGACGCCAATGGGTCGGTCCCAAAGTTAAAAGTTTCGATAAAAGCACATGCGACGAAATAGGGCCAGTCCTGTACCAACCATTTCTTAGTCATAAACCTGCTACAATGATATGAATGCATGAAATGAAAATGAAAATGAATGAATGCATGAAAACCAACTGTCAGTTCTAGGAAGACACTGGTGACTACCCGTAAGTCACAGGTCATTTTTACAGAGCTACATGTCGAAACCTTGGGCTCTGATACCATAATTTTAACACCTCATTTAATAGGATAGAGTGCTACAGTAAATTATGACGTATCATCAAAGCATGCAAGGTAAATGTCTAAACATTCATGACCATAAATAAAAATACCGGAATCAAACATCGGTAGTCTAGTAACTCACAAACAAGCAATATAAGTACTGTAAATGGAAAGGACTAAACAATGTCCAAAAGATGTAAAGTATGATAAAGTAGAAAATAAATGCATAAGGTAAAAGAGGCCAGATAGCTTCCAATCTGAATGCACATACTCTGAAGTTCCTACTTGCATCCTTAGGTACCTGCCGTTTGGGAACATGGAAAAGTAGACGGCTAAACATAACGCTCAGTGCACGGATATACAATAAAGCATGGAAAACATAGAGTATGGAAGCATATAAAGAATATAAAGCATGAATGGCAGCGGAAATGAATAAGTCCTAGAAAACCTAGTTGTCTGTCAATTTAACTGGTTTTAGTTCTGAAAATATAGCTTATGTTACTTACGAAAATCTGTATTATTTTATGTACCAAATTAGCCAATATAGGTCATGAGGTCAACAACGTGCATGAATACTTGGAGGGGAGACCTCATCATGCAATTAGAGGGGTTTCCTCTAATTAACTGGTCAATGGGTATGAGGGATCAGCTCCTTGTGAAGGATGCAAGGCACACACCACATTCACCATGAAAATCCTGAATAAAACTTGTAACTAGGATGCACCCATACGCCCCACATGATAATATAATAATATAATGGCCAAATAACTGAAAAGGGACGCCACGAGCTATCACTCCGCCGTGGTGAAGTCATAACACTAGTGCCTCTAGTGTTATGGTTATGGTACCTCCATAACTAGGTGAAACTTGTCATGCGTGTATATGGCTAAGGTAACTAATAAAACATAAGCATTTAATCTGTAACTACTAGGGTAAACAGTTGGCTGCATACGGGAAATTCTAATGAAGGAAGAGATGTCCTTACTGAAGGACGGAATATCCGTACCTTATATCCAGTAGAAGCTAACGGAAACGATGAAGACTAATCCGCCTTGACGGATAACACTACATATGAAATATGGACGTGTATGAGTTGTCTGAATTACATGTGTTTTATTGGTTCCGTGTGTTATTAGCTTGTTATACGTATTCTGTCATGTTTTACTGTTTACTGTGTATTCTGTAATTATTCTGAGTTCTGTTGTGTATTATTCATGTATTAGTGTATTATAATACTTGTATTGTAATACTAAGTAACTTTCTAAAAATAGTAGGTTTCCATAAATTGTAAGTTTCCAAATATAGAAAGTTTCCAGAAATAGAAAGTTCCCAAAAATATAAAGTTCCCAAAAATAGAAAGTTCTCAAAATTAGTAAGTTTCCGTAATTAGAATTAAGCTGTATTATAAATAATAAATGAGGTTAAATTAGTACAATACAAGTCATGGTTATAGTTGGTTAATTAAATAACTGGTTAATTTAATTAAACTATATGTTATATGATTTTAGTTAAAATACATGTTTAATTAAAATACCTAAGTATAAATACTTTAGGTTATACATGAATTAATTAAATTAATTAATTAACCTAAAGTTTAATGTGACATGTTTTATAAAAATAGTTTTTATAAAAACCCGAATCCCGAGCCCGTGTTTTAATATAAGCCGAATCAAATAAGCTATAAACAAGTCCCACTGACTCCTTGGAAAGAACTTCGGTTGACACTACTTAACAACTAACATGTAAATATACCCTGACTCGAAGTCGGGGTCCCCTTTATCTCGGGTCCGAATAACCAAAACCAACCGAGCACCCCTTGGGGTCTCGGTGGTGTCTCGGCTCCACCCTAAACCAAAAAAAACACACCCCGACCCAAGGTCGGGGTTCCCGTATATTGCCGAGCCAAAACCCAACCAAGCCGAGACCTTGTAGGGTCTCGGTGGTGGTGATAAAAACAACCCGAACACCCCCCTTTGGGGGTTTTGGTGCCTCGGCCGAACCACAAACACAAACCAAACGTACCCTTGACCCATAATTAATTAATCCTTGTTGTTAGTTTACATGTTCATGTGATTAATTAATTTTTAAAACATGGAATCATAAGAAAAATAAAATAAAAGAAAAGGTTTTTGAATATACCACTATGCGTAGAATCACGAGATGATCACAAATAATTAATCAACCAAGAACATCGTTCGGTTTACCTTGTTTGAGGATGTAGGCCGGTGGCTATGGTGAACCAAGGAGGAAGGAGACAAAATTTTTATAAACCTAAAATATGAGAATAACTAATCTCCTGATGTTTTTAGTTAAATGAGTTTTGATTCAAAAGGCCCATCTTGGTCCTCCTCTCTTGTTGCCTCGGCTATGGGCCCACCATGGGTAACCCGTAGCTTTTCTTGAGTCTAATTATTTATCAAGTGTGTTCGTGATTTAATATTTGAGATTTTGGTGTTCGTGATCGTGTCACATTTATAATATTCATGATTATTCGTTATTTATTGTCGTGACACGCGTATTAATATTATAAATGGAAAGTTTAAATTTTACTGTGTTTTCATAAGTTATTATTCACGTGTACAGTTCATAGGTTTTTAATGCGGGTTTTACATTTATACTTGCTTTGGGGACCATGTATCATCATTCTGTTGAGAATGTTTAAATAAAGTGGTATTGTTGTATAAAATGTAGCTATGATTGATTTACCATTAGTAATAATAGATTTAAACGTAGTGTAATAGTAATAATCTATCATTACTATTAGACTACCAATTGTTGTACACTACGTTTAAAGTGGTATTGCTGTACAATTGTTATTGCTGTACAATTGGTAGTCTATAGCGGTATTGTTGTACAATTGTAATAGTAATAATTGGTAGTCTAAAGTGGTATTGCTGTACAAACGTAGTGTAATAGTAAAAATAGATTTAAACGTAGCAATAATAGATTTAAAATGGTATTGCTGTAAAATTGGTAGTCTAATAGTAATAATAGATTTAAACGTAGTGTGATGATAAACGTAGGGTGGAAGTGAGAAGCTTAGTGATGAAGGTATTGAGGAAACCTTGAATAAGGTATACCCTTTGTTGCCCTCATATACATCTGCTGTAATAAATTTACCACTTCAGACATGACATATATTCAAAAAAAATTGAAAATCTCAAATATCATGTAGACTCTTAAAATCTCAAATACCACTTGCATTATTTATTTAACAGGGTTGTGGCTTTCACAGGTATGCAGTCTTAATGTCGGGTGATTAATTTTTCACGATTAATATATACAATCTAGTATACTAAATTTTGTCTTTTTAACAAAAATATACAAGTCAGATTGACCCATTTTCACCTTAACGGGCTCTAACTATTACTGTTTTCCTGCTATTACTCTTAGACGATGAATGAAAAAGATGTTATGGAAATGAAGGCTGTTTTAGAGTGTACACGGGAGGTTGAATTTGAAGTTAGCACCCTTAAAAAGACCGTCACAGTAAAGAAAAGCATGATATATATATCAAAGGAAACACAGACAGTGAACACATGAACAGCTAAGCATCGCAGCGACTAGGGGTGTCAATATTTCCGACCCGACACGAACCCGACCCGACCCGAACCCGACCCGACCCGAACCCGACCCGACCCGAACCCGACCCGACCCGAACCCGACTCGAGCATATTCGGGTCGGGTTACTCGGGTTGAAATTTCAATTCGGGTTAGTCGGGTCAACCCGACATCTAACCCGAATTTGAAATCGGGTCGGACATCGGGTAAAATATTTATGCTTAATTCGGGTTCGGGTCAACCCGATTGACCCGAATAAGAAATTTTTTTATTTTTTTTGTTTTTAAAATTAAAATTAAATATAATTTCTATTAAAAAATTAAAAAAAAGTTTTTTCTAATATTTTACCCGTAGTCGGGTTGACCCGAACCCGAATAGACCCGACCCGAGTAGACCCGACCCGAATAGACCCGAACCCGATTAACCCAAGTTCAACTCGGGTCGGGTTCGGGTAAAATATTTGTACCCTCAACCCGAATTCAACCCGACCCGAATAACCCGAACCCGACCAACCCGACCCGATCCCCACCCATAGCAGCAACATAGCTATTTTTTTGAATTGATTGCCCGTCATATGCAGTTTATATGTCATAATTCAGGGTGTGCATAATTCTAGATTTTTACTTTATCTTTTTCATGCAGCTTCTACATCTTCCTCATTTGTCGGCGCGGGTGTGCATATCAAAGCTGATGTTTTCCCAAACCTGTGTAACCGGCGTCGGTTCCTTCTTTGGGTCTGCTGCACTTTCCAACACAGGTTCCCCTTTTTGCTGGCCTAAATTAAATTGGTCAATTGTTTGGTTGTTTTATTGTTGGCCTAAATTAAATGTTGCCCTTCTTGCTGGCCTAAATTAAATTGGTCATAAGTTCCTTCTTTGGGTCTGCTGCATTTTCTGACACAAATACTGTGTAACCTTTGAGTCTATATTGGGTGCTAAAAAGGTATGCTGACTTAAGTTTTTAAAAACACACAACCTCTTGCCGAAGTCAGTTTAAAAAAATACTTGCCCTTATCTTTTTTTAACTAAATTTGCGTATACGTTCATCACTGAAGTTACTAAATTTGCTGCATTTTTCGATCAAGGTTCTCCTTGGCTCCTTGCTAGCCTAAATTAAATGGGTCATCTATTTGGTTATTTTATTGTTCATAAACTCGATTGGCCCTTTGGTTTTAACAGCCTTGAACGATAAACTAAGGAACACTAATAGGATTCACGAAACATAAACAACTAAGTATTATAAAGCTGGTAGAGTGCTAGTTGTATCACTTGTCATAAATTTAAAGCTACGGGCAAGAACCGTAGGCACTGATGTTGTAGAATAGTGTCAGTTGTCTATGCATTCGACCTGTGTTGTTTGAACTTGATTATCAATATGTTGATATGAATTTTAAATGAACATTTTCATGCTTAGGTCAAAATGCAACTTGTAACTAGCTTATGTTTTGTGATCCGATATAAGTTCGTTCGAATTTGCAATTTATATATGGTGTAAATTGTAGCATTTTTATGTTTAAAATAGGTAGTTAATAAGGTGTAAATATACTATTAACTGCTTATGAAATTGTCGCGCAGTGGTGTGCTATACCTATGTAGCATATTGGTGGTTGAGGTAATTTCGTACTTATTTGTTTTGTTGGCATTATTTTTTATTGGTTTACACTTCAGACAATTGAGGATGAAAAAAGGGTGTTTGGAATTACTTCTTAAAGAGTTCTTTTTAAATTAACTATTGCAAATTCTAAATTGCTTATTCAACTCATATATCATCAAATAACCAATTTAGATGCGCAATCCCAAACATCCTCAAATCAACGTATCTGTTATATTGAACTATTGTCATACGATTTGATAATCGATCCTAAAACATGAAATCCCATACACTATTTTAAAATGGTTACTTTTTAAGCTGCTTATGTGCATATGCTTATAGTAAGAACATCTATAACTTTTAATAATAAAGCAGGTGGAGGCGCTGATTCATATATTTATGTGATAACATGTTATGGAATGAAGCCGGGTATATATGCAGATGGAAACAGGTATATAGACAGTTGGAAACATGGTAGTCTTTGGGTCACTATGTAACTGTTCTTGGCAGCTATACAAAGAGTCAGACGCAAAAGGTCTTTGCAAGGATTTGTCTTCTTTTTTAGCTTATTATGGATGACACTGAGTAAGCCCACTAAAATTGACACCATTTACCTTTCTCCATTGTGCATATGCCCCAACAGTTGGTTTAAATTTCAACTCTTTTCTTAAGTTGCTAATGGTTTTTTATTGTCTTTTAAAAAGGTATGTTTGAACATAATGTGTTTGAAATCCATCGAGGATTGATCATTGATTATAACTACGGTAGATGTAGCTACACATGTATATTTTGGACGTGAAACCATCGTGCAATTTGAATGTGCACAATTGATTTTATATTTTCTTAAATAGGAAAAACTCTATTTGTAAATGTGTTGTTGCTTTTACCTAAAATGCAGCCTATCAAGCTACGTTGTTAACGAAGCGCCCAAAGACTCGTCGGGATAGAATTTCTTTTGTCAGCAGGCAATGAATGATTTTGATGTGTGATCTTATGAAAATTGCGGTTTGATTTCATGACGAAGTAAGTACTACTACTTTTTTGTTTGATTATCTCTATTTTAACTAAAATTATAGATTTGAAATCTCCGTTATGAAATTATTTTGACAATTTGATTACTCTTAGATGTCGATGGAATGCGCATTATCAGTTTTGAGGCCAAAAGGTTTAGGCGATTTTTAGGAATGCTGGTTATATGAAAACGTTTCTTAAAACACCCGCTTTTCGTCGTAACAAATCATGGGCACAAACCTAGTATATTATAAAGTTCAAAACTTCAAATAGGACATGACTAATCAAAACAAATATGTCATCATCATCAATGAATGTACTTTTTATCTTGAGCTTGTCATATATGCTAAAGTGAAAGTTAAATACATCGAATTCGACTCGTTGTTATGTGATTGTATCATTTTTATAAGATTTTGTTTGTCGCCGTGTAACAATGTAAAGAAGTTGATATATAATTCAACATCACTTGTTAATTCGACCAATTCTTATCATTTGACAATTTTACATATGCATTGCACCTTCTATCCACCAACTATCCTGATAAGTTTTTTAATAGACTTATTAGTTCATTTAACGTCAAACAAATATATTTTTATCATCAGAACTATAGATAGGTAAAACTTTTTTTGGTAATTAAGGCTTATAATTGAAGATGAAGCCTCTCAAATTTTATATATTAGTAATAATTATTCTAATATTTGATAGTACCGGCCTGTTTTTATATTAGTCGTATCAAGTATATTTAAAAACAGCATATGACAAAATTTATTTTGAATTATAAATTGGTTTAATTTATGTGGTTCGAAAGGGTGTTTGCATCAGGGGGTGCACTATGCAATGGTCGGCGCATCCTAGTTCAAAGTATGTCAACGTTTTCATATTTTCAACTCATGCTCTTAAACAAACTCGATTGCCCAATACATACAAAACAAAAAAAAAGGTAGAAGATAGTAATAGAGGGATTACTGTAATATTAGCATGATACCCGTATAATGTAATAACGAATATTTAATAACTATTTTTTTTCAGATAAATTTTACAATTTTAACTAATAATTTTGTATTTAAATTAAAATTAAAATTTTAAAAAGAGTCAAACCAAAATAACATAAACATTCAAAATTAAAAAAATATATTAAAATAGATTTTGGATTAAAAAGTACAAAATTTTAAAAAATATGATAAAAGTAACGAAAAAAAATAAATAGATGTAAAGATATTTAAGTTTTAAAATAAATTATTTTTTAAATAGTTTGTTATAAAAATTGTTAAAAAATTTATTACAAAAAAAATAAGTGGATGAGATCAATATAACAAAATATGATCTAACGGCTTAAAAATTAATTTTCTTATTTTGAATTTTGTTTGGAGTTAGGTTTGCTACTTTTAGGGTCGAGAAGATCAGAATTAAGATTGGAGATAGCCGCTTTATCTATAGTTTATAACTACATTATAAAATATTTTGGACATTCTGAAAATAGCAGGCTGAATTTTAAGATTATTTTACATACTAAATAAAACAAGTTGTTAATTTCTTTTCACAATCATATACGATAAGCCTTTGTAACAATCTCTTATAACAAACTTTTGTAAACACTTTTAAAAATAGCATTTAGTTTCAAATTAAAAATATTTTTATTTATTTATTATTTTTATAATATAATTTCACTATATTTTCTAAAATTTTATGCTCTTTAATTTTATATCTATTTTGATATATATTTATTAACTTTTAGTTTTAGTCTATTTTTAATAGATTTATTTTAATTCTATTTTTGACAATTTTAACATTAATTTGAATATAAATCTAACGGGTAAAAAAGTAACATTATTCATTATAAAAATCGTCATGAGTGTATTGCAAGGGTACCATGCTAATATAATACTCCATCCGTCTCATAATAATAGTCCATCGAAAAAAAAACACGTAATTTAGTAAAAACATCACTTTTCAGCTTTCTCTCTCTTAATTTTTACACGACAATTTAACTCTTAGAGCACAGGGTACGGGTAGAAATACCCTTGCGTTGTGCGAAAACGCGACACGGAAACGCGAGAAACCACACCCCTGCTCGCGTTTTCGTGTCTCGCGCCGAGGGGACGGCGCACGTTTTCGTGCATAGTTTCTTTTTTTTTTTTCGAAAAGTGGGCCCAATGTATACTCCATGGCTCAAGCCAACCAAGGAGCGTCAAAATGTGGCGTTTTCGTGTTTGTGGTGTTGTGGGATAATTTACCCATCACTCACCATACCCCTGAAAATTCTGGTGTTTTCCCACGGCTCAGCACGAAAACACCAAACCATACCCTGTGCTCTTAACAAATTAATTTACAACTTTTTTATTGTTTGTAATAATACCCTCAAGTAAGAAAATTTCTTTATTGTTTGTAATAATATCTTCAAGTAAGGGTGATATAGTAACTTAATTTACATTTCTTATCAATTTTTGGACTGTACTATTAATTTAGAACGTTAAAAAATAGTAACATGGATTATTAATATAGGACGGAAGGAGTAGTATATCTATACTAGTTTATAAATCATTTAAAACCTTCTTAAAATAAGAAGGCTAAAAATTCAGACTTTTTTTCCTATTAAATAAAGCAAGTTGTTGATATTTTCATCAACTTTATATATTATAACTCTTTCAAACAACTATTTATAACAAACTTTTTTAACAATCTAATTAAATAACTTTTTTTCTTTTAAAATGAAAAATCCTTTTATTTATTTATTATTTTTATAATATAATTTCACCATATTTTCTAAAATTTTATGCTCTTTAATTCAATATCCATTTTCCTATATTTTTATTAACTATTAGTTTTTTTAATTTAAAGGTTTTTTTTATTTTTTACAACTTTAACAATACAAACTTAATAGATAAGAGATTAATATTTGTTGGCCTAAAAAATAATTATCGCATTACTCAGGTTTATGCTAGTAAATATAAATATAAATATATATTTGTAAGAGAAATTAGTTACGCGCCAAATATGCATCAACAAAATTATGTTGTTTACCAACTCATCGTTGGCATTTTGGTTTTGAAGCCACAACTGTAGTATTTTAGTGTTAGTTTTGTAAGAGTACTAACGTATTTAATCTTCTTTAGATGCTTCAGAAGGTTCACATGTGGTAACTTTTTGGATCGTTCAAAAGAGTAGTCGTAATTCAGTAACACAAATATGTCTAAAAGGGAAAAAAAATCACACGTAATAATTATATACACAATTAAGGGCGAACCCGGAATAATACGTTATCAGGTATATATATTTTTTATGAGTATCGAGGGTTTTGATTATGGGTAAGCATTAGACGGTTTTAGATAGTTTTTGTATAGAACTAAAAGTTTGGTTATAAGTTTTTTAAAACCAAATCTGAAACCAAAAGTTTTGCTTGGTTTTTCTGGTTCTTGGTTTTTTTCTACTATTTTTCTGTTTTTCATTGAATGTTATAGGACAAAAGCTAAAGATACGTAACATATTTTCCAAAAAAGAGTGGTCTCGTCAACGAACTCTCTAAACAACTAAGCTCGCCAATATACTTTCAAATTTTGATCGATCTCGTCAATATTACCTTTTGATTTCAGGTCACCTGATTACCAAATGTTTTTCCATTAAAAAAGTAAAAAAATTACACGTGTAGTTGTTTGACTGGTTGACTTGGCTATGTTTGACTCATTAAAACTATCACACACACATACAATAATACACAACTCTTTCCCCAAATCACACACACATCTCTTTCCCAGAAACATAAGAACCCTATATTCATTCATATCATATTCAGAAATTTATGACTCTGTTTCATTAAGGTAATAATTAAATACCCATATATATTCTTATCATATTCATATTAATTAATAGTTAACCTATTTTTGGTAAAATTTAATTAGGTTAATTAATAATTAATCAGTTGAAACCCTAATTAAGTTAATTTGCTAGATTAATAATTAACTTAATTATGGTCCAACGAGCAATATCTAGTAACCTAATTTTGATAAACTCTAATTATTGGTCTTTCGCTAATTAGGTTACTAATTGAAGGTTTTCCCCCAATTATTGGTATAATAAAGTGATTGACAATCACTATTCACGAAACCCCCAAATCTTGGAACCCTAATTTTTAATTAAGGTTATTTGAAGTCGGTTTCATTGATAAACCCTAATTATTGGTATAAAAAAGTGATTACCAATCACTATTCACGAAACCCCCAAATCTTGGAACCCTAATTTTTAATTAAGGTTAATTGAAGTCGGTTTCATTGATAAACGCTATTTGTGTTAGTATTGTAGAAGATTTCATTGATAAACCCTATTTATGTTTGTATTGTAGGTTAAACTGAACATGAGTCGATTCACAGTCAAACTTCATCATGATGGGATATTTATCGAGAAACCACTGCAATACATTACTGGTGATTGCCAGGTTTTATCAGACATACAATTTGAAGAGATGACGGTCGAAAATCTGTATGAAGTGGTAAAGAGGTTAGTCATTAGTACGCCTAAGAAATTATACCATTGTATTCTAGGTTTATGTTTCGGTATGGGACTTAGGGAGCTTAAAACGCAAGATGATATGAAAGAATTCACTGTTTTAGGTTTTGAGAATGGCTCTAGTATAGAATTGTACACTAAAATCCATGGCTATGATGTTTTAGCAATGCTAGATGATGGGAATGTTCATAGTAAGTATGTGCCTAGTGAGGGAGGTTTTAGAAAGTCTAATGAGGGTAGCAAAGAAGAGGATAGTGAGGGCGACTTGTTTGATGATTCTGACCCTGACTTTGTAGACTTTCATATAGAGGGTGAAGAAAAGGTAGTATTGGAAAAGTTAACAATTGACGATCCTTTCTTAACTAAGCTTGTAGTTAAGGGTAACTACATAGGTAAAAGGGATGACCCAATACCACCTTTGAATGGTGCCTATATTCTAGAAGAAGAAGATAACCCGGAGGATGCCAAGATAGATGTTAAGTTTAAGGTCAGAAAGGGTGTGCAGTATCCTTCGTACAACCCAGATACACCTTGGAAGGATTTCCAGCCAATTCTAGGTATGTAATTTGAGAGTCCACATCAGTTGAAACTAGCATTGGCGGATTATGGGGTTGCTCATGGATACCAGTTATGGTATGAAAGGTCTGACCATAAGTGCCTACCGTGTTGCTGTGGTAGCATGTGAGTAAGGGTAGGTGTGCCGGTAGGAAGAAAAAGAAAAACAAAACAACAAATGAAAAACCACCTGAATCAGAATTTGTTATCAAAACACTAGTTAAGCCAGACCTTTCACCTCAGAAATGGACTAGAATAAAAATTTTAGAACGAAGGGGACACTACTGTCTATTTAGACTATGGGCTTCGTGGATGGGAAGTGAAAGGTCTTTCCATAAAAAGACATTGTATACAGACCACAAGTGTACAAGAAAGTATAACATGGGATCTCTAGTTACCTTTAGGTGGATAGCCCGACATTATGCTAATGAGATTATCATGAACAGAGAATTGACCCACAATTCAATATATAAGGGACAAGTTTATGATTGATGTAAGTATAGGCCAATGCAAGAGAGCAAAGCAATGTACGCTATATGAACATGAAGGGGGTCTAATTGAGCATTACGGAAAGCTGTGGGAATATAGGCAGGAAATCCTTTCATAAAATCCTGGTTCTAGCTGTCATTTCGAAGGAAAGAATGAAGAAACTGATAATAGACACTTTCTTAGGTTTTATGCCTGCTTTAAGGGTGTAAAAGATGGGTGACTTGTTGGTTGTAGAAAGGTGATTGGGCTAGATGGGTATTTCATCACTCATGTGTGTCATGGTCAACTCTTGACGGCTATGGGACGTGATGGCAATAACCAAATGTACCCAATAGCATGGGCAGTGGTGGACGTTGAGAACAAAAACAATTGGTGTTGGTTCCTGTCTCACTTAGCACATGATTTGAATCTAGAAAATGGCCTTGCATTGACAATCATCTCAGATGCTTAGAAGGTACCTATTATAATTTATGTAACTGTTTGTATTATTTATTTGTATGCATGTTCAGTTATTAGCTTAATAATGATTCACATTACTGGATTATAGGGTTTGATTGAGGCTATGAAGGCATTGCTACCACAAGCTGAGCACAGAAACTGCACAAGACACTTGTATGCTAATTTTAAAAGACAATGGAAGGGGTTTGCAATACAAAACACTGTTTTGGGGTGCTGCATCGTCGGCCATTCAACAAAACTTCTTAAGCAGAATGAATGAGATCAGGCAATTGGATGTAGCAACCTACAACTATCTGATGAAGAGGAATCCAAGTACATGGTGTAAGGCATTCTTTCAGACGTATACGTCTTGTACCTCATTTGAGAATGGTATATCAGAGAGCTTCAATGGGAAGATTATTGGAGCTAGAGGTAAGCCTATTATGTCACACCCCACCATGGCGGAATATGGGACGCGACGTATAGATATCATCACAACATGGCGTGTCTATAGAGATAACTAAATGAAATAAGAAATGTCATAAAATGGTGACACAAATGTCATGACAATATCTCAACAATGCAGGAGTCTAGGAAAGTAGGTAACAGTCCTACCGCTTACCTGAGACAAACATATAACACACATCAAACATATAGGTGTCTACAAAGTATCATTTATTCAAACATTAAATAAAGACTAAGAGGAAAGGGGGTTCCTCCAAATGCAATCTTAAGCCTCCAAAGCTAGCCACTCCTATTCTCATGCTTAACCACATTCTCACCTGAAAGAGACACTAAAACACGTCAACATAATGTTGGTGAGAGTCATAGCTTTAGATTCCTACTTAATACAATTTAATAAGCTGTGAATAACCCCCAAACAATAAAATATATGGACATTGTGTTACAACGTGCGTTAACAACTAACATTCAAGATTTATCATACCAAACCAATTCCAAGGCTCCTAGCCTTACCAAACACCATAGTTCCATAGACACCCATACACCTATGTACCAATCCCAAGGCCCCGCCTTGTCAACATCCCCTTGATACCAAGTCAAATCACAAAATAATCATGAATCAATTAGCAGTTAATCACATAAGTATACACAAGTCCATCACCAATCATAAAACATTCACAACATAAGTTACAAAACCATACAGTGTCTCTTACATCCCATCTGGAAGTCAAAATCATTAAAAGATATGGGACTATGAAACTCACCTGATCAAGCTTCTCCAAATATCAGCGCTCTAACGAAAATCTAAACACACAAACATATACAATCAAGACATGAACCACATACCAAAATGGTTCATCAACCTATGATGGATATCTAACCTTCTACTACAACTTAACCTCATTTATATGCCATAAGCATCCCATTACACCCCTCTATAAAGCCCTTAACTTAGTTAAGTTCATAACCCGTCCCGTTAACATTTTACCCAAAACAGTCCCGATTTTCATACTCCGTATTATGAGTCAAACGCCCACCAAACCTAAACCACATTCCTTGCAATGAAAACCCCATAAACTTATATGTGTTAGCTAAAATCTCAGCCCTTTCCCCAACTTCAAAGCTAATTTTAAGTCCCCGATATACAACTTATACTTTCGCCTATCCAGATTTTACCGATTTTGAACATATGAAAAGTTTGTTATGATCAGAGGGTCTTCCACCATCCCAATTGATTATCCCTCTTTCATATATCTTATGTAACATATAAACTAACTCTAATGTTCGTTTGAAAGTCTAATTATACTCCTAAGTACCCTAACCACCTTAAAACATAAAATTAAACCCGACTGATTTCAAAACTGTTTTGACCTCCGACTGTTGTAATCTGTTTTTGACCCACTTCCCTACCTCCAATTTATTTCTTGTTTCTTGAATTCAAAATTCAACTCAAATACCTTTTCAGGGATACTTGGTTCGATTAATGAATGTTCCCATAACTCTATATATGATCAAAACAATAAGCCTAAAATTCTGCCCAGTTTTTAATTACGAATTTAATTAAATTAACCTAATTAATTACCCAACAATTAATTAAGGGTAAATAGCATAAAAAGGTATCCATCTTAATTCAAAACTTAATTGAAGGTACTCAACTTTTTTTTTCTTAATTTAAGGTATCGATCTTTTTTCTTGTTGCAATGTTGGACAATTAACAAAATTAAAAGTTATATATTAACGATCCTTTAATTTATTATTGTATCATTAGTCTTTTAAATTAATGACACTTTATAATAAACTCAAAATTCGTTATTTTATAGTTTAGACCGCTTTTCACATTTTTCGTCTGATTTTTACTGTTTTCGTTTGTTTTTATTCGTTTTGGTCTATTTTTACAACATTCTTCGTTCTTTTACCGTATTCAACCGTTTCGTCCATTTTTATACGTTTTCGAGCCCTTCTGACCATTTGTGTCCATTTTCTGACTGTAAACTGTTTTTGTTAGTTTTTCTGTTTTCGGGTTCTTTTTTACCATTTCTGAACGTTTTTATTTGATTTTTTTCGTGCATAAAATAAATACGCGATAACGACAAGAAGCGGGCGAAAATAGTAAAGAAAAGGTCGAAAACGATATCAAACACATTAAAGTTGTTAGAAATACGTTTTTAACGTATATTAGAAGTATCGGTCACTCCACAATGTTGGAAATACGTTTTACGCATGTAGAAAGTCTCGGTCACTCCAACAATGTAGTTATAGGCTCGTAGTTAAGTTTAGTTTCATTTATTAAATAGCCCGACCCATGAGCATGTTCATGGGCCGGAAGCCCAAGTCCATTAAGGACTTGGGGTATTTAAACCTCTTTCCACCATGGAAAGAGGTGTTGGTTGTTTATTTCTTTCATTTCAATATACAAGTTTCTTTCACTTCTCTCTCTAACTTTCTCTCTCTAGAAAAACATCAACCCCCTTGTTTCACAAAGATTATCATTGTTCTACATTTGGTATCAAGAGCATGGGATGAGACATAGGTTTGTTTTTGTGTTGCGTATTGTTTTCTAAACAATTCGTAGAGTATAGGTTTGTTTTTTGCCGAAATCTTCAAATTTTTTTGTGTTTGATCGTAGTTTAAAGTAGTGTAACTTAGGGATTCGTGTTTAAAAGTGTTCTTGGTATCTTGGTTTTCATTAAAACATCATCTTTCTTGGATCAAAAGTGCAAAAAAGTTTGTGTTCTTCATTCCGAAATTTAAGCAGAAACCTCCATCGGAAAGTACAAGTGAAACGTGGGCTTCCATCGCAATAACCATTACCATCGGAAAGGGTTTGGTTCTACATTGCGATAGTTGGATTTTATTACTTATTCCGATCTGGACATTCCGATCGTACTTTGCGATCTAGGATTCCGACGGGTATAAGGAAGGTTTTTAAGTCGTTACTCTGCTTAAATTATGTCAGCTACTTTGCGATCTGAACATTCCGATCTGAATCATTCCGATAGGCTTTGCGATCTGAGCATTCCGATAGTCTTTGCGATCTGAGTATTTCGACAACTTCGCATTGCGATCTAGGCATTCCGATACCATCATCATTCCGAGAAGGTTACATTGCGATCTGAGCATACGATCTGAATCATTCCGACAGCACTTTGCGATCTGAATCATTTCGATAGCTTTGCATTACGATCTAAGCACTCCGATAGTAAGATTTTCCGATCTGGGTATTCCGACAGAAGGAACATTGCGACAGAACTTGTTTTAGATACTTAGTGGATTTTCTTCTATTTGGCATTTAATTTGGTAATTTGGAAAAGTTCAAAAGCAAACACTACAACAAGATAACAATATCTTTTAGTTAACAACACAAAAAACTCATAACCTTATCTCATTGTTCGATCATCTTTGATAATCTTTTTTTCAAGGGATCACAAAATGAATTCACATTCATTTATGCCAACTATGACTTCACTCACCGATATATCGATCATTTCGGGTACCGATACTCGCCCGCCTTTGCTCATCAAAGATCTATTTGAAGCATGGCAAGGCCGTATGAGAACATATATTATGGGCAAACAAAATGGTCGACTTATGCTTCAATCAATTGATAAAGGACCATTAGATTGGGGAGAGGTTACCGTCAACAATGTGACAAGACCAAGGGAGTATCATGAATTAACCGATGCCAATAAAATCATCGCAGATGCAGATGAAAGGGCTGTTCAGACAATTCTTCAAGCCCTTCCACCCGATATCTTTCGAATGGTGAGTGAACATACAGTAGCAAAGAATCTTTGGGATCGACTTGCGGTTTTGCTACAAGGGACATCTCTCACAAAGCAAGAACGAGAGTGTCAACTGTATGATTTGTTTGATAGAGTCACATACATTCCAGGGGAGACACTTCATGATTTTTATTGGCGTTTTACCACTTTGATGAATGACATGAATGTCAATAATCTAAGGATTGAACAATTTCAGTTAAACACCAAGTTTTTGAACACACTACCCCCTGAATGGAGTCAATATGTTACTGATGTCAAAATGATTCGTGATCTACACAAGTCCAATTTAGATCAACTCTATGCTTTCTTACAACAACATGAGAAGCATGTGATCCAAAACCGAATTTCTCAAGGACCTTATCATGAACCAATGGCATTATTGGCAAACCATCCTACACAGTCATACCACAAATCTCAGCTTGCTTTAGGACACAAATCTTCATATCAACCTGTGTATCAAACACCAAGCTTTCCATAGTACTCGATTCTGCCACCGCCGCCAACATCTTATCACCAATCAGCAACATCATCATCACAAGGAGATTCACACCCATCACCTTATGCTTCACACCAGTATTCACCGTATCAACCTCCCACCAACCTTGCTAGTACCTATCCACAACTCGAGTCTCCTCAACCTCATTACTCACATCAAGTAAGTGCTCCAACCAATCAGTTTGTTGCTCAACCAGCATCAGCATTGTACTGTGAAGATGACATCCCTGTCCCTGAATTTAGACAAGGAGATAGCACTACTGAAATCCTTGCTCTGATGTCTGCATATTTAAGTCAAACTTTGAACAAACGAGGTTACCGAGGTTCAGCAACAACTAACAATCAGTTAAGGAACTCGTCTAATTCTCGACAACAGGCAACAATTCAGGACGGAAGGGTCATGGTGCAACCACTTCAAGGGAGATCAAATTCGTCTACTGCTGGTGCACGTTCATCCAATACTACTGCTACAAGGGCTAACAACACTGGTAAAATGAAGGTGGTTATTTGCTACAACTGCAAAGGGGAAGGGCACATGGCCCGAGAATGCAAGCAGCCTAAGAGGAGAAGGGACGACACATGGTTTAAGGAGAAGATTTACCTGGTGAATGCTCAAGCCCAAGGTCGTGAGCTTGATGAAGAAGAATTGGCATTCCTTGCAGATCCGGGAGTAGCGGAAACTGATGGTCTCACAACAGTCATCACCAACAATGCTGCATATCAATGTGATGATTTGGATGCATATGACTCTGATTGTGATGATCTTAACACCGCCAAAGCAGCTCTTATGGCAAACCTTTCACTCTATGGAACTAATACCATTTCTGAGGTACCAAATAGTACTACAGATACTAGCATTGTACCTTATCAAGTTGAGCAAATGTCTGAGTATTCGGAACAGCCTCCGGTGGTTAGTAACTCAATCAACGAGACAAACAATGATAGCAATAACATTACAAGTCCTCAGACTTTGAGTGAACCACAACCGGGAGCTCTTACGACTATTAATTCGTCTGATCAACCTGATTTGGTTAGGGTCTCGGCATCTTTGCTTAACAGAATGAATAGTACGATCCTTGAAACCCTTAATGCTAATCAGACCTTATCTGCCGAGCTTGCTTTGCATAAGGACAAGGTTAAAACCTTGGAAATGACTCCCGTGTCCACTACCTTAACCAATCCTGAATTTGATAGGTTTAGGAAAGTTCAAATGGACAATCTGCTAGAAATTGAAAGTTTAAGAGCAAATCTTTCGAATGAGCTTAAAGAAAAAGAGTCAGTCGTTACTAATTTTCAACAACTTCAAACGGATTTTGAAATTCTTGAGTCCAAACAGCTTGAAATGGAAATTAAGACGTCTGAAAGAATAAAATAAACGGAAATTAAGCTTTTAAAACAATATGCTGCTTCACATCTAGTACACTTGTTTCATGCATCATTTAAAGAGTTCAATCTATCGCGTCTTATAGACTTACCACCTAACCCGGGGTATGCAAAGCAAGCGCTAAACCACAACCCACGACTTTATGATGCAACAAAGTTAGGATTGGTATTAGATCCGATAGTGTTCTCAAGTGATTCTATGACACCATATGATGAAAAGCAGTTAAAATTACTTTCTACATATCCTGAATATGATTACGCTTCAATGAATGCAAAAAATGCCACAATAGATCTTAGAATTCGTTTTAATATGAAAAAGAGAACTCTCCAAACATCCACTTTCTTGCCGACTAGAGAATGCCTTAGTATAATTCCTACACTTGTCAACTCGGACAAACCAAAGGAAATTCCTAAGAATCTTCCCCCGGTTAGTACGGTAAAGCTCAGCTTGGAAGAGATTGGGCAATACCTTATCGATTTTGACAAGGTCATCTTGGAATGTACGACTTCAACGGCTCAAACCGCTGGAGAATGGGCGTTCGAACACATGAAAACGGTGTTTGAAGAAGCGATCGTTCCGTTTGTGGACCACATTAAACAAGGAGTCTATGATCTAGCGTGTAATTTAAGTTTTGAAATTGGTGAGGTTCAGAAAGTTTTCAATAAAATGGATGATGCTTATGAACAACACTTAATTGAAAAGGAAAATATTTTATCAGAATATGACCGCTTTTTAGAACATATGGTGTCTCTCGAAGTGATGCAAGTTGTTACTGTTAAATATACTCATGAAATTTCATCTACTGTGAATATTTGTGATGATGTGCATGAATCTGTGAATACTATTGAACATGTGAATACTGTAGAAAATCATTCTTGTCATGAATCCAACGCTGAATTTTTAAAGCTTCAAGATTCGTATAATACACTCTCAAAAAGTTTTAACGAGCTTCAACAACATTCTATATCTCTGGAAATTGAGAATCAATCTAAACATGAAACTCTTTCAAAACTAAATGATGGTGGAAAATCCGTTGAGACAAGTGACAAGATGATTCAGATGGTTCAGAATTTAGAAGAAGAGATGATGAGACTTAAGAGAGAATTACTAGAAACAAAAACGGAACTAGAGGCTGCAGAGACTAAGAATCATGTCCTAGAAAATAGAATTAATTCTATACTAGGAGAGCGTGAACAAGTAAGGCAGGGAGACTCACAAATTTCTGGTTCAATAGAAGCACACCTCGCGTTTAATGCGACAGAGCAAAAGTCTTTAATTGACAAACTGAACAAGAAATGTGAGGAAACCTCTGACCTAAAAATTCAGCTCATAGACAAAAACATGGTTTTGGCCGAGTTAAAGGAGACACTTCTTCTCACCCGACAAGAAGTTGTTAATAACTTAGCTACCAACTCTGCACCGTCCTCTAGTGCTCCAACAACCAATTCAGTAGTGCTTTATAAGAACCCGCTCCATAAGAAAAACCCGGTTACCTACGATGATTATATGAGGAATGCAACTAAGCATGTAGATCTTGTTAGGGATATTTTAGATGATTTGTATGCGTTAGATCCCTCAAGCAGTTACTAGTATTCAACTCATGAATATATTAAGCGTGTTCAATATTGCTTAGCATATTTGCAATACATAGGAAAACCGGGTTCTGCCACTCACTAATCGACCCATTGCTGTAATTCCATTCAATAAGACCCCAGGAGCAAAACCGTCATTGGCACCATCAAGTAAGGCACCTTTAAAATCTGTAAATAATGTTCCCTTGGCTTCTACAGGAGTAACTGTGTCCACTAAGGCTAAAGGATCTCAAGAAAATAAAGTTAGGATCAAGCCTTCCACTAATAGGACTGAGAAGAATAAAGTAGAAGTGCACCCTAGGAACATTTTCAGTTTTAAATAAAAAGAATCATGTAGCTAAGACAAAAGATCCTCTTTATGAGTGGAAACCTAAGCAAAATGTGAATTCTAATGTGAAATGTTGGAATTGTAATGAATGCATGTTTTCTCAGCGTCATGATTTATGCCTTGTTGATCACGTGAATGAAATGTATGCTATTAAGAACAATCTTGAATGGACTCCAACAGGGAAGAAATTTACCCAAGTTGGGTGGCAATGGAAACCCACTGGTAGGACCTTTACTGCAAATGGAACTAAGTGCCCTTTCACTAGGATCACATCCACGGAAGTTAGGTCTAAGCGTCCTTTAAATAGGAACACTAGCACTAAGAAATAGAAAAAGCGCCCTTTAACTAGGTCTGCCCCCACTACTGTGCCTACCAGTGGTAATGTCCCCAGTCAAAAAGTACCTCAGAATACTAGACAACTAGAATCTAAGCCAACCACTAGTAAGAAAATCTGGAAACCTAAAGTTTCGTCTGATAGCAAATCTAAGATAACTGTATCTGTACCTGCTAACTCAGAAGAACAATTAGAATCCGATACATCGTCTGTGTTTGGTAATATTTTCAGGTCGTCCAAATTATTCTTTGGTATTTGGACTCGGGGTGCTCCAAACATATGACTGGAGACCGCTCGATGCTCAAAAATTTCGTCAACAAGTTTCTAGGAACGGTAAAATTCGGCAACGACCATATTGCAAAGATTATGGGTTATGGTGAATACCAAATTGGGAATGTCACGATTTCAAGGGTTTATTATGTGGAGGGACTTGGTCACAATCTATTTTCAGTAGGACAATTCTGCTATTCTAACCTTGAAGTGGCCTTTTGACAACATACTTTCTTCATTCGCGATCTTGCAGGAAATGATTTGTTAAAGGGTTCTCGAGGGGATAATATCTATACTTTGTCTATTCAAAACATGATGGCCGCCTCTCCTGTTTGCCTACTCTCCAAAACATCTAAGACCAAGTCATGGTTGTGGCATCGACGGTTATCTCATCTTAACTTTGATGCTATTAACCATTTGGCTAGAAACGAACTTGTTCGTGGTCTTCCGAAACTTAAGTTCGACAAGGATCATTTATGTTCCGCGTGTTCATTGGGGAAAAGCACCAAGAAATCTTACAAACCTAAAGCAGAAGACACCAACCAAGAACCACTGTATCTTTTGCACATGGATCTTTGCGGGCCAATGCGTACAGCTAGTGTGAGTGGTAGAAAATACATCCTCGTTATAGTGGATGATTTCTCAAGGTTTACATGGGTAAAGTTTTTAGCATCCAAGGATCAAGCACCAGAGTATATCATTACTTTCTTAAAGATGATCCAAGTACGTCGTAATGCTACTGTTCGCCGCATTCGGACTGATAACGGCACTGAGTTCGTTAATCAGACTCTTCGAAATTATTATGAAAAGGTTGGTATCTCTCATGAAACATCTGTGGCTCGCACTCCACAACAAAATGGTGTCGTTGAAAGACGTAACCGTACACTTATGGAAGCTGCTCGAACTGTGTTGATTTATGCGAATGCTCCTTTATTCTTTTAGGCTGAAGCAGTGGCAACCGCATGTTATACCCACAACCGCTCCATCATTCGCAAACGTCATGGTAAAAATCCATATGAGCTACTTCATGGACACAAACCCGATATTTCATATCTTCATGTGTTTGGTGCACTTTGCTATCCAAATACAAATAGTGAGAATCTGGGAAAACTTCAACCGAAGGCTGATATTGGAATTTTCATTGGATACACGCCAGCAAAGAAAGCTTACCGGATTTATAACCGTCGTCTTGGCAAGATTGTAGAAACTTTGGATGTCGATTTTGATGAGCTGACAGCGATGGCTTCTGAGCAACACAGCTCTGAACCCGCATTACACGAGATGGGAACCGGTACAATCAGTTCCGGCTTAATTCCCAACAACCCTACTTCTCCATCATTCATACCACCAACAAGGTCCGAGTGGGATAAGTTATTTCAACCTATGTTTGATGAATTCTTCGATCCACAGAGTAATGATTCTCCAGCACCTGCAGCAGCAGCTCCAATTCCCGTAGTTGTTGCTCAAGATAATGGAAATCTATCCGAGGCATCTACTGTTACTCTTGAACAAGATGTCCCATCCCCCCACCAATTCTCAAACAACACCTGAATCATCACCCCCACTCGTTCCTAATGATGTTGAAGAGGACCTATATGATCACGATCTGGAATATGCTCACTTACAAGAGCTTCCCTTCTTTGGTTCACATATACCTGAAGACCCTACTGGTGCGTCTACCTCAGAGGAAGCTCCTGCAATCGTTCACTCCCGACCACCACGGATTGAAACTCACAACACTAAATGGACAAAGGATCACCCAATCCGCAATATTATTGGTGACATCGATCGACCAGTCTTAACACGCCATCAACTCCAAGAACATGCATTATATTGCTATTTTGATGCATTTCTTTCAGACACTGAACCTAAAAACTGGCAACAAGCCATGACCAAATCATCATGGATTGAAGCCATGCAAGAGGAACTTAATGAATTCCAACGTCTTGAAGTGTGGGAATTAGTTCCGTTACCCAGCAACGTTGAAATCTTGACATTGTTGTGGGTATACAAGGTTAAGCTCGATGAGTTAGGAAGTGTGCTGAAAAACAAAGCTAGATTGGTTGCTAGAGGTTACAAACAAGCTTTGGGTATCGATTTTGAAGAATCCTTTGCTCCTGTTGCACGATTGGAGGCAATTAGACTATTCCTTGCTTATGCTGCTCACATGAATATGATCGTCTACCAAATGGATGTTAAGACGGCATTTCTCAATGGTGAATTAAGGGAAGATGTCTATGTAAGCCAGCCGAATGGATTCGTCAATCCAGAGTATCCTAATCACGTGTACAATCTCAAGAAGGCTCTTTACGCGTTGAAACAAGCTCCACGCGCGTGGTATGATCTCTTATCATCGTATCTCATCTCCAAAGGCTTCTCCAAAGGCAAATTGGACCCCACATTATTCATTCTCAAGGAGGACAACGACATGATACTGGTACAAATTTATGTTGATGATATAATATTTGTTGCTACTAATCAACGTTTGTCTGACCGTTTTGAGAAAATTATGTCCACACGCTTTAAGATGTCGATGATGGGAAAATTTTCATTTTTCTTAGGGTTGCAAATTTCTCAGAATCCCAGAGGCATCTTTATTAATCAATCCAAATTTGCTCTTGAATCCTTAAAGAAATATCACTTTGAAAACTGTGACCCCGTGGATACTCCAATGGTGGAAAGATCCAAGTTAGATGAAGATAAGGAAGGGACAGTTGTCGATCCTAAACTTTACCGTGGAATGATCGGCACCCTTCTCTATCTGACTGCTAGCAGGCCTGATTTGCAATTTGCTATAAGCATGTGTGCCCGGTATCAGGCTCGGCCTACCGAAAAGCACTTACATGTTGTGAAAAGGATCTTTCGGTATCTAAAAGGAACACTTAATCGTGGTCTGTGGTATCCGAAGGATTCCTCTATTGCACTAATTTCATATGCAGATGCAGATTATGCCGGGTGTCAAGATACCAGACGTAGCACTTCTGGCAGTGTGCAACTTCTTGGAGATAGACTTGTTAGTTGGGCATCAAAAAGGCAGAAAAGCGCTGCGATATCAAGTACTGAGGCTGAATACATTGCTATATCCGGTTGTTGTGCTCAAGTTCTTTGGATGAGGTCACAATTGACGGACTACGGTCTTGGATTCAACAAAATCCCGATGTACTGTGATAACGAAAGTGCAATCGCTCTATGCTGCAACTACGTTCAATACTCTCGATCAAAGCACATTGACATCCGCTACCACTTCATCAAGGAGCAAGTGGAAAATGGAGTGATCGAACTATACTTCGTCAACACTGAGTATCAGCTGGCAGATATATTCACAAAGGCCTTAGATCGAGGACGCATCGAGTTTTTGATCGAAAAGCTAGGCATGAAATCCTTTTCACCAGCGACACTTAAGGAGTTGGTAGAAGAATCTGAAGAATAGTACTGGTAAACTATTCTCAAGTATCCTTTGATCGTGATCTTGTATAATATCGTACATACTTAAACCATCAAAAGCAAAATACAAAAATAGAAAACATAGAAAATCTATAAAAAATATAAAACATAGAAAAACCATAAAAAATATAAAACATAGAAAATCCATAAAAAATATAAAATCAACAAAATCCAAAAATATTGTTATTTTTATTTTCAAATCGGGCATGTCTTTTAGTACGGTAATATTTACGGCTTTAGAAATGTCGATTAATATTGACACGGCGCCATAAATAGAGTCCGTATAAAAGTTGTACAAGTTTTAAAACATGCCCATTATGGCTTGTAGTTATTTCAGACTGCAACCCGCTTTTCGTATTAAAGTCACGTATTTCTTTTGAAAACGTTGGCTCACAACGGGAATTAATTTTCTCGGGCAAGGTTTACTTTACAACCTTGTAAGGGACTAAGTTTACTTTATAACTTGGTCTAACACAAATATGTGTACGTTTCAGTGCACTTATCTTGTTTAAATAAGAGAAATCTTATTTCCACCAGAATCGTTCTATAAAATCACTTAACCGGCAAATGTCCGCATTAATAGTTGTGTCCCTAATATCTTTGATTACTGCTCTTTAAATAGAAAACGGGTCAGGGATTAAGGGGGAGCAAATATTAATTCTTCGTGGTAACAAATTTGGTCGTTAAAAAGGATTGTCAGAAAATATTAGCTACCCTTCATCTTCAGTTATGCCATGTGTGCCTTGTGTGATATAAGTATTTCTTTCATAGGTCATTAAAATGTTGGCGTTAAGTATTTGTGTTCGTGTTTGGGACCGGGTTTATTGTTAACTAATTCTCTAAAACAGGGGGACCAGTTTTGCACTTTTTGCAAAAGTGGTGGGTGTTTGATCAACTTTGACCAAGTCAAAACTCCACCCCCCTCCTTCCCGTCTTTACTGAAAAACACACAAACACATACTTTCTCCGCCATTAACGACCTTGAGCATCTAGTTGATTTTTTTATTCTTGACTTCTCACCTGCTGCATAAACATCTAGGTATTATATCTTAGTTAAGTTAATCTCTTTAATCCATTTCATCTCAAAACATCAAAACAGGAACTTTAGATCATATCCACGATTTAGGGTTTCATGATTTTTGCTATGAATATGGTTTTTAAGTGGTGGGATTTGTTAAGGATGCATAGTTACACATTGGTTTTGCCCAAAATTTCTTAAAACATTGCCTAAATTCCAGATCGAGAAGTCAAAGTTTGAGATCGAATCCCTGTCACGGATTTCGATGCACATTACGATACATCATTGCGATGCCTGTCATTGCGATGGGTCATTCCGATGACTCGTTGTGATGGGCTATTACGATGAGTCATTTCGATGGCTCATTGCGATGGCTCATTGCGATGTGTCATTGTGATGGTTCATTGCGATGGGTCGTTGCGATGGTTCATTCCGATGGCTCGTTGCGATGGCTCATTGCGATGGCCATTACGATGGCTCATTGCGATGGCGTGTTGCGATGGCGCATTCCGATGTGTCATTGCGATGGCTTCGCACTAGGTATTGCGATGGGTAATATTGCGATGAGTTCTCATTTATTCCGATGGAAATGTACTGATTGCGATGGCCTTAGATATTGCGATAGGATGTTATTTCATTAGGATTACGATGCTTGATTCATTGTGATGGTTTGGTTAGGATTCCGATGGTTTGTTACATTGTGATGGAATTAGGTTTCTTATGATTTTGCAATTGCCTTAGAATATCTAATGAGTTCGGCCTAGCTTGCACTACTTCTTTCTTAAGTTTAAGTACTTTAGGGCCATTTAAACAAAACCAAGTGTTATTGAAACAAGTAAATTTTTATCTCATAAGAATACTTGAACGGTTTCTTATTACAGAAGTTCATCTTATTTTATAAGTTGATTCCTATAAACAAAAGAGATACAAATTACTTAGTCAATGTCTTGTGTTTTGTTTCCAGGCCATGGCAGACAAAGCTTCATCTTTGTTCAAGCCCACCATCTTTTGGGTTGAGGATAATCCTACAATTCATGACGTAGTGGTTGAAGCTAAATCAAAACCCACTGAAGTTTTGGTTGAGATCAAACCAAGACCTACTGAGGTGTTAGTAGAAATCAAACCTAAACCTACTGAGGTTTTGGTCATGACCTCCAAGAAATCCAAATATTTTAAGAACTAATGCTAGGTCGGTATCTCTTTAGAATAAAAATATCACTGGCAGTTATGTCATAATCCTAAGTGTATTGCTAAATGTAAGGACCTTGTTCATCTGATGTATGTGTGAATGTTGTGGTAATAATTGTAATGATATTTTTCCTGTGTTTAAACTTGGCATAGACTTAATACATCTATATATGTTGTGTATATCATTTGTGAATATGTCATCAAAGCAGGAAAATGTCAATCACCGAGGAAGAACAACGACTTCGTGATCTTGAACTTGTCTCGCTCAGTAATAGGCTTCCATATGCTGAGAACAACTCTCGATTACAAGATGATTTTGATCCGGCTTTACCAGCTTTCAAAATAGCCACGGATATCCTAGACATCTCACCCATCAGAGACACACTCAGACGTACTGCATCTGTTCCCGAAGTCTACATGCATGAATTTTGGAATACTGCATCTTTATCTAAAAAGACTATCTCTTTTGAACTGAACAAAACACCAAGGGTACTTAATTTGAGCATTTTTCGGAAATTGTTTAAACTTCCTAGGTTGGCATAAGGAGAACAATTTGTGGCTAACCCAAAGAATGATGAAGTGCTTCGAGTCATTCGTGCCATGAATTATGAGGGTGAAATTAACAATCCATCACAATTTAACACCTCACACATAGGGCAACCCTGGAAAGCAATTATCACTATCATAGTCAAGTGTCTTACTGGAAAAACTAGGGGCACCGATGCAATGAGACCACCACAGGCTCACTTATTTTGGGGATTGTATACTGCATCCAAAGTCGACTATGCACTTCTTCTCTGGCAAGAATTTTGTTATCAGTTTACTGGAACGAAGAAGAAATATGTGCATCTTCCATTCCCGAGATTCACCAAGCTCATTATCCACCATTTTATGAAGAATGACCCAACCATTGACACTCGCGGGAATTTCTTCTATCACACCAAAGATGATGATTATGTGATTCTCTCAATGAATGCAGACACTAATTCCACAAAGTATGCATTACTTCCTGCACTAGTACCCGACACAATGATTAATGATGGAATCAAGGAGAGTGATAAATACCAAGAGATGCTTAATGATATTGACACACAATTTAAGCGGGCAAATTTACCACCCTCAGAGAAGCAAAAAGGTAAACGCAAGAAACGAGTTTCACAACGTCAATCAGCTGCTTCTAAAGATAAACGCCCAGGAAAAATGCAAATTGTTGATGAAGATGATGAAGATGAGCTGATCCAAACTGAAGAAGAACAGGAAGAAGTACCACTCCGCAGGCCTAAGAAAGCAAGGAAAGCTAAAGGCAAAGAGGCAAGTGTTGCTCCAAATGATCCTGGTCAACAACAAATTTCTGAAGCCAAAAGACTTCGTATTGTTCTTCAACAAAGCCGACAGGAAGCCTTTGGCGGATCAGGCTCAAGGGTATTTGAAGACTTAGCAGATTTTGGTAATCCTGATGGTGATACGGAATTTTTCGACGAAGAAGATACTTATGAAGATGAGTATGAAGATGCTGCTAACTTTCACCTTGAAAGTCGGGAACAAAGTGAAGAACGTGAGAGCAGTGCTGACACTGATACAAGTATGATGTATCGAGATGCAAATATCACCACATCTTTGCCTGAACCGACTCACATGGTACTAAATGAAGATGCTCATGCAACTTTCATACCAGACACGCAACTTCAAAGTAAGTCTACTTCAAACTCTGATGATGTTTTGAAATATCTCAATTTAGAAGGAGAGGGTGTTGAGGTCACCAACACTGATCCGTCAACAAATGAACAAATGGTGGATGTCCCTATAACCACGATTACATCGACCACCACTTCACTACTATCAACCCCAGTCATCAGTGAGGTCACAACCACCACCATCACACCCGCAATTGTTGAGCAACCAGTATCAACCACCACCATTACCACTGAATCTACACCGTCATCCACAGCCGAACAATCTGTATCAACCACCGTCCTAACCACTGTATCTACATCAACACCTATCCCGGTACAACCAGTATCATCCACGACCACCTTAACGGTTTTGGTTACACCTCCACCAACAGAACCACAAGTATCATCCACATCAAATCCTTTTCTCACAGTCAATGATCCGTTGATCCAGTCTCTTCAACAACAGCTAGAGGCTCAAGCTACACAAATAGCTACGTTGACTGAAAGGTTTGCTACTCCTCCCAAGGAACCGCATCCTGATGAGCCTACTCTTCAAAAACTAACAGACAGAGTGTCAAAGCTCAAAGAACAACATAAATCATTTCTTAAAGAGAAGAAAACTCGGGATAAAGAAAATACTGCTTTTCTCGGGTCAATTGACGAGCAGATGACTGCGATCATTCGACGCGAAGTCAAGTCTTATGTTGATCAACAACTACCACATCTTGTCGGTAATGGTTTATCTACTCTTCAATTAATGACATTGCTTCAGACACGTCTGCTAGATTTGGGAGCTCATAAATCAAGATACAAACGCAAAGTTCTGCAATATCTCAACAAAGCAATTGATGAAGAGAATCATGCAGACACTACCGACTCTGAGTCTGATAATGATAATGAGTTAGAAGAGGAAGATGACGAGGAAAACGGTGAAGAGAATGAGGGTAATGAGGATAAGGATAAGGAAGGAGATGAGGAGGAAGAAGACGATGAACAAGGAAAGGATAAGAATGGAGATGAAGATGAGGACGAGGACGAGGATACAGATGATGATCAGGATGACGATGATGATAATGACAAGGGTAATGAAATCAACAAGGGTGATAAGAATGACGACACCGGTACAAATGCCGAAGAGTCAAACAAGGATACGGCCACTGAGAAAGGTTTAGAGGAAACTGCAGAAAAGACTACTGACACCACAGAAAAGACACTAGAATCGACAGTCTCAGAAACTCAGCAGGTTGCTACAGGTATATCTACTGCACCAGAATTCACTACTGATTCTCACATTGAATCTGTAGAATACATACAAGCAGAAGAACCGACCGAAACAATGCTTGAAGAAGATCCTCACGATGATATACCGGTGATGCAAACTCAACCTTTAGCATCATCTGCAATTCAGCATGACGATGATATGGAAGTTGAAGATTTAAATGTTCCAGAACTGACATTTGCTGAATCACTTATCATCGATGATACTGTACAAGAGCAACTTTGGCTGACAAATGCAGCACCGCAGCATCCATTTGACACTGCAACTGAAATGGAGATGACTCAATTCCTCAACAACCCTATTGACTTCTCAGCTTTTCTAAGGTATTCTCATGGGAAACCGACGATGACCCCGGATTTGATTAAAATGGCAGCTGCAAATGTGGACTTCTTTGACACGTTAAAGATCAGCCATAATGAAGCAGAATATCACCTGAATGAGCTTACAAAAGCAATGAGAGCGACAACTACAGGAATTCAGACTCCCATATTACAACCTCTCACACCAACGGTCATCACCGGTTCTGCTACAATCCCATTAGAACATTTTGTCTCACACGATCTTGAATACCTTGAAAATGGAGCAAAGAAATATGCCACGTCACTAACAATGCTCAAGGCTGTCAACTTGGAGAATGTTCCATGGATAGAGGATAAAGTGCCTGAGTCAATATGGAGAAATAAGCCGCTCAAGTTTTATGATATCTATGCTTCACTTGGCATATCTCACTCGGACAAAAAGAAGAAGTTAGCCTATAATCACTTCCATCGTCCCAAGAGAGGTGCTTCTATTGTCTCATCTCACAGAATCAAAAGCATCCTAGGAGCAACCACTCAGACTGTCTTCGGTTATGATTACTTAAATGTAATCTTGTTCAAACGTACCGATGAGAAAGAATACCGCATTGACGAAAGTGATCTCCAGTACCTTCAACTTGAAGACATAGAAGATCTTTTGTTGCTCTTGGCTCAAGAAAAAGTTGACCATCTATCACCTGATATTGTCATAGCCTTGAGTTCAAACTTTCGTCAATATGCCAGGAAAATAGTCATTCATAACCAGGTGGAAGACTTTCAACTTGGAGTAGAAAGCTATCATAAGAAGCTAAACCTGGAACGTCCCCATACGACTCCACTCAGTAATTTCCATAAGAACAAGAAGGTTTACATGGGGACTACCAAGCCGGAAGCAGGAATTTTTTATCCGAATGATACTGGCGTCATGCAATATATGAGATTCTCAGAACTGCACAAATTCAGTGATGGAACGCTAAAGAATGTTCGAGATGATCTGTCGGTTCTCAATGCCAACTTACCTCTTCCGGCAGTCACATACACCTGGACAACCCAGTGCAGAAAGGGGTCTTCGTACGCAATCAGGAAGATTGAGGAAGTTCTAAGGAAGCGCCGGTTGCTACGAAGTATAGAACGATTCGTCGGTGGACGACCATATGGAGCTCACCATCGGTTCACGGAACGAACCAATTAATTTTGGTTCGTCTCATTACATGTCAACTCCATATGTTTATTATTGTGAATATGTTATCTTTTTACTTTATCAGCTTTTGTGGCTTGTTGTAGTGTAAAAGTATGATATTTTTCAAGAATTTCTCTCGAGATTCTAAATCTTTCAAACAAATCATACTCAAGCACTACAACTTACCCTCATTAATTTGAGGACGAGCATTAATATGTTCTTTGGCCAAAATCTAATTTCATTTTATTACCCAAAGACCGGTTAATCCATTAATATCCAAAATATTGATGGTTAACATTTTGGAAAGGGGAGAAAATGGGATTAAGGAGACTTAATGATATTTGGCTAAAACAATGAAAAAGACTTAAAAGATAAACCAACTTAACATGTGTAATGCACGAGTTAAGGGGGAGCATTTTTGATGATCAAAACACTTAAGGCACAAAATCTTTGATTCTAATATCACAAGTGCTTTAAGTGATTTTTCAAGGATTTTTCATTGTGACTATATCAACCCAAAACACACTTAACTCACGACGAATGTGGTGACAAAAGGGTGGTAGGTATAGGTATTAGTCCAATGATTCATCAAAACCGATGGAATCTTCCCAAGGACAACTCCCTAGATAGAACTAGAAGTCCTAGGAAAGATGGAGAATGAATGTGAACGTAGCTGAATGCCGACCAAGTACTTAAGCTAGCACTGGAACAATCACAACAAGGTGCTAGTTATGACGTATTGGTAAGCATTGAAGGGGTTGAAGAATGAAAAAGAATTGTAAAGATAAAGGGTGTAAAGAAAGAAGCCCTCCTTACAACTTAAGGCAGAAACCGGGTCAATACATATGCTATTGAGATCATTAGTTAATGATTCTCGATATTGAAGAAAGCCATCATGGACCCAGTGATGCAATGCACAACCCTCCCCAGCTAACTCAAATATCTCTCAAAAGGTATTTGTTTTAATCACACGGAGATCAACACGTTATCTATTGGTTTATTCACTCCGAATAGACTGATATTGAATAGGTGGCACTCCTCTCCAGCCATCGATCACTAAATCAAAACGCACTATCGAGTCTAGAGCCACGAGATCATCAAAAGTCTCATTAGGACACTTTCCATTTATTCCTTGCTTCTTCACACACTGTGAAAAGTAAGAGATCTTTTATGAGTCCTACGCAGTATTCTTGTAATATTGCCAGAACATCCGAGTGATACGCAAGTATTACAGTGAAGATGGAAATCCTGCTTGAGCCAACATCAAACAAGCTCATGGTAGGTAACACGTGCGGTTCTTTACGAACTAATCTTGTGACAACTGGAAAGAAACAGTAGTTTAATTCTTAATTGAACTTAAACTCGTTCCAGGCCTCTACGCATTATCGTATGATCTTGCCAGAACACTCAGAGCGATACTCTTTAGTGTTCACAGTGACGAGTGGAAATCCTTCTAGTGTTAACATCAAACAGCACTTGGTAGGTAACAAGCAAGATTCAAATTTGAATCAAGTTTGTGACAACTGGAAAGCAACGATGGTGAATATCTTAATTGAAATTCACTTGTTCCAGGTTTTATGAATTGACGGCTTCAATCATAAGGATTTTTAATCCAAATGATTCACTCTTTATGTTCGCAGTCAGCTTTGGACGGTCGAATAAAGAGAACGGGTTTACCCGCGAAATCCTGTCAGGAAGTTACTTAATTGAAACTATCCGTCACGGGTACGATATCTAATATCGTCCAACGGTCTTCACCGACCGGAGGTAAAATGCTACCGAATTAGAATAAAATGTCAAAGCCATTTTATTCGTGTCGTTGCTGTGTACCTGTTAAAGACGGTGGCGTTGCTGTGTACCTGTTGAAGACGGTGGCGTTGTTGTGTACCAGTTGAAGACGGTGGCGTTGCGGTGTACCTGTTGAAGACGTCCTCACATGCTTATTCCTTCAGCATCAAATACTCCTGCAAATTCAAGAAAGTATGACCTAAAAGTCTTCCGCTGTATCGACTCTGAAACTTTCAAGAATTCAACAAAGGATAAGTGTGTGGGACATGAAGTCACAAAGAGGCGAACCTCACAAGAAAAATAAAGACTGCACGTGAAAGGCCAAAAGAACGTGTTCCAAGCAAAAGGGTGATATCATTCAACACATATTCACAAAAGAAAAGAAAAAGTAAGAAAAGAAGACTACGAGATCAAGAACAAGATCTAACATGCTAGATTAGGACTTTGTAAATTTGGAGTGACCTCCCTTTGGGGGAGATTGTTGGAAATACGTTTTACGCATTTAGAAAGTCTCGGTCACTCCAACAATGTAGTTATAGGCTCGTAGTTAAGTTTAGTTTCATTTATTAAATAGCCCGACCCATGAGCATGTTCATGGGCCGGAAGCCCAAGTCCATTAAGGACTTGGGGTATTTAAACCTCTTTCCACCATGGAAAGAGGTGTTGGTTGTTTATTTCTTTCATTTCAATATACAAGTTTCTTTCACTTCTCTCTCTAACTTTCTCTCTCTAGAAAAACATCAACCCCCTTGTTTCACAAAGATTATCATTGTTCTACACACAATATTATTAAGGTTGTATAGCTCGTAGTTAATGTGTGCTTATTAAGTTAAGTAAGAAACCGACCCATGGGCTTGTCATGGGTCGGCCCAAGCCCATTAGTGGCTTGGATATAAATACCCCTTTCCACCATGGAAAGGGGTTGGTTGTTGATTGTTTCCATTTTACCATTTTGAATGAAAAACACATATTTCTCTCTCACTTTCTCTCACTAGTTTCTCTCTCTAGAAATCTTCAACCCACTTCATTGATTCACAAGATTATCAACATTCTACAATTGGTATCAAGAGCTATGGGGTGATTTAAGGTAATGATTTGTGTTGTTATTTAGTTTTTGATTGTATTAGTGTTCTTTAGGAAAATCTATCTTGATTCTTGAAGTTTTTGGTGATTTTGTTGATTGGGATTAGTAGATAAGTATTGGGTTTTACTTCTTTTAGTAGAAATCACAAAACTTTTTGGGTAATTTGGTAAAAATCTGGGTTTGTTCTTCATATATTTAGTCGACTGTTACACGAACCAGCTTTTTTTTTCCTAGTAAAGTTCCGAATCAACATCTTCTGAACCAAAAGTTCCGGATCAAAAAGTTCCGAATCAACATCTTCCGAACCAAAAGTTCCGGATCAAAAAGTTCTGAATCAACATCTTCCGAACCAAAAGTTCCGGATCAAAAAGTTCCGAATCAACATCTTCCGAACCAAAAGTTCCGGATCAAAGAAAGTTCCGAATCAGCTTCTTCCGAACCAAAAGTTCCGGATCAAAGAAAGTTCCGAATCAGTTTCTTCCGAACCAAAAGTTCCGGATCAAGAAGTTCCGAATCAGTTTCTTCCGAACCAAAAGTTCCGGATCAAAGAGTTCCGAATCAGTTTCTTCCGAACCAAAAGTTCCGGATCAAAGAGTTCCGAACCAAATCTTCCGAATCAACACTGTTCCGAATCAAGAAAGTTCCGAACCAGTTTCTTCCGAATCAACAATTGTTCCGAACCAAGGGATATTTTACTTGTTTTTTCGACGATTTTTAGAGGATTTAATCTTGGTTTCTTACACAAAAACTCAACACAACTCACAACTTTACTTCACTGCTCGATCAACCGATAATCTTTGTCTCTTTAAAGTGATTAAAATGAATCCGAATTCATTAATGCCTCAAATGACATCACTTACGGATATTTCCGTCATTACGGGAACGGATAATCGCCCTCCAATGCTCATTAAAGAAGTCTTTGAAGCATGTCAAGGCCGTATGATGTCATACATTAAGGGAAAACCGACATATGGGAGGCTTATGGTCAAGTCAATTCTAAATGGTCCACTTGATTATGGTACCATCGTGGTTAACAATGTGACTCGACCACGGGAGTTTGAAGAACTTACACCAGCTCAACAACTTGTTGCCGATGCAGACGAAAAGGCTCTTCAAACCATTCTCCAAGCTCTTCCACATGACATCTATCGAATGGTAAGTCAATATACAGTTGCAAAGGATTTATGGGAACGTCTAAAGGTTTTGCTACAAGTTACGTCTCTCACTAAACAGGAACGGGAATGTCAATTGTATGATCTGTTTGATAGATTCACGTACAGTCCAGGGGAAACGCTTCACGACTACTACTTCAGATTCACTACTCTCATGAATGATTTGAATGTATAAAATCTCGTGATTGCTCCATTCCAGGTTAACACCAAGTTTTTGAATACTTTACCTCAAGCTGAATGGGGTGAGTATATTACCGATGTTAAGTTAACCAAGGATTTGCATAAGTGCAATTTGGATCAACTCTATGCTTTTCTTCAGCAGCATGAGAAACACGTGATCATGCACCGTTTTCCTCGAGGTATGTACCCTGATTCTTTAGCTTTGATGGCAAATCAACCAAGCTTGTCATACAACAACACTCCTTATATCATGGGACACCAAGCCTATCATCCATCACCGTACATGACTCCAAGCTTTCCCCAATATTCGATTCTACCGCAACCACCCACCTCACATCAGCAACAATATCGGTTTAATGCACCTTCGTCTCAGAGAGAACCACAAGCATCACAATATGCCTCACAACCTCACCCATATTCACCAGCAAGCATTGCACCTTATGCTCAGTCATCATATTCCTCTTATCAAGAAAATGCAGCATATCCATCAAGCTACTCTGACCACATGAGTATTCCTTCTAGTGCTTATGCAGCTCAACAAGACCAAGCAATGTATTGTGATAATGATGAAGTCCCCATTCCTGAATTCAAACAAGGAACTGACCCAGTTGAAGTGTTAGCCACTATGTCTGCTTATCTCACAAAGACATTGAGCAAACGAGGATTTAGAGGACCAGCTCCTACTAACAATCAGCTGAGGAATTCATCCAATTCTCGACAACAAGCTACTATTGAGAATGGCAGGGTAATGGTTCAACCTATTCAACCTTATCAGGGGAGACCCACTACATCAACCACCAATGCACGCACGGTCAATCCTGCTCCAATGGTCAACACTCCTCCACGGGCTAATTCCACAGGCAAGTTGAGAATGATTACATGCTACAACTGTAAGGAAGAAGGTCACATGTCCAGGGATTGCACAAAACCCAAGAGGAGAAGGGATGGTCAATGGTTTGCAGAAAAGATTTATTTGGTGAACGCTCAGGCACAAGGACAGGAACTTGATGAAGAGGAGCTTGCATTTCTTGCTGATCCAGGGATTGCTGAACAAGAAGTTGTCACTACACAGAATGCAGCATACCAAACAGATGATCTGGATGCTTACGATTCAGACTGTGATGATCTTCAATCTGCTCAGGTAGCTCTTATGGCAACTATCTCTAGCTTTGGGTCAGATAAAATATATGAGGTACTTACTAATACCACTGATACTAGTATTCAACCACATCAAGTTGGGCAAGAGAGTGCTGATCCGAATGAGTCTTCGGTGGTGAGTCTTTCAAATGAGGAGACAATCAATGATAGTAATATCAATGTGAGTCCCCAGACTTTGAGTGAATCACAACCGGGAGCCATTTCGCATACGCATACTCCTTCTCAACAAGATTTGGTCATGGTTCCTGCTACATTACTTAGCCAAATGAATATTGCACTCTTAAAAACCCTAGCTAAGAATAAGAATTTGTCTGCTGAGCTTGCTTTGTGCAACGAAAAAGTTCAAACTTTAGAATTAGTACCTTCGTCCAATGTTCTAACAAATCCCGAATATGATCATTTTCGAAATAAACAAATGGGTCATTTGCAAGAAATTGAAACCTTAAGAGCAGATCTTTCTAACGAACTTAAAGAAAAAGAGTTAGTGGTCACTAATTTTCACAAACTTCAAACGGATTTTGAATTACTCGAGCCTAAAAAGAATGAAATGGAAATTAATGCGGCTAATAAGATTAGAAGTTTAGATTATTTTCTTTTAAGACAATACGCTGCCTCTCAACTAGTGCACTTATTTGATGCTTCGTTTAGAGAATTTAACTTATCGCGTCAAAAAGGCCTTCCCCCTAACCCACGGTATGCAAGACAAGCTCTTATCCATAGTCCAAGACTTTATAATGCAACCCAATTAGGATTGGTCTTAGATCCGATTGTTACTTTCGAGGATCGCACAAATAAGGATCTAGTTGATGAGAATCGGTCATACAACTTTGCAAAATATCCCCAGTGTGATTATTTTAAAATGAATCAGGAGCTTGCAAAAACGGACTTTAGAATTCGCTTCCATATGGATAAAGATCTCATCACAGCACCAACCTACATGTTAAATGAAGAAAACCCTAGTACACTTCCTACACTTGTCAAAATGGAAGGACCTAAGGAAATTCCAAAGGATCTTCCACCTGTTAGCACTGTATGGTTAAACTTGCAAGAGATTAATCAATACTTTGCTAGTTTTGACAAGGTCATTTTGGAATGTACGACTTCAAATGGCCTAAACGCCGGAGAATGGGCTTTCGAACACATGAACGAGGTGTTTAAGAATGAGATCAATCCGTTTGTCGAAAGTCTAAAAGGAAGTTTTGCATCTCTTTCGCAAAATCTCGAGTTTGAAATTGCAGAAGTTCAAAAAGTGTTTTATGAAATGGACACCGCTTACGAACTACAATTAATTGAAAAGGAAAAGTTTTTATCTGAATATGACCGATTCTTGTCCCAAGTAATTTCGTGTGATGTGCTTACTACTGTGAATGTTAATTATTCGAATGAGCTTACATCCACTATGATTAAATGTGATGCTGTGAATATATGTGATGATGTGTGTGATCTCTCTGTAAATGTTGCTGATACTGTAAATGAGGTAGATAATCATTCTTGTCACGAGTCTAACGCTGAATTTTTAAAGCTTCAAGATTCTTACAATTTACTTACAAAACGTATTAATCAACTTGAACAACATTGTATATCTTTAGAATTAAAACAACAAACTCAAAATGAGGATCTTTTGATAACAAATGGGTGTGAAAACAGTGTTGAGACGAGTGACAAGATGATTGAGATAGTTAAGGCATTAGAGGAAGAGATTATGAGATTAAAGAGAGATGTGTCATCAAATGAAACACTAAAATTGGAACTAGAGGCTGCAGAGTCTAAAAACCAGGACTTAGAAATTAGACTTTCGTCTATTCTAGGGGAGATGGATCGGGCAAGACAGGGACTATCCGCTCTTTATGGTTCAATAGAAGAACGCTTAGCTTTTAATGTAGCACAGCAACAATCTTATGTTGAACAACTGAACCAAAAGTGTGAGGAAATCTCTGACTTAAATATCCAGCTCATTGACAAAAACATGGTTTTGGCCGAGTTAAAGGAGACACTTCTTTTCACCCGACAAGAAGTTGTTAATAACTTAGCTACCAACTCTGCACCATCCTCTAGTGCTCCAACAACCAATTCAGTAGTGCTTTATAAGAACCCGCTCCATAAGAAAAACCCGGTTACCTACGATGATTATATGAGGAATGCAATTAAGCATGTAGATCTTGTTAGGGATATTTTAGATGATTTGTATGCGTTAGATCCCTCAAGCAGTTACTATTATTCAGCTCATGAATATATTAAGCGTGTTCAATATTGCTTAGCATATTTGCAATACATAGGAAAACCGGGTTCTGCACTACTCACTAATCGACCCATTGCTGTAACTCCATTCAATAAGACCCCAGGAGCAAAACCGTCATTGGCACCATCAAGTAAGGCACCTTTAAAATCTGTTGCTAATGTTCCCACTTTGCCTTCTACAGGATTAAAAGAGTCTACTAAGGCTAAAGGATCGCCACTCAAGAAAGATAAGATCAAGCCCTCCACTAGTAGTACCATCAAGAAGAAAGTAGAAGCTCACACTAGGAATATCAGTTCAGATTTAAATAAAAAGAATCATGTTAAGACTAAAAGCTTTGCGCCTGTGCAGAAGCCTAAACCATTTGTGAATTCTAATTTGAAATGTTGGAATTGTAATGAATGCATGTTTTCCCAACGTCATGATTTGTGTCTTATTGATCATGTGAATGAAATGAATGCTATTAGGAATGATCTTGAATGGAAGCCAACTGGGAGAACTCGTACCCAAGTTGGATGGCGATGGCATCCCACTGGTAGGACCTTTACATTAGATGGAAAAATGTGCCCTTTAACTAGGAATGCATCCATTGAGGTTAGGTCTCAGCGTCCTTTAGTTAGGCACACTAGCACTAAAGTATGGAAACCGCGCCCTTTAATTAGGTCAGCTCCCACTATAGTGCCTATCAGTGAAGAAATACCTCAGGATTTAAGCCAACTTGAATCTACACCACCAACTAGGAAGAAGGCTAGGAAATATAAGAAACCTAAAGTTAGCAAATCTAAGATCATTAAATCTGTACCTCCTAATAACAAGGAACATTCAGATTCCGAAACCTATACATTGTCCTCGTCTGGTGATATTTTCAAGTGGTCCAAATCATCCTCTGGTATTTGGACTCCGGTTGCTCAAAGCATATGATCGGAGATCGCTCGATGCTCCGAAATTTCGTCAGCAAGTTTCTTGGAACGGTTAAATTCGGTAATGATCATATTGCAAAGATAATAGGGTATGGTGAATATCAGATTGGAAACGTTACGATTTCAAGGGTATACTATGTAGAAGGTCTTGGTCATAATTTATTTTCAGTAGGACAGTCTTGTGATTCCAACGTAGAGGTTGCTTTTCGACAACATACTTGTTTCATCCGCAACTTGGAAGGAAAAGACTTGTTGAAGGGATCTCGTGGTGCAAATCTTTATACATTGTCCCTACAAGACATGATGGCCGCCTCTCCAGTATGTCTTCTCTCCAAAGCATCTAAGACCAAGTCATGGTTATGGCATCACAGATTATCTCATCTCAACTTTGATGCTATTAATCATTTGGCTAAAAACGAATTAGTTCGTGGTCTTCCAAAGCTCAAATTTCACAAGGACCATTTATGTTCCGCGTGTTCAAGGGGGAAAAGCACCAAGAATTCATACAAGTCCAAAGCTGAAGACACGAATCAAGAAAAACTTCATCTTTTGCATATGGATCTTTGTGGGCCAATGCGAACCGAAAGTGTGAGCGGTAAGAAATTCATTCTTGTTATTGTGGATGATTTCTCCAGGTTTACATGGGTAAGATTTCTACGTACAAAGGATGAAGCACCGAAGGCTATCATCAATTTTCTGAAATTCATTCAGGTACGTTTAAATACTACTGTCCGCCGTATTCGTACAGATAATGGAACAGAGTTCGTCAACCAGACTCTTCGTGATTACTATGAAGAAGTTGGTATCTCACATGAAACATCCGCTGCACGTACTCTATAACAAAACGGTGTCGTTGAAAGACGGAATCGTACGCTTATGGAAGCTGCTAGGACTATGCTGATTTATGCGAACGCTCCATTATTCTTGTGGGCAGAAGCTATATCTACTGCATGTTTCACCCAAAACCGCTCTATCATTCGGAAACGCCATGGAAAAACACCTTACGAGCTTCTACATGATCGTAAACCCGATGTTTCATTCTTTCATGTGTTTGGGGCTCTTTGTTATCCAAACATTAATAGTGAGAACTTGGGCAAGCTTCAACCGAAAGCCGATATAGGTATTTTCATTGGTTACTCACCCTCCAAGAAAGCATACCGAATTTACAACCGTCGTCTTGGTAAGATAGTAGAAACTATGGACGCAGAGCTGACAGCGATGGCTTCTGAGCAACGCAGCTCTGAACCCGCGCTTCATGAGATGGGAACCGGTGCTATTAGTTCCGGATTAGTTCCCAATAATCCTACTTCTACATCATTTTTACCACCTACACGGCCCGAGTGGGATAAATTATTTCAACCGTTGTTTGATGAATTCTTTGATCCCCCAAATGATGAAGTTCCAACACCTGTAGTGATAGCTCCAATCCCTGAAGTTGTGGCTCAAGCTAATGAAGCTTTATCAAATGCATCTTCAATTAACATTGAACCGGATGCACCTCTACCAAGTGATTCTCAAACTACACCTGAATCTTCACCCTTACTTGTGCCTACTGATGTGGAAGAGGATTCTACTGATCACGATTTGGAATATGCTCACCTACAAGAGCTTCCTTTCTTTGGTATACCGGTACCTGAAAACCCTTCAGCCGCGTCTACCTCAGAAGAAGCTCCTACAATTATTCACTCCAGACCACCACGGATTGAAAATCACAGCACCAAATGGACAAAAGATCACCCAATTAGGAATGTTATTGGAGGTCTCGATCGACCAGTCTCTACACGCCATCAGTTACAAGAGAGTGCACTCTATTGCTATTTTGATGCATTTCTCTCCGAAGTTGAACCTAAAAACTGGCAACATGCTATGACTCAATCATCTTGGATTGAAGCCATGCAAGAGGAACTAAATGAATTCCAAAGACTTGAAGTATGGGAATTAGTTCCTCTCCCTGACAAGGTTAACATCCTTACTTTGTTGTGGGTTTATAAGGTTAAACTCGATGAGATGGGTGGAGTCTTGAAGAATAAGGCTAGATTGGTTGCTAGAGGATACAAACAAGCCTTGGGTATCGACTTTGAAGAATCGTTTGCTCCTGTTGCAAGATTGGAGGCTATTAGACTATTCCTTGCGTATGCTGCTCATATGAACATGATCGTCTATCAAATGGATGTGAAGACGGCATTTTTGAATGTTGAACTAAGGGAAGAAGTCTATGTTAGTCAGCCGGATGGGTTCGTTAGCACGGAGTTTCCTAATCATGGGTACAAGCTTAAGAAGGCTCTCTATGGGTTGAAACAAGCTCCACGCGCGTGGTATGATCTCCTTTCATCATATCTCATCTCGGAAGGCTTCTCCAAAGGCAAGGTGGATCCCACATTATTCACTCTCAAGGAGGACGACGACATGATACTGGTACAAATTTATGTTGATGATATAATATTTGCTGCCTCTAACATAGAATTGTCAAAACGATTTGAGAAGATAATGTCCACACGCTTTCAGATGTCAATGATGGGAAAAATTTCATTTTTCTTAGGATTACAAATTTCTCAGAATCCCAGAGGCATCTTTATTAATCAATCCAAATATGCTCTAGAATCTTTAAAGAAATATAACTTTGAAAATTGTGACCCCGTGGACACTCCAATGGTGGAGAAATCCAAGTTAGATGAAGATAGGAATGGGATTATTGTCGATCCGAAACTCTACCGTGGGATGATCGGCACCCTTCTCTATCTGACTGCTAGCAGGCCTGATTTGCAGTGTGCCGTATGCATGTGTGCCCGGTATCAGGCTCGGCCTACCGAAAAGCACCTACATGTTGTTAAAAGGATCTTTCGGTATCTCAAAGGAACACTTCATCGTGGTCTATGGTATCCGAAAGATTCCTCTATTGCTTTAATATCATACGCAGATGCCGATCATGTTGGGTGTCAAGACACGAGGCGTAGCACTTCTGGGTCTGTGCAACTCCTTGGAGACAGATTGATTAGTTGGTCTTCAAAAAGGCAGAAAAGCACTGCAATATCTAGCACGGAGGCTAAATACATTGCCATGCCCGGTTGTTGTGCTCAAGTCCTTTGGATGAGATCACAACTAACTGACTACGGTTTGGGATTCTACAAAATCCCGATGTATTGTGACAACAAGAGCGCCATTGCCCTTTGCTGCAACTACGTTCAACACTCCCGGGCAAAGCACATCGACATTCGCTACCATTTCATTAAAGAGCAAGTGGAAAACAGAGTGATCGAGCTGTATTTTGTCACCACCGAGTATCAGTTGGCAGATATGTTCACCAAAGCCTTAGATCGAGGACGTATCGAGTTTTTGATCGACAAGCTTGGCATGAAATCATTCTCTCCAACGACTCTCAAAGAATTGGCAGAAGAATCAGCTGAATAGAGGTGGTAAACTATTCATGTGTATCCTTTGTTCGTGATCATGTATATTATCGTATATATATAAACCCCAAAAGAAAAATACAAAAATATAAAACCAAGAAAAACCATAAAAAATATAAAACCTAGAAAAACCATAAAAATTATAAAATCAAGAAAATCTAAAAATATTTTTCATTTTTTAAATCGGGCATGTCTTTTAGTACGGTAATATTTACGGCTTTAGAAATGTCGATCAATATTGACACGGCGCCATAAATAGAGTCCGTATAAAAGTAGTACATTTTTAAAACATGCCCATTATGGCTTGTAGTTATTTCAGACTGCAACCCGTTTTTCGCATTAAAGTCACGTATTTCCTTGGAAAACGTTGGCTCACAACGGGAATTAATTTTCTCGGGCATGATTTACAAGCCAAATCATGCAAAGGGATCAAGTTTACTTTACAACTTGGTCTAACACGAGTTAGTGTGCGTTTCAGTGCATTAATTTGTCTAAATAAGAGAAATCTTATTGCCACCACGAATCAATCTTTTCAAGATATTAATTGGAAATGTTTTCATCAATATTTGACTCTTTAAACAATGACTACAGCTCTTTAAATAGAAAACGGGTCATCGTTTAAGAGGGAGAAAATATTAAATCATCTTCGTCATCAAAACGATTTTCAAAAGTGTTTGTGGAAAATTAATTGGCTAAATGGTTAATGAGTGGTCTTGCTTTAGAATACTACTTGTGCTCGCTCAATGAGATAGGACTTGCTTTAGATCTCGGTGATTTGCTAATAGGATGCGATGCTTAAGTTGTGTGAGGGTTAGAATAGTTATTACAATGAGATAGTCTAACGATTGTTAAGTGATTTAACGGATGTTAGCCTAAAAGGAGTTATTAACTAAAAAGGAAAAGAAAAGAAAAGTATAGGGACTTAAAATGACCAAGGGTGAAAGTTGTAAAAATTTGACCTAAGTCAAACCAACCCCCCCCCCCCCCCCCCCCCGTTCTTTCTTTTCTTTCTTCTTCATTACATTCTGTCCGCCATTGTTATACACACATAAGCTCACACTAATCGTGTTTTCATCATTTAATCCATCTCAATCATTCAAAATAAGGTACAAACATCGAATCTTAGTCTTAATTCGCCTAATTTATTCCTTAAATCCTGTTAATTTCCTAGATCTAATCAAATTAGGGCGTCTGCCTAATTTAGGGTTAATTGCTTAGGGGATTTAGTTGGGTTTTTTTCGGATTAGATTTAGAACGTGTTTTGTTGCCTTAGATTGCTTTAAAGCTCACACACGCGTTTAGAATAATCCTTCATAGGGTGCGATTAGGACTTCCGAATGAACAAGGTTTACGAACTTCCGAACGAACTTCCGAACTAAGTTCCGAACGAAGTTCCGAACGAAGTTCCGAACGAAGTTCCGAACGAAGTTCCGAACGAAGTTCCGAACGAAGTTCCGAACGAACTTCCGAACGAACTTCCGAACGAACTTCCGAACGAACTTCAGAACGAACTTCCGAACGAACTTCCGAACGAACTTCCGAACGAACTTCCGAACGAACTTCCGAACGAACTTCCGAACGAACTTCCGAATGAAGAAGTTCCGAATGAAGAAGTTTCGAATGAAGAAGTTCCGAATGAAGAAGTTCCGAATGAAGAACTTCCGAATGAAGAACTTCCGAATGAAGAAGTTCCGAATGAAGAACTTCCGAATGAAGAACTTCCGAATGAAGAACTTCCGAATGAAGGAGTTCCGAATGAAGAACTTTCGAATGAAGAACTTGCGAATGAAGGAGTTCCGAATGAAGGGTTGTTGGATTGATAGTTGTTTATAATTACTTGTTGAAATGTGTTATGCTTAGAAGTTATAATGATATATATATATATTTTTTGTGTATCAACCTTTTATGTCTTATCTTAAGCAGACACCATGACTAATCCAACAGTGCAAGAACTCCAAGATGCTAGAGCAGCCACAATTACCGAGGCAAGAGCCCTCAAGTTCATACCAAACAATTACCGGCTGAAGCAAGTTTCAAAATCCACTCACCATGGATTCAAAGTCGGCATAGCAATCCTTGATCAATCTCACTTCAAGAATGCGTTAAGGAGTACTGCTTCGGTGCCATATGACTACATGTATGAATTTTGGGTTACCAAGGAAAGTACTTCAAACAAGATCACCTTCTCTCTCGATAACAAGCAACAGACACTCACCGCTTCAGACTTCCGCAAGATATTTGGAATTCGGGATACACCCAAAGGTTTGTCATTTTCAAGGGATCCTACCAAAGACGAACTCATGGAGATGTTCGGTGCTCTTGGATGTCCTGACCTACGAGTTATGTCCGATTTTACCACCGCTAAAGTGGGTCACCTTGGAGAGCTATCTTGGGTATTCTCAGTAGATGTCTCACACCTAAAACAACTGGGCATGATGTTGTGCGTGGTCCAATTATGAACATCTTCTATGGAATGTACAAAGGCTCAAATGCAGATTATGCATCTTTGTTGTGGGAAGAATTTAACTTTCAACTGTTCTAAAACAAGAAGTTGAAGGCTAATTTCTTTCCTTACCCTCGGTTTATCAAGCTTATAATTTATTATTTTATGAAGAATGATGTCTCTATTGATAAGCGTGCAGCAAGTCGTCATCACACTGAAGAGGCTGATAACACTGTGGACCTAAGGCATGAAGGAGCATCTAGTGCTGTTATTCCTGGTCCTATTCCCGATTATCTTCTGACGGATAAAATTAAAGCTTCAGCTGATTACAAGCTACTGCTAATAGAAATCAAGAAGCAAAAAGCAAGCCTTCAGACAGGAGAAGACTCGTCTACTACGGTCGAGAGTAAAGGTAAACGCAAGCAAACAGTTGCTTTATCTGAACCCAAAACCAAGAAGAAAAAGACTGAGGCTAAGAAGGGTAAGAGCACGGTTGATGAGTTCGTTCTCCACGACGAAGAAGATGTTGATGACGATCCTACTCTTGACAAGACTGAGAAAAAATTAATGAAGATGGCTATTGAAAAGAGTAGGAGAGACACGGGCGGTAGTGGTTCGGGTGCACAAATGGACGTTGAAGAAGAGTACGAGGAGCCAGATGATATTGATGAGTTTGGATCACCCGAACGGTACTCTACTTCGAAGGAGACATCCATTGCTGTTTCAGCAAGTGTTGAAAAGGAGTCCGGTGCTCCTACAATCATGGTACCTACCCAGCCTCTCGCAACTCAACCTCCACCAATCCAGCCCTTACCAACCCGACCGGTGCCAACACCATTCCTTCCACCTCCAATAACTTCCATCCTCAGTACTGTAATCACAACCGAGCCTCTTCAACCAACCCAGAGTAGCTCTGCATCATCTTCAATGGCTGCATTTGTAATGGCAGAATTGTTGGATAAACACACGGATAGTCAAAGAAAATAGATGGATAAACTTCGAGAAGAACTACTTCGACGAGTACAAAGTGAAGAGGCATCCAAAAAAGCCCAAGAAGAGATGATGGCTAAGTTCACTACAGAGATGGAATTGACACGTAAAGCTCATGCAGAAGAACTTGCTCGGGTCAAACAGGCTGAAGCTGATAAGTATGAAGCATGACTTACGAGACTTCGAACTATTAAAGATAAATATAAGGAGCAGAAAGAAACACTTGAAGCTTCTATTTCAGAGAGGGTGAAAGAATCTGTTGAGTCCCTTATGCCAAAGTTGCATGAAGAAATGAGGAAACTTGTGGCTGATAACTTGATGATCAAGTCGTCCAACCCTTCCGAATCCGCATACAAAATGGCATATGACTTAACGGATTTTGAATTGAAGAAGATCCTCAAAGCTCGCATGAGGGAAGTTGGATCTTTTGATAAGTCTAAAGTTCAGCGGACACTCTACAAAGCACTCAATGAAGCTATCTTGGAGGATGATCGGTTGTTTAAGATGTTTGGAAGTGTGGTACCTTACCACATTCTGCCTGAGGAGGAAAAGGAAGATAGTGAACAAGAGGAGGGTAACGATGAAGAAGAAGAAGAAGAAGAAGATGATGATGATGGTGACGATGATGATGATGGTGACGATGATGGTGATGATGATGAGGATGGTGATGATGATGATGGTGGTGATGGTGGTAATCGAAATGAGGAGAGTGATAAGGGAAGCAACAGGGACGACGATGAGGATGATGGTGGTAAACATGATCAGCCTGAAACGGGGGAAAAGGTTGCCAGCACAAAGAAACCATCTAAGTCTGGTACCAAGTCTCTGAAAGATGCTGCGCAAAAGGAAAAATCCACCTCTACGGAATCAAGACGAACCAAGTGGCGCCATGATGTGAATGCTACTACGGCGTCATCGATTCCTGGTACATCTGTTTCTGTTTCTATACCTGTTACCACTAATCCTGTTAGTTCTTTTGTTGCTCCTGTGATTGCAGAATCAGTAACTGAACCTGAATCTGCACAACACTCGCCTGTTCATGACACCGCCGAGATGCCTGAATCAGAACCAGCAGATGTTCATGTTTCTACTCCTCTGCAACAAGAACCACAATCTACTGTTCCCGAGTCAAGCACACGAGACTGGGCGGACACATTGGAGATTGATGAAACTGCACCGCCACAAGCTTGGATCACGACAGCTACTAAATATGATCCAATCACAGATGATGACGGAGATGTTCTATATCTCCGTATCCGTAGTCCGATAGACTTGTGTGCATTTCTGGCTCATGAGTATAAATCTTCGGTCACTCCGTATTTGGTAAAGAGAGCGTTAAAGGATAAGAGAATTCACGCCAAAACCAGGTTAAGCCGCATGGAGTACGAATATTATGCTGACGAGGTCCTGAAAAAGGCCAGGCCTTCATGAGTCAGAAAGAGCTCCACCTCCACTTGATCCTTCTCAAGATAATCAAATTGCTCTCGACTTCTTTGTCACCTATGATCTTGATTATCTCCTCAAAGGATCATCCACGTACGCAACCTCCCTGACCTTGCTGAAAGCTGCTAATTGGGGGACAATACCCTGGATCGAGGAAAAGGTAAACCGACTCTGGGTCCCAAAGGTAAATCGTAATTATGATATGTATGCTGTTATAGGTGCATCACACTAGGACGAGCGAGTCCGAAGGGCGTACAGAGGTTGCTGCTTAGCCAATTCAGGAAGTATCGTTAGATCCGATATTCGCATCTCCAGTATTTTGGGACTGAAAACTGAAGCCAAGAACGGCTATCATCATGTGACGGAGATTCGTCTAAAAAGGGAGGATGACAGAGAATACACAATACAGCAGGGAGATTTTTCTATCATTTGCCTTGAAGATATCGAAGACATGTTGCTTATGATGACCCGTGATCAACTCACCCATCTTACTCGTGAAGAAATCATTGCCTTGAATACAGCACTTCGTATGTTCACACGAAGCGTTGTTATCAAGAAACGAGTTGAAGATCTTCAATTGGGAGTTGAAAGCTACCAAAGGAAGCTTAACCTGACCCGTCCAATGAACCAAGTTCTACCTCAACATGTCACAAGATGTCCTTATACCGGCATTACTGTTCCGAGTTACGGGATTTTCTACTTGAACAGTCGTGGAATAATGAAGTTTATGAGGGTAGGTGAGCTTTATAAGTACAGTGATGGGACTCTCATATACGTCAGAGGAAAATTGGAGCATCTTAATTCTGGTGGGTCTTTACCAGAGATGACTGAGGACTGGCATCCGGGTTATCGGCAAATGGCGAAATATGTGATCAAGAAGATTGATCAAAAGCTCCGGGAACGTAGATTGATGAGGAGCTTAGAAAGGTTCGTTGGTGGTAGACCATATGGAGTGCACCACAAGTTACTGCAACGATCCATCTAATGGATCGTACATTTCAGGTCTACTCTATATTGGTTTTTAATTGTGAATATGTAAATTTGTGAATATTGTGCTTTTACGGCTTGATGTAGTGTTAAGGTATGATAATTTTTCAAGAATTTCTCACGAGATTCTAAATCTTTCAAAATATATCATACTAAAGCACTACAACTATCCCTTATTAATTTAAGGGGGAGCATTAACATGTTCTATGGCCAAACATCGATTTCATTTTTACCCAAAGACCGGTTAATCCATTCAATATCCCAAATATTAATGGTTAACATTTTGGATAAGGGGAGAAAATGGGATTAAGGAGACTTAAATGATACTTGGCTAAAAGATGAAAAAGACTTAACGATAACCCAACTTAATATGTGTAAAGCACGTGTTAAGGGGAGCGTTTTTGATGAACAAAACACCTAAGGTACAAAACTATTGATTTCAATATCACAAGTACCTTAAGTGATTTTCAAGGATTTTTTCATGGTGACTATACTTTCCCAAAACACCCTTTATTCACGACGGATGTGGTGACAAAAGGGTGGTAGGAATAGGTTGTAGTCCAATGATTCATCAGAGCCGATGGAATCTTCCCAAGGACAATTCCCTAGATAGATTTAGAAGTCCTAGGAAAGATGGAGAAAGATTGTGAACGTAGCTGAATGCCGACCAAGTACTTAAGCTAGCACTGGAACAATCACAACAAGGTGCTAGTTATGACGTATTGGTAAGCATTGAAGGGGTTGAAGAATGAAAAAGAAATGTAAAGATAAAGGGTGTAAAGAAAGAAGCCCTCCTTACAACTTTAGGCAGAAACCGGGTCAATACATATGCTATTGAGATCATTTATTAATGATTCTAGATATTGAAGAAAGACATCATGGACCCAGTGATGCAATGCACAACCCTTCCCAGCTAACTCAAATATCTCTCAAAAGGTATTTGTTTTAATCACACGGAGATCAACACGTTATCTATTGGTTTATTCACTCCGAATAGACTGATATTGAAAAAGTGGCACTCCTCTCCAGCCATCGCTCACTAAATCAAAACGCACTATCGAGTCTAGAGCCACGAGATCATCAAAAGTCTCATTAGGACACTTTCCATTTATTCCTTGCTTTCTCACACACTGTGAAAAGTAAGAGATTTTTATGAGTCCTACGCAGTATTCTTGTAATATTGCCAGAACATCCGAGTAATACGCAAGTATTACAATGAAGATGGAAATCCTGCTTGAGCCAACATCAAACAAGCTCATGGTAGGTTACACGTGCGGTTCTTTAAGAACCAATCTTGTGAAAAACTGGAAAGAAACAGTAGTTTAATTCTTAATTGAACTTAAACTCGTTTCAGGCCTCTACGCATTATCATATGATCTTGCCAGAACACTTAGAGTGACTCTTTAGTGATCACAGTGACGAGTGGAAATCCTTCTAGTGTTAACATCAAACAACACTTGGTAGGTGACGTGCAAGATTCTTTATGAATTAAGCTCGTGATAACTGGAAAGCAACGATGGTGAAAATCTTAACTGAAATTCACTTGTTCCAGGTTTCATGAATTGATGGCTTCAATCACAAGGATAATTTATCCAAGTGATTCACTCTTTATGTTCGCAGTCAAGCTTAGTGATCGTCGAATAAAGAGAACGGGTTTACCCGCGAAATCCTGTCAGGAAGTTACTTAATTGAAACTATCCGTCACAGGTACGATATCTAATATCGTCCAACGGTCTTCACCGACCGGAGGTAAAATGCTACCGATTTAGAATGAAATGTTCTAAGCCATTTCATTCGTGTCTTATCATGTTGCTGCGAAGACGGTGGCGTTGCGGTGTACCAGCTGAAGTCGTTCCCACATGCTTATGTTTTTCTGCATCAAAGTTCAGCAAAATTCAAGAAAGTGCAAAATGAAGTCTTCCGCTGTACCAAACTCTGAAGCTTTCGAGAATTCAACAAAAGACATAAGTGTGTGGAACATGGAGTCACGAGGAGGCAAGATTCACAAGAAGGCAAAGATCGCACGTGATTGGTCAAAAGAACAATGCTCTCAAGCCAAAGCCTAAAAGATCAAATCAACATATTCACAACAAAAAGAAAGAAGAAAAGACTACGAGCTGAAGAACGAAGACTTAGTATAGTATGCTAGGTTTAGAACTGTGTAACGTGGAGTGACCTCCCTTAGGGGGAGATTGTTAAAAATACGTTTTTAACGTATATTATAAGTATCGGTCATTCCACAATATTATTAAGGTTGTATAGCTCGTAGTTAATGTGTGCTTATTAAGTTAAGTAAGAAACCGACCCATGGGCTTGTCATGGGTCGGCCCAAGCCCATTAGTGGCTTGGATATAAATACCCCTTTCCACCATGGAAAGGGGTTGGTTGTTGATTGTTTCCATTTTACCATTTTGAATGAAAAACACATATTTCTCTCTCACTTTCTCTCACTAGTTTCTCTCTCTAGAAATCTTCAACCCACTTCATTGATTCACAAGATTATCAACATTCTACAAAGGTCAAAAACGGTAAAATCGATAAACGACAAAAAACGGACTAAAACGATTAAAAACCGAATGAAAACAGTAACAATCAACCGAAAAAGATAGAAAACGGTCTAAAACTATAAAAACGAATTTTGAGGTTATTATAAAGTGTCGTTAATATAAAGGACTAACGATGCAATAATAAAGTAAACGGTCGTTAATATATAACCTTTAAATTTGTTGTTGTCCCAACAATGCAACAAGAAAAAAGATCGGTACCTTAAATTGAGAAAAAAAAAGTTGAGTACCTTTAATTGAATTTTGACATAAGATGAGTACCTTTTTATGCTATTTACCCATTAATTAATTACAAGCCCTAATTAATCTAGTCATTGTTTTATCATTAATTAATAGATTTTATAATAAACCCTAACCTAAATCCATTATATAATGATTTAGAATGAATTGAAAATAATTAAATTGAAAGGGGATTGAAGGTTTTTACCTTAAGAATAATGGAAGACAAAAAAATATGAAAAACCCTAAAAACTAAAAAAACGCCGAATCTTTGATTTCTCCAGGGATTATGTTTTTTTTAACTTAGTTAACACCTTATATAGTTATAATACCAATCCTAACCCAAGTAAAGTTGCCATATATAATTCCCCTACTTTTTCTCATTTTCTTTTCTTTTTTTGCGTCACATAACCGACCTATACCCCTTTAATTTCTTTTGTTCTTTCTTTTTATTATTAATAATTGTATTAATAATATCTAATTTTCCTTAATTTATTTCAGCTCCTAAAGCCTCCAAAACCTCAAAACCGTAAAACTAGTCAAATTTACACGTATACCGTAAAAGACGTAAAGTATACAGTTTTATAAAAACTCTTGAAATATGAAATAAACTAATTAACTAAGTCTTAAATGACTTAAAACCATCCTGAAAAATACTCCCGTGACTAATTACCTCATCCGAGACCTCTAAATGCTAAACCTTAAATCGTAAAAATACGATTTTCTATAATACATATACGTATACGTAAAACCACTAAATAACACCATCTTATTTTATAGTCACTAATATGTGAGCTCATGAACATGAAAACATCACACATCGTTTCACTCACAAGGTACCCCGTACTCGAAAACGATGTCCAAACCACACTCTATTCACACCAAATAACACATAAACACATAAAGACACATAATTTCACGAAATATGCCCAAAATAAAACTAAGTGACGAACCTCAAAATCGTGGTTGTCACATATTATCACCATGTTAGAAGATATTAGGATTTACATAATGCAAAGAATGTGGTCTATGAGTAAACAGGCAGATACTTTAGAAGATACCATAACACCCACAATTAAGAAACTATTAAATCGGTTTAAGGGATATCAAAGAAAATGGTTGGTGTTAAATAGTAGTTACCAAGTCGTTGAAGTTAGGAAAAAGGATGAGGCCTTTGCTGTTAACTTGATTAACAGAACATGTGAGTGTAACTTATGGACCCTTAGTGGCGTGTCCTGTGTACATGTGGTTGCCGCATATATGCATTTTGAGATTAATCCAGAAATAGGGGTTAGTGACTGGTACTCAAGATCTAAGTGGTTTGACACTTACCAGTTTTCAATAAGACCGGTGCCAGGATCGAAGCTGTGGCGCCCAACTAAGGACATGGCTTTTATTCCCCCCATTGTGAAAACAAAGCCAAAAAGGCCAAGGAAATGCAGAATTAGACATCCAACGGAGGATTTAAATGAACATGTTGTTAGTATGGTTGGTAGAGTTATAACATGTACAAATTGTCATAAGCCAGGTCACAATAAGAGCTCTTGCAAAGAGCCTAAGCAACCTAAACCAAAAACAGTACCCATTCCACAGAAAAAGAAGAATCCTGTAGTGTATGCCGCTAAGACGAACAAAAGTGGTGGTATAACCATAAGCGACTTAACTCAAAAACTTAAGCAGAAGGTTGTTGAAACCAATCAATCTGGTATGGGTGCCGGGGGTTCTGGTTTGGGTGTCGGGGGTTCTGGTTTGGGTGTCGGGGGTTCTAGTTGGGTGTCGGGGGTTCTGGTTTGGGTGCCAGGGGTTCTGGGTTAGGTGCTGGAGGTTCTGGTTTAGTTCAAGAATGTCGTGGAAAAAGTGTTAGTGGTTCAAGAGTGGATGCTTCAATGAACACACGGGTAATTATATTTATTGCTTACTTTGATTATTATTATTATTAGGCACTTGTTTATTATAACACTGACCATAACTATTTTGTAGGAATATGAGATGATGAGAGACAAAGAGGCATTGCAAAAGTATCTAGCTAAAGAGCAAAGGAAAGATGAGGAGAGATTGGCAAATGGAAGGATTTATAGGAGCTGGGATGATTACGAGTATGACCCAGATAACTACGCAAAAAATTCAGTTACAACTGGGGATATGAATAGGCCAGCTACTCGGAGTGAAATTGCACCAGTCGATGAAGCGCATTTTAAGATGAATGAACAACTACCAAGCAATTCACAAGACTTTGTTAGCTTAGGGGGTAGCCCACCTGTGTAGTTGGCTCAACCAGCCCCAGTAAAACCACACAGTATTGAAGTTGAGACTTCAGAGAGTCACACAAACATTGGGCAAAGAAGAAACAAACTTCTAATTAGGCTATGAAGCAAGTCGGAAAGGATTGCAAAGAGAAGGAAGATGACTTTAGCAACGGAAGGTGATGGAAAATCCAAAGATACTCCTTTCAAGCTATAAGCCTATTATAGTATGTTGCACTACTACTTTTGTATAGTATTAACTGTAAGGTCTTGAACTTATGAATATAAGATCTTAACTATAAGAACTATTGGTACATCTTTTTTAAACACTATGTAGTGTTGTGCCTATGTATTTAGCTAGGACTAATAACATGCACTTATAAACACAATGTACTAGTGTTGTGCCCGTCTAGTTGACTAGAACTATTGAAGTATTTGGAACTTCTTTTGTAAACAACTTGTGTTGTGCCTGTATGCATTTATGTATGTATGGATAGGCTTTTAATGGTTAATGAAAGTATGCAGTTACTCTTCTTCTTACAACCTTGTTAGAAACTTACTTTCTTACAACAATGTCAACAAAAGGAAATTTATTACATACTTGAGTTAAGTCTTACAAAAACTAACCAGAATATATTACATAACAACCTTAGATCCAGGAAACAGATACATCAAAAGACAATATGTTACAAGTGATATTTCTAGATAAACATACATTCAAACAACAACCAACAATGAAGTGAAACAGATGCACAAAACAACCATAAGGAAAGTTGAAATCTTCCTCCACTTGCACATCTTAGCATGTTCCAATGCAATAGCAGCCTCCATTCCAGCCTTGTAATCACCAAACACAATCTCCAACTCTTGTCTGCCTAGTTCATCATCACACACTTCCCTTTCTTCATTGTTCATAACCGTATACATCAAATACATTCTTTGTTTATACCAGCCAGTGTTCAACTCACCATCAATCCAATAGAAGGAATCACCTTTGGTACAATCAAACTACGTAACAAAATATAACACATACTTATATATAAAAAATAAAAATATAGATATTAAAACAAGATTGTGTACACTTTGACTTACAGATGGTTTTGGACAAACAATGAAGCGACGAACTGGGTTTCTCGTGGTCCATGAAACCCTTCTTGCAATTCGTAAGCCACATTTTCAATGACTAGGTAATCGATTGCGAGAACGGGCTACTGATGAAGAAGAAGAAGAAGACATTAATTAGGTTTAGATTTTTGGGAGAAAAATTAGGGTTCTTATGTTTCTGGGAAAGAGATGTGTGTGTGATTTGGGGAAAGAGTTGTGTATTATTGTGTGTGTGTGTGTGTGTGTGTCTGTGTGTGATAGTTTTAATGAGTCAAACATAGCCCCGTCAACCAGCCAAACATCTACACGTGTAATTTTTTTACTTTTTTTAATGGAAAAACATTTGGTAACCGGGTGACCTGAAATTAAAAGGTAATATTAGCGAGATCGATCAAAATTTGAAAGTATATTGGCGAGCTTAGTTGTTTAGAGAGTTCGTTGACGAGACCTTTTTGGAAAATATGTTACGTATCTTTAGCTTTTGTCCAATGTCATATCTTCTACAAGTTTGAAATATCTTTCACAAACAATTGTCGCGTGAATTTAGACAGATATTATAAGAGTAATCTAATGAATGTTTGTCGGCTAAAATGTAGATATGAAATGGGAAATTTTCGACGATAATTTTTAGTTGTTAATATAAATCATTTAAAGGACTTGACAATAACAAGATATATCATGAATTTAGATATCTGAAACTTGCGATGACACATATCCGAAATTTAGAATAAATTTTTTGTATTTGCGGGTACCAAAAATTTCGGATTAAGAAGTACTTACGTAACAAAAAAATTAGAACCGGGTTCATTTGAAAAAAAAATCTTAGTTAATTTAGGTTATACCCATTATTTTAGATAAGTTTTTACATTTTGAATACCCGAAACTTATATTACGAGACAAACATCCACCGGGTTCTTGTGAACCCTCGGGAACCCCCGTAAGTCTACCCTTGGTTGCCATGATATTGAGTCGAATTGGTTATACGATAAGAATGTTATAATACAACTAGTATATTTATAGACTATAATGCTTGCAGTACAAGTAACTAATTATATTTATGATCCACCTTCAGAGTCACCCGTAAACCGTTTTTTATAATTTATTATTATTTGTTTCACAAGTTGAGAACAGAGCTCCACCTTTTGTTTATATTTGATCCACGGGTTCTGAATAATCTAATATATTATCAAACCCTAATCAAGATCTTGTGATAATGATAATGTGCTCATCATTTCTCCAGATATAAATTTCAATTAGGTACTCTAATCAATAGTTTCTTTCACTTTTACATTGTTAATAATATAAACATGTTCATAACAAATATACTTTTATCGACAAGATAATATTCACAAATTTGCTAACATATACAAAAGTATTTAAAAACTTTAACATGGCGTTTTCATAAAAGAAACTAAATTTTTTATTTACTTAATGGGATGTGCAGTTTATAACATATATATATGATATATCACATTACCAACTACCATTTTTATGGACACAAAATCCTGTTAATATATCATAAATTTTATATTAATTAGTTTGATATTGTCTATCATTTTCTAAAAGTTACTAAAATCCAATATATTTTCGCTATTATCAATGTTAAAAAATATAAAACTAAAATTATTTTCACCGAAAACTTTATTGCATGGTACCGTTGTCGCAACGCGCGGGTACTCTACTAGTGTTACAAATACGAAACTACTATACATTTGTAAACAAAACACTAACTATGAAAGTATTCAAATATTGGCTTATAAATCTCGATAATACTTCAAAGCATCCTTTAAATCTTCGTATTGATCACAACTCTTGGAAAAATTATCCATCAGTATCTTCAACTCATTATCTTGAACATCATGAGTAAACAGCTTGATGGGAATGCCATTTTTGGCTGCAATATATAAGATTTTGGTCTATCAACAACAATCACAAAATTGTTTAAATCTCGTCCTAAACCGGATAAATCCTTAACGTAGCAATTCCCCTCGACTAGTTTGCACGAATTAAGAAATATATCCATTCGGGTCTAATCTATCCAACACGCGTGAAGCATACTTTTCTGTACCAACAGTAAAAATCAAACTTCAAAGTTATTTTGGTTTAGATTCTGTAGAAATTCATCAACAAATTGGCGCTTTTTAACATAAGCAGCAGATTGTCCACAAACGACTACGAAATTGTAGTCTTCAGGAGGCGTGATTGTATTGATGTATCGCAAACGATTGTGGAATGGATAAGAGTTTCATCAAGATCTAGGACCACTGTCTTTTGATTTATCTAGCTTGGTGGTAGAAGGGTAACCAAGTCAGTGTTTCTTGGTAGCAGGAGATGGTTTCTGTCAACATACCTGAGTAGGAACTCCTATCTTATATTAGGCGATATGGCCTTGTTTTTTTGGCAAGATTCTTTTTGCGATTTTTTGGTTTCGGGAGCAGGTTAGCGTGCTTGCAGAGAGTTGCAATCAGGGGTGGACCCAGAACGATACGTTATCGGGTGCACATAATTTTTTTACGAGTATCGATGGTTTTGATTATGGGTAAGCATGAGGCGGTTTAGACAACTTTTGTATAGGACCAAAAGTTTGGCTATAAGTTTTTTAAAACCAAATCTGGAACCAAAAGTTTTGCTTGGTTTTTCTGGTTGTTAGTTTTTGGCTACTATGTTTTCTATTTTTTCATTGAATGTCATATCTTCTACAAGTTTGAATCTGTTTCACAAACAATTTTCGTGTGAATATAGACAGATATTATAAGAGTAATCTCGTGAATGTTTGTAGGCTAAAATATAAATACGAATTGGGAATTTTTCGATGATAAGTTTTAGTTGTTAATGTATATGATTTAAGGGACTTGTCAATAACAAGATATTATCATGATTTTTGATGTTCGAAACTTGCAATGACAGATATCCGAAATATCGAATAAAATTTTTGTATTTACGAGTACTCAAAATTTCAGATTAAGAAGTATTTACGTAACAAAATAATTAGGACCGGGTTCATTTGGAAAAAATCTTAGTTAAGTTTATGTCATACCTACTATTTTAGATAAGTATTTACATTCCAGATATTCGAAACTTATATTACGAGACATACATCCACCGGGTTCCCATAAACCCCCGTAGGTCCACCCCTGGTTGCCATGATATTGAGTCGAATTGGTTATGCGATAGGAATGTTATAATACTATTAGTATATTTATAGACTATAATGCTTGCGGTGGAAGTAATTAATTATATTTATGAACCGCCTTTGGAGTCACCCGTAAACCATTTCTTTTTATAATTTATTATTGTTTGTTTCACAAGTTGAGGACAGAGGTCCACCATTTATTTAAATTTGATCTACCGGTTTTGATTAATCTAATATTTTATAAACCCTAAATCAAGATCTTGTGATAATGATAATGTGCTCATCACTTCTCCAGATATAAATATTCGATTAAATACTTTAATCAATAGTTTTTTTCACTTTTACATTGTTAATAATATAAATATGTTCATAACAAATATACTTTTATCTACAAGATGATAATTTACATATTTCTAACATATAAAAAAGTATTTATAAACTTTAACATGACGTTTCTATAAAAGAAACTAAAAAATTTATTTACTTATTGGAATGTGCAGTTTATAACATATATATTATATATTGTATAACATTACCAACTACCATTTATTTATGGACACGAAATCGTGTCAATGTATCGTAATTTTTAGATTAATTAGTTTGATATTGTCTATCAATTTCTAAAAGTTACTCAAATCCAATATATTTTCGCTATTGGCAATGTCAAAAAACATAAAACTAAAATTATTTTTACCGAAAACTTTATTGCATAATACCGCCGCCCCAACGCGCGAGTAATCTACTAGTGTTACAAATATGAAAGTATTATATATTTTTAAACAAATCACTAACTATGAAAGTATTCAAAGATTGTCTTATAAATCTCGATAATACTTCAAAGCATCCTTTAAATCTTCGTATTGATCACAAATCTTGAAAAAATTATCCATTAGTGTCTTCAACTCATAATCTTGAACATCATGAATAAACAGCTTGATTGGAATACACTTTCTGGCTCCAATATAGAAGATTTCAGTCTATCAACAACGATCACAATATTCTTTAAATCCTTTCCAAACCCACATAAATCCTTAGAGTAGCAATTCCACTCGACCTGTTTGCACGAATCTCCATAGAATCTGTGAGAAATATATCCGTTTGGGTCCAACCTATCCAACAGGCGTGAAGAATACTTTTATGTACCAGCAATAAAAATCACAGGTTCAAAGTTATTTTGGTTTAAATACTGTAGAAACTCATCAACATATGGGCGCTTTTTAACATAAGCAGCTGATTGTCCACAAACGAATACGAAATCGTAGTCTTCCGAAGGCGTGATTGGTATTGATGTATCGCAAAATATTATGGAATGGATAAGAGTTTCATCAAGATCTAGGACCACTGTCTTTTGATTTAAGTAGCTTGGTGATAGAAGGAAAATCGAGTCTGTGTTTCTTAGTAGCAAGAGATGGTTTCGGTCAACATACCCGAATAGGAACTCGTAGCTTATATTAGGCGATATAGCCTTGTTTTTTTGGCAATATTCTTTTTGCGATTTTAGGTTTTAGGAGAAGGTTTGCGTGCTTGTAGAGAGTTGTCATTGGGGCGGACCCAGAACAGTACATGATCAGTTGCGCATAATTTTTTTACGAGTATCGAGGGTTTTGATAATGGGTAAGCATGAGGCGGTTTCAGACAGTTTTTGTACAGAACCAAAAGTTTGTCTATAAGTTTTTCAAAATCAAATCTGGAACCAAAATTTTTGCTTGGTTTTTATGGTTCTTGGTTTTTTGCTACTATGTTTCTGTTTTTTCATTGAATGTTATATCTTCTACAAGTTTGAAATCACTTTCACAAACAATTATCGCGTGAATTTTGACATATATTATATGAGTAATCTCATGAATGTTTGTTGGCAAAAATGTAAATATGAAATGGGAAATTTTCGACGACAATTTTAGTTGTTAATATAAAACATTTAAGAGACTTGTCAATAACAAGATATATAATAAATTTGGATATCTAAAACTTGTGATGATAAGTATCTAAAATTTCGAATAAAATTTTTGTATTTACGAGTACCCAAAATTTCGAATTAAGAAATATTTACACAACACAAAAAATTGAACCGGGTTTATTTAGAAAAAATCTTAGTTAAGATTATGTTATACCAATTATTTTAGCTAAATTTTTATATTTTATATATCTGAAACTTGTATTAAGAAACAAATATATACCGAGTTCCCCTAAACCCTATGACAACTCTTCCGGTTTGTGCTACTGCGCGATATTTGCCAAACGTGCATACATTTAAGCTAACAAGAGTAAAATGCAAAATATGTCTGTGATTTGTTATTAACATTAGTCATTTATGCTAGAAAATGATTTTGTGCACTTATTCCAAAGGGTTTCAAAGTCTGCCCAAACAATGCATCTAGATGATAGTTCAGGTTAAAAGTTTGCTCGAGTGGGTGGTAATTTTTGACACGACACAATAAACGACACGAATCTGACACGAAGTTAAACAGGTACGGGCTTAAGGATAAACAGGTTTGGGTCAAAAACAGGTCAACCCGTATAACCCGTTTAATAATTGGGTCGTGTTTGGGTTAAATAAGTATTAAATAGGTCGACACGTGAATTATATAAACTTTTAAAAGTAAATATATAACTTTAATTTTATTTTTAATTTGAATTAAATATAGTTTGTTATATAGTAAATAAGAGTTAATTGGCATTATAATTCACATACAATTGAAATTGTTATATAATTATTTGTTTGTTATGTTTTTTTTTTTTACATCTTTATATCATTCTTTTGCATATCATTCTTTTACATTTTATTAGCCGCTTGAAATATTTATTTAAACAGGTTAATTGGGTGAAAAACGGGTAACACGTGTTATGCAGATGTGAGTTAAGGTTGAGTTTCTTAACACGATTAATAAATAAGTTATATTTGGGTTAAGGTTATAATAACACGTCAACTCACAAACACGAACAAATCGACACAAACACCACTCAATTGCCACACCCCTATTATGACAATTATATGTTTCACAACATATAAATACCTAACCTAACCTAACCTAACCTAACCTAACCTTACAGCTTCACAAAGTTTGTTACTACTTCTATACTTGAAAGAATTGTTAGGAACGTACTATTATTACTGACATTATATTATATAACTCATGATCTTAAGTAGTGTTGAAAAAATAATAAAAGATTATAAGATCGAGTAATCATTGTTTAATTGCTATAAAGCTATCAGTCTTGTCAATTTATATAAAAAAAACAATTAATGATAATTAATGTGATCAATTATATCAAGGGAGGTTAAACTTGTTAAAAACTTGTAAATTTTATCAGAAATACAAAAAACTTATTGTAAGCTTATGTTTATCATTTATAGTAAGTATTTATGTGTATGATAAGCTAGATTCAAAAATAAGATTTTTGAAAATACTTACAATTCGTTAAAAATACTCAAAATTTGTTCAAAATACTTCAATTTTTTTAAAAATGATGATTTGATTAATCTCGTTTAGAACGATTACATGTTACAAGATAACTGACTGACCAACTAACGATTTATAATTTTTTCAACCTTCAAAACTTGTTTTTGTCAGAGAGATAATCTCAGTTTTTAAATTGAAATTCAAGGAGGTTGAAGCAAGAAACATGCAATGGATGTAGATTGTTACGGCTGGAAGAGACAGCCAAGAAAATTTAGAAAATAGTTGTAAACTAGTACAGTCTAAGGTTACATCAACCTTAATCACAATTTGAAAACAAAGATTTTTAAGTCAACATCGCTACTTGTTCCATTTAAAAATTAGTTGCAGCCGACTAATCAGAAAAAAGGCGGTTATGCCTTGTTATTTTTCTAAGATTAAACCTTAACCCCACCGACCAATTGTAACCTATTTTATACTAGCAAGTACTAATTTGTACTTTTATGCATTAAAACTAAAAGTCAAGCAATGCATGCTTTCTAGAGAAAAAAAAAATGGCAACAATTTTGTTGTTTTCATGAGATAAGACAAAATGATGAATATAGTTTAGTATTTTTTATTTTATCTTTGTCTTAAGATTAACTTTAAAATAGTCTTTTTACCACCCAAGACACATATATACGTTTCAAGACCGGACCGGTCAAGATCGGATTAGATCAAATACTGAAATGATCCCAAACCTCGAACTGATTCAGTTTGGTCTTCGGTCCGATTCGATCTTATTAAGCAAAATCGATAAGATTTTTTATAAGATCGAATCGGACCGGACCAAATCGATTTGACCGAAGACCGAAATGGTCTAAAACCCTGGATCAAGGACCGGACCGAAATTATACGATTCAATCCAGTCCGGTCAGATTTTCCAATCTGAGCCAGTTTAAGTCTGCCATATTCAGCACTACACATATACATATATGTATTGAAAAGTACCTTCGTCAATAAGCATCTATGTGTTCCTTAGAGGAATATTTATTCTTAAATACATGCATATCAAATTCTTACGCTAAATAAGAATGTAAGCTAAATTGCTGACTAGATTGGAGATAAAGATTATCGTGATGTTTTGTCTTTAGGAGCATAGATAAGTTACGCCAAGCATGGCGTCAAGGGCTTTGGCTCAAGAGTTTTTTTTGGCTCACGATATTAGCTTTTGTGCCAAAGAATCTGGCGCTGAATCCATTATACTTCACTAATTACACACAAAAAAAAAGTACATTTTTTTTGTGTAATTAGTGAAGTATGTATGAATCTATGACACAAATTTTTGCCCAAAACAATATATTGTGTGATGTTCACAAAAGAGCTTGAAAATATAGTGTCGAAAGTTTGTAGTATCAATATATATAAAACTCGTCAGCATGACTACACTTTCTTTTTGACATGAAAGGTTTAACACCACGATACCTCATGCTCTATTCTTAATGGGTTTGTGTAAATGCTTTCTTTAATGCGTCTACTTGTAGAGGTCGTTTCATAGTTGCATTCAAGTTGTGTAGTAGCCAAAGTAGGATTTGAACACAATGAACTTGTCCCATACAACTCTTATATGTATGTAACTTGGAAGGACTTTTGCCAGAATCATGTTGATGGAATTAAACATATAATATTGTTACAAAACATTGCACTATCTTAATGTATGAAGGAAAAACAAAATTTGATACAATGTTTTTTTTTTTTTTTTTTTTTTTTTTGTTAGAGCTAACATTTTTCTATGTAACTTTGTTAAATAACGATTACTCCTGAAATGTATAATACAGAGTGTAACATGATTAAAAGATTAAATGAGAAGCGAACATGAAACCCCTAAATTTTGATTAAAATTGACCGTTTTGTGTGCGTTGTATTGGACAACAATATGACTCAATTGCATCGATTTCAACATGAGAGTATCTTAGTAATACTTCTCTTCTAAAAAACGTATATACTTTACCAACTATGAATTTAAGAGCGAATCGTTGCACTTGTTAGGCTCTCGTCAGCTCCATTAATGACTCTGTACTAGTCGTGTACCCGAGTAACGTGACGGTGGGTAATTCGTCTGTATTTATTACGAACAATTGTTTTTTAGATATTAAATTATTTTGAAGTTGTATATGGTACCAAAAAAATGTAGCTCTTACAAAATTTATATTAAAGATTGTTACAAAATTTGAATTAAATGGGTTATTACAAGTATTTATATCAAATGACTCGACCGAGTCGATATAAAAAACGGGTTTCAAAACATTGCCATTTACAAATTTTGAAAATGCTTAATCGAGAGTCAGTATTCAGTAGTGAAAACATGAGGATTATTCAAAGCACCATATATAAGAAGGATTAAACAGTAGATTAAATAGTTTCTATCTATTTCAAAATGAGTATTGAAAATGAAGGATACTATCATACTTTTCAACAATGATAGAACCTACTCACATTTAATAATCATGCCGAAACCCAGATTCATTATAAGCTGAACCACAAAGTTTAACAAATTATCATTGAAAATGGCACCAAGTATATCATCGAATCTTAAAGTGCATTAATAACATCTTTACAAATCTTCAAAGTACCCACACAAGAAACTACTTAACATAACAAAAATCTATAAATATGAGATGTATATTTACAAATATACAGTCATATTCGAGATAGATCTTGAAAATTCCTAACAAATCTACACGCTAAAAAACACAAAGAAGCCACTAACATGCCCAAAACCACCAAACTCACCGGAAAACACTAAAAACCGTAACCAGCCAAACAAATCAGACCATTAATAAACGGTGAACGCATGGGGTCGCGGTAATAGATTTTATGGTGGTGGCAGTGGTGGGTTATGGTGGGTTATGCTGAAACTTAGTGAGAGAGATAGAGGCTTCATGCTTGTGATGCCAAAGGTGTATTTTTTATTTTTAAAGAGAAAAAAGATATAGTAGGATATTTTTTTGTTTTTGTGTAGTTTATATATGTTTTTTGATTTTGTCGGGTGTTACAAGGATTAATGTAAAAATGGGCCGTTACGAATTTAAATGGGTCGTTACAAGAGATGAATTAATATTGTAGGGCCATCACAAGTTTAGAGATGTAATGACGTTTAAATTTTATAATGTTAGTTTTATTTTTGTGTATGATATAAGCTACGGATTTAATTGGGTCGTTACAAGAGGTGCATTAATATTGTAGGGCCGTTATAAGTTTAGAGATGTAATGACGTTTAAATTTTATAATGTTAGTTTTAATTTTGTGTATATTATTATTAGAATGTGTAAACCCCATGAATATTATGTATTATTGATCAATCATTTATAATGGTTGGTTATTACATGAAACCCTAATGGACCCTAAACCCACAGGCCGGGCCGGGCTATACTTATCTACTAACACTCCCCCGCAGTCCGAGCGACGAAATTGTGAAAGCTCGGACTGGAGTAGTAAACAAAATAAAACATGAAAAACAAAACATTACTAAAGCCCTGCACCTCCAATTATCTTCCCAAACTCCAACCAGGTCAACACAAATTCACAAAGCCATGCACAACCTCTGATTCTTCTTCATAAATGTCAACTGTGGATTGTGACCTTTGCACAAACATTCAACCTAATAAACAACTGTGTGGATTTGTGACCTTAGCACAAATCACCAACACAAGAAGATAAAACAGAAGAGTATATCACTTGTAAGATTGAGCGACAGATTAGAAACTTCAAGATTTTCGAATCGAAGTAGCAGTACAAATCATAAACAAAAGAAAAGAAAACAAACAAATCTCTTCTTTTTTTTAATATAAAACTATGATTGGCCAACAGTCACCATTTGTAGATCACGGCCTGTGTTTGAACATGATCTTTTGTGACACATATAAAAAGTGGTTTAAGGTTTTTTTTATCTGTATAGAAAAGTTTGCAGAGCGGAAGATGAGGTTTTAAATTTAAGAAGTAAGATTGGTGTCTGTAAGTTCAAGGATCGGAAGATATTTTTGGGGGATTAGGTTTATAAGACCGGGGTATGCCCTGATACCATGTTAGAATGTGTAAACCCTCCATGAATATTACTACCTTCGTCCCAAATTAATAGTCCACCGACAAAAAACACATTCTTTTAGAAAACATCACTATTATTGCATTCTCTCTCTTACTTTTTGGTAAAATGACATTCTTACCCTTATGCAATTAATTAAAACTTAATATATATCTTGTAATTTATAATACCACTAGGTGCAATATGGTAAACTTGTTACTCCACTTACATCTATTTTTGGAAGGCGACTATAATTTTGGGACGTCCCAAAATGGTATACAGGACTATAATTTTGGGACGGAGGGAGTATGTATTATTGATCAACCATTTATAATGGTTGGTTATTACATGAAACCCTAATGGATCCTAAACTTACAGGTCGGGTCGGGCTATACTTATCTACAAATAATTATAAGCTATTGATTTGAGAGTAAAGATTTTAATTTAATTGGTTATTTTGACTTTCTTAATAAAGAAATGTTTAATGCTTAATATTTTAATACTTCTTTATTTAAAAAAGATGTAAATTACAAGCTAGTATCATTTAAACTTGGTTATATTTGACGCTATATAATCGTTACACGTAGAATAGATAGTTGTTATAAGCGGAGTCGGTATTTGAAAAGGCGTACAAGTGAAAGATGGCTTGAAGTTAAAACCAAATCAAATTAGAATTGCCTATTCGTGTTTGGTTTTGGCCTTCATTTTTTTAACAAAGTTTTGGCCTTTATAGGTTTTAGTAGAATAATCAAATACTTTCTCCGTCTAACGAACATTTATTTTAACTTTCTTAGACTTTTATTGTTCAATTTTAGTTATAAATATTTTTATATATATATATATATAGAGGAAGGTTAATGTGAGAGCTTTTTTAAAGTTGTAAAAATGAGAACTAATCTAAAACACCAATAAAACATTGATACATAATCATATTACCAATAATACACCAAAATATATATTATTTATACAACTTAACATTCTATTGACTAATAAACGATGACTTAGTGTCTAACGTATTACTGATACACAATTAAAAATGTGATACACATACATCAATATCTCAACAAGATAATATCTTATACATAAAATGGTACATTTGATACACAACCACCACTAAATAACATGATACACGATACCAAGACATGATATAAATCACACCTTAAATCAAGATGTATCACCTATAATTCGTCAATTTTCAAAAGAAATCCCATCAAATTATTAAAAAACTTAGTTTTAGTTAATCTCGTTTAAAAATTATTTGAAGTAGAGTGTCATTTGTGAGATTTTAGCTGGTTCTTATTTTTTTAACTTTAAAAAGTTCTCATTTGAACCGAAATCTATATATATATATATATATATATATATATATATATATATATATATATATATATATATATATATATATATATATATATATATATATATATATATATATATATATATATATATATATATATATATATATTCGAGGAAAATTATAATTATGAAAATACATGTAAAAATTAATTTATTAATATATTTTTTATCAAGTATTATAAATTATATAAAAATTAGCATTTATCCACAATAACATTTATTTATAATTTTACTAAACTTTATGCTGTTAAAATTACGGTTTTTTCCTATTTTTATATTTTTTAAAGGTTTTCTTTAGTATTTTTTATTACTCCAAACACATTTAAGTAAAAAGTGAATCTTATATTTTTGTCTATTACATAAAGAAACAACTTCCTATCAGAAAAACACATAAAACAACTACAAAGTCACATATGAAAAGTAATGAATAATCAAATTTCTTGCACTCATAGGCTCTGATTCTAAAATTATCAATAATATACTAGACAATGCCTGGAATATCCTATCCATCATACATATCATCATATCGGTCGTAGTCATCATCAGCATTCTTGTATGAATCTTTCCATTATTCCCACAAACTAGTAGTCTTAAAAAAACCCTAGAAGCATTAATGGCGGCCGATCAAGAAAAAATAAAAAAAAACAACTTGCGATTCAATTTTTTGGCTCGTTTGATCTAGATATCTTATAACACTCGTGTTCTTTCATCTAATCTGTGATTAGGTTTTGATTTAACACGTTTTTTATTTGATTATCTGGTTATTCGTCCATTAGTTTTGTCGTTAGGTTTGTTTCACTGTGTCGTCGTCTTTTTTTGTTTCTCCTTTTTTTCCCATCTGTCGGTTTTAGGTTATATATACATCGATTTGAGATAGACGTTGGTCTCGTTGTTGGTGATCATGTTTATTGGCCTCCGTGTTTTTTTATTAGGGTTTTTTTAGGGTTTCGTGGTTGTGTTCGATTTAGGGTTTCTTATTTACTAGGCTGCATGGAGTCTTATGGGGTTGTCTTGCTTGCGAAGGAGGGGACTGTTCATTCTAGGGTCTCCTCAAACCCTAGCGCATCCAATGATTCGACTAATGCTTTATCTAATGGTGATCGACTGAATAACACGGTGGATGTGATTAGTAGGGATAAGATGGATCCGAGAGAAAAGGTTGTATTACTTAGTAATATGCAGCCTTGTACGATTAATTTGATTGGTCAGGTTTTTGAGATGCCACTGCATACGGTGGCTGAAATTCGTGAGCTCAAGCACAATTTAGAGTTGATGAAATTTGCTGTCTGTTCGTTGATTTCCAGTGAACGATTGAAGGAGATATATTTTTGTTTGTGTGCGTATGAAGCTGAGTTGATGATCAAGGCGGGTGATTCGAATGATGAAAGTAATGATTGTGTACAGTCGATTGAGGATATTACCGCTGATTTTTCTAAAAAAATGGATACGCTTGCTTCTATTTGTAGTACTAGCGCAAATGATAAGGAGCAGGTCGCTGATAATGGTATTTTTCGTCAATTGGTGTCAGAAGATGTTTTTGAAGGTGTTAACGTCTCTATTCCTCGTAAAGTGGTTCAAAAGGCCAGTCATCGTCTTGAACATACTCTTTAGGGTTACTTTATTGGAAAGAGAATGGCGTTCCCGGTTGTGGATTATTTTGTTAGGAACAACTGGGTGAAACATGGGTTGACACGAATCATGATGAACTCTAAGGGTTTTTTCTTTTTCCAAACCCTTAGAGAAGAGGGCTCGTGGCTGATTCGTGATTCTCCGATCATTCTCAAAAAATGGTCGTTGGATACTAGGTTGATTAAGGAAGAGTTGACTCGTATTCCTGTTTGGGTAAAATTACATGATGTGCCTATTCAAGTCTTTGAAGAAGATGGAATAAGTTTGATTGCTTCTTTCATTGGAAAACCCGTGATGCTAGATTCCTACACTAGCACTATGTGTAAGGAGTCATGGGGGCGGAGTAGTTTTGCCAGATGCTTAATTGAGGTTATGCTGAGGCTGATTTTGTGGATGTTGTTACCATTGGTGTCCCTTCTCTTTCGGGGGAAGGTTTTACAAAGGAAAATATCCGTATTGAATATGAATGGAGACCTCCTAGATGTGTTGAGTGTAAGACTTTTGGTCACTCTCTTGATCAATGCTCTAAGAAGGTGGTTGTCTCTCATATAGTTCTTCCTGCTAGTACTGGTCCATCTATTTCTAATGATGGTTTCCAAATGGTCACCAAAACAAAGAAAAAAATGACGAAATCTATAAAGGGTGGTAAGTTTACTAGTCCATCGGTTTAGGCGAATGTCAAATTTGTTCCTAAAGCTATAATTAGTAACCCGACGAAGGGAGTGACTAATGCGAAAACTGTTTCTTTGCCCAAGTTGAAGTCTATTGATAAGTCATCATCAGGTGTTGGGCTATCTACATCAAATTCTTACTCTGTGTTGGATCACGATGATGAAGATGACGAGGTTGAGATGGTGTATAATGAAACAACTAATTTATTCTCTAAAACAAATGTAGGTGGAAATTCCTTCACGGCAGTTGTTAGTTAGTTTGGTTCATTTCGTTTTGTGCTAGGTGTTTTGTAAGTGTTTATGGCTTGTCATAAGCACTAGATCTATATGTTTATCAAGTTGTTTAGCTTGAGGTTAATGTGTTACCTTACCACATTCCATTTGTACTTCACTATTTTTTTGGTTAATCTATTTACCGGGGAAACCCTTTACCAAAAAAAAACACAAACTATTAGTCTCATATCTAATATCAGACGTTTTAGCAGCCAAAATTTTCGCCATATCATTATCCACAGGTTTCATCTACATCTATGTCGTTAAGCTCAACCGAAAGATCGCCCTTTTTCTGAGGACTGGATTCCTTTGATCGTCCACAAAAGTAAATTTTCCACAACAAATTTTTTTTCATTCTTGCCAATTTTCTCAACAATCGGGATATAGATAACTTTCGGATGAGGAGTACAATTTTAGACATAAACTCCAGAAGAATTATCTAAACCAACCGTCTTAGACCTATAATTCTTACCCAAATAATCATCATTTTCAACAGAATTGAGCACACAGAAAGAATTTGAATTACCAACCTCTTTACTTAGACTAACATTTTACTAGGCCCTATAGTAACTTGTTTTTGTAGATCACTTAGGGAAGTATTACGTTTGCTTACTATCCAACATTTCTGAGTAACTGGTTTAAAGTTCACCTTAGGGGCAATCAGTACACTCATAGCTACTTGCTTAGGCTTGTTCACATTCTTTGCTCAAGTTGATCTCGTAACCTTAGGATAATCCTCAAGAACATGGCCAAAAATCTTACAACTCGAGCCTCTAAGAGGTTCTCACTCATGTTCAACACGGATAGTACTTAAATATAAACGGTCGCCTTTAAGTTTAGGCATAACCACCACAATAGTATCTTTCAACTCTCCAATAACACGCAACTCAATCATTTCTCTTGCATAACTAGATCTACCCTATGATTTCAAAACATTTTAGCCGTATATGAATCAAGCATTAACGGAGTACCAAGTTTTGTTGCACTATGACCATTTTCACTAAATGTCATCATATAAACACCAAGAAGTTTCACTCAAATCGAAATATTTCCGACATCTTCTTTACTAAGGTTTGTATCCGTATCCCATTTATTAAAGATTATTAGGTTATTCAAATAAATCATAAACCACTTCAAGCATAACCTTTTCATATCATCCATAAAGTTAAGCTAATTGGAAGAAAAATAATCTGATCAATAAGTTAAGCATGTACGCTAATTCAAATTTACTTTATATAGTTAACATAATTCGCGATAACATGCTATGTCACGCGTTTTTTAAGAAAAAATCATATATCAACTTAAGATGCCTTTCGCTCGTTGTTCGAATAAACTTTTAGAGTGAAAATGTATAGCCAGGGACGGAGTCAGAGAGTCTCCCGCGGGTGCTCGGTACATATATGAATTTTTTCGATTAAGTGCTAATTTTCAAAAAAAACATTGATTTTTTCCAAATGAATCTAAATTGAAACAAGTCTATGAAATATTGTTTCTAATCTTTGTCTTAGTTTACCTTTTAATTATGTTATATAATAGTTAAAAATATTTGTACATCCAATCATATTAAAATCTGACTTCGTCCTAGTACAGCTACATGAATATGGCCCTGTTCGCGTATATGGCCGCTCGGCCACATGCACGGCCATATATGCATAAATCACTTGGACGCGGGCCGCACTAAGTGGCCTAGCGGATTGGCCTCCCAGCCCACTTGCCAAAGACAGGCCAAAGGACAATCCTCAAAAGTAGTGTCATTGCCTAGGGAATGGACGAAGCATCCTATTATCCAGAAAACTCTCATCGGCCATCCGGTCCAAAGAGTAAACCTGACAGGCGCCTCAAAAGCAGAGAATGTTCTCTTGGGAGCAGGCGGCGCACCTTATTATCCAGGAGCCTCACTTTAGCTGATGGACCAAAGGCTGGCCTGTCAGGTCACAAGGCTCAAGAAGAATATTCTCTTGGGAGCAGGCGGGGCACCTTATTATCCAGGAGCCTCACTTTAGCTGCTGGACCAAAGGCTGGCCTGTCAGTTCACAAGGCTCAAGGAGAACAGTCTCCAAGGAGCTACAGTAAGCTACAGTATTCTGAGTACTATAAATACCCCACTTACATTCAGTGCATTTCATATATTCTCTCACTCATATTTATTACACACATTGCATTGGCCCTTCGGCTCTACATATTATTGGCCTCCCGGCTCTCAGTCAGTATCTTACTCTCACACCAGAGTTGGTCTCGGGCCTCCCACCCGAGGCGAGCTAACGTGTGATGTTCTTTTATAGGCTTGTGGAGAAGACTGTCCAAGCGGCCCGGCGGCGCATTCGGCCCACCTATTGGCCCAACGGACTTTTGCATCTACAAATTGGCGCCATCCGTGGGACCCTAAATTTGATCTACCAAGTAGCTAAAGAATGACGGGTCCTGCACCAACATCACCTGAAATCGAAACTCGTGACATCACAAACAAAAACCTTACTAACAAAGAAATCATTGAGGGACATCTCTCGGCCCTGAAGAAATTATTGAAAGAGAAAAGAAATCGGGATTACATCAAACCTAGGACGATTAGCTTTGATGAGGAGGAAGAAACCACTGAAGATGGTGGGAAGGAGATGGGAGGCCAGAATAAGAGGGCAAAAAAGATAAAGGGAAAAAAGTGATGGACGATGACTTAGAAAAGCCATTCAAGTCGTTGGCTAAATTCCTCTCAGCAAAAGAATTATAGAGTTCTCATCTCCCAACCACAGGATGCCAACAAATGTGAAGATCTACGAAGGCACTAGAGATCCGGCAGACCACATAAACCACTTCAAAGGGATGGGGAACCAAGGAGAATGGCCCATGCCCGTGTGGTGCCGAATGTTTCAACAAACTTTGGATGAAAAAGCTAGGGCGTGGTTTGATGAACTGCCACCAGGAAGCATTGACAACTGGGATGATTTGGAGGCAAAGTTTCTCACATGGTTTGGGATGCTAAAGGCATGCGCAAAAGACCCTACATAAATCACAAAGATCGTCCGAAAGGCCAATGAAGGCCTCCTGAACTCAAGGAAAGATGGGTAAGTGAATCTAACTCTATCCCTAATGTGCCCGACCTCATGAGAATCTCTTCGTTTATGGGCTCGCACAAATACCCTGAATTGGCCAAGCGGTTTGCTGAAAGTATTCCGAAATCTGTGGATGAAATGTTGAAAAGTGTGGACGATTTTGTTCGTGCCGAAGAAGTATTCAGAGGTACTGAATGTCCTCGAGGGGAGTTTGCCTGGAGGGATGTGTCCCCACCGGGAGGCCAATGGTACGACAGTCCCCAGAGGGGCGGTTTTGAAGGTACATGGGAGGAAGGCCGTGAAGCCGGTCCGAATGGAATCCCTTATGCCCAACCCTATGTGTTACAATATCGGCCTCCCCAACGCCCACAAGTGATGGATAAGATATTCACTCTAGAGTCATTAGTGAGGACGCCCCAAGAAATATTGGCCACAGAACATCAGTTAGACCTCCCAGCCCCGCTTCCGTTAGTAGGGAGGCCGATGAAGGAAAACATGGATAGGTATTGTGATTATCATGGCGAGAGAGGACACTACACAAATGATTGTTTCCAGCTTAGAAGGCAGCTAGAGATCGCTCTAGAATATGAGCAGCTCAACCATTTGATCAAGAATGTGAGGCAAGAAGGAATGGGAGGCCAAAAAGGCAACCCGCAAGAGGCCAAGGTGATTAACATGATATCTAGAAACAATTAGTGGCAAAGTGGTACCACAAGCTTGGTATGAAATCAGCTTAACGTAATGTCGCCTGTACGATCGTGTTTCAATTTCTCATTATCGTTTTTGTAATATTTGAACTTTGAAATTAATGAAAGCTACCTCCCATCTATGGAGTAGCAATTTTCCATCATGTGATGATGAAAGGCATGCTAAACATAAGTAAAAAGTGGTCCCGTCCGGGAGGCCAATCACCCTCGGTCGAGATGTGTGGCCAATGTTTACCATTACCCTTTAGATGAACAAATATTCAAGCGGCTCCGCGTAGTCGATGTTCGTAGATAAATAAAAAGCGATTCTATGTAATCGATATCTAAGAAAAATAGGCAAAGCATAAGCGACCTCGACGGAAGGCTCGCAACCTCCGAATCGAAAAATATGGTCAATGTCTATGGAAGGGGAATAAAGGATTAGGTGGCTCCGGGTGGAACATAGATCCCTCCACCAGATATATGTAGTCATTATTCCCCAACCAAAATTGGGAGGTGGATAAATATTCAAGTGGCTCCGGCGGGTAGGTGACTCCCCCCGACCGATATATGTAGTCGATGTCCAATCCCTGGAATACCAAGCAACATGTTGTGTGAAAAACATGAGCCAAAGTGCATAGCATACGTGCGGCATAGCGGCCAAAATGTGCAAAAATCTAACAAGTGTTTTAAGAAAAGTTTACATAAGGGTGCATGGCCAACAAATATTAATACAGCCATGCGGACATAGTCTTATTACAAAAGAGAGGCCGAGGTGGAAGGCCAAGCAAAGACATGATCCTCCTACATTTGTCCTTGACCAGGAATGACTTTACCATCAGGCATGACATTACGAAGCTCCATGGGATTCTTGAAGCAAGACCGAGAGATCTTCTCTACATCCTTTCTCTATCAGCAATGTCAACACGCTCGGCCTATTCCATGGCAGCAGTCTTGGCAAGAAGGGGAGCACCAGAAGCTAGGATAGGGCTCACGAAGAGGTATAACAACCTCATACAATTTCCTCGCATCAGTTAAATACATTCGGAAGGCCTGGGAAGAGATCGGCCACGCTAGAATCATGATGCCTCCAGGGCATGGCAACGGGAATGGCCCTCCGGTCAACAAGAAGGAAAATAATAAGTATGAGAAGAAAGAGAAGACACACCTGAAAGAGTGGCAGTCTGGGGGAAGGCGAGCGAAAAGGAAGGCAAAGGAAACATTTTGACTTTAAGTATCGGATCACCAATATTAAAATATTGATAATCCGATACTGGGGGGACATGTTCGCGTATATGGCCGCTCGGCCACATGCACGGCCATATACGCACAAATCACTCGGACGCAGGCCGCACTAAGTGGCCTAGCGGATTGGCCTCCCAGCCCACTTGCCAAAGACAGGCCAAAGGAGAATCCTCAAAAGCAGTGTCATTGCCTCGGGAATGGACGAAGCATCCTATTATCCAGAAAACTCTCATCGGCCAACCGGTCCAAAGAGTAAATGATATGAGTGTATTTACTCATATCATTTGTAGCTTAAAACTATGAAATATTGCACATAATGTATCAAATATGCCTTGGAAATGCTTGTTTCTTGTTTTCATGTGTGTAGGTACCAAGTTCGCGAAAACCGGCAATAATGGACACGAGTTTGATGAAAAAGATCTTAGAAGTCAAAACCAAGCTCGACATGAGTGGATTTAATCATTTGTCGAATAAACGGGTCAAGTGGGACCCACATGAGTTGATTGGGCCTGAAAAGCCCAATATTGGAATTAAAATGAACAACTTTTGAACAAAGCCCAAAATTCATTTGAAGGCCCAAGTGGCAAAAATTATACACGGATGGATAAGGCCCAAGCCCAAATTGGTGAAATGAATAAACGAATGAAAGTGTGTTATGGGCTCCAAGCCCATTGACTGAATTAAAATGAAACGATGGAAATGGAATGATGGGCCTTAGGGTTCTGATATTCTATGTAACGTGTATTTAACACGTTTTCTTTTGTTTTATCACCCAATCCCATTTATTCACCAACACCACACGTTACTTCATATAATAAACACAAACCGTACACCCACCCACCATTTACTTTTCACACACATTAAATAAAAAAACATTCGGTAATTCCTATGACTTCATCTTCCTCATCCCAACTTTTCTCCCAAAACCAGTAAATCTACACTGTTCAAAAACCCTAGGATGGTAAAAAGTCCTTATTATTTAGGGCTTTTTACTTATTCATATAATTCACATAAAAAGAAATAAAACCCCCCATTTTTAAGGAAGAGAGGGTGTGGAACGAAAGTGCTACGTGGCGTTTTATCATTTGATGCTACACCTCATCTTACATATCCAGCCAATTAGAGCCCTCAAAAGAAGCACAAGAAGCACACACGGATGCCACGTTGGCAATCCGTGTGTGCTACGAGAGATGATAACCGTCCGATTAAAGAAAGAGAAAAGATGAGAAGATCAAAGGCTGAAAGAAGAGAAGAATATTCTCAAGAAGATGCGCATATTCGCTCACCAACAGCCTTGGGGGGGCTATAAATACCCCCAATTTCTAGTGTAAAATCATCCTTTACTTTTTATTTTAATGTTATGCTGTAGGATTAGTAATAGATTAAATGATGTATTTTCTTTTTAACTAGTACTGTAATCTTTCTGGAAATTAATAAAAGTAAATCGTTTAATTTGCAAAAAAAAAAAATAAAAAAAAATAAAAAAAAATAAAAAAAATAAAAAAATAAAAAAAATTGTTTTTATTTAAATAGTTTAATTAGTTTAAATTTTAATTAGTTTAAATAAATATAGTTTTTAAATAATTTGTTTAAAATAATTTTTAATAAAAAATTAAATTAGTTTAAAAGTTGTTTTATTTTTAATAGATAATTAAATAGATTAAATTTTTTAAGAGTTTTAATTAGTTTAATTTTTAAATAGTGTTTTATTTTTAATAATTAAGTGTTTATAGAATTTTAAATAGGCGGGGTTTACGATTCATGCACTTTAGGTTTATTTTAAATAGCTTAAAATTCGTAGTTTTTAATTGTAGTTTAAAAACCACAAACCAATTCAAATCGATTGTCCAAATCAAAACGAAACGTCTCAAATTCATAAGATCTTCGTGTACAACGAACTCGACTCACTCACGTGTTTAATTGAATTCGTCATTGGTATTATTGGACTATTACTTTTTCCTAAAGGTAATTTTCTAATTTACCCTATAACGTATCTAATTATCACATATACTATCCACCACTTTCATCAAAAATTTTGGCGCCGCTGCCGGGGATCTTGTGTACGATTCGTCTTTGTGGAGATTTGTTGATCGTGGATTTGAAGACCCTTTCCGTCCTCGGATAGTTTGTTATTTTTCTATTATATAGTATGTATCGATTTTCTCGTTTTTTGTGAATAATATATTGTATTACGTAGCACAATAATTTTAAATACTTTTCAAATAAGCTTAGTTGGGATTTCATCACCTAGCTATTGTATTCGAACCCAAAACAAAAATAAAGGCAAAATAGATAAATACTAATAAGAAGTTTGAACTCGATTTATACAAACTATAAGGTGGGTATAAGGCGACGTGCTATAAAAGGCCGTCTAAGGAAAAAGGTTTTTAAGTGCTTAGTGCCACCTCGTTTCCCCGCTTGCTTGTGTGTATATTGAGAGGGACAACCTATTATTGGTTTGCCGACTCAAGTAGTAATAAATCTTATTTTTTGTTGTTTACTTATTGAACCTCGAGACGTTTAGGTTTTCACCTATCGTTTCAAAGTCGACCGAGGGTAATTTACTTCCATAGTAGTTATCCTTATTCCTTGTTTTTTATCGATCATTTTTGATTGAGCAATACCAAATAAAATACCAAAAATAATCTTCTTTCTTGTCTAATTTCTTTTCTTCAATCCTCTAAATTCTCGTCTTTGTGGTGTATGCAATTACGTTCTTCTCGTCTTGTGATTGATTTTAATAGGCTTGAAAATATTCCTCGTAGAAACAGAAATCGTCAACAACGAATATTGGAACCCGAGATTCCACCTATTGTTGTAGAGATGGCCGATAACCGTACAATGGAGGAATTGCTCCGTGCACCCACCGAAGGGTATGGGGAAGCAATCGTTGTGCCGGCTATTTTGGCGGATCATTTTGAGATTAAGACAGGTCTTTTATCGCTCATTCGTGCCGACCAATTTCGTGGCAATGAGACCGATAACCCGCACTCTCACATTCGGAATTTTAACCGAATTACCTCGACTCTCAAGTTTAGAGATGTGCCGAATGACGTGATTAAGCTCATGCTTTTTCCGTACTCGCTCGAGGGTAATGCTAAGCTTTGGTATGAGAAAGAACCACCGGGTTCGATTTTAACTTGGGATGATTTAGTGTCAAAGTTTATGAATTATTTCTTTCCACCGTCCAAGACAACACACTTTAAGAATGAGATCACTAGGTTTGAACAAAAAGTGCATGAATCGTTTGGGGTTGCTTGGGAAAGATTTAAGGATTTGTTAAGACAATGTCCACACCACGGTTTCTCGGAATTGCATCAAATAAATACTTTTTATAATGGGCTTAATATGATTGAACAAGATTCTTTAAATGCCGCCGCGGGTGGTAATCTTTTAAGAAAAACTCCGAGAGACGCGTGGTGTATAATTGAGAATAAGTCTAGAGCACAATATTCACGAAACACACCGAGTGTTTCTAAGGTGAACACCGAGATTGCTAGATTGGATTCTAAGATTGACACTATTTTGAATGAGATTAGGAAGAATCCTCATGGATCGATTAATATGATTGAGAATGTTTGTGTATCATGTGGTGGAGCACATCCTAATTATGCTTGTTTAAACACGGGTTTTGATCAAGCTAATTCTTTTGCCGCGACGGGAACTTATGGCTCCAACGGTCAAGTTCCTCGTCAAAATCATGTTGCTCCACCGGGTTTTCCGCCGGTTCAAAATAGGTACAACAATGGAAACAATGGAAATAATTTTAACCGTGGTAACCAAGGGAATTTCAATCAAGGAAATGGGTTTAATGCTAATCAAAACAATCAAGGTTTTCAAGGGAATAATCAAAATGATTTGTCAAGCTATATTAAATCAAATGAGGCAAATATGAAAGCTTTTCAAAATAACATTCAAGGGCAAATTAATACTTTGAGACTCGATTTTCAAAATACGATTAAAGGACAAAACAATAAGATTGAGCTTAATCAACAAAGGCTAGAGCAAAACCAAAATCGTATGCACCAAAGTTTGGAACAAAGTCAAAATAAATTGCTTTCAATGTTTGAAGGATTTATGTCTAAACCGTCATCCTCTTCGGGTTGCTTACCTAGTGATACCATTCCTAACCCGAGGGGAGAGCTTAAGGCCATAACCGTTTATGATGATGATAATGTGGCAAGAGTGATCGAGAAAATTTATGTTCCACCTAAGCAAAGTTTTCTTAAAGTCAACAAGGCTACTTTGAATGTGATTAGTACTTCGGATTTCTTTGATTTCATTCCTAAGAAATATGAAGATCCGTGTCAATTTTTGATACCTTGTGTTGTTGATGAGCTTGGGGAGTACAAAGCTCTAGCCGATCTAGGAGCTAGTATTAACGTAATGCCCCTAGCCCTTTGGAAAACCATTGATTATGAACCACTTAGGCCTACTCGAATGATAATTGAGCTCACTAATGGTACTACCACCTATCCGGTTGGTATAGCGGAAAATGTCATTGTTAAAGTGGGGGAGTTCATTTACCTAGCCGATTTTGCTATCATTGATTATGAGCCAAATCCTCGTGTGCCTATAATTTTAGGACGACCATTTTTATGTACGGCCGGTGTTTTAGTTGATATGAGGGAAAAAGAGATTAAAATAAGATATGGGGATAAACATATGATTTTCAAACCGGAAAAAATTCCAAGATTGGTTTCTAAGAAATTGGAAAGTGTTGAACTTGATAAACCTAATTTTGTTGAATCATGTTGTAATGTTACCTCATCTCCACTCAATCCACACGAGGATGAAAGTTCTAAGATTGAAAAACAAATTGATGATTACTTGAGTGAGCCATTTGATGCTAGTGAATTTGTTAATGAGAATTTTGATCCCGAGAGTGATATTGCTTTAATTGAACAATCTTTGAAAATGGACTCGTTTTCACTCTCTTCTAAGGATCATGTTGATATTCCTAAGGCACAATCTTCCATTGAAGAGCCTTTGATTCCTAACTTCACACCGAGTGAGATTAGTGATTATTCATTCGATAAGTTCGCCGATGAACTTGTTGATCCACTTCCACGGGGAAGTGAAGACGTTTCCGATCTCGAGATCGAGCGTGATTCTTGTGTTTTACTTACCATTCTCGAGGAATTCGCCGATGAATTGCCTTCTAATGAGAATGATGATACTTTAGTGACTTGCTCAAATCCTCTCTTTGAAGTTTCATTGAACAATAATCCATTATTTCAAGAGGATTTTGAGAACATCATACCTCCTACATCCCACAACCTTTATGATGATGATCTTTTCATTAGGGAGTATGATAAGTTACTTTCCATGGACCTTCCTTCGGAAGTTGAGGAAGAGCCTAATGACGGTGATAAAGATACTTGGTTTGATCACCCGATTTATGATGATGACAATGTTGACCCGGAGGGAGAGATTACTTTTGCTCCTATTATCCTTCCCACTCGCTTTGATCTTAATGTGCGGGTTTTTCATGCGACTCGTTTTGAGTACCATGACCCCTTTCTTCACATTCATAAGAGTGAAAAGGTCAACAAAGTCATGCAAGTTGAAACCACTAGGGTTGATACTTTTTTTACACCATTACCATGTGCTTTATATGATTTAGGATTAGCATGGGGGGACGACACCTTGTTGTCTATTCCTTTCTCCACCGAGGACGAGGTATTCGATCCCGGAATTGTTTATTTAGGGAAATCTCGGCCTTTCACCGATGCAATAATTGAAAGACTTTTCGATCATCTTGGTGCGAGTTTATCTCGTGGAGCATGCTACATCCATACTATTGTTTGTGACTACCATCTCTTGTTAGAGATTCGTGTTGGAGTTTTATCTTTTCGTTTGTCATCCGACAACGAGGATGAGATCTTTGACCCCGGCATCGCGCTTTATCATGGATTTTATTCCATCATGCCGGTTTTCACCATTTTCCCTAAGGACCAATGAATGCGGGGATCGAGTCGAGCTCATGACTCGGTGAACAAAAACGAGTTCATTCTATCTTCTTTCTATTTTCTAACACCTAATTAGGCTTGATCTTTCAAGCTCGTGTTCGTGATTTGTTGTGTTGTGATCTTAGGTATAACCCTTATCATTGAAGACTCTCGTGTTCGGTTTTTGCCTGTCCACTTGATCTTCCATTCTTTGAATGCCAAAAAGGGGCACACTTTCTATCCCTTGATTATTATTGACTAACGTTTTATCTTGAGGCATAATTAATAAACGGCTTATAGATTTGCGTACTCTTTCCATGCTAGGAGTTTGCATTAGACTCTTCGTGTCTTAGCAAGGGGGTGTTACTCTTGAGCTAAGAAACATTGAGGACAATGTTTGGTTTTAGCATGGGGGAGTCAATCGATATAATCGCTTGCAATTGCTTTTGTCGTGTCCAAACGTGTTGTTTTTCTTATTTTTCAATAAAATTTTAAATTTTTTGTGTTATTTTTAAGTTTTAATAGATAAAATAAGTGTTTTTGACACAAATTTAGACTTTCAATAAGAATAGTTTTTGACTCGACTCGGTTTTTAACCTTAGCTTTTCCTTAACGTACTTGAATTAAGTTTTGCTAGGCTATTATATAGGGAGCTTTAAAACGCGAAGGTCTTAATTCATACGAGTTAAGGACAAGAACTTTTCGCAAGCTCCTATAATTGATCCTAGAAAGTCGTTTATCAAGGGAACTTTAAAACGCAAATTCTAAAACTTGCAAAAGTATAAGAAGTTGCAAGATCCTATAGATGACTTGAAAACCCAAAACTTTGATTTGATAGGCTAAGTATCCATTGATTTCATTCTTGGAATTTTACAATATGGAGAACAAGAGATGATAGAGCCAATTATAAGTGTGGTATTCTTTCGGGAATTTATGTGAGTTAATTATGAGCCTATTCTCCCGTCGCTTGTTAATAAATTTTATTTGCAATAAATAATGTTGAACGATTTGAAAAGTTACTTAGCTTCTAGCCCAAGATCGTTTAGAAGTTGCTCGGTATGGATTAGAGTTCATAGCCAAGGCATAACTTATTGAAGCGGGATGCGAAGATTGGCGAGTCCAAAAAGGTCCTAACAAGACATGAGGGCTATATTTTATTACTAAAGATCTCAAGTGATGTGAAGAATCATTTATCAAAAATCAATATGAAGGATCGAGACACACGACGAAAAGCAAAATACTCCCAAAAAGTCATGGAGAAGTCTATCCAAAAATACCAAAATAAGGTATGAGGATAAATGAAGCCAAGTCCAAAAAGGAGGCGGATCGTTGTAAATCAAAATCCCAAATAAAGATTGGAGAAAAATGAAGAAGTCGTGGTCCAAGTATGAATCTCTCAAAAATTCAAGTGAAGAAATATTATGAAGAGAAGACCATTATTTCGTGAACGTCTCTCAAGGTTGGAAGTATAAAGTCATTGCCAAATATCGGTCCGAGAAAGGTCTCAAATCGCGAAACAAGATATTAACTTTATGAAGTCCCGAGAAGCAGTTTTAAAAGATTTTGTCCTTTAGCTAACTTTTGATTGAATCGTTCACTTTATTTTCGGCCTAATAAATTATCGAAATAAGTCAACAATGCATCTTCGTGATCATTCAAGACAACAATAAAATATAAGAGATACACCTAGGAATAAGGGAGTCTAAGTGATTAATTGGCCCACATGATTTCGTGTTTGTCTACCAACTTATAATAACAATGATCTTGTTTTTGCACTTGGCATGGAAAAGTGAAAAGTCGAGGACGATGAATCTATTTGAGTTTTATGATCTTAAAGTTATTTTATGTCTTTGCAAAATAAAATGTTAAAAGTTGAATAATGGTATAGATATAGTTTTATTTTATCATTGCGTGAGGACACGACAATTGCTTAGCATGGGGAAATTTGATATGAGTGTATTTACTCATATCATTTGTAGCTTAAAACTATGAAATATTGCACATAATGTATCAAATATGCCTTGGAAATGCTTGTTTCTTGTTTTCATGTGTGTAGGTACCAAGTTCGCGAAAACCGGCAATAATCGACACGAGTTTGATGAAAAAGATCTTAGAAGCCAAAACCAAGCTCGACATGAGTGGATTTAATCATTTGTCGAATAAACGGGTCAAGTGGGACCCACATGAGTTGATTGGGCCTGAAAAGCCCAATATTGGAATTGAAATGAACAACTTTTGAACAAAGCCCAAAATCCATTTGAAGGCCCAAGTGGCAAAAATTATACACGGATGGATAAGGCCCAAGCCCAAATTGGTGAAATGAATAAACGAATGAGAGTGTGTTATGCGCTCCAAGCCCATTGACTGAATTAAAATGAAACGATGGAAATGGAATGATGGGCCTTAGGGTTCTGATATTCTATGTAACGTGTATTTAACACGTTTTCTTTTGTTTTATCACCCAATCCCATTTATTCACCAACACCACACGTTACTTCATATAATAAACACAAACCGTACACCCACCCACCATTTACTTTTCACACACATTAAATAAAAAAACCTTCGGTAATTCCTATGACTTCATCTTCCTCATCCCAACTTTTCTCCCAAAACCAGTAAATCTACACTGTTCAAAAACCCTAGGATGGTAAAAAGTCCTTATTATTTAGGGCTTTTTACTTATTCATATAATTCACATAAAAAGAAATAAAACCCCCCATTTTTAAGGAAGAGAGGGTGTGGAACGAAAGTGCTACGTGGCGTTTTATCATTTGATGCTACACCTCATCTTACCTATCCAGCCAATTAGAGCCCTCAAAAGAAGCACAAGAAGCACACACGGATGTCACGTTGGCAATCCGTGTGTGCTACGAGAGATGATAACCGTCCGATTAAAGAAAGAGAAAAGATGAGAAGATCAAAGGCTGAAAGAAGAGAAGAATATTCTCAAGAAGATGCGCATATTCGCTCACCAACAGCCTTGGGGGGGCTATAAATACCCCCAATTTCTAGTGTAAAATCATCCTTTACTTTTTATTTTAATGTTATGCTGTAGGATTAGTAATAGATTAAATGATGTATTTTCTTTTTAACTAGTACTGTAATCTTTCTGGAAATTAATAAAAGTAAATCGTTTAATTTGCAAAAAAAAATAAATAAATAAATAAATAAATAAATAATGTTTTTATTTAAATAGTTTAATTAGTTTAAATTTTAATTAGTTTAAATAAATATAGTTTTTAAATAATTTGTTTAAAATAATTTTTAATAAAAAAGTAAATTAGTTTAAAAGTTGTTTTATTTTTAATAGATAATTAAATAGATTAAATTTTTTAAGAGTTTTAATTAGTTTAATTTTTAAATAGTGTTTTATTTTTAATAATTAAGTGTTTATAGAATTTTAAATAGGCGAGGTTTACGATTCATGCACTTTAGGTTTATTTTAAATAGCTTAAAATTCGTAGTTTTTAATTGTAGTTTAAAAACCACAAACCAATTCAAATCGATTGTCCAAATCAAAACGAAACGTCTCAAATTCATAAGATCTTCGTGTACAACGAACTCGACTCACTCACGTGTTTAATTGAATTCGTCATTGGTATTATTGGACTATTACTTTTTCCTAAAGGTAATTTTCTAATTTACCCTATAACGTATCTAATTATCACATATACTATCCACCACTTTCATCAGTAAACCTGACAGGCGCCTCAAAAACAGGGAATGTTCTCTTGGGAGCAGGCGGCGCACCTTATTATCCAGGAGCCTCACTTTAGCTGATGGACCAAAGGCTGGCCTGTCAGGTCACAAGGCTCAAGAAGAATATTCTCTTGGGAGCAGGCGGCGCACCTTATTATCCAGAAGCCTCACTTTAGCTGCTGGACCAAAGGCTGGCATGTCAGTTCACAAGGCTCAAGGAGAACATCCTCCAAAAAGCTACAGTAAGCTAGAGTATTCTGAGTATTATAAATACCCCACTTACATTCAGTGCATTTCATATATTCTCTCACTCATATTTATTACACACACTGCATTGGCCCTTCGGCTCTACATATTATTGGCCTCCCGGCTCTCAGTCAGTATCTTACTCTCACACCGGAGTTGGTCTCGGGCCTCCCACCCGAGGCGAACTAACGTGTGCTGTTCTTTTATAGGCTTGTGGAGAAGACTTTACAAACGGCCCGGCGGTACATTCGACCCACCTATTGGTCCAGCAGACTTTTGCATCTACAGGCCCATAGCAAATGGAGACTCATATCACATTTCAGTAAACTGGTTCAATGAAAGTGATTCTATTGTTAACAGTACAACATCCGGTTTCATTATGATTATTAAAACTAATTTCCAATATAATTTACACTTAAACAGCTAGAAATCGTGTGGATGTCACGTGACAGCCAGTCAGTCTACATATACATTCTCCCTCAAAACGTATCTCACCATAAAAAAACATAAAAAAAAAAAAAATTAAAAAACATTTAAACCAACATTTTGCAAATGCATGAACCCAACCGTCCAATTGTCCAAACACCCCCTATATAAACCACAACACACTTACACTCTCCATCACACCACCATTTCTCACACACACAAATATATAGTCATCGATCACAAAATGCCTTGCCAATCCTCTCAATCCCATGTCGAAACAATCGAGAAAACAACAATCTTTCCAGCTAAAAAATCGACACTTCCCGACCTTAAGCTCTCAGTATCTGACTTGCCAATGTTGTCATGTCACTATATACAAAAAGGAAACCTTTTCACCAAGCCTGAAATCTCAATCCTCGACCTCGTGTCTAAGCTAAAATCCGCACTTGCAAAAACACTAGTGTATTTCCCTCCGCTAGGGGGACGATTAGTAACCAATGATAACGGCTATGTGTATGTAACATGTAACGACGCTGGTGTCGAATTTGTACATGCAAATAGTACTTATTTATCACTATCTGATGTTTTGGCTCCTACCCATGTCCCAGATTGTGTTAAAAGTTTTTTTACTTTTGACAGAATGGTTAGTTATGCTGGCCATGAAAACGCGCTTTTGGGCGTCCAGGTGACTGAGCTGAGTGATGGTGTGTTCATTGGTTTCTCGGTTAATCATGCTGTTGTAGATGGGACTTCATTGTGGAATTTTATAAATATGTATTCTGAGATATGTAGAGGTGAAGGGATTGTGTCCCAGGAGGCGTGTTTCGTTCGTGATTCTGCGTTGATTTCGGAGGCTGTTTTGAAAGTTCCTGAAGATGGTTTGAAGGTGACTTTTGATGAGCACGCCCCGTTGAGTGAGCGGGTGTTTCGGTTTAGTAGAGAGTCGATTTTGAAGTTGAAGAACCGCACGAATAACAGGAAGAAAAGCTTGTTTGGTGATGGGGAGATTAATGTGGTTGAGTTGATTGGAAAGGAAATGAATGATGAGAAAGTAACCGAGTTGTTAGATAACTGGTTACGAAATGCTGTTGTTTTGAAAGAAGGAAATAATCAGACGTTTCGGCCTGAAATTTCTTCTTTTCAGTCACTATGCGCGCTGTTATGGCGTGCAGTGACACGTGCACGGAAGTTCCCCGACTCAAAAATGACAACTTTTCGAATGGCAGTGAATTGCCGGCACAGACTAAGTCCAAAATTAGACCAACATTATTTTGGCAACGCCATTCAGAGCATTCCAACATACGCCACTGCAGGTGATGTATTGTCGCATGAGCTGAAATGGTGTGCCGAGCAATTAAATAAGAATGTGTTGTCTCATGACGACACTATGGTGAATCGTTTTGTTAAAAATTGGGAAAATGACCCACGGTGTTTTCCTTTAGGGAATTTCGATGGGGCAATGTTGACAATGGGGAGTTCGCCGAGGTTTCCCATGTTTGATAATGATTTTGGGTGGGGGAAGCCGATAGCGATTAGAAGTGGGCGAGCAAATAAGTTTGATGGGAAGATATCAGCGTTTCCAGGGCGCGAAGGTGGTGGGAGTGTCGACTTAGAGGTCGTGTTGTCGCCAGAGACGATGGTGGGTATTGAATCGGATCCAGAGTTTATGGAATATGTCACTAGTGATTTCTGATGATGATTTTATGTTGTGTTTGTGAAGTAGTGGTGTTGTAATTTAGTAGTAACTTTCTATATATGGAAATCCAAATTTCTAATTTGACTTTAGCTGTCTTCTTATTGAAATCTATTTCGTTTGATCTAGTCTTGCATATTAGGAACAGAGAAACTTTGTTTATAAGTAGAGGTGGCAAATTTTGCCCATTTTGATACAAATGGGCACTTTTTGCTAATTTTCAAAAAAGGATAGGGCACTTTTTGCACATTCTTTATAATGAATGGGCTAAACGGGCGCATATGTAAGAAACTAAATGGGCTTAACGGGCGCACTTGTAAAATACAAATTAGTATACTCGACGAATATTGTTTATTAATTTTTTTATCCCGGCTTTCAAACAAGTATTTTTATTTATTATTTGTATGTTTTTATATGTTTTTTTCCTTTTTTAGCTTGCGCCCGTATAGCCCGCCCGTTTCGCCCGCGCCCGTTTAACCCGCCGCCCGTTTAGCCCGTTGCCCGTTTAGCCCGCCCACCCGCCCATTTTGCCACCTCTATTTATAAGATAAAATCAGTATTAAACTTCAAGAGGCTATAGCTTAAATTAAGTTAACAGGGCAATTCCATCTATTAAATATTAGCTGTAGGGTATTAAATAAAATTTCAAGTTTTATAATACTGGTGATATACAAAATACTCGGATCAAGGTATTACTTAGACAAGGACTCTAACAAGTTAAATTAGTATTTTAACTTTTCAACGAACGTTCTTAAGTTATATAACACATGGATGGTTAATGAAAGTGATTATTAATAATGAGCCCTATGATCATGAACGGAATTTGAGCGAGTCTCGAAGGGTTTCAAGAAACTCGTGTAATTTTGTGGGGTAGTGTTAACATTTGTAAAAAAATCTCGATTTTCTTTAAATGCATCTGGTTCAAAAAAATTGTTCAATATGATAATCATCTACAAAAATATTTTCTGTTATAATATTAAACCACCTGCAGATAATGTGATGCTTGAAGCAATTTTTCAAAATGATTCGATCAATTATCTGAAAAGAACATCTGAAGTTGCCTATTGATATAACAGGTTAAGGATTAATGTTTGTTTCTTTTCATTCACGTCGTCCCACCGCCCTTGATTCCACTATCAACCACGCCACAGTTTTAGTATTTATGAACATGTGATTCGAGAAAGAAAGGGAATCGATGGACAATGCAGTCACATTTCGTGAACGGAACTAGTGTTTTTAGAATGGTGGGTTTCCAGTTTTGATAACGTCACAAGATTTTTAGGTAACTGAGTTTGAGAACCAGTGTGCTAGTGATTTAATTACTTCACGTGTTTGTGGTTTTCTTTTGTCGATAATTTGAAAGCATACATTTGCGTCTGTCGATTTTTTTCTCAATAATAATTTTAGGTTAGGGGTGCTAGAGATCGATCCCACGATTTCTGTTAGCCGATAATCAGTTTGCCAGCTTTTTTGGCTCGCGTAATCGATCAACCAATTAATGAACACATGTTCATGTTCATATAATGTTAGTTAGTGTTTTTAGTTTGCTTATCGCAGTACCTAATTTTCAGAATGATTTGAAATGATGTTATTTCTAAGGACATTAGTACAAACTAAGATTGGAATCTTTAAAATTTACGAGATCTAAAATTATCTTAAACCAAAAGGATTAGGTTAGGCCAAGAAAGAAGTCCAAACGAGATTTAAACTCGTAAAGGGTTAGTAAAACTTTGTTCAAAGTATGTATTTGCTATTTTGTGTTTTGTATGTTTGTGTAAGTTTTAGGGACTAAAGGTGCCAAGTTGGAAAGTCTTTGTGGCTGAGTTGAAGGTTCTACCTATTCTAGCAAGTTGTACATAGTTGGAAGGCTAAAGTGTAACTTGTGGGAGTATTTAAGTTGGGTCATCAGCTAGGGTGTCATAACTTCGCCTCTCTCTTTCTCAACGATTATACAGAGTTGTTCATTATTCTTCCAGTCTGTTATTTTTGTTCAATCGTTCAATTACGATTGACCATTGTTAATCTTGTATTCTGATCAATCATTTTGATTGATTATCTAGATAGTTTGAGAGATAAACTTGGTAATAATATCCTTTGTATATTACTTTGATATTGATAGGTACATAAGTATATAGAACATATATTTACACTTTGATCCTTCTAATACTAAACTATATTATGTTTGTCTAATACCTCCCCCCCTCCCCCTCCCCCACCCCCCCCCCCCCCCCCCCCCCCCCGCGCGCAAGCTAAGGTCGGGTAACGACCTGCAGCTTGGTTAACTCAGCAAACCGTTGAGATGACAAAGGCTTTGTAAAGATGTCTGCAATCTGATCATGTGTGGATATAAATTGCACCGAGAGTTTTCGTGCATCAACTTTTTCTCTAACAAAATGAAAGTCAACTTCAACATGTTTTGTGCGAGCATGAAAAACAGGATTTGCTGATAAATATGTTGCACCCAAGTTATCACACCACAAAACTGGAACATATGTCATAGGAAATTTAAGTTCTCCGACAAGAGCTTCTATCCATGTAAGTTCAGCTACAGTGTCGGCTAAAGCTTTGTACTCCGACTCTGTTGATGACCGAGAGACAGTTCGTTGTTTTCTTGCTGACTAAGAGATTAGATAATTTCAAAGATAGATGGCATATCCCCCTGTGGATCGACGGTCATCAGGGCCACCAGCCCAGTCTGCATCCGAGAAAGCACTCAAGGAGGAGTCGTGAGAATCGGTGTAGGCATGAAGAATAGACCCTGAATCATGTTTGATAAGAGGCCAATAATCAGATGTACATTGAAGATAACAGAGAATTCTTTTGACAGCGAACCAATGATTGGTAGTTAGAGAATGCGTGAATTGGCAAATCTTGTTCACCGCTTAAGTAATGTCTGGACGAGACAAAGTCACATACTGAAGGGCACCAACAAGTTGGCGATATTTAACCGGATCACCGAACAAAGGGTTGTCTCTCAAATGCAAATTAGCAGTGGTAGTAATCGGAGATGATATCGACTTAGCCTTTGAAAGATTCGCCCGCTGAAGCAATTCCAAGATGTATTTCTTTTGTGAAAATATGACATTTGAGTTTTTATGATCCACTTCAATGCCCAAGAAGTATGAAAGAGTACCTAAATCTTGAATGGCAAAAGTCTGGCTCAGACTCTTAATGATCTAATCTATAGTTTTGTTACCGGTGAGAATGATATCATCGACATAGATCAGCATGTATAAAATCATGCCTTTAGACAAATAAATGAACAAGGAGGGATCAGTTGTGGATCCTCTAAACCCAAGAGACTGTAAGACCTTGGTTAGCCGATTAAACCATGCACACGGCGCTTGCTTTAACCCATAAAGGGATTTGTGAAGTAAACAAAGATGAGCAGGTTTTGTTGCATCAACGAAACCGGGTGGATGACGTAAGTAAACTGTCTCATGGAGCTCTCCATGGAGGAAAGCATTTTGAACATCTAATTGTAGAAGTGTCCATTTCTTTGTAACAACAAGAGAAAGAACCATGTGAATAGTAGTAGAAATCACAACAAGGCTGAAAGTTTCCAAATAGTCAATACTTTGTTGTTGATGACACCCTTTTGCAACCAGTCGTGCTTTGTAACGAGTGATGGCACCTGTTTGATCTCCTTTGAGTTTGCACACCCATTTACAATCAACCACTATAAAACCAATTACCAGTACTTTAACTTCGAGGACGAAATTTTCTTTTTAGAAGGGAAGAGTTGTAAAACCCACATTCTTGTAATATGGAAATTTGAATAAAGTATGATATTTGAATATTTTATAAAATTTGGGAAATTTATGTAAGTTTATTAGTAGTGATTTGTTTTATCATAGTTTAATTATTTCATAATTATTAAATAAATAAGACTTATATTATGGAACCTTTTAATTAAATTATGTTATAACCTATGGTTTAAATAAAAGTAAATATAAATGACATTCTTTTACCTTAAATAAATAATTATATTAAACTTAGATTATACTTAATTTAAAATTACATCTATTTGTAAGACTTTTTAATTTTAGAAAAAAGAGTAAATATTTGTGTAAAATATATGTACAAAATCAAAATTGACCCCCCCCCCCCCCCCCCCCCCCCTTGTGATCAATATACACAGCCAAATAAGCTATATTAGGGAAGTTTATAAAGTTTTTAACTAATTTGATTCTTATGTTACAAAGTGATAAAAATATAATATATGACTTTCCTCTTTTTCAAGCCTTTAACCAAAATTGATTTTGCTATATAAACACCCCTTAGGGGCCGGCCTAAATACACACATAAACACTTTTCACATTGCCTAAACTCTACCAAAATCTCCTCTCATCTCCATTGCTAAGAAAACCTTAAAGCCTTAAGGTTGTTCTTGATCTTTCTTGTCTTTGATCATCCATTCTTGTTACTTTGTGTGTATAGTGTTGGCTCCACTAGATGTGGATCTTGCAGCCTGTTAGGAACGGTGAACGACTTCTGTAATCACAAGTCTATTCGCAGAGAGACTCTATACAAACCACATAGTATAACTGCGGAATACAAATACTATGAACAAGAAGAACAAAATAACTATAACGACTTGATCCTTTACTAAGGATTTCTAATATTAATATGAACTAGAATTATATTTGATGAAGGTGTATCGAACCCTTCTGCCTAAGGTTCCTTTTATACTACAAGGAACCCCTAATATATCATTAACCAAAACGTGTAAAACTGATATGCATATCCTTTTCTAACATATCTCATGCGTATCCTAACAGAATAATATTTAAATAATAAAGTTTGACTTTCTATAAGACCAGGAGCACGGCTTGCTCCTACTACTACTAGGACCAGGAGGAAGTACATACCTCCTAGTCTACCTATTACAAATAACTATTCCAATGGTCCTAACAATCCTCCCCTAAACTTGAATTTGACCTGTTGAGTTCAAGTTTCCTGGTAAAACGTGCAACATAGCTTGAGGATTGGATCAGCAAAAGAAACAACAGCATCGCAACCATCAACATAAAGAACATAATGACTGATAGTTGTAAAATTACACTTGTTTAGGAAAACAAGGTAAAAGCGGTAAGTATTAACGAGCGGTTTAGGAAAACCACAAGTTATGACCCAATGAGTGGGAATCGTTCTCTCGAGGAGGCTAGTGCGTTGTGTAATGAATTGATTGATTGATTTGTTTTTGATTATTAACAAGAAGAAAAGAAGAGAAAATGACGAAGACGAAAAAAAATAAAAAAATAAGGCAAAAACACTACTAGAAAGTTACGACGTAGAACGTAGAAAAGTGCAAAATTTAAAATTTTAACCTAAAAATTCCTAAAAATTACTAAAAATCCCAAATAATATTCTAATTAAAAAATCCAAACTTGCCAAAACCTTTTAATTAATTTAATAATGACTTTTTAATGCTAATTAAAGCCCTAAAAATCACTTTTAAATATTAAAAAGCCCTAAACAAGGTTTTATAATTTGTAAACCTCAAAAATGACCTAATTAAACTAAAAACTATTTTTAAAAATTTTAAAACCAAATTAAACTATTTTTAAACTCCTAAAAACTATTAAAATCTATTAAATCTTAAATTAATTCTAAAAATTAATTGAAAAGCCTAAAAATTATTTGAAAAGTGATAAAGGTCCTATTTTAATGTCTAGAATCTAGGAAAAATGAAAAATAAAGAAAAATAAAACTTTTTATTTTAATGAATAAAATAATATTAAAATATTCTAAAAAATTAAAAGTTCTCAAATAAATTCTAAAAAATTCTCAAAAATCCTAAATAATCTAACTAAGAAGAAAATGCAAATTAAAGTTTCTAAAACCTCTTAATTAATTTTATATTAATTTTTAAAGTTGCCTAAAAACCCTAAAATCAAATAAAATTAAAAATTTAAGTTTTTGAAAACTTTTTTATATGTAAACCTCAAAAATAAGAATTAAAACCTAAAAACTATTTTTTTGTATTTTTTTATTACTGTTTAATATTTTTTATAGACTTTCTAAAAATAAAACTAAAAATAATCCTAGAAATTAATTAAATAAAAGGAAAAATAAAACTTTTAAACAGAAAAGTCCTAATAACTATTACTAGCCTAGGAAAAATGAAAAGAAGCCAAAAAGCTTAATAAATAAGCCAGAATAAGCTTAAAAGCCCACGGCTTATTTAAACAAGCTAAAACCCAATTGTCCTTAAATACTTAATGAATTGAAAGGATAACAGAAAAAGGCATCCAGATCAATGGTTAACACGCTTAGTCCCCCAGCGAGGGGTCGCGTGTTCGAGTCCGTTGCGGGTGACCTTTTTGTAAAAATTTTTTTTTTTTTCTTTTTTAAAACTTAATCCAGTAACTTTAATGAATACAAAAACACAAAAACAAACTAATTTGAACAAAGATTGGATCAATTAGAAGCACAAATATGCTCAGGTCTGCATATGTTTCTGAATAACAAGTGTGAGTTCACACTTGCAAAATTTTGAGCCAAGAGGGGCTTGGTGTGTTTGATTTGTGGATGTTTTTGGATACAAAGGCACCCTTGTGCTCTTTGGAGCACAAGGAGTCAAGATAAGCAGGTAAACAACAACACTTAGCACACAATGGTCACAAAAATGAGCTCACAAAGCACATAAGGGTTGCTGTAACAAGGGCTTAGGTCTGGTGGTTATTTTTGCTAACAGCTTGCACTCAAGTGACTATCAAAGTCCCAAACTTTGCATACACAAGCACCAACTAACACATAATCAAGCTCAAGTCCTATAGCAACCTAAATCCTAACAGTTCTCAAAAATCAAGCACCAAATTTAAGGAAAAACAAGCAGAAATGGCATATGCAGATTTTAAGCTATCAATTTCCTTTTTACTTGCACAAACTTGCTTTAAACCAAGACCAAACTTAAACACAACTCTCATACAACTCAAAACAACCCTACTTAAGCTATTTAACACGTTTTAATCTTCAAAATCTAACAATCTTCCTCCATAAAACTCACATCCAAACACCCCTTAAAAACTTGAAAAAACAATTTTTAACAACCAAATCACTTCAAAACTATTTCAAACTGATTCAACCAACCTCTAACATGCATATCATTCCATTTAAACACAAATCAATCCATATAAACTCACTTAATCATGCAAATTCACCAAAAGCAACACTTTCTGAAATTTTCAAAAGGGAAGAGAGTTTTTACCTAAGAACCCCACATCCAGGGTTCTTTGTGGTTGCAATACCACCTCCTTACCAACTGGGGTTGGTGCTGAACTAAATCAACAAACAATCAACCTGCTAAGAAAAGAAAACACAAACAAAATGCACTTTTCTGATTTTCTGAAAATCCAACCTTGAAATCCAAATACCTTTGAAACAAACACGTTTTAAAAGCAACTTGTAAATCAGAAATCTTAAGGTGTTATTCCACTTTCACTTCCTAACACCCTCTAATTTCTGAAATTTACAAAATTTCTTCCAAAACCTTTTTTGAAAAACTTGAAACACACAAAGTTTTCACAAATTTAAATGGAACTCAGTTATAGCAATCCAAACACACAAACTTTTTATAAATGATTAAAAGGAATTACAATTTATATTAAAAATACCAAACTTTAATTTTATAAAAAAAGGAATTACAAAGGAATTGCTAAAAACTGGAACAAAAAAGGAATGAACATGCTCATCTCCTTTTATACTATCTAAAAGACTATTCTAGAACATGAAAACCCTAAACATTGGATTGCCAGGAATGCCCTTGAAGTCTTTGACTGAAAATGGGTCAAAAACGCCCCATGTGATCATGTACTGGATGCCAGCTTGGAATCTTCAATCTTGGACGTTGGATGAACCTTTGGGACCAAGGGGATGATCTGAGGTGTTAATTTGGTCGGGACATAGGGTTTGGGGGAAAGTGACATGAGCAGGGGAGTGCTTGGGTGAGGACCACAGGACACGTGGAGGGGTTTGGTTGAGTGGGTTTGGGTGAGGAGAACGTGAATTAACAATCTGCACATTTTGAGCCCATAACCCCTTGATTTGGGTTTGATTCGTCCTGGGGGTGATTAGGGTTCAAATGGGATTAAGGAAAGGTTTTGATTCGTTTTTGGTATAAACACATTTAAAAAATGTGTTATGGGGGAAAAAAGGGTTAGTGGGTGGGTTTTGACCAGTTGACCACGTTTAATAAATTAAACTGGACTGGGTAATGGATATGGACTGGGTAGGGTCGGTTTGTGGGTGGGTGGTGGGTAAATGGGTGGGTAGGGCTGAGGTGTCACGTCCTGAGTGGGTGGGAAGGTTTGGTTAATTGGCAGTTTTGATCCCCAAGCTTTCACACTTCTTTCACTTTGTATTTAATTCCCATCAGCGCCCATTTAGCCTTTGTCAACTTTTGACAACTTGTCAAAAGTGGCACAAACTCTTCCAAAAACTTTTCCAAAGGTACTAAATGTATATTCTTGATTCCCAAGGGCTGAACTTGTAATATCTTCAAACATAAAGGATCATACTTGTACATTTGATATTTTGAGGGTCAAATGTGACAAGTTCTTCAAAGATGAGGGACTAAACTTGACAATCTTCAATTCTTCAAGGGTCTTTTTGCAAATTTCCAAACTTGGGCCCGGTTCATTGTGCGACTTCGTTTCCCGTGTTCGTTTTTAAATGATTCTTGTGATCTTTTGCCAATTCCTCAATATCCGTACCTAAAAATACACAAGTAACAAACACGAGCATATATTTGGCATATTTTATGATATTTTATGCAATTTAAGGCCGATTTGGACGATGAGACCATGTATAAAAGCAGTCTCATCACTCCCCCATACTAAACCATTGCCGTGCCCTCACGCAATGCTAGAATAAAGTATCAAAGCACTTCCAAAATTTAATTTTATTCACTTTTATTGAAATGATAAACTAGCTACATACTACAATTACTACTACTTGTGTTTTAGACATAATGTATGATTTTCATCGCAAAATGGGACGTTTAGGTTCATAGAATAAGAACACGTGAATGCTTCGTTAGAAATAATTTCATCGTCCTCGATTTTCACCTTAATTCCATGCCAAGCGTGCAACGAGATCATTGTCATTATAAGTTAGTAATGCTAACACTACTCATATGCCCTAATCACGTACTTATTCTCCCATTATTCCTAAGTTGTATCTCTTATATTTTATTATGTCTTAATGATCACGAGGATGCATCATTGACTTATGCGATAATAGAGATTTAGGTCTAAAAATAGAGTCCTAACGGTGTAACTAAGACCATCAAATCAATAACCCCTCCTAATAGACGACGATGTTAAAAAATTAAGTTGACAAGAAGAATCGATAAACACGGTTTTATAACGGTTTTGAACATGAGACTTATTACCAAGACTTTTATACGCCCCCTAACGGAAGGACCTTATTATCTTTGGTTTACCTCCATCTTTTATTCAACTTCGCCATGAAGCTTTTATTATGACTTCGGTCTTGCCTTGCCTTTTATTATCCGCCTCATCGGTGGTTTTATTAGCCAAAGACGTATATCCTCACGCTAAAGCGAATTTTGGATCTTTAAAGCTTCGAAGATTAAGGCTTGATTCACTTTCAATTTTGCATAGATTTTAGGCCTTGTGGGGCTTCAAATTGTTTGCTTGATTTAGGTGAGCACTTGAAATCTTATTATTGGGTGAAGCTTTCGATTATTCGGGTGCCAATACTTCAAAACCGTGACGCTGGCGATACCTTAATGTCTTCCCAATTTAATTACACGGAAGCTACTAGAAAAGACTAGAAACCCAACAATCCTAACTAAACCGCTAAATCAATATTTATTAAGCAAAAAATATTTACATGCGAAGGGAGAATAAGCAAACAACGAGAACACATGAGTTTTTGAAAGAATACGAGTACTCTACGTTTAGCATAGTAACTTATAATTAACTCTATCATTTCTCGTCCTCATTTAAGAGACTTAGCCTAATGTGTAGTTAAGGAATCAAAGCTAAGTGCTCAACACGCACGGTCGAGTCAAAAATTACTCTTATTCTCGCCATCGGAAAATCTACATTCGTGTCTTCAAACACTTATGAAACATGAGAAAATTTTTTAAAATTTGGCCATTTTTAGCCTTATTTTGCAAGAAAACGATAACAAAACGATAAACTTTGGAAAGCGTGAAGGTTTGGCAAGGCAAGTATCTATTCACCCCCCCATACTAAAGTTAAACATTGTCCTCAATGTTTCGAGTCTAGGGGTGAAAACACCCCCATACTAGAGACGTAGTCGAATGCCTAATCTAGCATGGAAAGGGTGTAACCAATAAGTAATAGCCGTTTATGAAGTGTGCTAAAAACCTAAGGTTAGAACATAAAAGGATATCATATGGATATTGGGAAAGGCCTCCAAAGCAAACGATCGAGTGCTCCCATGAAACGAACACGAGAGGCTCCAATCGTGAAGATGATAATCTAAAAGACACAATTCACAAACAACCACGGAACAAAGGTTGGAAGGGCACAAATCCCCTCACATTAAACTAATTAGAAATCAATAATATGTACATGGATAAGCATGGGTCTCCCCCACGAGGCACCTTGTTTTTGATAACCGAGTCAAAAGCTCGACTCGAATCCCCATAAATGTGATCATTTAGGGATAATCTTGGTATGGTCAATTTTTGGTGGGGCTTACATGATAAACAAGGCCCAAAAGTACGTGGAGTACTTTAAAAATCCGATAAACGTATACCGGGGTCAAAGATAGCGTCCTCGTTTTCGGATGAAAGACGAGACAACACAACTCCAACACAAATCCCAATGGGATAGAAGAAAATAGGAGAGAAGAAATAGAAGGGTGGGACAATGGGTAAGGCAAAACATTGAGCTACTCGAGGTAGACTCGCACCAATCAAATGAAAAGATTTTCCATTTATTGCATCGGTGGAAGACCGAGATTTCCCTATATAAGCAATTCCAGGATCAAATATCTCGTCCTCGGTGGAGAAAGGGGAGGGAACATAAGGGGCTTCCCCCACACTAGGTCCACACAAAGCAACGTCAAAAGGAGAAGACGAGCTTGTAGTACTCAATAAACGCGGTGATGACGGAGTTAGAATTGTAGAAAAATCTTTTAAATTAAATTCAAAATCTTTTCCTTTTTCATCTTTTAAACTCTCCTCGTGAAAACCCGATTTAATTATGTCAAAAATATTTGGTGTATCTAAAACAATGTTAGTCACACTAAAAATTCTCACATTTTGAAAACGTTTTGGTTTAGGTGGTGGCAAGTTTTCAAATCTTTTGTCAACAAAGAAAACCTCCCCATCGGGATCAACGTATTCATCATCCGAAGAATCACTCGAGATTGGAATCATAGGCTTAACACTCTTAACCTCCATCGGCGGAGGGGACGGAACTTCATTTTTCTCAACTCCTAAAACTCTATTTGAAATCTTTTGACAAATGTTTTTGGTGGAATTGACATTGTACAAAGATGTGATCGAATAAACATGAGAAAGCGTGGAGTTTTGGGTTGCATTAATGACGAGTTCTTCCTCATTGAAACGAAGAGTGATTTTTCTTGCATGCACATCGATAAGTGCTCTCGAGGTATCCAAAAAAGATCGACCTAAAATTAACGGAACTTTAGGATCGATAGGAATATCAACAACAATGAAGTCCACGGGATAATAGAATTTCCCAACTTTCACAAAGACGTCCTCGGCAACTCCACAAGCTAGAATCGTAGAATGATCGGCCATTTCGATTGACATTCTTGAAGGAGTGAGATTTGGAAGATTGAGCGATTTAAAAATCTCGAGAGACATCAAATTAATACTAGCACCAAGATCGGCCAAGGCGTAGCATTCTTCCATGTCTTGGATAGCACATGGGATTAAAAACTTTCCAGGATCATCGACTTTTTGAGGTATGCGGCTTAGAAAAACCGATGAACAACTAGACGATTTTTGCAATTTTTCTTTGTTATTCAACATACTTTTGAAGTTCGCGGCAAATCGAGGCATCATGACTAAGGTTTCGGCAAAACTTATATTAAAATGCAAGTCACGAAACATTTTCATAAAGAGTTCAAATTGATAATTATTTCGTTCTTGTGCCTTTTCCTTGTCTCGTCTTGAAGGGTAGGGTAAAGGTGGTGTGGGTTGGGGCAAATTAGGCATAGGCATCGGCCTTGGAATCTCGGGTTCCATAATGGGTATAGGTTCAACCGTAGGTGTGGTTTGAGCGGTACTTCGTGGGCTTGTATTGTGCTCCTTTTCAACCACAACCTCGGGTTCTTTCTCTTTTTCCTTCTCCATAGAAGTACTTGGACGAGAAATGGGTTCTTTGAAAGTTTTACCACTACGAGTAGTAATAACCTTCAATTCTCCTTTCGGGTTCACGATGGTATCACTAGGAAGACCACCCGAAGAAGAGGGCTTACACATGATAGCTTCAAACATCTTAGCCATACGGTCCTCAAACTTAGATTGCCTAGCATCCGCTTTCAACAATTCTTGCTTAATCTCATGTTGTCCTTGCTCCATTTTTTGTTGATTTTGTTGGAGTTGTGTGACATTTCCTTCCATTTTATTAGCATGAGTTTTAAGTTCATTAGCAAGTTCGGTTTTAAGCTCATTTTTCAATTCGGACCTTAAGCTAATCATCTCACGTTGCATGTTATCAAACTTAGCATCATTAGCTTTAGCATAATCTAAAAATTCTCCTTGCAAATTTTTAGTGTGAGCATTTTGAAAACCTTGAGTGGGAGTTTGAAAATCACGGTTTTGGTTTTGGTTAGAAACTTGCCCATTTCCACTTTGGTAATTACCCTTGTTATAGTTCCTTTGATTTCCTTGGTAATTTCCACCTTGATTGTTGTTTCGATAGTTATTAGCATTTTGATTTTGTGGAGCTTGATTTTGGCGGGAACCTTGACCGATTTGGTTATAAGTTCCCGTGGCTACAAAAGCATTCGAAGTGTTACCATCCGCAGTAATGCACTCGGAAAAATCATGAGCTCCACCACACGAAATACAACTCTTTGCAACCGCTTTAACCGAAGCGGTGTTTGAAGCTTCTTGAGCTTTCCAATGAGACATAAGAGTCGAAAACCTATCGAAAAACCGATTCTCCTCATTTGCTTCATCTTGCAAGGCATTAATGGAACGAGATGATGACGAGCCCAAATTGGCAACACTCGGTGTGTTACGAGGGCTATAGACCTTAGACCTATTTTCTATGATTTTCAAAGCCTCATTGGTCGTTTTGCACAAAAAATTACCACCCGCGGCGGCATTTAAATAATCTCTTTCATGTTCATTAAGCCCATTATAAAAAGTGTCAATTTGATGCAATTCGGAAAAATCATGGTGTGGACATTCGTGTAACATTTCTTTAAACCTTTCCCAAGCCATTGAAAAACTTTCATTTGGTCTTTGTGTAAAACGTGAAATCTCGTTTTTCAAATGTGTTGTCTTAGATGGTGGAAAAAATTGATTCACAAATTTAGACACGAGATCGGCCCATGTCAAAATCGAATTCGGCGGTTCTTTCTCAAGCCATATCTTGGCGGGTCCATCTAACGAGTAAGGAAACAACATCATCTTAATGGCATCGTGTGGTACATCCTTAAACTTGCTTGTCGCGGTGAGACGATTAAATTGCCTAATGTGATAATGTGGGTTGTCTTTTTCGTGACCGCGAAACTTGTTTGCTTGAAGCATAGACATTAAACCCGTTTTGATCTCAAAGTTCTCCGCAAGGATGGCGGGAATCACAATGGCCTCTCCAAAACCCTCGATGGGTGCTTGAAGCAACTCAATCATAGTACGATTAGCCATGATAGCTTCTTGTTCTACAATAGGTTCCTCACTTGGAGACTCCTCACTAGAATGAGTTTTAGTAGGAGTTTTGTTCTTGCGTCTACGTGCACGTTTTGCTTGATTACGAGTGAGCATAAACGTCACGTACAACGTGGAGACGAGCAAAGAAGATTCTTTTTGGTATTTTGTGTTTTTTCAATTTTTTTGTTTTTGATTGTATTAACCTTTTTGGAAATTGGTGAATGTATTAGGTAGACAACAAGTCCACAAATCTCCTCACTTAATCAAATCTCTTGATTAAAAAGGCCTCAAGGAATGAAAACGATCACGTGGAGTGAACGCCTTCGATGACTTTAGAACGATGGTGGAACACCAAATCGTTCAAGAGGGTTTAATCAAATGGAAACCAAGAAAATATATATGATATGTAATAATACTTTGGGCGGAAAAACCCTCGATTCACTCTCAAAATCAAATACGCACACGCAAGCGGAGGAAACGAGGCGGCGCGAAGCACTTAAGAGACTTTTTCCTTTAGGTTGTGAAATACAACCGCCTTATACCCACCTTATAGTTTGTATTATCAAGATTAAGCTTCACGAAAGTATTTATCTATTTTTGCCTTTTTCTTTGGTTTGAGATTCGAATACAATGATCGAGTGATGAAATCCCGAATCAAGGTTGTGATTGCTCACGTATTTGGAGTACTTGTGTATTTATTGTTCTACGTATACAATATAGTAATAGTATTCACACAAAAACCGAAAAACGATAATACGTATTAATAGAGTGCTATTAATACAATTACTATTATGGCTAATATAAAAAACAACAATGGTTCAATCAAAACACACCACGCCTCCCCGGCAGCGGCGCCATTTGATAGTTGTAAAATTACACTTGTTTAGGAAAACAAGGTAAAAGCGGTAAGTATTAACGAGCGGTTTAGGAAAACCACAAGTTATGACCCAATGAGTGGGAATCGTTCTCTCGAGGAGGCTAGTGCGTTGTGTAATGAATTGATTGATTGATTTGTTTTTGATTATTAACAAGAAGAAAAGAAGAGAAAATGACGAAGACGAAAAAAATAGAAAAATAAGGCAAAAACACTACTAGAAAGTTACGACGTAGAACGTAGAAAAGTGCAAAATTTAAAATTTTAACCTAAAAATTCCAAAAAATTACTAAAAATCCCAAATAATATTCTAATTAAAAAATCCAAACTTGCCAAAACCTTTTAATTAATTTAATAATGACTTTTTAATGCTAATTAAAGCCCTAAAATCACTTTTAAATATTAAAAAGCCCTAAACAAGGTTTTATAATTTGTAAACCTCAAAAATGACCTAATTAAACTAAAACTATTTTTAAAAATTTTAAAACCAAATTAAACTATTTTTAAACTCCTAAAAACTATTAAAATCTATTAAATCTTAAATTAATTCTAAAAATTAATTGAAAAGCCTAAAAATTATTTGAAAAGTGACAAAGGTCCTATTTTAATGTCTAGAATCTAGGAAAAATGAAAAATAAAGAAAAATAAAACTTTTTATTTTAATGAATAAAATAATATTAAAATATTCTAAAAAATTAAAAGTTCTCAAATAAATTCTAAAAAATTCTCAAAAATCCTAAATAATCTAACTAAGAAGAAAATGCAAATTAAAGTTTCTAAAACCTCTTAATTAATTTTATATTAATTTTTAAAGTTGCCTAAAAACCCTAAAATCAAATAAAATTAAAAATTTAAGTTTTTGAAAACTTTTTTATATGTAAACCTCAAAAATAAGAATTAAAACCTAAAAACTATTTTTTTGTATTTTTTTATTACTGTTTAATATTTTTTATAGACTTTCTAAAAATAAAACTAAAAATAATCCTAGAAATTAATTAAATAAAAGGAAAAATAAAACTTTTAAACAGAAAAGTCCTAATAACTATTACTAGCCTAGGAAAAATGAAAAGAAGCCAAAAAGCTTAATAAATAAGCCAGAATAAGCTTAAAAGCCCACGGCTTATTTAAACAAGCTAAAACCCAATTGTCCTTAAATACTTAATGAATTGAAAGGATAACAGAAAAAGGCATCCATATCAATGGTTAACACGCTTAGTCCCCCAGCGAGGGGTCGCGTGTTCGAGTCCGTTGCGGGTGACCTTTTTGTAAAAATTTTCTTTTTTTTTCTTTTTTAAAACTTAATCCAGTAACTTTAATGAATACAAAAACACAAAAACAAACTAATTTGAACAAAGATTGGATCAATTAGAAGCACAAATATGCTCAGGTCTGCATATGTTTCTGACTAACAAGTGTGAGTTCACACTTGCAAAATTTTGAGCCAAGAGGGGCTTGGTGTGTTTGATTTGTGGATGTTTTTGGATACAAAGGCACCCTTGTGCTCTTTGGAGCACAAGGAGTCAAGATAAGCAGGTAAACAACAACACTTAGCACACAATGGTCACAAAAATGAGCTCACAAAGCACATAAGGGTTGCTGTAACAAGGGCTTAGGTCTGGTGGTTATTTTTGCTAACAGCTTGCACTCAAGTGACTATCAAAGTCCCAAACTTTGCATACACAAGCACCAACTAACACATAATCAAGCTCAAGTCCTATAGCAACCTAAATCCTAACAGTTCTAAAAAATCAAGCACCAAATTTAAGGAAAAACAAGCAGAAATGGCATATGCAGATTTTAAGCTATCAATTTCCTTTTTACTTGCACAAACTTGCTTTAAACCAAGACCAAACTTAAACACAACTCTCATACAACTCAAAACAACCCTACTTAAGCTATTTAACACGTTTTAATCTTCAAAATCTAACAATCTTCCTCCATAAAACTCACATCCAAACACCCCTTAAAAACTTGAAAAAACAATTTTTAACAACCAAATCACTTCAAAACTATTTCAAACTGATTCAATCAACCTCTAACATGCATATCATTCCATTTAAACACAAATCAATCCATATAAACTCACTTAATCATGCAAATTCACCAAAAGCAACACTTTCTGAAATTTTCAAAAGGGAAGAGAGTTTTTACCTAAGAACCCCACATCCAGGGTTCTTTGTGGTTGCAATACCACCTCCTTACCAACTAGGGTTGGTGCTGAACTAAATCAACAAACAATCAACCTGCTAAGAAAAGAAAACACAAACAAAATGCACTTTTCTGATTTTCTGAAAATCCAACCTTGAAATCCAAATACCTTTGAAACAAACACGTTTTAAAAGCAACTTGTAAATCAGAAATCTTAAGGTGTTATTCCACTTTCACTTCCTAACACCCTCTAATTTCTGAAATTTACAAAATTTCTTCCAAAACCTTTTTTGAAAAACTTGAAACACACAAAGTTTTCACAAATTTAAATGGAACTCAGTTATAGCAATCCAAACACACAAACTTTTTATAAATGATTAAAAGGAATTACAATTTATATTAAAAATACCAAACTTTAATTTTATAAAAAAAGGAATTACAAAGGAATTGCTAAAAACTGGAACAAAAAAGGAATGAACATGCTCATCTCCTTTTATACTATCTAAAAGACTATTCTAGAACATGAAAACCCTAAACATTTGATTGCCAGGAATGCCCTTGAAGTCTTTGACTGAAAATGGGTCAAAAACGCCCCATGTGATCATGTACTGGATGCCAGCTTGGAATCTTCAATCTTGGACGTTGGATGAACCTTTGGGACCAAGGGGATGATCTGAGGTGTTAATTTGGTCGGGACATAGGGTTTGGGGGAAAGTGACATGAGCAGGGGAGTGCTTGGGTGAGGACCACAGGACACGTGGAGGGGTTTGGTTGAGTGGGTTTGGGTGAGGAGAACGTGAATTAACAATCTGCACATTTTGAGCCCATAACCCCTTGATTTGGGTTTGATTCGTCCTGGGGGTGATTAGGGTTCAAATGGGATTAAGGAAAGGTTTTGATTCGTTTTTGGTATAAACACATTTAAAAAATGTGTTATGGGGGGGAAAAAAGGGTTAGTAGGTGGGTTTTGACCAGTTGACCACGTTTAATAAATTAAACTGGACTGGGTAATGGATATGGACTGGGTAGGGTCGGTTTGTGGGTGGGTGGTGGGTAAATGGGTGGGTAGGGCTGAGGTGTCACGTCCTGAGTGGGTGGGAAGGTTTGGTTAATTGGCAGTTTTGATCCCCAAGCTTTCACACTTCTTTCACTTTGTATTTAATTCCCATCAGCGCCCATTTAGCCTTTGTCAACTTTTGACAACTTGTCAAAAGTGGCACAAACTCTTCCAAAAACTTTTCCAAAGGTACTAAATGTATATTCTTGATTCCCAAGGGCTGAACTTGTAATATCTTCAAACATAAAGGATCATACTTGTACATTTGATATTTTGAGGGTCAAATGTGACAAGTTCTTCAAAGATGAGGGACTAAACTTGACAATCTTCAATTCTTCAAGGGTCTTTTTGCAAATTTCCAAACTTGGGCCCGGTTCATTGTGCGACTTCGTTTCCCGTGTTCGTTTTTAAATGATTCTTGTGATCTTTTGCCAATTCTTCAATATCCGTACCTAAAAATACACAAGTAACAAACACGAGCATATATTTGGCATATTTTATGATATTTTATGCAATTTAAGGCCGATTTGGACGATGAGACCATGTATAAAAGCAGTCTCATCAATGACCGATGTAACAATGAACACCTAGAAGCTTCTTGAAAGCTTTGAAACAAATATGCATCTTGTTGAATCTTCATAGCAACATGAGCAGATTTTATGAGCCTTCACCAAGTAGCTGCTCACTCTTGGGCTAGCCAGTCTTTATGGTGGAATAAGCATCACCCTGGGAGACCAGAACCCAACCCAACTCTTAGAACGTGAATCAATGGTGAGTGGGGGTACCCTGATGATTTTAGGTAAACCATCACAGCCGTCAACGGATTTGATATGTATTTACCAGAAGCCGTACCCTTCTGGACTCGCAAAATCTTAGCAATGAAGCATCGGTGAGTTGAAAACCCTATAGCTTTGAGCAAGCTATTATAGCTATCAACGGATTTGATAAAATCTTTACCAAGAGCCGTAACCCCTTGGATTAGCCACTCTTCAGTCTAGGACCATGGCAAGTGAAAACCATCCAGTTTTGGGTAACCTGGCAACCATCAACGGATTTGACTATCACACCAGAGCCGTACCCTCATGGTGAATCAACTCTTTCTTGTCTGTGAGACATGGTGAGTTGAGCACCATTTGTTGTGTGGACCAGGTCCAACACCAAATGTAACTCCAAACCAGCACAAGTGTGAAACAGTCAAACGAAACCCAATGTATGATGGAAAAGTATAAGCAGATATTATATTATGCACAAGTGTGAAATCCATCATATGTTTAAAGTATAAGCAGATATTATATAAAAAGTATATATATATATATATATATATATATATATATATATATATATATATATATATATATATATATATATATATATATATATATATATATATATATATATATATATATATATATATATATATATATATATATATATATATATATATATATATATATATATATATATATATATATATTTATTTAACTATAATGTAAGTCACCAATCACTGTACAGATTGGTGAAAAGAATGTCAGTATAAACACAAAAACATAAAAACATACCCATCACATACCAGACGCTGCCACCTTGTCAGCTTGCAACCGAGCTTGGATCCCTTCCACCAAAGTAGTAGCCATGTAGGTTTCATTTCCTGAAGGGGCATTGGAGATCTGCAAATGACACGCTAGCATGGCCTCCATAGTAGCAATAGTCAACGGATAGTCCATATCCGTAAGCATGAACACTATGGCACCAAACTCCAACTCCAAGATATGAACCCCACAGCCAGCATACAACTTCCATCTCTTGATTACCCAGCGTGGCTGGTCTTTCCAGACACCAGAATGTAGAGCATTAGGAGGAGAGTCAAGCATCATCTTCAAGTCACCCCACATTGTCAGACCAGGCCAGTTGGCCACCTCACTAGGATGTTTAGGAATACCAGCATCCACAAACCCATACAACGACATAAGATCCCTACGATCCGCCCAAGTCAAAACACCTTGCAAACCCGAAACATAACGAACATAACCATCACTGATGGAAATCCGATGGGTGAATGTACCAACAACACTCGTGGATGGCTTAACCGTCCAAGCAGTAATAAACCCCGTACCCATTGGCAACTCTGTGTCATTGTCCGAAGCTGCATCAATAAGGTTCTCAGGAGCACGCTTCTCATATGCAACAGACTTACCACATCTAGCCTTCTTCTTGCGAATGGAACGACGAAGTATTGGAACACCAGACGAGGTTTCAACCTTTACCTTCGCAGCAGCAATAGGATCAGCAGGAGTAGAATCAACACCTTGACCAACTAAAGGATCAAAGGCGGCTGCACCAGGAGAAGGGGTAGGTTGAGGTTCAGTCACTGGTGGTGAGGATTGTTCCATAACAGGAGTAGCAGGGGTGGTAGTAGTAGCATTGGTGGTGGTAGGACCCGAAGATAAAACAGGATGAGCAACCGAAGGTGTGGGTGTGGAACCAGCAGTAGAAGTATCAACAACAGATGGTACACCAGTAGAAACAGGAGGAACACCAGATGAAGAACCAGGAGCAACAGCAGGTTGAGAAGTGGAAACCACTCGTGGAGGAGAACGATAGATGAAGCGCTCAGGAACCGGTGTATTTTGACGCTTTATCATCCTTTGGTATAGATCCTTAAGCTCGTCAAAAGACAATCCCCTAACCCGATCCCATGTCCAACCAACAGTAAAGTGAGCACCCGACTGATATTTGACATACCTCTGCATTAACTTCCTCTCCTCGGTTCTTGTCAAAGGTCTGTTCTGACGCTTTTCACGTAGTTGAGCAACAAGAGACAATTTTTGTTTGCGCATTAATGCCATTGCCCGGGGGATACAATTCTGTTCATTCACATCAGCACCCAAAAGATCAGTAAACTGCGAATAATCAGATGTAAGAATAGTAAGCACCCGCATCCAATCATTATCATCCCAATGCATAGCATCATGCTGCAACTGTTCACACCTTTGCTTCTGAAGAGCTTCTTCATCAGCCCTAGCAGCTTGATCAATCTCCGCCTGCATTCGCTATGCAGCCTCCTCCCCCAACCTGTCTTCCTCAAGTTGTCTACGAGTACGCTTCCTAGGGGGTGAGGGTGCATCAGTCATAGGGGCCTTCCCTTTAGGATCATGTGACGGCCCAACAGTTGGACCAGCAGTAGTACCAGCAGAAGAACCAGCAATATCCTCCTTTGGTCTAGGACTAGCAGCAGTAGGTGGGATGCTTGATGGACTAGAAGGAATAGGCAAATCAGCATACGGCTTATCAGCAAATGCAGCCTTCGCCAGCAAAGTCAACCCATCCTCCACAAGATCCTCAACATCCTCATCAGAATCAGAATGAACAACATGCTTCTTCCTCCTCCTCTGCTGTGTCTCCAAAGCCTTAATCCGGTCCGCCATTGGAAGAACAAATTCCCTGGTAAGCTTGCGATGCTGATTCAAATCTGCCTCCAAAGAAATAATCCTTTCATGGTACCTGTGCATGAGATCAAGCAAAGAAGTTAGTGTAGCAGGTTCCTCCGCTTCCCCACCAAGAGGACTTGGATCAGGGAAAGCTTCATTGGAACCAGAAGCAATAAAGGGGTCAGCATTATGAGCACGAGAACAAGAGGGCTTCTCAGCAGAATGAGGTGCTGGACTAAAAGGTAAGGGTTTCCATAAATGGGGACTTATGTGGCATAGAAGAGGGGGCAGCCTTGGAAATGGATGACATTTCAACCACCACTTCCTTAGCTGGCTCTTCCACCACCACATGAGGCGCACCACCAGCAGGATGCGCCTCCTCCATAGGATCTTCTTCTAATGGAAGTTCCTCCTCGGCTTCAGCAGCCGGAGAAATAACATTAGGAGGACCTTGGGCAAGGCCCAACATAGCATTAGTAAGGGGCCTCCAAGCCCCCTTAAACCCAAGAGCCATATTGGATAAACTTTAGAACTAAGCTTGGGGGTCTCATACTCCTCCCTATCACGAGGTATACACATAAGTACCTGCTGTAAGAACCTAGGATACATTAAAAATTTCTTTCTAGATCCAGTACTACTAAGATTGCAAACCATCCCATCAAACAAGTTGCGAGAAAAATTAAACACACGACCATGTACTATGCAGATCAAACCAGTAGCCAAAGGAATGGGAAATGCATCCCAACTCCCAGACTTTGGGCTTAAGCAGTGAATCAAAAAGTGCACTATAAGCTTCCACTGGGGGGTAAACCTATTCTTTTGGAAGTTAAACTTCCCCCCATGGTTATAACCAAGATCAGCCATCCCATCCAAAACCTCAGAATTGGGGATGGAAACAACACCACCTTCATCTTGAAGATGAAGGGAACTCCTAATAGAAGCTTCAGAAACCACATATGAACGTTCATCAATGGTAGCATGGAGTTCAAGTGGACGTCCCAAAACATCCACAAGATGGGCAGTGGCCCAAAACTGGCGAATGAGACTATCATAGACAATCGGGCAAATAGTAAAAGCATACCTGAGGTTAGAAGCCTCAATAAACTCTAGGATGTCTGTGAACTCATCACGTTTAGGACCATCTCCCAGATACACCACCTTATTGTGATCGGGTTTGTAGAACAGAGCAGCCATTGATGATGATTGGAAGTGATGGAAGGTGATTGATTAGAGATTGAGAGAGTAGGAGCATGTGTGTGTGTTATGGTTGGGATGAATGAGTCAAGGGGGTATTTGACCATAAATAATGGTCTTGTAACTGTTCATTGACCCCTAATAATGTGGGTTGCCCTTTCAAATTAGGTAGTTAATGAAAAAGTAACCACTTGCCCCTTATAACTTTATTTACAAATCCCAGTTACCAAAGTTAAATAATAGGATATACACCAGAAGTAACTTGCGTTGACTAAAAGTCAAAACGCATAAGGGTCAACACTAGAAGCACAATGTGGTCAACAGAAGTCAACGAAGTGAACAGTGACCCAAACCAAGACTAGAAGCCAACCATCAATAACAAGGAAGGATTTTTATCCACTAGAAGTTGAAGATTACCACCAGAAGTGACCAAAATCCTTCACTAGAAGTAGCACACACCACAAATACCCATACAATCTGTTGTTAAAAACTACCAGTATGTTAATCTATGCATGTAAATATGTACACTAAGCCTCCCCGTAGGCTTAGCCTCCCCTCAATCCTAGGTCTCAAGGATTGACCATTCCAATATGAACCACCAAGTGGTTGAACCGAGGACCATCAAAGGCTTTAGTCAATAGATCAGTAACATTATCATTCGTATGAACTTTAAGAACCTGTATCAACTTTTTCTCATTGGCATCCCTGATAAAGTGGTGCCTAATTTCAATATGTTTTGTACGTTGATGAAAAACATGATTCTTCACAATGCAGATAGTGCTTTGATAGTCAATGAAAATTTTGGTGTTCATAAAGTTGAACCCATAATCAAGCATCTGATTTTGTATCCACAAGACTTGTCCACAACAACTAGCAGCAGCGACGTATTCAACTTCTATTGAAGAAGTAGCTACTATCGCCTGTTTCTTACATTGCCATGAGATAAGTCTTTGACCCAAAAACTAACAACCACCAGTAGTAGACTTTATGTCATTATTAGCACTTGCATGGTCACTATCACTATATGCTTCAAGAACAAAAGGTGATTCTCTAGGATACCACAAGCCTAGCTTGGGTTGAGCCTTGATGTACTTGAAAATCTTCTTGATTGCATTCAAGTTAGAAACCGTTGGAGCCACCTGATGTCTAGAATAAGCACTTACTGCAAATATAATATCCGGACGTGATGCAGTCAAATACATGAGTGTGCCAATCATGGACCCGTACATGTGAACATTTACCGGAGGATATGGCTCATTCTTGAGTTTGACCTTAGTAACTTCATAAGGTGTTGCTGTTGGTCTAAGAGGATCCATATCAAACTTCTGAAGGATCTCATGAACATATTTGTCTTGACTTATGAAGATTCCATCCGACTGTTGCTTGACTTGAAGACCAAGGAAAAATGTAAGCTCTCCCATAGCACTCATCTGAAATTCGCCCTTCATCAGTTGTTCAAACTCATCACACCATTCCTTCTTAGTAGACCCATAGATAATGTCGTCCACATATACCTGAACAAGGATAATGTCCTTGGTATTCCTCTTAAGAAATAGTGTTTTGTCAATTGTGCCTCTTCTATAGCCATGTTTCAACAAGAAAGTGGAAAGACGCTCATACCAAGCTCTAGGAGCCTGATGAAGTCCATAGAGAGCTTTGACCACCTTGTAAACTTTCTTGGGATGAAGTGGATCTACAAAGCCCTTAGGTTGAGTGACATAAACTTCCTCATCAATCTTGCCATAGAGAAATGCGCTCTTAACATCCATCTGAAAAACCGTAAAGCCCACATAAGAAGCAAAAGCCAAAAACAGACGAATGGCCTCAATCCTAGCAACAGGAGCAAAAACTTCAGTGTAGTCAATGCCTTCAAGTTGTGTGTGACCTTGTGTAACCAATCTTGCCTTATTTCTCACCACAATACCCCTTGCATCTTTCTTGTTTTTGAGAATCCATTTGGTACCAATTGCCGTCTTTCCATCTGGCAAATCAACTAGGATCCAAACTGTTGTTCCTATTTAATCCATAACACAAGATTCTTAGAGAGAGAAAGAGAAGAAAAGTAGAAAGAGAAAGTAGAGAGAGAAGTGGAAGGTTTACACTAAAACTATGTGTTTTATGAAATGAACCAACACCCTCTTTCACATGTGAAAGAGGGTTATATACCCACGAACCAATGGGCTTTCCATGGGCCGTGGGTTTGTGACTTGGGCCGGGCTTGGCTTAGTCTTGGGCTTACGCCCCTAACTTAGACAATGTTAGCTTAAAGTCCAAGCCCGGTTTCCCGACTAACCTATTACAATACAAGACCTTTTAACGACTAAGATGACCTATTACATTCTTGTTCGACTATATAAAATATAGGGCTAACAATCTCCCCCAATGTATCGGTCATCTTAAAATGCTTAAAAAGCATAAGATGGTTGAGTGAATACATTCTTGTATAGGAGATCTTCCTTCTTTGGTCTTGTATCTTGATCTTGATCTTGTTTGTAACAGCTTTGTTCCTTCATGCTTTCGTGATCTTTATCTTGAGCCTTTGTCATTTGACTTTGAGTGCTTGAGATCTTCATCTGTACTCCTTGTGACTAAGATGACCTATTACATTCTTACATTCTTAGGTATCTTGATTATCGCCATCTTGTTCTCTTGTGACTTCTGAATCGACATCGGTATCACAGCTACGCCACCTTCTTGATATGCAGCAACATATATAGACACGGATAAAATGGCTTTGAACATTTCATCCTAACTCGGTAGCGTTTTACCTCCGGTCGGTGAAGACCGTTAAACGGTATTAAATACCGTACCTGTGATCAGATAGATTCGATTAAGAACCTCCTTGACAGGGTTTCCTGGCGGTAGTAGCCAGTTCTCTTTACTCGACCGTCTCAAAGCAGACTGCGAACGTAAAGAGTGAATCATAAGGATAAATTATCCGTCTGATTAGAGTCGTCAATTCAGATTTCCTGGAACAAGTTTGATTCTAAAAGAATCGCACCATTGTTGCTTTCCAGTTTGTCACAAGCTTGATTCATAGAGAATCTTGCGAGTTACCTACCGCAGTGCTGTTTGATGTTGACACTGGAAGGATTTCCATTCGTCACTGTGAACACTAATGAGTGTCACTCTGAATGTTCTGGCAAGATCACATGGATTTTGCGAAGAAACCTGGAATCAAGTTTGAATCAATTAAGAATCCAAACTTAGTTGCTTTCCAGTTCTCACAAGTTTGATTCGTGTAAAATCGCACAAGTTACCTACCATGAGCTAGTTTGATGCTGGCTCAAGCAGGATTTCCATCTTCATTGTGAATCGTATCACTCAGATGTTCTGGCAATATCACAAGGATAATGCGTAGGACTCGATTGTGTCCTAATGAGATGATAAATTGATCTGGTTTGGCTCTAGACTCAATAAGTGCATTTTGGTAATCGGAGGCTGGAGCAGACTGCCACCTTTTCAATATTAACTGACTCGGAGTGAGAAAGTCAATAGATACGTGTTGATCTCCGTGACAATGAGACAAGTTTCTTTTAAGAGAAACTCGAATGGCTGGGAAGGGTTGTGCATTGCATCACTGGGTCCATGATGACTTGTCTTCAATAGATGTGTTGACCCGGTTTCTGCCTAAGTTGCATAGAATATTCAACTCCTTCAATGCTTACCAATACGTCATCATTAACACCTTGTTGTGATTGTTCCAGTGCTAACTTAAGTACTTGGTCCGCATTCAGCTTCATTCCACTCCATCTTTCCTAAGGACAACTATTTCTAGCTATGGAATGTCCTTGGGTAGATCCCTCCGGTTCTGGTTGGATCATAGGACTTAGTTTCCTATCCTAAACCACCTTTTGACTCCATCGTTCCGTCGTGAATTAGTAGGTTGTTTTGGGTATAGATCGTAACCATTAAACCATTGAAAACCATTCAAAGTGTTTGATAAAAATCAAAATTTTTAACACTTGAAAGTTTTACATTTCCGAAAAGCTCCCCCTACACACATGCATCGATATACGAAATAGTTTGGCATGTGAAGGAAAGAGTTGCACTTGAGTCTTTAAGATCACATGTTGCGATATATTACATTTTAATCACATTTTCTCCCCCTATCTCTAATATAAAAATATAATATTAGAGATACCAATTGATTAAAATATGACAATTTCTGAAAACCGATTGGGAGAGAAACATGTGTGCACGCATGAATCATGGAACATTTTTAGTCGGGACGCTCCCCCTCAACAATATATGTGTGTCTTGAGACAAAATTTAACAAAATTTTAGAAAAACGACACCACAAAATATGTTGAGGTACGGAGTTGAGATGCCTTTTCTGATATAATATATTACATTTGACAATTTCATATCATTTTCGGAATGTGTTGGATACATAAAATATGACAATTTTAGAGATGTACCCAACAACATTAAGAGGCTTGATTTTAAAACGCTCCCCCTCAAAAATTGATCAAAATAACATATGACAATTTTGAGATATAAAAACCACTTATGAGGAAGGGAGTGTTGAACACACAATTTTGAAAGATTTAGAAAAACCTTTTGAGAAATTCTTGAAAAATTGTGTTCAACGGTTTTAAAATAATCAGGATAGAAGACTTCTCTTCTATTGATTAGGGAAAGCGCACTTAAACGTACACTCCCCTTTCGGGTCCGTTTTTCATGAGCTCAAAACTTTGATTGGTTTGTGACTAGCTCATGACCGAGAAAAATAAATTTCCCGTTGTGAAGGATAAGTTATCATCCGTGATAAACTTTCCTTAAGTTGAAGTTCGAGTTCTAAGCTGACATTTACTTAGAAATCGTTTTTCATGAACTTAAAAACTTTGAATGTTTTTATGAGAAGCTCATGACCGAGAAATATGAATTTCTCGTTGAGAAGGATAAGTTATCGTCCGAGATAAACTTTCCTTAGTTGAGGTCCGAGTTCTAAGCTGTGATGCGCCTAGAAGTCATAATGAGAGAATATCAAGCAGCTTCATTTGCCAAAACCTCCAAGTCTTCTAGAGTCATATACTTCATACCAAGACGGCCAACGAGATACGCAAACCTATCTTTCGATAGAGCTTTTGTAAACAAGTCTGCCAGCTGGTACTCAGTTCTGACAAAGTATAATTCCACGATGCCACGTTCCACTTGTTCCTTGATGAAGTGATATATGACATCGATGTGCTTGGTGCGGGAGTGCTGAACCGGATTGCAAGATATGGCTATGGCCGACTTTGAGTCACAATACATAGGTATTTTATCAAAGTGGAAGCCATAATCCGTGAGTTGAGTTCTCATCCAGAGGACTTAAGCACAACACGCGGATAGAGCCACATATTCTGCTTCAGCTGATGAGAGCGAAGTGCAATCCTGCTTCTTTGACGACCAGCTGACAAGCTTGTCTTCCCCTAGAAATTGTATGCTACCAGAAGTGCTTTTACGACTATCAAGACAACCTGCGTGATCAGAATCTGAATAAGCCGTTAGATGAAAACCGGTTTCCCTCGGATACCAGAGTCCCATGTGAATGGTATTCTTAAGGTACCGAAAGATCCGTTTAACCTCTTTGAGGTGCTTTTGAGTAGGTCTGGCTTGATATCGTGCACAATAGCATGTGGCATGATGAATATCAGGCCTGCTGGCTGTAAGGTACATAAGTGACCCGATCATACTGCGATATCGCGTTTGATCTACGGGATATGAGTACAAGTCAGCGTCTAGGGATGTGGTCGATAATGGTGTACCAACGCGAGCACATGAGGTCATACCATGCTTTTTAAGTATCTCTTGAGCATACTTAGCTTGGTTAATGAAGATACCACGTGGGGATTGATGAATCTGGAGGCCTAAAAAGAATTTTAGCTCCCCTATCATTGACATTTCAAATATGTTGTGCATTAATTTTTCAAAACGTTTTGAAAGTTTTGGGTTCGTAGAACCAAAAATAATGTCATCAACATAAACTTGCACCAGCATTATGTCATCCCCATATTTATTAGTAAAGAGAGTAGGATCAATAGAACCTTTGGAGAATCCTTTGGACACCAAGAAGTTTGAAAGTTCTTCGTACCATGCCCTGGGAGCTTGTTTAAGTCCATATACAGCCTTCTTGAGACGATAGACTTTGTCAGGATGATGAGGATCGATGAATCCTTCCGGCTGATTCACATACACTTCTTCCTTCAAATGACCGTTGAGAAAAGCAGTTTTAACGTCCATCTGAAAAACCGTGAAGCCCTTATGTGCAGCATAAGCAAGGAATATCCTGACTGCTTCCAAACGAGCGACTGGAGCGAATGATTCATCGTAGTCTATGCCTTCTTGTTGACGGTATCCCTTAACTACAAGACGAGATTTGTTTTTGATGATGGTTTGTTCTTCATCCAGTTTGTTTTTCCAGATCCATTTGAAATCTAAAATTGACATTCCATAGGGTCGGTCAACAAGTTCCCAAACATTTAGGCGTTCAAACTGATGAATTTCGTCTTGCATTGATTCAATCCACGCATGATCAGTCATGGCTTGTTTGATGTTTGTAGGTACAGTTGAACTCACGGTGAGTGCATACATACACACATCGCCATCGGTTTCGAGTTGTCTGTGTGTTCGAACCGGTTGTGAAGGATTTCCAATTACTTGCACCAATGGATGATCACGTGTCCAATGGTGAGTGGATGGATATGGTTGGTAGAATGTATGCATGTTGGACGGATCAACATGTTGAGTAGAAGACTCTCCGACTTCGTGTACCGATGTACCGAACGGATTGATAAATTCTTCATTGTCAGGTTGTGCATCGACTGCTTGATTGTTGTTTTCTCCTTCAGCATTGACGGTTGGTGATGTTGGTTGTATGACAGTTTCTTGAGTTTGTTGAGTATCCACTGGAATTGTCTCTTGAGCAACGGTTGCTGAAGTAGATGCAGTTGTGTCTTGTTGACTTTGTGATGATGCATCAGCAGTATTGACAGCGGAAGGCTTTGACACAACTTGATTGTTTCCATAGTAATATTCATCAAACATTGGATCATATAAATCAACCAACTCATTCATTTGTGTCGTATCCGTCGAGTCTGCTGTAGGAGTGTTTTCTTGACATTCTTGCACGGGACGTACACTGTTGTGTGTAGGTGCCATTGCTGGACATTGAGGTGCGGGACTTGAGCTGTTTTGATCAAGTACCATTAGTGGCAATTCGTCAAAGTTCACATGAATTGTTTCGACAATAATCTTTGTTCTCTTGTTATAGACCCGATATCCTTTCGACAATGTCGCATACCCCACAAAAATACATGCATCACCTTTTTCTTTCATCTTGTCGAGATTCTCACCGTCTTTAAGAATGTAGCATAAAGATCCAAATACGTGAAAGAATTTGACAGTAGGTTTCCTGCCATTGATGATGTGGTAAGGTGTCTTTTCATGTCTAGGGATAACGAGAGAACGATTCTGAGTATAACAGGCAGTTGCAATTGCTTCAGCCCAGAAGAATAGCAGTAATTTTGAAGCAGAGAGCATTGTTCGAGCAGCCTCAACCAAAGTACGGTTCCGCCTTTCGACAATGCCGTTTTGTTCAGGAGTTCGAGCAATAGACGTTTGATGTTCGATGCCTTCTTCTTGAAAGTAAGATTGCAAGTTCTTGTTCAAAAATTCAGTACCTCTATCCGTTCTTACGGTTAAGACTTGAGCTTGAAGATTGCGTTGTATCATCTTGAGAAAGTTTTTGAGAACCTCTGGTGTTTCATCTTTGGACCTTAAGAAGAAAGTCCATGTGTATCTAGAGTAAGCATCAACAATCACTAGAATATACTTTTTCCCGTTAATACTCTCTACACGCATGGGACCACATAAATCCATGTGTAGAAGTTCCAATCGTCCTTTTGAGCTTGGGGTAGTCTTTGATTTGAAAGACTTCCGTTTTGCTTTCCCCAACTCACAAGAAGAACAAAGATGGTCTTTGACGAATTTCAACTTAGGAAGACCGGTCACAATATCATTCTTCGAAAGCAAGTTGATGGTGTCAAAGTTGAGATGTGACAATCGTTGATGCCATAACCATGCTTGAGATGATGAAGCTTTAGCCATTAAGCAAATCGGATTTGTTGAAGATGTGTCTTGAAGAGTTACTGTGTAGAGATCAGAACCACGAGAACCTGTAAGAAGGTCATTCCCATCGTAGTCTCTAACATAGCAAGTAGATTTCCGAAAAGCCACTTCCAAATCCGCATCACAAAATTGACCAACCGAGAATAAATTGTGATTCAGTCCCTCGACGTAATAAACCCGTTTTATAGTGATATTCCCTTGAACCAAGTCTCCATATCCGAGTATCGGTGCAAATTGATCATTTCCAAACCGTACCGTACCCAGAAACTTCTCCACGAAGTTAATGAGAAGCTTGAGATTGCCCGTCATGTGCTTTGTGCACCCGGAGTCCATTATGAATAGGATGAGTTCGACGAGCTGCAGAAGAATTAGAAGACAATGTAGCATTTGACAAATGGGATCCCTTGATAGAGACGGGTTCCAAAATAGTAGTGGGCCTAGATGCAAAGTCTACAGGCAAGCTGATATTCCTAGACCCAATCACTAAAGTGGTTAACTTAGGTACCCATTTGTATCCGGGTGGTGTATATCTCGAATACCCCCGTGTACATGTCCTAATCATGTTCTCATATAACTTCCTTAATGTGTTGTGTTTACGCAGAGTAGTGGAGTCTAACGCACTTAGTTTCTTAAGTGGTTGATCAGTGGATTGGTTCAAAGTTCTTGTGGGTTCTCTAGTACTAGTGGGCACAAGAATAGGCTTCCTAGTTCTAGCATTCACGCCATTATGATTAAGAGCACAAGCATCATGATTGAAAGTACGAACACATTTGCCACATTCAACACAAACAAATTCAACATTCGAGGTCTTAGCATTTAAACTGTCATTACATGCAGTTACAGACGTTTTATTCTTAGAAAACTTAAAATTCCTACGGTGATCTTCTACTTCATTCTTCTTCCTTTGACTATTGTTAGGCATGACTCTATCTTCAACTCTAGTGTTCTTAAGCTGTGGTCCGCTAACACTAGTAGTGGGATTTACTCCTATAGAAGAAGACACACGTTGATTAGTTTTCCTAGTATTTTGAGGTAACTGCGTTGTTCCAGTTTGAGTGGACCTAGTGTTCATCTTATACATTCCAGGTGCTATCACATTAGTGCTCTTATCATTTCCTATCTTAGGCAAAGTCTGTGGGGATTGTCCCAAAATAGATGTTTTAGGGCATTTAACCGCATTCGGTTGACGAACGGTGGATGGTTTACCCAAAACAGACTTTCCTTTGATTTTCTCAATGAGTTTCTGTAACTCACTTATGGCTATGTCCCTTTCTTTTAGCTGAGCTTTCAAATCATTTATTTCGAAATCTTTTTCATTCAGTAGACGAAACGAAGAAGCTGACATTTCTTGACACTTTTTATGATTATGAGATTTTTCACCTTTTTGTAAAGCAAGTTCAAGAGAAATGGAGTGTTTCTCAAGTTGAGAAAAGCTTTTCGAAAGTTTGTTATATGACTGAATTTGTTTTGAAAGCTCTACTTCAAGATTGCGACATTTCTCGTCTGATTCTGACACTAGACATGCTACATGACAATATTGATCAAGATCGGTATACACACCAAGTATAGCATTCATATGGTCAGCATAAAAGTATTCCTTAGAAAGTCGATCAATTTCGTTAGAAAGTTGGTTTTCTTGTGTCTTTAATTTAATTTGAAGAAAATCAACTTCATCTTCAAGAGATTTGACATAGCTTAAATCAGTTAACATTTCCTCAGTGAGAGCATTATAAAACATTTCCACATTTTTTGAAAGATCATCAATGGTTGGAACAATGCATTGTTGAATGACGACTTCTACTTGTGGGTTAGGTTTAATATTCCAAATGGTATCCCTAGAGACTTTTTCATAGTCGACGACACCTTTGTACAAATTTAAAACCCCCTGTTTTATAAACTCAAATTGCTGAACACTTTTGCTTTTCTCATCCCATTTACGTTTTTCATCCAAAATTCGCTTTTCTAACAAAATTGATTGCTTTTTGAAACTCCTTTTTAAAGAAACTTTCTTTTGTGGTTCATCACTTGGTGGTGGAACACTATTATACATCTTTTGTTCTTTTGAAAGTTCTTTTTGAGGGACAAACTTAATATGATTGTTAGAATCAGAAAGGTTTATTAAATCACTTAAGTTTGATCGACTTTCTTCTTGTTGACGAATGATTTCGTCGCAGTCAGGGGAAAGCATAAGAGCAAGATTATCAACATAACAACCGATAGCATAAAGAGCAGGCTTGGTACTTTGAACTTTCTTGAGATATTCAGGCTTGACAAAACTCGTTTTCATATTTCTATTGAGCATATTCATAGTTTGAATAGACTGACCCGTTTTGTAAACAATGTTGTTTAACGTGTCGACTCTCTTTTCCAAAGCAAGAATTTTTTCAATATCCTTTTCTTCACGAGTTTTATAAAGCTCAGTTTGTTCTTTGTTAACCGACTCTAATTCAGTAATTTGGAGTTTATGTAGCAGCAGTTGTTCTTCAAGTTCCGATATCTTCTGTTTTGACATATGAATTTCGTGTGTTATTTCAGAACAATATTGTTCGTTGAGCACCTTACGCTCATATACCAAACCATTAGCTATTGCAACTCGTCGATCAGCTTCTTTTACATAATCACACTCTTTAAGCCTGTCTATCTCCTCGGCTAAGGATGTGTTTGCTTGCTTCAAACGTTTATTAGCTTCTTTGTTTTCATCAATTTCACGTTTTAAAGAATTAATAATAGACGCAAGCAAATCACGGTCCTCATCCGAGTCAGTATCCTGAACAGCTTTTCCGTCATCGTTACACATATGCTGTGAATCCGTAGAGATATTGCTATCCTCCGTGTCCATTACATATGTGTCATTGATGCTTTCGGGTTGCTCAGGATGCCGTCGTTCATTAGCAAACACATTATAGTTATCATTTGTTGGTACCTTTTCAATTGGCTCAGTATCAAAGATAGGTCCAGAAGTATCAGCAGTATCTGGAAGCACTTCTTGAATCTTTGCCATGTACACATAATGTGCCTCTAGCTCTTGATCATCGGCTTCATCATCAGTGTCATCACGCCAGTCAACTTCATCTGCTGTGAGTGGAATTCCTGCTTCTTCTTTCTTGCACAGCAACATCTTTTCCTTGTGATATCCCGAATCCTTAACCCGTTTTGGCTTCTTACATTCCCTAGCCATGTGCCCAAATCCCTTGCAGTTGAAGCATTGAATCCCAGTCGTCTGCACCACCGGAGTGACTACAGTATCTCTAGCCCCAACTTGATTCATCATCCTCTGATTATCATACCTAGCATCACGATCATACCTAGGTGCATGATCAACTTCCTTATATCTAGCATTGGATGATGATCTGAGGTTGTTGTTGGTAGGTTTGTAGATCTTCTTATAAGTTGTGGTGAGTAAAGACATGAGTTCTTCAATCTTCTTGTCCCTTGAAGTTTGTTCATCATCACTGTCTCCATCTGACTCGGTGTCATACTTTGGAGGTGGAGTGGGGACAATTGCTTTTGCTTTGTGTTTAGCAGCAGCTAGAGGTTTGGTGGATGAACTTGATGACTTCGAGGAATGAGTAGGTGGTTGTTGACGAGGAACGGGTTTTGTTGAAGTAGCAGCTACAAAAGCAATAGAATTAGCAGACCGTTCTACCTTTTCAGCCCTTAGTTCATTCACTTCATTCTGATGTTGTTTCAAGATATCATAAAGTTTGTGGTAAGATATAGTCTTGATATCCTCCCTTTGTTTGACCAAAGTCACAAACCTTTGCCATTCCGGTTTGAGTTGAAGTAGAAACTGAACATTGGCATGATGATTGGAGATGGTGCACTGATTTCTGACAAGCTCATTCATCATTTTGTAGAATCTCGAGTAATATGAGTCAATGGATTCACCATCTTCAGATGTGAATTTTCCAAACTCCCAAAGTAGATTAGTCTCGAGATCTTGAACATTGATTGACTCACCTTGCTTCAATCGATGAATTGCATTCCACATTTCCATAGCATTAGGACATGCATCAACTGTGGAATAGATATCGTTATCAATTCCAGTGAGTATGAAATTTACAGCATCAGCTTCAGCTTGGAGGAGTTTCTTTTTCTCAGCAGAACATGTGTCAAAATTTTCCATAGCTCGTATAGTTGATGAAGTACCATCCTCTGCCTGTGTGGTAATTGGTTTGAATTCAAAAACTGGAGGTGGATTCTCAAGGCAGTGACGAAGAGCAGTTCGGTTTTCTTTTCCGTCGAGAAATCTGAGAAAACGAGATCTCCATTGAACGTAGCAACCGGCAGTGAGCACAGGTGGATTACCGTTGCCACCTTGTTCCAAACGAATTTGATTAGCAGTTGCAATGTTGATGTTGTTGTTAGACATGGTGAATACTTGTGGATGAATTGCAGATCTTAGTGGATTCAAACAAACAAACAAACAAACAAACAAACAAACAAACTTTGATCCTCAAGAGCATGAGAGACTAATCTAGGTTCCACCTGTGAAAGAAAACAAGCAAACAAACAGTGTTGAAAGTCCGTATGATTATTACGCTTTTGGTCCTCAATATAGCTCACAAGAGCATGATGATCAGACGTTGCTTTCTTATGCATTCTGCGAGTCTTGACAGTAGAACCAGGATCTCCAATGATTTGAGTAGTAGGATGGTCTTTGTGTGACTACAAAACTGGATTGGAAGCTACTTCCACTTCTGGTGCCAAGTTATTAAGATCCCCAACAAAGTCATCATCATATGAAGCAGAGTCGAAAATGCCATCTATTGGTTGCTTATGAATATCATCCAACTTGGTAGAAGACTTCTTTTGATAGTTTCCCAGGCCAGAAGGACTAAAGAATCTAGTAGAGGAAGTGGGATCACTAGCCGGACTACCAATAGGTGTTAAACTAGCACTAGGAGTAACAATTGGACTACTAAGAGTAGCTTTGTCAGCAGATGGAATCAAAGGAAACTCAAAGCCACCTTGAGCAGCAGCTGTAGTAGCATCTTGTTGTTGCTTGAGCAATGTGTCAAGAGCTCCTTGTGAGTCCAAAATGTCTGATGGAGTAGCATCACTTGGAGTAATATTGGCAGTAGGAGAGACTGTGGTGGAATAGGATGGAACGACAAAAATATCATCCTCTTCATCGGAGTCTGAAAAACTAGAATGAGCACTTGCACTAGAAGTTGCAAACACTTGTGGACCTGCATCATGGTTAGTTTTGAAACGAAAATATCCCAATGAATCACTAAGATAATCAAGATCAAAATACCATTCAGGACCCTTGCCTTGTATGTTTGACTTCTCCTCAAAATACCTGAGATTAATAGTTTCAATTACTCGCTTGGCTTAGAGATTGTAGACACGATAAGCTCGTGAGTGAGCTGAATATCCCACAATGTATCCTTCATCTGCCTTGCCATCAAATTTCCCCAAATAGTCACTAGTATTCAGAATGGTGACAGGACACCCAAATGGCTTCAAATGAGCAACGTTTGGTATTTTAGCTATGAGTAGCTCATAGGGAGTCTTCTTGTGAGGATTAGTAATAGAAACTCTAATCAAAACATAACTTGCAGTATTGACAGCTTCTGTCCAGAACATGGTTGGAAGCTTGGAATCGGCAAGCATTGTTCTCGCAGCTTCTATTAGAGTCCTGTTCTTTCTTTCTGCCACGCCATTCTGTTGAGGAGTTCTTGCTGCACTATAATATCTTTTGATACCTTTAGAATTACAAAGCAATGAGGTCAGCATTTTTGAATTCTGTTCCATTATCACATCGGATACCTTTAACCTTCTTGGACAAATGATTCTCAATAAGTGTAATAAAGTCTTTGAGAATTGAGTAGGTCTCACTCTTGGCAGCCATGAAGAAAACCCACGTGAACCTGCTATAACCATCAGTTACCACAAGGCAGAATTATTTGTGGTCAATGCTCCTAATAGAGGTAGGACCAAATAAATCAATGTGTAGTAGCTGCAATAGTTCAGTTATAAGGCTGAGAGCAGTATGGCCTTGAAGGATGCTTTATGTTGTTTGCCTTTGCTGCATGCAAGGAAATTGATATCATTTCTGAAAGTTTTGGGAGGTAAACCAGAGACCAAGTTCAGATTTGCTAATTTTTAAATGGTCTTGAAGTTTACATGTCCCATCCTTCTGTGCCATTTAGTGGCTTCATCTTCTGAGGCTTTAGCAACCAAACATGCTAGTTGACCAGTAGGATTGACTTCATTCAGATTGATACTATAGAGGTTGTGTCTTCTAGGGATTCTGAGCAGAACCTGTGAGTCATCCGGGAGTTTAAAGTCTTTGGATAACACTAGTGCATCAGTATCCGTAAAGAGGACAAACTGCTTCTTGTCACAAATCTGAGAGACAGATATCAAGTTGAAGTGTTGAAGTGCTTCCACATAGTAGACCTGCTCAAAGTTAAGATTAGGCTTCTGAATCGTTCCTTTGCCAGTGATCCTTCCTCCACCTCCTCCAAAATAGACCTTTCCGCCTTGAAATGGTACAAAGTTAGATAGAAGACTTTTATTTCCTGTCATGCTCCTAGAGCATCCAATATCAACAATTCCTAGAGTAGGATCTTGGTATGGAGTAACCTACAACAACAAGAAAAGATATATGCAAGAGTTAGTGTCTTAAGGGGACCCAAACCTTTTCAGGTTTGAGCCTGCCTTGTGGATGTTTAGTAGATAGCCAAGAAGATTGATGAGATCCATCGTTGTTCTTAGGATGCCTATTCATCATACGGGTGTTATTGTTTGACCAAGAACAACCTGCTGAGGGCTTAACAGCAGTACCCAGACTTCCTAATCCAAAATACATGTGGTCTAAATTAAATGCATAATTCAGATTAAAAGTCTGAAAATAGTTGCTGGTTGGTCTATTTGGTAGTAATCTAGTGTTTCTCCAATGATCAAAAGCTAATGGAGAGGTCATTCTAGAAGAAGAAAAAGATTGGGCACATGAGTTTAGTCTTCTAGAAGAATATGGAACACTCCTGGTGGACCAGGAGCAGGAAATGCTTGATAAACAGAAGAATGTTTGTCATAAAAATCACAATCTTTAATCAAATGAAATTCACTCCCACAAACAAAACATGTTTTAAACGACCTTTTATGACATTGTTTCATACTGCTAACTTTATTACACATAATTCTAGGAGAAACATTATTCCTAGGACTCAATAAACCAGAACTAGACACAGTTGAAGTAGAAGCAACTCTCTCTTCACTCTTCCTAGCACTAGTAGCAGCATGGTCATTTGACTTGGAGCTTGTAGGTCTCGACTCTTCACTTGAACCACATGATGCAGAGTCACTGGCTTTGTCACTGAAAGTACACGAGACAAAGTCATTAGTATTAGTAGAACTTTTTGGGGACTCATGCATCTGTGATCCATCCGAGTCCTTATGCCTAGTAATGGGCATGAAAGTTCCTGTAAGAGGTGGAGGGACAGCATGCATTACTGCTGCTGGTTTAAACCTATTGTAGCTAGGTGTTCCCTCTTCCTCTTTATCAGGATTAAAGACACTTGAAAAAGATAAATCAAACACATCTTCTGAATCAATATATTTATCAAATCCTAACCCTCTTTTAGTCCTACCAGACATACTACTATTAATTAATTTTGAAAGATTCTTAGGTGCCTTTTGCCATTTTTCAAATCTTAAAAGTGTAGCATCTAATTTTTCCTTCATGTCTTGTTTATCTTTGATACTGTCATCTTTTACCTTTTCATTGTATTTAAGCATATTTGTTGTGTTTTCTAAATCAATGTTCAGAATTCTAAATTTATCCTCATACTCTCGTTGAGTATCTTGAAGCCACCTCTTTTGTTGTTCCAATGTTTTTAAAGAAGTCTTATATGCTTGAACCACTAAAAAATACTGATCATTCTGATCATTTAAGTCATTATACTGAGACAACAATTATGAATATTTATCATGACAACCAAGTGGACAATGTTGTACCTGAGGTGAGATGCCCATAAGAGCAAACTCTTCTGCTTCCTCGACATCAGACAGATTCCCAGTAATCATTGCAAACACGTCAGTAGGAGGTTCAGTTGTTTCCAGGGCATGCTTGTTAGAGCATTCCCTTGCAAAGTGACCTTGCTGCTGGCAGTTATAGCATCTAACCTTGCTTCTGTCAAACCTTGCTGGCTCTCTTGGGTTGTAGTTAAATTTTCGACCGGCTTTCTTCTCAAACTTGTGAACCCTAAGAGTGAGCATGGCCATCTGCCATTTGAGATCCATTTCATCCAGGTCAAGTTTATCAACCTGTTGGAAGTCATCAAAAGCAAGTTGCTGTTGAGCATCAACGTCAGCAACAAAAGAGTGAAGAACAGCTTCTACCATGCTACCAGACTTGGCCTTTGGTTCAGGAGTAGAAGTATGCTGAAAAGTATGCTGAGAAGACACAGTATTGCTTGGGCTACTAGCATAGGACATGGGACTAGATCCCATAGAACTCACAAAGGCAGAGTTAGCAGGAGTAGGAAAAGAATCACTTGAGTATCCCCTCACATGAGGCTCAAAGGTTTTGAACTTATGAAAAAAATCATCAAAATTAAGATAGTCAAGCCTACCTTTTGCTTTGAGAGAGATTACCACCTGATTCCATGAGTAGGGTAAGGCTCTAAGAAACCTTGCATTGATATCACCATTGTCAGGTTTCGACCGAAGTTGATTCAACTGGCTCAGTATATTTTGGAACCTGTCATACCCTTGATGGATACCTTCAGTTTCTGAGATCTTGAAGTCTGTGAATTCATCTCTCAGCATGGATCTTCGTATTTTCTTTGACTCCTCATTCCCACCAAACCTTGCTTTTATTCCATTCCAGATTTCTCTAGCATCGTCCAGATGATAAAAGTCACCCATGTGATCATCAGGAAGAGACTGAAGCAAAATAGTTTTTGCTATGATCTCCTTCTGAACAGCTGTGATTTCTTCATGAGTTTTAGGGTCAAGAAGAATAATACTTCCATTCTTGTCTCTTCCAGTCAACTTCTTGCTGTTTCCATTCAGAATAATCTTCCAAAGATCTTGATCAGTGTTGGTGATCAAGCATTCCATCTTCATTGCCCAGCTATCATACTCATCCTTTTTCAGAAGAGGAAACTTACCATTTGTGTTGGAAATCGTAGCAATGATCTGCTGAGGTTGCTGTGTTTTAGGGGTACTATCTTCTCTTGTTTGAGTAGAACTTCAGGCAGACATAATTAAACAAAAATGTTAGTAATAATAAAAATTGATTCTTCTTGTACATAGACTCTCCCAGGATCTGATACCACTTGTTGGGTCCACTAGATGTGGATCTTGCAGCCTGTTAGGAACGGTGAACGACTTCTGTAATCACAAGTCTATTCACAGAGAGACTCTATACAAACCACACAGTATAAGTGCAGAATACAAATACTATGAACAAGAAGATCAGAATAACTATAACGACTTGATCCTTTACTAAGGATTTCTAATATTAATATGAACTAGAATTATATTTGATGAAGGTGTATCGAACCCTTCTGCCTAAGGTTCCTTTTATACTACAAGGAAACCCTAATATATCATTAACCAAAACGTGTAAAACTGATATGCATATCCTTTCCTAACATATCTCATGCATATCCTAACAGAATAATATTTAAATAATAAAGTTTGACTTTCTATAAGACCAGGAGCACGGCTTGCTCCTACTACTACTAGGACCAGGAGGAACTACATACCTCCTAGTCTACCTATTATCAATAACTATTCCAATGGTCCTAACATATAGTGATTACAATATCATTATACACATCCCATGTAAGTCCTTATAATCCTTATGTCACCTTTATGGCTTTCTTATATTTTGATTTAATGCATAAACATGATTTCTAGGGTTTTGAAACCCTAAAAATGTGTTTTGGTGATTTAATAACCTAACAACCATTTTCATTTATTAGATTTTGTTGGAAATACGTTTTACGTATTAAGAAGGATCGGTCACTCCAACGATAGTCCATGTAATAGCTCGTAGTTTAGTTACTTATCATTATTTAACAAACAAACAAAAGCCTAGCCTACAACATGTGTAGGACGGCCCAAATGTAAGCCTAAGCCCATGTCAAGGGCTTGGGTATATAAGCCATCTCCTTTGATGGAGAGGGTAGGGTGGTTATTCATTTTTCACATACTTCTCTTTGTTTTCTCTCTCTAGAATTGTGTGAAATCCACCATCTTTCTATCTCTTTCTCTCTCTAAAACATAAGCAAGATTTACATATCCTACAAATGGTATCAAGAGCCATGGGATGATTGTATTTTTCATGTGTTTGTGTTCTTGATTCATACGCCTATTTTGATCCATTTTTACACGAACCAATTTTTTTTTGTGTTTTTGATAGTTTTTTCTTGATACAAATCTTCTACATAGTTATGGTAGGGATTTGGTATAGTTACTTTGGCTAAAAACACAAAATTTTTGGGTGTTTTGATCATTTTTTGGCTTAAAATCACGAATTGATTGAGTTTTGTCCGAGAAAAGTGGGATTTATTCCGATCAGGTCATCGTAAAAGGGTTTATAGGACATTCCGGTCAGAGTAATCGGAATAGGGTTTAGGTATTCCGATTTGGTACATTCCGATAAGGTACATTCCGATTTGGCACATTCCGAAAAGGAACATTCCGATTTGGTACATTCCGAAAAGGAACATTCCGAAAAGGGACATTCCGATTTGTCACATTCCGTAAAGGGACATTCCGATTTGGCACATTCCGAAAAGGGACATTCCGATTTGGTTTATTCCGACTAGGGACATTCCGATCAAGGTTATTCCGATAGTGTTTATTCCGACGGCTTTCCGACTGATATTCCGATCACTATTCCGATCAACATTTCGATAATCAAAATTATTCCATAAAAAATTTCGAACAATCGTGTGTAATTTTGACTTGGAATTTTTGGTTTATCGAGGATATATTTTAGAGGATTTTAACATTGTTTCTCGACTTTAACTCACAACAACAAACACATTTACTTTCTTTCATTGATCGATCAACGTTTGTAAATCTTAACTTATTGAAATGGAGTACACATCTCTTACGGATAAGTCCATCCTCTCGGGTACGGATAATCGTCCACCAATGTTGGTGAAGACTATGTATGAGGAATGGGCTTCCCGAATGGAACTTTATATGTTGAACAAGGAGAATGGACATCTCATTTGGGCATCGGTGCTCAATGGACCATTAGATTATGGTACAGTGACGGAAGGTACAATTACTCGTCCTCGCACAACGGGTGAATTGACTGGAGATATGAAGATTCAAGACAAATGTGATAAGTATGCTACAAACATCATTCTCCAAGCCCTTCCTCCAGATGTCTACAAAATCGTCAGCAAACATAAAGTTGCCAAAGAGTTATGGGATAGAATTCGTGTTCTCATGCAAGGCACCTCGTTAACTAAACAAGAACGAGAGTGTAAGCTTTATGATACTTTTGATAAGTTTGCCTATGTGCCAGGGGAGACTCTCAATGACTACTCTCTGAGATTTACCCTATTGTTGAATGAGCTCAATATCTATGGCATGACAATTCCTACCTTTCAATTGAACACCAAGTATTTGAACACTCTTCCTTCAGAATGGAAAAAATACGTGACGGATGTTAAACTGGCTAAGGACTTGCATAACACCAATGTGGATCAACTTCAAGCTTTTCTTCAACAACACGAATGCCATGTGATCGAGGCTCGGTTGTCTACACCTCAAGTTCATGATCCACTTGCCATGTATGCTTCTCAACAAAACATGGCTTATACTTATCAACAACCATCATACTTGCAGCAGCCACCACCACACACCTATCAGCAACCACAGCAACCATCTTATCAACCACCAATGATGCCACAACAAGCATTTCAACAAAGTGTTCATCAACAATCTTTTCCACAGCAACCACCATATCAGACATCACCATCACAAGCGAACACTTCTCCAATGGGCTATACCCCTCAGCAAGGATACTTTCCTATTGAAGCACAACCAACACAAGCCTTCTACTCTAATGAACTTCCACCAATCCAAGCACCGGTCTTTACTCCAAATGATACGCCAGCTGATGTACTAAACCATCTCACTGCCTACTTGTCAAAACTTGTTGCAACTAGAGGCTTTCCACCAACAAACAATCAGCTCCGTACCTCTTCAAATCCTCGACAACAAGCTATTGTTCAAGATGGTCAAGTAACAGTGCAACCTATTCAGGGAAGGCAAAATTCATATGGACCTCCTACAAGGACTGGGAACAATCAAGCTGTGAATTCTCAAGCTAGTGGAAATGGGAGTCCTATCGGTCCTAAAAGGTTGTGACTTGCTACAATTGCCGAGGACAAGGTCATATGGATAGGGAATGCACTCAGCCGAAAAGGAGGAGGGATGATGCATGGTTTCGTGAGAAGATGTATTTGGTTGATGCTCAGTCTAAGGGGAAGATTTTGGATTCAGATGAGTAAGCATTTCTTGCAGACCCAGGGGCAGCAGATACTAAAGGCATTGCAGTCGTTTCTACTTCTAATGCAGCTTATCAAGCAGATGATCTTGACGCATATGATTCGGATTGTGATAACATTCACTCTGCCCAAGCTGCTCTCGTTTCTAATCTCTCTCACTACGGTTCTGATGTCGTCAATGAGGTACCAACCACATCTAATAATATTGATGATAACCAACATCAAGTTGGGCATGAAAATGACAACCTCGAACAGCATTCGGGAACTAGTAACTCAAATGATGTGGTACCCAATCCTACACATTTGAGTGAACCTCAACCAAATGCTACGACGGGTATGGAATCTTATGCTCAACATGATTTGGTCATGGTACCTAAACATATTATTGATCAAATGCATATGACCCTCAGACAATCCGTAGATACCAATTCCACCCTAACTGTTGAGCTTGCGTTCCATTAAGAAAAGGTCAAAACTTTTGAAATGGTCCCTCAAGCAGAGAAAATAACATGTTCTGAATTTGACCAATTTCGTTTTGAAAAGATTGAACACTTGAAAGAAATAGAATCATTAAAAGCTAATCTTTCCAATGAATTAAAAGCAAAAGAGTCGGTTGCCAATGATTTTCAGAAACTTAAATTGGATTTCGAAACTCTCGAGTCTAAAAAGGTTGAATCAGAAATTAATGCTACCAAACTTCTTAAATTCAAGGAACAACAGCTTTTAAAACAATACGCTTCCACAGAAAAGGTTCATCTTTTAACTAAATCATTTAAAGAACTCGAACTTAAACGTCTTCAAGATTTACCACCTAATCCCGGTTATGCAAAACAAGCTCAGGAATATATTCCGTGTCTTTATGATATGGCCCTAACTGGCAAATCGAAAGAAGCACCTTTTGTTCGTAGTTATGAGGAGACACAGTCACTTGCGGATGAAACTCATTCTAAAATGCTTTCAAAATTCCATACAATTGATTATGATCAATATAACAAAGATCAATTGTCTAAAAAGACCCGCATTCGCTTACAAAAGGAATTAGCTGAAATGACAGTTCTTGTGCCCCAAAGTTTGTCAAATGAAAACCCTCCTAGTACGTCTCCTACACTTGTCAAAACGGATTTAACGAAGTTAATTCCACCGGTAAGTAAGGCGCCCGTTAACTTAAATGCGGTACACCAACACTTAGCCGATTTTGACAAGGTCATTTTGGAACGTACGACGGCTTCGGCCATAACGGAAGGTGAATGGAACTTTGAGCACACTAGAGCTGCGTTTCGAGACGAAATTGTTCTGTTTGTAAAGAATGTTAAAGCTTGTCTTAGTACTCTTGATCAAGATTTGCTTTTGGAAATAGAAGAAGTTAGACGTGTTTTCAATGAAATCGATGATGCTTATGAAAACAATTTACTTGAAATAGAACGGGTTTCATGCCAAAATGATCAGCTTCTGAAGCAAGTGATGTCTCATGATATAGTTTCTGTCTGTGTGAATAAAAGTGTTGATAATGATTCTATTGTGCATAATGTTGAATTGGTGGATAATGTGGTAGATAGTAATTGTCACGAATCTGACGCTAAATTTTTAAAGCTTCAAGATTTATATTCTTCGCTTTCAAAACGTTTTGATGAGATTCAAACACATTGTATTTCGCTTGAATGCAAGAAACAATTTATTCAAGAAATCTTTGAAACGTCATTCGAAGGTGTTAATATCGATGATGCAAACTTTGAAAAGAATTTTCGATTGAATTTACAATCAAAACAGCGTCAGCCAAGTGACAAAGTTGCTAAATCTTTTTCGATAGACATAGAGAAATCTAAGGAGCTTAACTGTGTGAACGTACTTGAGGCCGCTGAGAATTTTAAACTTGATCTAGATAATCGAGTTTCCAATATTTTGTCCAAAGTTGATAACTTAAAACAGAAATATACACAACTCTTTGATTCAGTAAAGCCCGCATGTGCTAATACCACTGCACAGAATCAATCATCGATTGAACACTTGAATCGAAAGTCGGTGGAAATATCTGATTTGAGGGAACAAATTTGTGATAAAAATCTGGTCTTGGCTGAGTTAAAGGAAACACTTCGTACTCTAAAAGGTAAGAATGTTGTGGATAACGCAGCCACTGTCTCAGCATCGTCCTCTAGTGCAATCAAAAGGAACCTTATAGCCGTCACACCATTTAATAAGGGCCCTAGGACTAAACCATCTCAAACTTTGGTCACTAAAGATAAGGCGGAATCTAAACCAGCTTCTAATATTCCTGTGTTGCCTTCTACAGGATTAAGCACCACTACTAAGACTCAAAGATCTAAGCTTAAAAGAAACAAGAAGAAAGATAGGATCTTGCCCCCATCTAGTAGTCAAGTAAAGAAGAAAGTAGAAGCCCATCCTAGGAATGTTATTTCTGTTTTGAATAAAAAGAATCATGTTGCTAAACCTAAAGGCTCTGCGGTTGTGCAGCGTTCTAAGCATAGTGTGAATTCTAATTTGAAATGTTGGAATTGCAATGAATGTATGTTTTCTAGTCATCATGATTCTTGCCTTATTGACCATGTGAATGAGATGTATGCCCGGAAAAATGGATTAGAATGGAAATCGACTGGGAAAGTGTTAACCCAAGTTGGTTGGATGTGGCGCCCCACTGGTAGAACTTTCACTGTAGTAGGAAATACGTGCCCTTTAACTAGGATCACTCTCACTACAATGAATAAAGCGTGCCCTTTAACTAGGAGTACCAAGGCTACCAAAACACAAGCGTGTCCTTTAACTAGGAACACCGACACTCATGTAGGAAACAAGTGCCCTTTAAATAGGTCTACTCCCACTATAGTGCCCGCGAATAATCCAAAACCTAAGAAAGTTGGAACAGTAAAACCTGTTAGTGCTAAAACTCACATTAGAAAACGCAGGAAATCTAAGGGTCACAAAAATGTTAGCAATTCTGATAATATTTTATCTGTATATGCTAACACTCCGGAACCAATAGTTTCCAATGCATTGTCTACTGTTGTTGTTGAAAACAGGTGGTCCAAATTGTTCTCTGGTATTTGGACTCTGGTTGCTCCAAGCATATGACCGGAGATCGCTCTCAGCTCAGAAATTTCGTCAGCAAGTTTCTTGGTACGGTTAGATTTGGAAATGATCATATTGCAAAGATAATGGGTTATGGTGAATATCATATTGGGAATGTTATAATTTCAAGAGTGTATTATGTGGAAGGTCTCGGTCACAACTTATTTTCTGTGGGACAATTTTGTGATGCAAATCTAGAAGTTGCTTTTCGAGAGCATACATGCTTCATTCGTAATTTGGAAGGGGTTGATTTATTGAAAGGTACTCGAGGGAATAATTTGTATACTTTTTCTCTACAAGATATGATGGCCGCTTCTCCTGTATTTCTTCTCTCCAAAGCATCGAAGACTAAGTCATGGTTATGGCATTGACGATTATCTCATCTTAACTTTGACGCTATTAATCATTTGGCGAAAAACGAACTTGTTCGTGGTCTTCCTAAACTTTCATTTCACAAGGATCATTTGTGTTCCGCGTGTACAATGGGGAAAAGCACTAAGAAATCTTACAAAACCAAGACGGAAGACACCAACTAAAAGAAACTTTATCTGTTGCATATGGATCTTTGTGGGCCAATGCGTGTTGAAAGTCTTAGTGGCAAAAAGTACATCCTCGTCATTGTCGATGATTACTCTCGGGTTTACATGGATGAAATTTCTTAAAGCAAAAAATGAGGCACCTAAGTTCATCATCGGATTTCTCAAGATGATTCAAGTGCGTCTCAAAACTACTGTCCGACGCATTCGTACAGATAATGGAACCGAATTTGTGAATCAAATCTTGCGTGCTTATTATGAAGAAGTGGGCATATCTCATGAAACATCCGTTGCACGCACTCCACAACAAAACGGTGTCGTTGAAAGGCGAAATCGCACACTTATGGAAGCTGCTCGAACGATGTTAATTTACGCAAAGGCTCCATTGTTTTTATGGGCAGAAGCAGTATCTACAGCAGTGTACACCCAAAACCGGTCACTAATTCGTAAACGCCATGGTAAAACACCTTATGAGCTTCTCCATGGAAAAGTACCAGATTTATCATATCTTCATGTATTTGGTTCTCTTTGCTATCCAAATAATGATGGTGACAATTTGGGAAAACTTCAACCAAAGGCTAATATTGGTATTTTCATTGGTTACGCCCCCGCAAAGAAGGCATACCGAATCTACAACCGTAACTCTCGCAAGATCCTCGAAACTATGAATGTTGATTTTGATGAGCTGACAGCAATGGCTTCTGAGCAAAGCAGCTCTGAACCCGCACTTCATGAAATGGGACCCAGTAACATTAGTTCTGGTCTTGTCCCAAACAACCCTACTTCATCATCATTTACACCACCTTCTAGGACTAAATGGGATACGTTGTTTCAATCGTTCTTTGATGAATTCTTTACTCCTCCAAGTATTGTTGCTCCAGAACCTGAGGTAATAGATCCGGTCACCGAAGTTATCGCTCCAGCAACCGAAGCACAATCAGATACATCTGCACCTACAATTGGTCAAGATATACCATTAACAAGTAATTCTCAACCAACACATGTTTCAACTACCCATGTCATGCCTATTGATGATGAAGAGGATGATGATGATCACGATTTGGAATTCGCTCAAATGCGTGAACTTCCATTCTTTGGTGTACCAATTCCCGACCCTAATCAAGCCGGGTCATCCACCTCAGAGGAAGCTCCAACTACAGTTTACTCCGATCCACGGATTCGTGAACATGACAGCAAGTGGACAAAGGATCATCCTATAGATTCTATTATTGGTGACCCTAATCGTCCGGTATCCACACGAAGTCAGTTACAAGAAAGTGCAATGTTTTGTCATTTTGATGCTTTCCTCACTGAAGTTGAACCTAAGACATGGCAACAAGCTTTTACTCAATCCTGTTGGATAGAAGCTATGCAAGAAGAACTTAATGAGTTTATACGTCTTGAAGTATGGGAACTTATCCCATGCCCGGATCAAGTGCAGTTGCTGACTTTGAAATGGGTTTACAAGGTGAAACTCGATGAGTTAGGCGGAATATTGAAGAACAAAGCTCGACTAGTTGCTCGTGGATACAAGCAATTATTGGGCATCGACTTTATGGATTCCTTTGCACTTGTTGCCCGTTTGGAAGCTATTAGACTATTCCTCGCTTATGTAGCCCATATGAATATGATCGTCTATCAGATGGATGTGAAGACGACATTTCTTAATGGTGAAATCAAGGAAGAGGTCTATGTTCAACAGCCAAATGGTTTTGTGAATCCTAAATATCCTAATCATGTGTACAAGCTTAAGAAGGCTCTCTATGGGTTGAAGCAAGCTTCACGCGCATGGTATGATCTACTGTCACAATTCCTCATTTCACAAGGCTTCGCTAAAGGCAAGGTGGATCCCACGCTGTTCATTCAGAAACGAGGTAAAGATATGATTATGATACAAATATATGTTGATGATATTATATTTGCAGCCTCGACCCAAACCTTATCCGCCGAATTTGGGACACTCATGTCTTCCAAGTTTAAGATGTCAATGATGGGAAAGGTATCATTCTTCTTAGGTCTTCAGATATCTCAGAGTCCCAGAGGCATCTTTATCAATCAATCCAAGTATGCCCTTGAATCGCTTAAGAAATATAAGATGGAATCTTGCGACCCCGTGGATACTCCAATGGTGGAACGAACTAAACTTGATGCAGATCCACATGGAGTTGCCGTTGATCCGACACTTTATCGTGGAATGATCGGTACCCTTCTGTATATTACAGCTAGTCGACCTGATCTTCAGTTTGCTATATGTATGTGTGCTCGGTATCAAACTCGACCTACTGAGTTACACTTGGCTACTGTGAAACGGATCTTTCGATATCTTAAAGGAACCATTAATCGGGGACTTTGGTATTCGAAGGACTCTTCGATTGCCCTTATGGCATATGCAGATGCGGATCACGCGTGATTTCAAGATACAAGGCGTAGCACGAGTGGCACTTTGCAACTACTAGGAGATCGACTAATCAGTTGGGCATCGAAAAGGCAGAAAAGCGCTGCAATTTCAAGTACGGAAGCAGAATACATAGCTATGTCCGGTTGCTGTGCTCAAATTCTTTGGTTGAGATCGCAATTAACCGACTATGGTCTAGGTTTCAATAAAATTCCGATGTACTGCGACAACAAAAGTGCAATTGTCTTATGCTACAACAATGTTCAATTCTCCCGGTCGAAGCATATTGACATTCGCTACCATTTCATCAAGGAGCAAGTGGAAATGGAGTAATCGAGCTTTACTTTGTCCGATCTGAGTATCAATTGGCGGATATTTTCACGAAGGCTTTAGATCGTGCTCGAATTGAATTTTTGGCCGACAAGCTAGGAATGAGAACCTTCTCGCCTGAGACTCTTAAGGAACTGGCAGATGAAGCGAAAGAATAGTGATGGTAAACTATTCTCCGTATCCTTGGTGATCATTTGTATATATTGTTTATATTTTTATCCACAAAAGCAAAATACAAAAATATAAAACCATATAAAAACCATAAAAATTGAAAAATTCATAAAAATCCAAAAATATTTTTACTTTTTTTCTAAAAAGGCATGTCTTTTGGTACGATAATATTTACGGCCTTAGAAATGTCGATTAATATTGACACGGCGCCATAAATAGAGTTCGTACAAAAGTTGTAAATATTTCATAAAACATGCCTAAATGGCTTGTAGTTATTTCTGACTGCAACCCGGTTTTCATATTAAAGTCAAGTATTTCTTATGAAAGCTTTGGCTCTCAACGGGAATTAATTTTCTCGGGCAAGGTTTACTTTAAAACCTTTTAAGGGATCAAGTTTACTTTATAACTTGGTCTAACACAAATCTATGTACGTTTCAGTGCATTTATTTGTTAAAACAAGAGAAGTCTTGTTTTTATGAAGCTATCATCTCTACAACCATAGCAATCTACAATTGGTATCTACATACTTGACGATGCGACTACTCAACCGACGACTACAACTCTTTCGATAGAACACGGGTCAACAATTGAGGGGGAGCAATTGTCAAGCATTCAGAATCTTCGATACCGAACGTGCTTAGTTCACAAGTTGGTGTCAAGACAACAATACCAATCGTACATGTGGTGTCAAGAGATGACTTTCGACGTGACGAGGCGACCAACATATGCTGACAAGAACCATTTAATCTTCTCATATAATGTTCTCATCAATCAGGTCCAACCTTGTCAATTCTTTTTAAATATGGTGAATATGTGATCATGTTACAAATCGATATCATATTTCATACATTTGGTATCATGAAGATAAAACGGACTTGCATTTTTCTTCCCAAAACCTTTGTTAAAACTTCATTAAATCAATTGATATTAAAAACATCGATTGGGTTAATATTTTTAATATGGGGGAGAAAATGTGATTTAATATGGGATATTATCACAAATGGTTTGACTTAATGTGCTGGCTCATCCCGACATATGTGAAATATTTTTGAATATCGTGGCATATGTTAAGGGGGAGCAAAAAGGATTTGTATATCAAAATGGATTTTCATGGTGATTTATACTTACCCACAACCCATTTATTTAACGACGATGAAGATTGTGGTGACATAAGGATGGTAGGATAGGTTAAGTCCTATGATTCTTCTAGAACCGGAGGAATCTTCCCAAGGACATTCCATAGCTAGAAATAGTAGTCCTTAGGAAAGATGGAGAAAGATTGTGAACGTAGCTGAATGCCGACCAAGTACTTAAGTTAGCACTGGAACAATCACAACAAGGTGCTAGTTATGACGTATTGGTAAGCATTGAAGGGGTTGAAGAATGAAAAAGAATTATAAAGATAAAGGGTGTAAAGAAAGAAGCCCTCCTTACAACTTTAGCCCTCCTTACAACTCTGAAGCTTTCAAGAATTACAAAGGTATAAGTATTTGGGACATGGTGTCACGAGGAGGCGAAGATCACAAGTGATGGATGCACGAGATCAAGGCAAGTGATTAATGCTCAGGACTGATATTAAAGATCACATCAGCATGTTCACCAGAAAAGAAAAAGAAAAGAAAGACGAAGACTACGAGCTCAAGACAAGCATAGTATGCTAGGTTTATCTTATTATTGTAACTTGGGCAATGCCCTTGTTTGGAGTGACCTCCCTTAGGGGGAGATTATTGGAAATACGTTTTACGTATTAAGAAGGATCGGTCACTCCAACAATAGTCCATGTAATAGCTCGTAGTTTAGTTACTTATCATTATTTAACAAACAAACCAAAGCCTAGCCTACAACATGTGTAGGTCGGCCCAAATGTAAGCCCAAGCCCATGTCAAGGGCTTGGGTATATAAACCCTCTCCTTTGATGGAGAGGGTAGGGTGGTTATTCATTTTTCACATACTTCTCTTTGTTTTCTCTCTCTAGAATTGTGTGAAATCCATCATCTTTCTATCTCTTTCTCTCTCTAAAACATAAGCAAGATTTACATATCCTACAGATTTATTTAGATCAGTCCTAAATAGGTTCTAATGAAGTTCTTACATGTTTTTCATAAAGATCTAGAGGTCCTACGATGATCTAGATCACTAAACCGGATAATACGAATTTATGACCCAAGGCTGTCCGGTTTTTGGGTCATCTTGTGAGGGCTATAAAACGAGTTTTATAAAACCTTTTTAAGTGTTTTAAAAGCCTAAAACCTTATCCTATGAATATAGTTTTCATAACAGGTCTGAACACGTTTTGAAGTGGTCGGGAACTATGTCTACCATGTCGATCTTTGAAAACAGTCGGTAAAAATTAGAATATGAGTCATCTTGTAAGAGTCATATCTTGAGCTCCGGGATAGCTTTTTGAGTGAATCCGGAGTCTAAAACTATGTACTTTTGAAATGGACTTTAATCAGTGGGTATGGTTTTGGAATATGGGTTTAGAGTCGGATCTTCTAAAACTGTAACACCCTCATTTTGATAAATGGAATGTCACATGTGATTATGGCGTGTCATCAAAGCATACAAGGATAATTGTCTAAACATTACATGACCATAAAGGAAATACCGGAATCAAACATCGGTATCCCAAAAGTAGAACTCATCACACACAAACATAAGTACTGTAAATGAAAGGACTAAACAATGTCCATGGAAATGAGTATCAAAGTATAAAGAAATGCATAAAGTAAAGAAGGCTAGGAAGCTTCCAATCCATATGCACGTACGCTTAAAGTCTACGAGCGTCCCTGAGTACCTGCCGTTTTGGGAACATGAAAAGAAAAACGGCTGAGCAATACGCTCAGTGCACGGATATACAAGTAAAGCATGAATAATATAAGCATATAAACATGAAGCAGCAGAAAAGACTAAGTCCTGGATAACCTGGTTATATCTTAGTAAAACTGGTTTTATAGTTTGAAAAGCCTTATGTTTATTTGGTAAAAAAACAGTTTAACATATTTACCATTAGCCAATATAGGTCATGAAATATCAACGTGCATGAATACTTGGAGGGGTGACCTCGTCATGCAAATTAAAGGGGCTGCCTCTAATTTAATATACTGGTTTTGGGTAGGAGGGATCAGCTCCTTGTGAAGGATACAAGGCACACACCACATTCACACTGAGTAATCTGCTGAAAACATGTAAACTAGGATGCACCCATACGCCCCATCTGATAATACAATATGGCCAAAAGCTGAAAGGGACGTCACGAGCTATCACTCCGCCGTGGTGAAGTCATAACACTGGTGCCTCCAGTGTTATGGTTATGGTACCTCCATAACAAGGTGAAACCGGTCATGCATGTATATGACTTTAGGTATTCTAATTAAACATAAGCAATTCAAAAACATATAAAACATATACTGGGGAAAAAAGTTGGCTACATACGGGAAATCCTAATAAGGAAGAATGTCCATACTGAAAGGATGGAGAATCCATACCTTATGTCCAGTGAACGAAGAAGACGAACAGAAGAGAGTCCTACTTCGGTATCACTAATGCTACATAAATAAATACGTGTATAAGTATCTGATTTTCTGAGTACGTACTTGTTTTATATCATGTCTTAGCTTGTTTTACACGTTCATGTCATGTTTTACTGATTTAAGCTTTATACTGTGTTTATCATATATTCTGTCTATTCTGATTAAGTATTACTTGTATTTCATGTATTATTATATTTGTTGTGTAATAATAAGTAACTTTCTAAAAATAGCAGTTTCCAAAAATAGATGTACTGCTTAAAATCGATAAGTTTCCAAAAATAGAAAGTCTCCATAAATAGATAGGCTGCCTTAATTAGATAAGTTTCTAAAAATAAAATGTTTCCATAATTAAATATAAGTTGGATAATTAAGCTAATTATATAAGCTTAGGTGTTTACTGATTAATATTCTAAGTCATGTAATTAAATAGTATAGTTTATTAATTATTTTATATGAATTAAATAACTATAAGTTAAAGTACTTAATTAAATATAACATGGTTTAATTAAATAAAGGTAAAATACTTAGGTTAAACATGTATTATTATTTATTAATAATATAACCTAAGTCATGTAAATTAATTAATTATAAGTCATGATTTTAATAATTAATTAATTATATAGTCTAATTAAATGATAAATACTTAGGTTAAAATTCATGCATTAATAATAAAATTAATAACCTAAGTCATGTAAATTAAATTAATCATGTTCATGTTTTTAATTAATTTAATTTAAGTCTTGAAAAATATAACTTGTAAAAATATTTAACCTTGTAAAAATAACTCATGAACCGGGCGGTGTTTTATTCTAAACATGTGTGAACTGGCCCCGTGTTTTAACCCGTAAACCGTCAACAAACGCACCCTTGGTCCTCTAGCCGCCGGCTAGCCAAGGGTTCCCACCGGCTAGCCGGTGTCCCCTTGCTGCCGTGGCCTAACCCGAGCACCACCATGCCCCGACCGAGATCGGGGTCTCCCTTTTCTTGCTGCTACCAAGACAACAAGACACCAAACCGAGACCTTGAGGTCTCGGTGGTGCGAGTAAAAACCAAGCCAAGACCCCCTTGGGGCTCGGTCTAGGCGTCGGCCAACAAACAAACACCCCTTAACCACTAATTAATTATACCCCATGATTAAATAACATGTTTATACTTGTTTTTAATTTGTTATTAAAAATATTCATGATTTTATGTGATTAGTAAATTAAAACATAAAAATAAAAGAGGTTTGAGTTTATACCGATCACGTGAATCAAAGAGGATGAACACACTAACGATCCTTGCAATAATCGAACACCAAAAATTAATCAAACACCCCATTTGGTGTGTGTAAACCCGGCGGCCAAGAAAAAAAAGGGAAGAAGAAAAGATTTTTAGGGTTTCTTCTTTTTCTTAAATTTTGGTTATTATGAAAATAACCTTTTCCCAAAATCTTGTTTAGTAAATTTTAATGGGCTTGGCCCTTTTGTCTTGTTGTGTCCGCGGGTAGGGGGCCCACAAATGGTAACCCGAACATTTTCCGTGTCTAAATACTAAGTGTGTTCGCGTGTTCGTGTTTTACATGATTTAATAGTTATCATTCGTGCCTTAATATATTTATTTGTGATCGTAATAAATATACATACATACGTAATATTAAGCTCGTGATTATTTTACGTTCATGATTTCATGTTCGTATGTTCGTGATATAATTATTATTGAAATAGTTATCATGTGTTAATACGTAATAAATACTAATCGTGGTATAACACGTACGTAATACTTGTAATTCTTGTTCATGAAACGTAAACGTGCTATAAAAGGAAAGTTCTAATCATGTATGTACGATCGTAAGGGTACTATTCATGGTAAAAGCATGTGGGTTTTACAACTCTTCCCCCCTAAAAAGAATAATTCGTCCCCGAATTATAGATAAAGTAAACTAGAAAAGAAGAACATACCCGAATTCAAAATATGAAATGAGGGTAAGAAGCCCGGATAGACTCCTTTGTTTCCCAAGTGGCTTCCCGCTTGGTATGATCCCTACAAAGGATTTTGACGAATGGAATCATCTTCCTTCTCATGACTCGTTCTTGTCTGTCAAGAACCAGTTCGGGTTCTTCTATGAAAGTGAGATCTTCACGAATCTATTCCAGTGGATACTGAACCATGTGAAGGGGATCATACGCGTACCCTCTGAGTAAGGACACATGGAAAACATTATGAACATGAGAAAGCTGTGGAGTTAACGCTAAACGGTAAGATACTTCACCGACTCGTTCAATGATATCAAACGGTCCGATGAATCGAGGACTGAGCTTTCCTTTGATTCCAAAACGTCTAACACCACGTGCCGGTGAAACCTTAAGGAAAACGTGATCTCCTACGTTAAAATGTAAGTCCCTACGATGCTTGTCTGCATAACTCTTCTGACGTGACCGTGCTTCTTGCAGTTTCAACTTAGCTACTGCGACCTTCTCATTAGTCAACTCTATGATTTCTGGTCCTTCAAGTGTTCGCTCACCAACCTGATCCCAGCAGATTGGGGCGCGACACTTTCTGCCATACAACATCTCGAAAGGAGCACACTTGATACTTGCTGCCAACTGTTGTTATATGAAAACTCCACCAAACAGATGTAATCGTCCCAATCACCCGTCCATTCCAACGCACATGACCTCAACATGTATTCTAGTGTTTGAATCGTTCGCTCTGGCTGCCCGTCTGTTTGAGGATGAAAAGCCGTGCTAAGCTTAAGTTATGTACCCCAAGCTTTCTGTAGACTTCTCTAGAATCGCGAAGTCAATCGTGGATCTCTGTCTAAGACGATGCTGGATGGAGCACCATGAAGTCTCATGATCTCCCTTCTATAAGTATCAGCGAGTTTACTTACCGAATCTTCCTTGCGGATCGGTAAGCAATGAGCTGATTTGGTAAGTCGATCAACTATAACCCAAATTGCATCGTGCTTCTTCTTTGTTGGCGGAAGACAAGTAACAAAATTCATGGTGATCTTGTCCCACTTCCACTCTAGAATATCTAACGGTTGAAGAAGACCGCCAGATCGTTGATGCTCGATCTTAACCTGCTGGCAGGTAAGACATTTGGAGACGTAAGTAGCAACATCCTGTTTCATACCACTCCACTAAAAGTACTGCTTGATGTCATGGTACATCTTGGTCGAACCAGGATGTATAGAGAATGGGGAGCTATGAGCCTCAGCTAACAAGGCTTCCCGAAGTTCTTGATCATCAGGAACACAAAGTCTCGTGCCCTGCCATAAGATACCATCTGCATCTACTCAAAATTTTGTATGCTTCTCCAAATTCTGAATTATCGCCCAGATTTCTCCATCATCTTTCTGAGCTTCCTTGATCTTAGAGAGTAACTCGGGTTCTACTCTAATATTAGCCCAGTAACCGTGTTGTCCATGTATCATGATCTCTATGTCTAGTCGCTCCAAGTCTCTTATGATTTCCTCCTCAATTTTAATGCCGTTTATCATTCCAGACTTTCTGCTAAGTGCATCCGCCACTACATTCGCCTTGCCGGGATGATACTGCAGATTAATGTCATAATCCTTCAACAGCTCTAACCATCTTCTCTGTCTCATGTTCAATTCACATTGAGTGAAGTTATACATCAAGCTCTTGTGGTCCGTGAAAATGTCACATGATTCTCCATACAAGTAGTGCCTCCATATCTTCAATGCAAACACGATTACTGCAAGTTCCAAGTCATGCGTAGGGTAATTTTCCTCATAAGGCTTAAGCTGCCGTGAAGCATACGCGATCACTTTCCCATGTTGCATGAGAAAACAGCCAAGTCCCTTCCCTGATGCATCACTGTAGATTTGAAATCCACCCGTACCAGATGGGAGAGTAAGAATAGGTGCAGATACTAACTTCTGCTTCAGGTCTTCAAAGCTCTTCTCTCGTTCTTTAGTCTAGACGAATTTATCCCCTTTCCGCATCAGTTTGGTCAATGGTAGTGCTAGGCGGGAAAAGTTCTCCACAAACCTACGGTAATAACCAGCTAAGCCTAGGAAGCTGTGGACTTCAGTCGCTGATGTCGGCCTTGGCCATTTGGTAAAAGCCCCAACCTTCGCTGGGTCCATCGTGAATCCTTCTACTGATACAATGTGGCCTAAGAATGCCACCTTGTCTAACCAGAACTCACACTTGGAGAATTTAGCATACAGCTGCTTCTGGTGAAGAATCTGTAGTACTGTATGAAGATGGTCTTCGTGTTCCTCCTTGGACTTAGAGAAAATCAGGATGTCATCGATGAAGACAATGACGAACTTGTCTAGAAATTCATGGAAGATTCTGTTCATCAAATCCCTGAACACTGCTGCAGCATTGGTAAGGCCAAATGGCATGACTATAAATTCGTAGTGGCCATAGCGTGTACGGAAAGCATTCTTGGCGATGTCCTGCTCCTTAACCCGTAGCTGATGATAGCCCGACCTTAGATCAATCTTGGAGAAATGTTTGGCCCCTTGGAGTTGGTCAAACAGATTGTCTATACGTGGTAGTAGATACCTATTCCTGATGGTAATCTTGTTGAGCTCGTGATAGTCTATGCAAAGACGTATACTGCCGTCCTTCTTCTTAACGAATAAGACCAGTGCGCCCCATGGAGATGCGCTCGGTCGAATAAAACCTCGTTCCAGAAGTTCTTGCAATTGATCCTTCATCTCCTTCAACTCTATGGGAGCCATGCGATAAGGAGCCTTGGAAATCGGCTCAGCTCCTGGGATAAGCTCGATATTAAATTCTACTTCACGTGCAGGCGGTATGCCCGGAAGTTCTTTTGGAAATACATCTGGAAATTCTGACACTATCGGCTGATCTTTAATTGATGGGGATTCAGCATCCATGTCATGATAAGTAGCTAGATAACCCTCACAACTATGTGAAAGTAGCGCACGTGCTTGCTGGGTTGATATGATTTGTACAGACCTGCCGTGTACGGACCCGTTGTGAATGTACTCTGGCACATTAACATCACCGAAGATGACTCGATATGAATGGCAGTCTATGGTAGCATGATGCTTGGATAGCCAATCCATGCCCAAAATCATGTCAAAATCATTCATGTCCAGCGGAAGTGCGTCAACAGGACGAACCTTATCGTCAAACTCTAGGGGAAGGCTCTTGTACACATGGGTTATGCGTACAGAGTCTCTCAAAGGAGTGGAAATACTCAGTATATTCTCTAGTGGCATGGGGAGTATCCTAAAATTCTTGGCATAAGCAATAGAAATGATCGAGTGAGTAGCACCTGTATCAAACAGAACATATGCAGCTTGACCATATATATACAAGATTCCAGTGATGGTACCTGTAGACTTGTTGGCCTGATCGCGAGATGTCGTGTAAACGCGTCCAGTAGAAGGAGGCGGCTTGGTATCAGCATGTCCCGATGTACCCTCCATCTTGCCCTTGCGGCATCCTTCATGCGATGGCCAGGAAGACCATACTTGAAGCATGCGTCACTGTCGTGGCAACATGGCCCTGGGTGCCTACGATGGCAAGTAGAGCAAAGAGGATGAGTATATCCTCCAGCAGGTGTCCTGACTGGCTGAGAACCTGATAAAAACACTATACATGAGACATGAAAATAGGGTACAAAGGACAAAGCGGATAATCGTAAGATTTAATACCAGTGATAGCTGGACGGTTAGGCTGTGAACCTCTCTGGTTCTGGTCCCTACCGTTATCATGATTCCTGGTAGAAGATTTGCTAGTGTGTCAGAATTAAGAATCATAACATGTAATCATAAGAAAAATGTTTAAGTATAAGGACCTGCTGCTGTTGGAGTGTCCAACGTTGTTACGGTAATTATTATTACCCCCATGCTTATCCGTAGCTGAACGGTCATGAGTCTGACCGTTTCCCTTGGGCTGATTAGGCTGTTGCTGAGTAGCCGGCTGAGACCGGTCCCCAGTCTTCTGCCTGGAAGATACAATTTAAAGAGATGAAATATTTACATATACTGATAGAATACGGATTGGTCACCGCTTGAATACGAATGTTTACCTCTTATCGGGTCTCTCTGCTTCCCCGAACTCATCTCTCTCTTGCAGCATCTCCAGCTTACGTACTGCATCGTCCACTTGTGCTACCGTGTTGAACGTAGCAAACACCAAGTTGTTTGTGACCGATGTACGAAGAGCCCACCTGAAGTGGTGTGCTTGCTCTTCAGGAGTACCTGCTGCTGCACCAAGGAAACCAGCTAAGCGAAGAAAGCGCTGCATGAACTCGTTGCTATTCTCCCTAGCTCTCGATCGGATCCCATGGTACTCTCTCTTTAGCTTGTCTTACTCAGACTTGGGAAAGAACTGCTCCATCACCCTATCCCTGAACTAAGCCCATGTCAAACCAGCCACCCAATCATCACCTCCCTCAGACTGCTTCAGAGCTATCCACCATGCTAACACATCACCTTCGAACCGGTAGCATGCCAACCTTGACTTGAAAACGGGGTCACAGCCCATGGCATCGAAGATCTTCTCAATGTGAGCCAACCAGCTTTCAGCTTCACTGGGGCTATCTGTTCTCTCGAAAGCTCGAGGACGGGGCTTATTGAATCTCTCCATCCATGTGGCCAATGTTGCTGGAGGAGGAGGAGGTACTGGGTGATGCTGCTGATTGTTGGCAGCCTGAACCTCAGCCCTGATTTCGTTCCTCAGCTGAGGAAGCATAGCTTGCATTGCAGCTTGGATTGCTGCATTGAGTTGTTCCTGCTCGCGTGTGAGAACCATCTGACAGTATAACATAAAATACATGAATAAACTGATCAAAACATAAACTATATACATGAAAAAAAATTATACCAATAAATCATGAGAAAATTTTTATGAAGGAAAACTAGTACATGAATGCATGATGCAGTTTTATGAAAACTTTTGTATGCGCGAGAGTGAACACCTATGGTCAGTTCACTTAAAACAAAAGACATGGCGAGGGGACGCCTATGGGTCGGTCCCAAATTTAAAAGTTTCGATAAAACACATGCGACTAAATAGGGCCAGTCATGTACCAACCATTACTTAGTCATAAACCTGCGACAATGACATATATATGTATGCATGAAAATGATGAATGCATGAAAACCGACTGTCAATTCTAGGAAGACCATAGTGACTAACCACTAATCACAGGTCGTGTTTTGAGAGCCTACAGGTCGAAGCCTTGGCTCTGATACCATAATTGTAACACCCCATTTTGATAAATGGAGTGTCACGTGTGATTATGGCGTGTCATCAAAGCATAAAAGGATAAATGTCTAAACATTACATGACCATAAAGGAAATACCGGAATCAAACATCGGTATCCCAAAAGTAGAACTCATCACACACAAACATAAGTACTGTAAATAAAAAGGACTAAACAATGTCCATGGAAATGAGTATCAAAGTATAAAGAAATGCATAAAGTAAAGAAGGCTAGAAAGCTTCCAATCCATATGCACGTACGCTTAAAGTCTACGAGCGTCCCTGAGTACCTGCCGTTTTAGGAACATGAAAAGGAAAACGGCTGAGCAATACGCTCAGTGAACGGATATACAAGTAAAGCCTGAATAATATAAGCATATAAACATGAAGCAATGGAAAAGACTAAGTCCTGGATAACCTGGTTATATCTTAGTAAAACTGGTTTTATAGTTTGAAAAGCCTTATGTTTATCTTGTAAAAAACTGTTTAACATATTTACCATTAGCCAATATAGGTCATGAAATATCAACGTGCATGAATACTTGGAGGGGTGACCTCGTCATGCAAATTAGAGGGGCTACCTCTAATTTAATATACTGTTTTTTGGTAGGAGGGATCAGCTCCTTGTGAAGGATGCAAGGCATACACCACATTCACACTGAGTAATCTGTTGAAAACATGAAAACTAGGATGCACCCATACGCCCCACCTGATAATAAAATATGGCCAAAAGCTGAAAGGGACGCCACGAGCTATCACTCCGCCGTGGTGAAGTCATAACACTGGTGCCTCCAGTGTTATGGTTATGGTACCTCCATAACTAGGTGAAACTGGTCATGCATGTTTATGGCTTTAGGTATTCTAATTAAACATAAGCAATTCAAAAACATATAAAACATATACTGGGAAAAACAGTTGGCTGCATACGGAAAATCCTAATAAGGTAGAATGTCCATACTGAAAGGACGGAGAATCCGTACCTTGTGTCCAGTGAACGAAGAAGACGAACGGAAGAGAGTCCTACTTCGGTATCACTAATGCTACATAAATACATACGTGTATAAGTATCTGATTACTGAGTACGTACTGGTTTTATATCATGTCTTAGCTTGTTTTATACGTTCATGTCATGTTTTACTGATTTAAGCTTTATACTGTATTTATCATATATTCTGTATATTCTGATTAAGTATTACTTGTATTTCATGTATTATTATACTTGTTGTGTAATAATAAGTAACTTTCTAAAAATAGCAGGTTTCCTAAAAAAGAAAGTTTCCAAAAATAGAAAGTTACCAAAAATAGAAAGTTTCCAAAAATAGAAAGTTTCCAAAAATAGATTTAATGCTTAAAAAGATAAGTTTCCAAAAATAGAAAGTATCCATAAATATATTAGCTGCCTTAATTAGACAAGTTTCTAAAAATAGAAAGTTTCCATAATTAAATATAAGCTGGATAATTAAGCTAATAATATAAGCTTAAGTGTTTACTGATTAATATTCTAAGTCATGTAATTAAATAGTATAGTTTATTAATTATTTTATGTGAATTAGATAACTATAGGTTAAAGTATTTAATTAAATATAACATGGTTTTATTAAATAAAGGTAAAATACTTAGGTTAAACATGTATTATTATTTATTAATAATATAACCTAAGTCATGTAAATTAATTAATTATAAGTCATGATTTTAAGAATTAATTAATTATAGAGTCTAATTAAATGATAAATACTTAGGTTAAAATTCATGTATTAATTATAAAATTAATAACCTAAGTCATGTAAATTAAATTAATCATGTTCATGTTTTTAATTAATTTAATTTAAGTCTTGAAAAATATAACTTGTAAAAATATTTAACCTTGTAAAAATAACTCATGAACCGGACGGTGTTTTATTCTAAACATGTGTGAACCGGACCCGTGTGTTTAACCCGTGAACCGTCAACAAACGCACCATTGGTCCTCTAGCCGCCGGCTAGCCAAGGGTTCCCACCGGCTAGCCAGTGTCCCCTTCCTGTCGTGGCCTAACCCGAGCACCACCATGCCCCGACCGAGGTCGGGGTCTCCCTTTTCTTGCTGCTGCCGAGACAACAAGACACCAAACCGAGACCTTGAGGTCTCAGTGGTGCGAGTAAAAACCAAGCCGAGACCCCCTTGGGGCTCGGTCTAGGCGTCGGCCAACAAACAAACACCCCTTTACCACTAATTAATTATACCCCATGATTAAATAACATGTTTATACTTGTTTTTAATTTGTTATTAAAAACATTCATGATTTAATGTGATTAGTAAATCAAAACATAAAAATAAAAGAGGTTTGAGTTTATACCGATCACGTGAATCAAAGAGGATGAACACACTAACGATCCTTGCAATAATCGAACACCAAAAATTAATCAAACACCCCCTTTGGTGTGTGTAAACCCGGCGGCCAAGAACAAAAAAGGAAGAAGAAAAGATTTTTAGGGTTTCTTCTTTTTCTTAAATTTTGGTTATTATGAAAATAACCTTTTCCCAAAATCTTGTTTAGTAAATTTTAATGGGCTTGGCCCTTTGTCTTGTTGTGTCCGCGAGTAGGGGGCCCACAAAGGGTAACCCGAACATTTTCCGTGTCTAAATACTAAGTGTGTTCGCGTGTTCGTGTTTTACGTGATTTAATAGTTATCGTTCGTGCCTTAATATATTTATTCGTGATCGTAATAAGTGCACATACATACGTAATATTAAGCTCGTGATTATTTTACGTTCATGATTTCATGTTCGTATGTTCGTGATATAATTATTATTGAAATAATTATCATGTGTTAATACGTAATAAATACTAATCGTGGTATAACACGTACGTAATACTTGTAATTCTTGTTCGTGAAACGTAAACGTGCTATAAAAGGAAAGTTCTAATCATGTACGTACGATCGTAAGGGTACTATTCATGGTAAAAGCATGCGGGTTTTACAAAAACAATCCATAAATGACGGGGTTTTGAAAAGTGTATAATTAGGGTTTTAAATTATCGAATTATGAAACCATGTAATCTTTTGTACTTGATCAGTATGTAAGCCATCTTTTTATGTATGTTTATCCTTGGTGACTCGGGAATAGGATTTGTTTCATTGTGTACGATTCCTTGATTGTTTGTGCTTTTAAGGTACGGATATTCGGTTCTTTATTAAGGAACACTCTTTTACTCTTTCTTATACAATTCCATTTGATAAATCCTTAGGCCATTGTTATGTTCTCATATTCTTGTTTGCTGTATTCATAAAGATCCTTAGTATTTCTTTTGTCTCGTTATGATTCCGTTATTGTTATTCCTTTATATGTTCTCCATTTAAATACTTTTATTCCCTAATTGTTATGCCTTCGAAATGAGCCCTTAAGCCCGCGCCATATTTTGTATCTAGACATGGGGGTACCATGACCATGTCATACGATGCACCGGTGACATGACACTAACTGGGGCGGTGTGATTAGATCCCCGACGTTCCCTTTTGGTGCACATAATTATTATATTATTATGAGTGCGGGTGCTAGTCATGAGTTAGTGCACATGCTATTGACATTTGTTTTGCGGGGAGCGTATGGATACATCCTAGGTATTTATTTCATATGATATAATGTGATTTAATGTGATAGGTTTGTGTGTACTATACACGCCATCACTTGGGTACATAGGAGTCGCAATCCATGTACACTTATATTACTAGTTGTTGATTTAGATATGTGATTTGTTAGGCGTGCTCGTGGGCTATTCTTATCTTTCTTTAACCCTTTTTCTTAATCCACTTAATCATCCTTATGTTCATACCTTGTGATATCTTCATTATTGTTATCTCTTTTACCTTAAACCATATTTGTTATATCCGTCACTGGGCGTTTTGCTCAGCCGTTTCTTTTTCCATGCGGCAGGTATTAAGCGGGAGACAGGGCTATGATAGTTTTGGACTTACCTAGATCCACCTAAGTTTTTAATAAAATCTTAAGACATCTTATGTATTGAGACGTTGAATTTTCGACCCCCGTTGTTTTGGGGATTTTTGTTTATTAAGATATTATTTTAAGTATTTTGGGTCTATTAAAAGTTTCATTTTGGACCTTTTAAATTATGATCTATCTGATGTGACACCATAGTAGTATCACTTGGTCTCTTTTCGGAGCGGGGTGTTACAATTATGGTATCAGAGATCTACGACCTAGGATCGACCTGTGAGGATTGGGTAGATTAGGCTTCAACGCGTACTTTAATATTTATATTTATGATCTTTTCGATACGTATTTGTTTCCGTGGAATTTGTCATGTTAGTAGGGAGCTTCGTATTAGGATGTTCGATCTCGATATTACGTCTTGGCTGAGTGGTTGAGTTTACGATTTAAAGTGCCTTGCTCCCCAAACGTTTATAGAATGGCTTCCGAATTATGATGGCCCGAACAATGACATCTTCTTTGTACTCTGATATTATCGCTTCCTTTATATATGTGCATCTTTCTAAGTTTAATTTTTGTCATCACTAAATCGTTGATATCTCAGATGGTGACTCCCCCAACTTTTTATGGCCCTACTTTCGAAGAGGTAGTGCAGCGAGCCATTACTGCACTAATTCATGATCTTACCACTAAAATTACCAACCAGATTCGCCAGAATACTGCTGGCGGAAGCGGTCACCAAACTCCCACTATGCATACATGGTTGGAAAGGTTTGGCAAGCAAAAACCTCGTTCCTTTAGCGTTGCTTCTACTCCAGTCGATGCTGAGAACTGGATTGCACATATTGAGAAGTTGTTCGAAGTATTGGATTGTGGAGATGAGTATAAGGCTACGTTGGCTAGCTACAAGTTAGAGGGGGCGCTCTGAGCTAGTGGGAGGCCTATAAGAAGGCCAAGAGAGGTGATGACTATGTGCTGACTATGTCTTAGGTAAACTTCTGAGAGGCTTTTTTCTTGCAATATTTCCCTAAGTTAGAGCAGAAGAAATACGAGCAGGAATACCACAATGTTAGGCAGAAGGACGGAGAGTCTACTGAGGACTTTATGAAGCGGTTCTTCAGGTTGGCAAGCTCCGTAGGGACAAAGGCGGGTACACAAGAGGATCAAGCACAGAAATTCAAGTGGGCTCTCAACGATCACATTGTGGACAACATTGTGAATCTTGATTTCACGGACGTGGCAGCGGCGGCTGATGCCGCAAAAAACTATGAATTTCATCGAGAGAGGTCGGGGCTGAATAAGAAGAACCTTGATGGTGATCGTATTCGACCGGTGGTGCATAACAATAAAGTGGATGATCAGAAGAGTCATTCAGGACCACCATGCCAAACTTGCGGAAAGCTTCATCCTGGAAGGGCGTGCTATAAGATATCTGGGGCATGTTTTCGTTGTGGTTCGACTTAACATAAGATTAAGGATTGCTCTAGGAAAGATGGAAACGGTGATGGAGACGACAAGTCATTAGGTATGATCTCAAAAAATTCCCGATTCATTTTCCGTTGTTATTCCTTTGATTTATGCAAGCATTTTGTGAGTCCTTACTGTTAGCGTTACTTCCACGCATGTTCCATATGTGATTTCATCTGTCGTCACTTTGTCTGTTTCAAATTCATTTGATCTGATTCGTGCATTTTTGTATTTCGTTTTTGTTTCTTTTCGTTGATCATTCTATTCCAATTTCGAGGCCAAAATTTTTCTTTTAGAGAGGAGGAATTATAAAACCCATAACCACTACTTTAACTTCGAGGAAGAATATTTCTTTTTAAAATGGAAGAGTTGTAAAACCCACATTCTTGTAATACGGAAACTTGAATAAAGTATGATATTTGAATATTTTATAAAATTTAGGAAATTTATGTAACTTTATTAGTAGTGATTTTGTTTTATCATAGTTTAATTATTTCGTAATTATTAAATAAATAAGACATATTATGGAACCTTTTAATTAAATTATGGCATAACATATGGTTAAATAAAAGTATATATAGATGACACTCTTTTACCTTAAATAAATAATTATATTAAACTTAGGTTATACTTAATTCAAAAGTACACACATTTTATAACATGTACATCTATTTGTAAGACTTTTTAATTTTAGAAAGAAGAGTAAATATTTATGTAAAATATATGTACAAAATCAAAGTTGAAACACCCCCCTCTTTGTGATCAATATACACGGCCAAATAAGCTATATTAGGGAAGTTTATAAAGTTTTTAACTAATTTGATTCTTATGTTATAAAGTGATAAAAATATAATATATGACTTTCCTCTTTTTCAATCCTTTAACCAGAATAGATTTTGCTATATAAACACACCTTAGGGGTCGGCCTAAACACACACATAAACGCTTTTCACATTGCCTAAAATCTACCAAAATCCCCTCTCATCTCCATTGCTAAGAAAACCTTAAAAACCTTAAGGTTGTTCTTGATCTTTCTTGTCTTTGATCATCCATTCTTCTTAATTTGTGTGTATAGTGATTACCATATCATTATACACATCCCATGTAAGTCATTATAATCCTTATGTCACCTTTATGGCTTTCTTATATTTTGATTTAATGGATAAACATGATTTCTAGAGTTTTGAAATCCTAAAAATGTGTTTTGGTGATCTAATAACCGAAAAACCTTTTTAATTTGTTTTGTTATGATTCCGTTACTGTTATGCCTTTATATGTTCCCCATTTAAATACTTCTATTCCCTAGTTGTTATGCCTCAGAAATGAGCCCTTGAGCCCGAGCCATATTTTGTATCTAGTCATGGGGGTACCATGACCATGTCATACGATGCACTGGTGACATGACACTAACTGGGGCGGTGTGATTAGATCCCCAACGTTCCCTTTTGGTGCACATAATTATTATATTATTATGAGTGCGGGTGCTAGTCATGAGTTAGTGCACGTGCTATTGACATTTGTTTTGGAGGGTGTGTATGGATGCATCCTAGGTATTTGTTTGATATGATATGATGTGATTTAATGTGATAGGTTTGTGTGTGCTATACACACCATTACTTGGGTGCATATGAGACGCAATCCTTGTACACTTATATGACTAGTTGTTGATTTAGATATGTGATTTGTTAGGTATGCTCGTGGGCTATTCTTATCTTTCTTTAACCCCTTTTATTAATCCACTTAATCACTGATAACTAATGTTTTACCAGGTTAAAAAGATATTAGAGATTAAGTTCGTGTTCTCGGTATCTTAACGAATTGATCTAGGCTGTCTATGTGACTCTATTATTTTTGGTGAAAAAGAATATTTTTGGTTGTTTTTAATTAAATGTGCGAAGACTTAAAAGTAAAAGTGCTCTTAAAGTAAATCTAAGTCTAATTAAAGTAAATGTGCAAGTATTTAAAAACGTGGCTGAAATTAAAGGGCACTAAAGTAAATGACGTAAACTTAAATCTATCTAAGGCAAACTTAAAACGCGACTAAAACTAAGGCAAGTCTAAAGTAAAACTAAGGCAAATAATCTTAAAGTGCAATTAAGTAAAAGGCATGAAAAATAAAGCTTGAAAATAAAAATCAAAGACAAAAGCTAATAAGAACCTGAATACAGCTCATTCGGAATAAACCTTCGTTTGGAACAATCACTCGTCCGGAATGTCACCTTCGGTTGAAATGATTCTTCTTCGCTTGGAATATTACCAAAGTCCTTGATCCGGAACTAATTGATCTGAATATGTCAATTATCCAAAACAATCCTTCGTTCGGAACTTTACTGATTCGGAACTTCTAAATTTTGCCTTGATTCGAAACTATTTGGTCACCCTTGATTCGGAAGTTTCCGAATGAACCTCCTTGATTCGGAAGTTTAAAACTTCCGAATGAACAAACACTGACCCGGAACTAGCTCCTTGATTCGGAAGTTTATTCGGAACTATTAAGTTCCGAATGAACAACCCTTGGTTCGGAACTATCTAAACTTCCGAATGAATGATCACTGATCCGGAACTTTTGAGTTCCGAATGAACAATGCTTGATCCAGAACTTTTGAGTTCCGAATGAAGCTTTTCTGGTTCGGAACTTTTGAGTTCCGAATGAATGACTATTGGTTCGGAAGTTAACCTTCGTCCGGAACTTTGAATGTTCCGGATGAACAAGTTTGGCTCGGAACTTTTGATGATCTCAAATCTTCCGGATGAACCCTTGATTCAGAACTTTGGAAGTTCCGAATGAACAAACTCCCTTGTCTTGATTCGGAAGATTTCACCTGGAAAGATCAGATACACAACAAACTCCCCCGAAGAACAAGGGATTACATACAAACACGATCTAACACAAAATTCAACCAAAATCAACACAAAGATTAATCTAAACAGTAACGAATCAACAGTAACATCAACAAACAATTAAAAACAAGAAATTTAACAACTTTAACCACAATAATCAACAATCACTTGGATCAAAATAAAAGCATGAACATGAACATAAACATAAACACATAAATCAAAGATTAAGAAAGGTAGATAAGAGATTGACAAGATAAAGTAAAGATTGACAATAATTAAATGAAAACTTACTTGAAATTAAATGAATTTAAGGTGCAAGACAAGGTATTTAAATTTGACAAGAAAAGTAAATGACAAGGTATTTAAATGGTGGAAGAGCTAATTGTCACACTTAGCCAACAACATGAAATGTAAACAACTAATGACTATTTATAGGGGAGGATTAGGAAGCTTCCTCCCCTCTTTCATTTCTTCTTAATTACAAGCTTAAGTCCCTCCTTTTATTAATCTTCATTAATTGCGTCATTAGTCCTTTTCTTCTAATCTTCTTTAAACTTGGACTTAAGGGACTTTTGGCTTCGGGATTTCTTCGAACTCGTCTTTAAATTCTTCAATAAAATAGACTTGAATTCTTCGGCTTTTGATAAACTTCCGTCTTTTGACTTTTTCTTCGATAAATCTTCAGAATTGGTCGTGGACTTCCGTTTCTTTTCCACTCTTGATTTCTCGACTTCGTCTTTCATCTTTTTCTTCAATAAAAGTCCGTAAATGCCCGTGAATGTCCGTGTTTTCTCCACTTTTCACCTTTTCGTCCTAAATCACAACAAAAACACAAACCACGCATAATTCCGACATAAAAGACATAAAATACACGTTTTGGTCGGTAATTATTGTAATTAAGTGGTAGAAAAGATGGGTGTTTACACACCTATCAAATCCCTTACACTTGACCATTGCAATGTCCTCATGCAATGCATTAGTTATAAAGCAAGATTACACTTTTCATCATAATCAATCCACGTTGGCCTTTATTAAAGAGATACAAAATAAAGAAATCAAAAGCATACCTTGGGTTTTGGAAATGTCATGAATAATCATCATCCTCAAGTTTTCACTTTCTCCAAACCAAGCTTAAAAACGAGATCATTGTTATTATAAGTTAGTAAACTAACACGAACTCATGTGGGCCAATTATTCACTTAGACTCCCTTATTCCTAGGGGTATCTCTTATATTTTATTATTTGTCTTGAATGATCACAAGGATGCATTTTTGACTTATTTCGGTAGTTATTAAGTCTGAAAATAAAGTGAACGATTTAATCAATAGTTAGCTAAAGGACCAAATCTTTTAAAACTGCTTCTCGGGACCTCATAAAGTTCATATCTTGGCATAACTCGCTTCGCGATTTGAGACCTTTCTCGGACCGATATTTGGCAGCGACTTCATACTTCAAATCTTTGAGAGACGTTCATGAAATAATGGTCTTCTCTTCATACAGGAATTTCTTCACTTGAAGTTTTGAGAGATTCATACATGGACCACGACTTCTTCATTTTTCTCCAATCTTTATTTTGGACTTTGATATACAACGATCCGCCTCCTTTTATGACTTGGATCTATTTATCCTCATACCTTGTTAGGGTCTTTTCGGATACACTTCTCCATGACTTTTGGGGAGTTTTGCTTTACGTCGTGTGTCTCGATCCTTCATATTGATTTTCGATAAATGATTCTTCACATCACTTTGGATCTTTAGCAACAAAATATAGCCCTCATGCCTTGTTAGGGCCTTTTCGGACTCGCCAATCTTCGCGTCCCGCTTCAATAAGTTATGCCTTGGCTATGAACTCTAATCCATACCGAGCAACTTTTAAACGATCTGGGGCTAGAAGCTAAGTAACTTTTCAAATCGTACAACCTTATTTATTAGCAGATAAATTATTAGCAAGCGATGGGAGAATAGGCTCATAATTAACTCACATAAATTCACGAAAGAATACCGGACTTATAATTGGCTCTATCATCTCTCGTTCTTCACAGTTTAAAATCTCAAGTAATGAGACTCGTGGATGATTAGCCTATTAAATCAAAGTTTTGGGTTTTCGAGTCGCCTATAGGATCTTGCAAATTCTTAGACTTTTTCAAGTTTTAGAAATCGCATTTTAAAGTTCCCTTGATAAACGACTCTCTAGGATCAATTATAAGAACTTGCGAAAATTCTTGTTCTTAACCCGTGAGAGTTAAGACTTTCGCGTTTTATAGCTCCCTAAATAAAGGCCTAGCAAAACTTGACTTAAACACGTTAAGGATACTAGCTAGAGTAAACTCGGGTTGAGTCAAAAGATTCACAACGTTTGAAAACTAAAACCACTTATTAAACATTTATTCTAGTAAGGAAAGAAAATAACTATACAATGGTAAAAACTAATAGACCAAAATAGATCAAAAATTTTGAAAAATGTCGAAAAATTGATTTTCCGGTTAAAATGCGGACAAATACAAGGAAAAGACCACTTAACTTTGATAGAAGTCCCCCCTACACTTAAGATAAACATTGTCCTCAATGTTTAAGCATATGGGAGTAAACTCCCCTACACTTAGGACATTGTGCACGTTGTTTAAATCTCGCTAAGGAAAAGACAAGTAAAGAGATTCCTATTTTAATATTGAGAAAATATAAAATAGTGAATCGAAAAGAGTTTAGGATAGAACCGGGAAGAAGTAGAACACGGAATCACGGGTCGTCAAGAATCATCAAGAGTGGATCATTGAAGCTCGAATCCCTGATTAAGAAGTGAGGAGAGGAAATAGCAAGCCAAAGGGTCTCCCCCTACACTTATGATAAAGAAAGCGAAAAGATAGATGCATGGGTTGCCTCCCAAGAAGCGCTTGGTTTTTGTTTACCGAGTCGTGAGCCTGACTCGACCTTGATCATCAACGGAAGTAGCATGAAACATATCCACCAAGATCAAAGACATAGTTTTCGTCCATCAAATAGCACAGGCTTAAGGCGAACAAGGCAAGCCAAAGAAGAGTAGGCAAGGTTCCCTTAAGCAGTGATGGAGCACGGTGGGAGCAAGGGTGAAGTGGTGCAAGCATGTCTTCAATGCGTCCAAAGATTTTTCCTTTTATTTCATCAGGTGGATACTGAGATGGCTTAAAGACTTCAATACCGGGGTCGAACACCTTTTCCTTTAAGGGAAAATAGCACTCAGGCTCAGCCGAGTGTGAAGAAGATTCGCAAAGAAGCACAACCTCGTCCTCAGAAGTGGGACAAGGAGGTGTCATATCATATGTGCAACGGATTTCGGTGTCGACCGGTTTCTTCTCCTTTGACAGAATGTGCTTAAAATCCAAAGTAGGATCAAGACGATAATCTTCAAAGTCATAAGGAGGAGCATCACTCTCATGAGGGAAGTATGTGTTGAGAAATTCAGAGAAATCTTCCTCAAATGAATAATCGTCCAAAGTAGGATCGAGTGATGGAGGATCTTCATCAAGTGAAGAATCGCTCGAGAGAGTATCAGCCTCATCAAAATCATCGAAAGTGGGCAGCTCGGGATACTCAGAAGTACAATCAAAATCATCTGAATCTGAGCTAGAATCATCATCATCATAAGCATCAAAGACCGGTGAAGAATCATAAATGGGAGAAGCGTCCAAAGTAGGGAGAGAATCATCCACATTATCTTCAAAGAGTGGATTATCAGTGGAAGAATCGAATAGAGGATTGTCATAGACGGTAAAGTCATCGAGCACATTAATCATATTCACTGATTCTCGGATTCCAAAGGATTTGCCTGTAAGCTTCCCCATTTTAAAAACTTTTGAATCATCCCCGACTCGTAAGATTAACTCACCTTCGGCTACATCTACTAAAGCACGTCCGGTTCTCAAGAATGGCCGACCAAGTATTAAAGGAATACGAGGGTCCATTTCATAATCAACTACGACAAAATCGACCGGGAAAGTAAATGTGCCAACTTTGATAAACACGTCTTCGGCTATACCAACAGGGTAAGCGAGAGTGCGATTTGCAAGTTCGAGAGTCATCTTTGTTGGAATGAGGTCGGGTAATGATAGTGTTTTCCAAACACTCAGTGGCATCAAATTAGTACTAGCCCCGAGATCAGCAAGGGCAGTAAATTCTTCAGTTTTGTTGAACACGCAAGGCAACACAAAACGACCGGGATCTCCAAGTTTTTCCGGAAGTTCTCTAAGAAGGACTGCAGAGCAGTTTTCATTTAATCGTGTGTTGGCGAGTTCAATCAGCTTCTCCTTCTTGCTAAGCAATTCCTTGAATGCTTTGACAAATTTCGGCATATGGCAAAGTGCTTCAACAAGGCTAATGTTGATGGTCATTTTAGATAGCATATCCACATATTCTGATACTTGACAGTCATTCTTGGTTAGCTCGTTGGTCTTGCCTATGCGAGAAGGGTATGGGATTCTGGGTTGATAGGGAGATGGTGAAGGTGTAGTTGGTGAAGGTTGTGATGTTGAAGGGTCCTTCCGAGATACATCGTCATTACGAGGCGGAGACGGTAATGGTGCACTAATACTAGGTGTAGGAGGAGTAGGGATACATGGTGGTGGGTCAGGTGGATTGACAATGGTAATTCCACTACGCGTAGTTATAGCACTCACATTAGCTCGCGGATTGGTGACGGTGTTTGAAGGTAGAGAACCCGAAGAAGAAGGTTAAGCTTCGGGCAAGAAACTAGTCAATAGAGTCTTTAATTCAGTCGTTTGAGTGATGAAGGAGGATTGAATATTATCACGAACCTCAGTTCTGATGTCATTTCCTTGATTCAAGATATCTCCTTTCAAATTGATTATTTGGCTCTGTAGATTCTTGATTTGCTCACCTTGAGTTCTCATGATGGCGTCAACATCGGGATTAATGGGTGGGTGTTGTTGGGCGGGTGGGTTATAAGGATTAGAAGCTCTTGGTGGGATTTGGTTGCTTCGGTTGTAATTGGTGGCGGGGTTTTGGTTTTGAGGAGAAAAACCGGGTGAAAGGTAGTTATTGGAACGGTAACTCAGCAGGTTTCTATCCCCTTGTTGTCTAGCTTGGTAATTTTCCGGTGAATAATTACCATAAGCTGCATACACATTTTCCGGATTTCCTTGTGTCGAAGGACAATCGGTGTATGAGTGAGGACCGCCACATGTTTCACAAGGATTAGCAACCGCTTTAACTTGTTGTTGTTGTTGGTTTGAAGCGAGAAGCGTAATACTTTTGCTCATTTCGGCCATCATGCGGGTGAGTTCGGTCATCTCAGGGTTTGCTGAGGTAGAGGAAACATTGACTCTCGGGTTGTTCCTAGAAGAAGCAGAGGAATCCCAGTTCTTATGATGAGTAGTCATGTTCTCAATTAACTCTCTACACTCCTCGGGTCTCCTTTTCATGAATGTGCCACCGGCGGCTGCATTGATCGTATCACGATCTCGAAAAGTCAAACCGTTGTAGAAAGTATCGATTAAGGTCACAGGGAGCATGTTGTAGTTTGGACATCTATCGATCAAGACATTATATCTCTCCCAAGCGTCAAAAAGAGATTCATCGGGATCTTGCATGAAACCGCTGATCTGATTGCGAAGGCTTGTGACCATGGATGGTGGAAAGTAGCGCGAAAGAAAGCGTTGAGTCATATCATCCCAAGTGTGAATAGAATTCTTCGGGAGACGATCAAACCATTTCTCGGCATGATGCGATAAAGTATGTGGGAAGAGTTGTAGGCGGAGTACATCCATTGTGGCACCAGGCAACTTTATGCTTTGGGTGATTGTAATGAACTTGTCGAGGTGTTTGTTGGCATCATCATCAGGCAATCCTCTAAATGGGTTTGTTTGTACTTGCTGAATCATGTGGTGCTTTAACGAAAACTCAGGAGCGTTGATTTGCATCGGCGCAATCGGTCCTCCTCGTCCAAACATTGTTGGTTGACAAAGTTCCTCCATGGTCCGAAGATCGGGCTGTGGAAGAGCATTGTTGTTATTATTATTATTATTGAGGTTCGGTGGAATGTTGTTGTTGTTAACACCTGCCATATCTAAATCTTCTTGAGGCTCGGGCTCTTGATAATTAGAAGATCTAGTACGCATACACCTAAAAATGTAAAAGAAAAAGAAACCAAACGCAAAGACAATATATATACACAATAAAGATAAAATCTTTTTGGATCTTTGAAATTTTTAATTTTTATGGTTTTTTATTAATTTTAATTTTTATGATTTTTTTGAATTTTTATGCAAGAAAAATAACGTTCACAAGTGAACGGATCCCAAAAAGCAACGTGTCTCTCACAGAAAACCGTCAATCTTAACGAAAAGAGCCGGCAGCGGCGCCGTTTGATAACTAATGTTTTACCAGGTTAAAAAGATATTAGAGATTAAGTTCGTGTTCTTGGTATCTTAACGAATTGATCTAGGCTCTCTATGTGACTCTATTGTTTTTGGTGAAAAAGAATATTTTTGGTTGTTTTTAATTAAATGTGCAAAGACTTAAAATTAAAAGTGCTCTTAAAGTAAATCTAAGTCTAATTAAAGTAAATGTGCAAGTATTTAAAAACGTGACTGAAATTAAAGGGCACTAAAGTAAATGACGTAAACTTAAATCTATCTAAGGCAAACTTAAAACGCGACTAAAACTAAGGCAAGTCTAAAGTAAAACTAAGGTAAATAATCTTAAAGTGCAATTAAGTAAAAGGCATGAAAAATAAAGCTTGAAAATAAAAATCAAAGACAAAAGCTAATAAGAACCTGAATACAGCTCATTCGGAGTAAACCTTCGTTTGGAACAATCACTCGTCCGGAATGTCACCTTCGGTTGAAATGATTCTTCTTCGCTTGGAATATTACCAAAGTCCTTGATCCGGAACTAATTGATCTGAATATGTCACTTATCCAAAACAATCCTTCGTTCGGAACTTTACTGATTCGGAACTTCTAAATTTTGCCTTGATTCGGAACTATTTGGTCACCCTTGATTCGGAAGTTTCCGAATGAACCTCCTTGATTCGGAAGTTTAAAACTTCCGAATGAACAAACACTGACCCGGAACTAGCTCCTTGATTCGGAAGTTTATTCGGAACTTTTAAGTTCCGAATGAACAGCCCTTGGTTCGGAACTATCTAAACTTCCGGATGAATGATCACTGATCCGGAACTTTTGAGTTCCGAATGAACAGTGCTTGATCCGGAACTTTTGAGTTCCGAATGAAGCTTTTCTGGTTCGGAACTTTTGAGTTCCGAATGAATGACTATTGGTTCGGAAGTTAACCTTCGTCCGGAACTTTGAATGTTCCGGATGAACAAGTTTGGCTCGGAACTTTTGATGATCTCAAATCTTCCGGATGAACCCTTGATTCAGAACTTTGGAAGTTCCGAATGAACAAACTCCCTTGTCTTGATTCGGAAGATTTCACCTGGAAAGATCAGATACACAAAAAACTCCCCCGAAGAACAAGGGATTACAGACAAACACGATCTAACACAAAATTCAACCAAAATCAACACAAAGATTAATCTAAACAGTAACGAATCAACAGTAACATCAACAAACAATTAAAAACAAGAAATTTAACAACTTTAACCACAATAATCAACAATCACTTGGATCAAAATAAAAGCATGAACATGAACATAAACATAAACACATAAATCAAAGATTAAGAAAGGTAGATAAGAGATTGACAAGATAAAGTAAAGATTGACAATAATTAAATGAAATCTTACTTGAAATTAAATGAATTTAAGGTGCAAGACAAGGTATTTAAATTTGACAAGAAAAATAAATGACAAGGTATTTAAATGGTGGAAGAGCTAATTGTCACACTTAGCCAACAACATGAAATGTAAACAACTAATGACTATTTATAGGGGAGGATTAGGAAGCTTCCTCCCCTCTTTCATTTCTTCTTAATTACAAGCTTAAGTCCCTCCTTTTATTAATCTTCATTAATTGCGTCATTAGTCCTTTTCTTCTAATCTTCTTTAAACTTGGACTTAAGGGACTTTTGGCTTCGGGATTTCTTCGAACTCGTCTTTAAATTCTTCAATAAAATAGACTTGAATTCTTCGGCTTTTGATAAACTTTCGTCTTTTGACTTTTTCTTCGATAAATCTTCAGAATTGGTCGTGGACTTCCGTTTCTTTTCCACTCTTGATTTCTCGACTTCGTCTTTCATCTTTTTCTTCAATAAAAGTCCGTAAATGCCCGTGAATGTCCGTGTTTTCTCCACTTTTCACCTTTTCGTCCTAAATCACAACAAAAACACAAACCACGCATAATTCCGACATAAAAGACATAAAATACACGTTTTGGTCCGGTAATTATTGTAATTAAGTGCTAGAAAAGATGGGTGTTTACACACCTATCAATCATCCTTATGTTCATACCTTGTGATATCTTCATTATTGTTATCTCTTTTACCTTAAATCATATTTGTTATATCCGTTCGCTGGACATTTTGCCCAGCCGTTTCTTTTTCCATGCGGCAGGTATTAAGCGGGAGACAGGGCTATGAGAGTTTTGGACTTACCTAGATCCGCCCAAGTTTTTTAATAAAATCTTAAGACATTTTATGATTGATACTTTGCATTTTGGACCCCTTTGTTTTGGGCATTTTTGTTTATTAAAATATTATTTTAAGTATTTTGGATTTAATAAAAGTTTCATTTTGGCCTTTTTAAATTATGATCTATCTGATGTGTCTCCAGTTGAAATCTGAGGGACCAGAGTTCCTTTAGGGGGGGTCAACTGTGAGAACTCGTGTTTTCTCGGTAATTATTTAATTATTTTATTCATACTTCTTGAATTTTTCTTCATGTTACCTTTTCTTGTGTTTTCATACACAAATCCTGAGATTTAGATAATTTTTAAATAAATTATAATTTAAGTATTTTCTGATCATTGATAATACTTTATTCGGAATTATAATATTTTTATTTATTTTTCCGTACTTATTTAAATAAAAAAATTTGATTTAAAAAGCACCCGCGTGTGTTTTACAAAAAGTTTACCTAATCAACAGAACAAGAACCGAGGGCTAAATACTTTGACCTTAGAAAGTGAAAATAATGTTTATTATTATTTGGTATTAAGTTTAGACCGATAACGGGAACAGTGTTAAATTTTTGTATTTTTACGTTTTTCGGGTGTCGGACTGACTTTTCGGATCGGGACACCCTCATGAAACATTTTTATAATCGTATTCCTTACTCTTGCTCCTTAGTACCTATCTTAGTTAAAAATGAGTATTTATCGAGTCCTAGTTGTATTTTAAAAGGTTTTGTGTTTTAACGTATTCAAGTTTGCAAAATAAGCCGGGTTTTGTCCAACTATCACTTCCGTTACCAAAACAATTTACTTTACCTTCTTTTTCTCCTCTTGTGGGCAGAAAATCAACTAACCAAAACATTTGGGGCACATTTGCTAATAAAAACTTAAGCTTATAAATAGATTTTCTTCCATTCAAAAAACTCATAGTGGGAAAGTTTATCAACAAAATTCACCCACCTCTTCTCTCCCACTTCTTTGCCGCCACCTACACCATCACCACCACCTTTGATCTTGATTGTTCTTGGACAATTAAATCATTAATGTGTAAGTCTCATACCTTCAATTACATGTTCTCGGTGTTAAATCCCACATGCAAACACTTTTCTAAAAACTTTGATTTTGAAATTTTTACTTGTTTTATGAAGTTAACTTTTGGGTTTTGATCATGTTCTTGATGATTTTACCCACATCATCATGTTATTTTTTTCAAAATCAGATTATATCATCTTATAAGGGTGTTTGGTTTTTAAAAATTAGGGAGGTTACAAGGAGGATAAGAGCTTTGATTATTGGAATTGATATTGTGCTTGATTAAGGTATACTTAACACTATTATTTTATTTGATTTCCATTTGTTCAAGTTTTTTATTTTTTATAAATTTGGGGTTTTATATCTTGACTATATGATACTTAGGGTGTGCAAGTGTTTAGGTAATGTTGTGAATTTTGGTGTCAAAATGAGATTAAAAATGATGGCAGAATGCTACAGCCATTCACGGAATTTTTCTGCAAATAAGACCTGCAACTTTATTGATTTTTGGATAGCCTTTGTTCTTTAGTACAATTGATTAGTTGGGTGGTTTTTAGAAGTGTCCGGATGAGTAAAATATGGTCTTTTTATTAAAACTAGTCAATACCAACATGTGCGCCAAAATTGTGTTTGGGGTCAAAGTATAAAAAGTCAAAGTGAGTGTTTTTATGATCTATTATAGTAATATAGGTCAAATGTGAACTTCTCCATTTGGTCTCAAGTTAAACCTTTTACGGATTGTAAATGATGGTCAAAACGGTTTGATGAGAATTTTTGTCGAATAAGTCAAAACTGAGTAGTCTCGACTAAAACTGTATTTCCCGTTGATTGGTAATAGCTATGACAGTTTTCTTTAATGATTTGAATAGTTAAGACTTGTAGCTTTCCAGGTCCGTAAATTAGAAGTTTATAGCTATTACAGAACTCAAGATATGATACAATCTTTACAGCATGTTCCTAAAAAATTTAGTGCAGCCATTTTTGTCAACGTTAATTATCGACTCAAAGTGTATAAGTGTTTGCTACTTATGGGTTTGATTAGTATTGCTAAATTTTATAAGCATGTTCATGCAGTAGGTAAGTAGTTTTTTTGAGTCAAAAACTTGATTCGAGTCGATAGGTTGCGATGCCTTGCGGGTCATAAGATGGGTTATGTATTATAGTTATCAAAGTATTTTCTAAACATTATTTTAGTACCTTCTAAGTTTTACGCCCCATTATCGTAGGCCTTGGATGACTTAAAGTTGCTTGATTTCTTACTTTTATTACTCAGCCCTCAAGTTTCGTGTTGATTACATCGTAGCTAAGGTGAGTTCATAGCCCCTTTTTACGACTCGTAAATTGCTTCTAAACGCGGGGTGAGATTTTACTTGGTGGAACACACTCATTTAAAACTGTATGCTTGCCACAACTTGTATACTTTCCAACAGTTTTTCATTATTATTATTGCTTTTAGTATCGATAGCCACTAAGTTCCCCTCAATATCATGAACCGTTAATTATTCCCGTATTACTTTTTGCAAGCGCGAATGTTGTGGATGGATCCATCGGGATTGACAATCCTCGTCCCGTATTACTTTGACGCGCCTACATTTGTTTATTACTTGAGTATTTAGGCTGAATACTCACTAGGGGCACTTTTATTCGTTAAGCTTAAGTGTCATGAGCTAAATAGCAATAATAATTGTTTCGGACTATGGTTAATGTACATAACCATTTTCCCCACTACTTGTTTTACAAATGAATGCTTGTGTTCCACAACTTTACTACTAAACCTATGAATATCACTCAACTTTTTGTTGATGTTTTACATGTTAATCTCAGGTAATAATGCTTAATTTTGCTTGGATGAGAGCCCGTAGGATATTTTCGCAGCTTGGAGATTTCTGTGTAGTTTAAAACTTAATTTTGATAAAAGCCAAATAATATTTATCCTGTTTTTTTGGTAATTATGTGTCAAAATATGTGTATCAGTACTTTATTATGTTTCAAAACTCTGGGACCTTTAAGTTTAAAACTATGATCTTTTATGATGTAATGTAAATGTTATATTACGTCAATTTTGTGATAACTATATTTCATTGTTTCTTGTACCATGACGTGGCACCCCCATGTTGCCTACGTGTTTCCTTGCCTGATTTCGGGGGTCTCATAGATTGGTATCAGAACAATGGTTATAGGGAACTGAGTCGTTTTCAAAACTTAGTCTATAACCAAAAGTTCAAATGTTTCATGTTTCTAAGTGTCAAACATAGAATCTGCCATGGTTGTTCGATATCTGGGCGGGTAACTCTCTAATCCTTATTATTTACTTTTAATTATCGTTGTAGTATTTCATTTCTTGATTACATTTTGAAATATTACAATACCCTCATGACGATAATTACCATCTCTTTCCAAATCCTTTGTGCTTAATGAATTATCATTGGATATCACTGTGATTACATATGCCCTTACTTTATTACTTGAATTCTTGTTCTTGTGAACTTGATCTTGTTACAATAATTTTAAATTGTTATGGAATTAAATACTTGTATTCGGAGTGCGTATGCTGCCGACTTTTCATACTCACTTTTCTGAGTACTATTGCAATTTCGTTGATGCGTGATATGACTGACCTCATGTACTCGTTCATTTTGAACCGTTTGTTTTCTCGCTCACTTTTATATGTGGTGCGTACTTCCGTGATACCATTGTTTGGGATTAAGTAAGTGTTGCTTTCGATGAAACTTCCGATTATCATTTTACCTACCTTGCGTGTTACTTTCATTGTTTAACTCCTTATTTAGATATACAAATTGCCTTCCGACCATTTGTGATAGGATGTCTTGAAAAATAGTCTATAGACCATTGTGTAGCTCAATGTGTCTCCGAAAAAGACTAAAGGACATCGTGTGAGTCACACATCTCGAAAAATTACTTGAATCCGTGTTGAATAATATCGTGGGTTTTCGTAACCTTGATTGACCTTTACGTCATCATTTTACACGGTACTCGTATATCGATTAAATTTTATTTCATTGACTATTCTACGTTTCGACTTCGAATTACAACGTTCGTTTGTACCCTGGAAACACCATGGCCATCTTGTAATTCATATCCTATAATATAATGTGGCGCTTGTTTGGAATACAATTTTACTTCTATAAACTTATATCCTCCCCTTTCATTAAACCTCCTCGCTCCGGGAGTGCAACTCTTTAATGCTCTATTTCTTTCTCGGTATGTTTTGTGTTTTTGGAAAATCAGGCCGCCAAGAGACCTTCCTACATTGCATCTTGAAATCTAAGACACGGATGTCATGCGCTGTTTTTGGTTTCTTAGATTATCGTTGGTATTCTTAAACATTTATATACTATGTTTTTCTTTATATGCTTAATTATACAATCTATTTTTCGTCTTTATGGAATCCACAAGTCATGTATGTACATAAATTCCGGGTTGTTATGAAGACTGATTAAATTCGAGGTGTGTCAAAAAATATACTTTGTGCAGAAAATTTACAGGTAATTTAACGGTGTTGAGAAAATATTTTTATAAACTTTAAACTTAAAAATATGTTTCTACTTGTTGAGGCGTTTGTTTAGACATAAAACTCGACCCGTAACTCTTAAAAACGAGCAAGTTACGCTCATTTGAAATTTTTAATATTTAAGAACTTATTTTCTACGTATATGGAAATTTACTGCTGATGCAGAACTGCAAGGGTATTTTGGTCATTTTACATTAGGTTTCAGGTCTCGTTAAAACTAGGAAGTTGTCCAAAACATCGTTTTATACCAAATTGATTTAGACTTCGAGTCTTGAAAATATCTTTAGCGAGTCAATTGGTCTGGTCAGACCCAAAAGTCCAACTTAAAAGTCAAAGCTGATAGAATTTAAAAATATGGTTTAAAGCGTTTTTGAGTTCGTTTGAGCTCGTAAAACTTTAACGAATGAGATTTTACAACTACCAAACATTGATTGCGCTTGAAGACGTCTAAAAATAGCAACTTGGAGTGCGGGTTATACGTATATATATCGTGAACTTTGATATGGAGTGTTTGGATAACACGTGTCTCACGACAATTCTGGCTAAATCCTTTGAAACTTTATCATTTTGTAACGATTTCACAGATTGTCTTATCAATTACTCTTTATTACTCTCGTGTTAACCACTCGCTATTTTGTAAGCTATCATAATGTCACCATATATTTAAAATTGTTATTGTTTTTATGAATAATTTTACCAATTTATATTACTGGGATTTATAAAATACTTGAATAATACCTTATAAAGTTAATGGTCATTGTTTTCCGATGTATTTTCACAAATTGTTCAACGTTGGTCTTATAAATAATTCATGTAACATTAAAATTGTTGATTTAAATATTTAGCGAATTACTTACTCTCGAGGATGTTTCATAAATTATTTTGATTTCTATTTTACAAATGGTATTTTATATATATTTTAAATATATGGCACGTAAAACTAGTTTGAAGAAACTGAGCATCGTATTGCTAGTCCTAAATTATGCATGGCCTGATCACCTATGCGTGATTTAGAAGGAGCCATGCAAGGCTAAATAGTAGTCACCTCAAATATTTTTACAAGAACCAACTTTTTACTTATGTTTCTTAAAAAGTTAGATAAAATAAAGTTTTGAAAACCTTTACATATTATGTGAGTAGCACCCGTTCATGATATATGCATATATTTCCTTATCTTTTCTTGAACGAATTACGTGTCTGCAAGTACATGTTTCTTTACTCAACGATATTTATTCTACTTATTACCTCATTGTCTCTTATGAAACAATTCTATTTACGGTTCGTCTAATTACCGACCATCGATACCAGACTTGGAAGTTTCAAGGTTTTTATGCTTCTTCATCGACCAACCTTCTTTATCTATTTTGGTAGACCTTTGAAACGTCTCCGGACGCGAATAACGATTTATGACTGTACGTTAACGATGATTTTGTATATCCATCATGATGTGTGTCGAACTCTATTGCCTTGAAATTCACTCGTGTAGACCATGCACTAACTTCGCCTTCAAATTGCTAACTTTGTTCATTTTACTGATTTTATTTACAAGTGACTTTTTTTAAGAATTTTTTTTATTCTAAAATTTGTTGTGTGGCTTTTCTCTTTCGATCAGAAATCGACCACCGAGAACTTAATAAGCCATTGTTGGTGACACCAACCACACTCATGGATTAATAACTTGCTAAATCCTTGCTTTCTATTTGTCTCACCTTCGACACTGATATTTCGTCGCATCATTTGTAGAATTCGTACGACTTTCATTTTATTCTCACACGCCATTGCTTGCATATTATTTTTACTATTTATTGTTAGATATTTGTTTGTTTTCTTGCCACCTTATAAACTCCGACCACGTCCCATTTTTACATTGGATGAATTAAACGCCCTATGGATTTCTATAAATTGTAACAATAATTTCATACAATCATCCCAAGGTTTTCAAGACGACCAAATAAAACTTAAACCTAGTTTACTTCTATTTTGAACACTATCTTGATCAAGAAAAAGACTTAACGATTGTTTACCCATTAAATATACATTTTCGTCTTAATCTCTATATAACATAGTTAAAATCCTCGTTACTAATAGTTTTAATTTCAAATCACCAAACACGTTGATAAGCCACTATAACTATAGTGTCACCATTTTGAAGGTGTCGTAACATTTTAACACTATAACTATAGGAACCTTTTATTTTTATATAATAATCAAGAAAGTACTTAAACCTAATTTTAAAGTACCAAATTCAAGACGGATAATTTTGGCAACTCGTATTTTAAATGTCTATATGTAATTCATATTTATCCTCTATTTCTCTAGTAAAGTATATTGTCGTGTTTTATAGTTTGCATGATTCTCAATTCCTCGTCGATAATTAATCTTAATCCTTTTTAGTGCATCTTGCCCGTTTAAGCAATTATCGTGTTCATTCACCTCTTAATATTTCCTCGTATTGAAAAGTCATTACTTTAATCCACGTTTGAAATAAATTCGAAAAGGAGTTAAGAAGCTGAATCGTAGTTGGACTCCAATTGTTAAAGTTCATCGTGGTGCAGAAATTACCGAGGAAAGCGAAGAATAAGTTCTAAACTAGGTATCCCCATTTGTTCGTATCTTCTTCTGTCTCCAGTTGAAATCTGAGGGACCAGAGTTCCTTTAGGGGGGGTCAACTGTGAGAACTCGTGTTTTCTCGGTAATTATTTAATTCTTTTATTCATACTTCTTGAATTTTTCTTCATGTTACCTTTTCTTGTGTTTTCATACACAAATCCTGAGATTTCGATAATTTTTAAATAAATTATAATTTAAGTATTTTCTGATCATTGATAATACTTTATTCGGAATTATAATATTTTTATTTATTTTTTTGTATTTTATTTAAATAAAAAATTTGATTTAAAAAGCACCCGCGTGTGTTTTACAAAAAGTTTACCGAATCAACGGAACGAGAACCGAGGGCTAAATACTTCGACCTTAAAAAGTGATAATAATGTTTATTATTATTGGTATTAAGTCTAGACTGATAACGGGCACGGTGTTAAATTTTTGTATTTTTACGTTTTTCAGGTGTCGGACAGACTTTTCGGATCGGGACACCCTCATGATAAATTTTTATAGTCGTATTCCTTACTCTTGCTCCTTAGTACCTCTCTTAATTAAAAATAAGTATTTATCGAGTCCTAGTTGTATCTTAAAAGGTTTTATGTTTTAACGTATTCAAGTTTGCAAAATGAGTCGGGTTTTGTCCAACTATCCCTTCTGTTATCAAAAAAAATTCACTTTACCTTCTTTTTCTCCTCTTGTGGGCAGCAAATCAACTAACCAAAACATTTGGGGCACATTTGCTAAATTAAAAACTTAAGCTTATAAATAGATTTTCTTCCATTCAAATAACTCATAGTAGAAAAGTTTATCAACAAAATTCACCCACCTCTTCTCTCCCTCTTCTTTACCGCAACCTACACCATCACCACCACCTTTGATCTTGATTGTTTTTGGACAATTAAACCATTAATTTGTAAGTCTCATACCTTAAATTACATATTCTTGGTGTTAAATCCCACATGCAAACACTTCTATAAAAACTTTGATTTTTAAAATTTTTACTTGTTTTATGAAGTTAATTTTTGGGTTTTGATCATGTTCTTGATGATTATACCCACATGCATCATGTTATTTTGTTCAAAATAAGATTATATCATCTTATAGGGGTGTTTGGTTTTCAAAAATTAGGGAGGTTACAAGGAGGATGAGCTTTGATTATTCGAATTGATATTGTGCTTGATTAAGGTATACTTAACACTATTATTTTCTTCGATTTCCATTCGTTCAAGTTTTATTTTTTATGAATTGGGGGTTTTATATCTTGACTATATGATACTTAAGGTGTGCAAGTGTTTAAGTGATGTTAGAAGTGAATTTTGGTGTCAAAATAAGGTTAAAAATGATGGCAGAATGCTACAGCCATTCACGAAATTTTTCTACAAATAAGACCTGCAACTTTCTTTATTTTTAGATAGCCTTGGTTGTGTAGTACAATTGGTGAGTTGGGTGGTTTTTGGAAGTGTCTGGATGAGTAAATATGGTCTTTTTATCAAAACTAGTCACTACCAACATGTGCGCCAAAATTGTGTTTGGGGTCAAAGTATAAAAACTCAAAGTGAGTGTTTTAGGATTTATTACAGTAATATAGGTCAAATGTAAACTTCTCCATTTGGTTTCAAGTTAAATCTTTTACGGATTGTAAATGATTGTCAAAACGGTTTAGTGAGAATTTTTGTCGAATAAGTCAAAACTGAGTTGTCTGCACTAAAACTGTATTTCCTGTGGATTGGTAATAGCTATGACAGTTTTCTTTAATGATTTGAAAATTTAAGACTTGTAGCTTTCCAGGGCCGTAAAGTAGAAGTTTATAGCTATTGCAGAACTCAAGCTATTTACAACATGTTCCTAAAAAATTTAGTGCAGCCATTTTTGTCAACGTTAATTATTGACTCAAAGTGTATAAGTGTTTACTACATATGGGTTTGATGAGTATTGCTAAATTTTATAAGCATGTTCATACATTAGGTAAGTAGTGTTTTTTAGTCAAAAACTTGATTTGAGTCGATAGGTTGCAATGCCTTGCGGGTCATAAGATGGGTTATGTATTATAGTAGTCAAAGTATTTTCTAAACATTATTTTGGTACCTTCTAAGTATTGCGCCCCGTTATCGTAGGTCTTTTATGACTTAAAGTTGCTTGATTTCTTATTGTTATTACTCAGCCCTCAAGTTCTGTGTTGATTACATCGTAGCTAAGATGAGTTCATAGCCCTTTTTTACGACTCGTACATTGTTTCTAAACGCGAGGTGAGATTATACATGGTGGAACACACTCATTTAAAATTGTATGCTTTCCAGAACTTGTATGCTTTCCAACAGTTTTTCATTATTATTATTATTTCTTTTTGTAACACCCCCATTTTTACCTTTAAGCGACGGAACATGAATTTGGGGTATTACTTCATAGAACACAAGTCATAATAATAATAAACAACTCAAAAGAGTGATTACATCAACTTTCTTTATATATCATTAAAAATTTAGAGTTTTACAATATGAGGTTCCCAAAATCTAAGGTAATAATTTCAAGCTTGTGCCTCTTCATGCCTACCTCATGTGGCTCTATTCTAACCATCTTTAAAACCTGAGATATATGCTTAAAGTCAACACAAAGGATGAGTGAATCCATAGATTTAAAATCAATTTGAATACAAGATCCTTTTTCCTGAGCTACGTTATTATTCGCTCACATAAAAAAATTAATTATTATTGCACTAGTTCATACCCCGCTACTTGACATACCGAAACCCAATAAATTTCCCTTAAGCAGGCAGTCTGCCAAACTTCTATATAAGCAAAATAAAGAGTATCCGCTTAGCCTAGGTCAGAGCCATCAGCATTCCAGCAAGTGCGACTTGCCCAAATAGGGGATGTCAGTCCCCAAATAGTACTATTCATAATATTAGCGTTCATCTTTTTAGGATGATTAACGGTCATGATTAAAAAGGGACTTTTAAAGGCAGCAGTAAACATAGTGTCAATAATTATATTTGAGAAGCATACCAAAAACACTTGTATTCCATTTTAACATATATCCCCCTCACGGGTTTTCAAATCATTTATAAATTAGATCTAGTGAGGCTATGGACTCACCTGGGATCCATAAAGTCTGAGCTATAATCAGATATATTTCATTCACAGATAAACAGCTTGATCAAAAACCACAACTTGGTCTTATAGACAACAGCTTGATCTCACACAAACCTGGATTAACACATTTTGTATAGTATCAAGTATTTTGATTTCTAGTTCAAAGTTTTAAGTATTTCTTTGTGATATTTGTAAAAGGTTCATAGTTTAGTGATAATATCACATCATTGTTCGGGCCATCATACTCAGAAGCCATTCTATAAACGTTTGAGGAGCAAAGACACTTTAAATCGTAAACCCAACCACTTAGTCAGAACGTAATATCCAGATGGAACATCTTTGTAAAAATCTCCCTACTAACATGATATGATTATTAAGTATAATACAATATATACTTTTTATTCTTTACTTTCAATATTGGCAAAAATAGCCCTTTTGTATACTTTGGTATAATTACACTTTTAACCTTTAAAGTATATAGTTTCATTATTTACAATTTAAACCCTCAATATTTAACCTTAGGGCCTCAAACTTTCCAATATTTATTCTTATATATTTAAATTTCACAAAATGACACTTTTGGCCCAAAATGTTAAATTGTTTTAAGATGACAGTTTTAGTCCATATACTTGTAAAAATTATATAACAACCTCAAAAATGGACCAAATTATCTAGGATTTTAAAACAAAGTTTCAAAACATGTGTATAATCATAATAACAATATTTCTTTAGAATTATAGATTTTGAAATGGGTTTTTGCTTATTATTTCATGTAAATTACAAAACTAGGATTTTAAGACATCTTTAACTTATAACTTCCATTTAAAATGATTAAATGACTTGATTTATTTTAGATTATTTTTCTAACATTATTTTGGCATTATAAAAACTCTAAGAAAGTATTATAACAAGATCAAATCATAGCTAACATAGAAATTACCTAGGATGCTCCAAAATGGCTCCGAATGGCTTCCTATGAACACTACTTGCTATCAAAGATTCAAGAGCTTAAATGGCTTCCTTCTAGACCTGGTTTCTGGTCTTGGGGATTTCCTAAGACGTTTATAGAAGTGGAAATGGATAATGGGTAGGAGGTAAAAGAGAAATGGGGTGCAAGTGTAAGCTTAGTCCATACGTCCCTATTTATAGTGTTTTCAACACTTAGGCTCCAAGTTTACCTTGTAAAAGTGTACATCAGCTACCTTTGTGACTAAGGGATGCTTGGTAAGGTCTATGCAAGTTTTAGGGATGACTTTACAAGCTAGTTTCAAACAAATCTTCCATTTATGGCCAAAATGAAGTCACGACTATAAATAGATAAGAACTATGATGTGTAGCACACAAGTAAGTGCATCACCTACTTAGAAATATCCCAAAATATTCTATTGATCTGATCCTAATTTTAAAAATTGGAGGGAAAGTGTTTGAATACTTTTTTGGAGGGAAAAAGCTAGGCGGATTAAAAACTAGGGCTTGTAACTTTATACTTTGTGATTTTGGTGATTAAGGGCTTAGTAATGTTATTAGTGATGTATTAGGGTTTAATTAGGGTATACATTGTATTTAAGAAGTTAGGGTCTTTGGTTTGAAGTTTAACAAAGGTTTGATGTGAAAATAGGAAGAAAACTTAGGCGGGTTAGGGTTTCTAATGATTTATGGTTAAGTCTTAGCTAAAGGGATTATCCTTCAATTAGATACTGATGTAAACTCAATTTATACATCCTTCATTGTCCTTAATATGTTCATGAAGTCCCTACACTGGTTTTATTAAGTTATTCTAAGTAAACATGTCTAAAGGGTAAAAATACCCATTTTGACCTAATTTACAACATGCATTGAAATCTTGTACCTTGTGCATTAGGGTACTTGTACTGTCTTAATAAAATGTTATAACCTTAATGAAGTGTTATGGGTGTTTCTAGACTTCTCCTAAAAGACTAGGTAGTGATTCTATGTAGATTTCTTAATATAAGGGTTTTTAGGTCATTAATCCTAATGATTTCTTATCTTGGGTAATTAGGGTTTATATCCTTATGTACACTTATTCTAGGGCTTATATGATATTTTTATGACTTTTATGGTTTCTACATGGTTGGTTTAAGGGTTTATATAGGTTTACCATATTCTAGGGATGATTATGGAAGCTTAAGATCCTATGCTTTGATAACTTGTACCTTATGCTTTACAAAATTGTAACTTATCTTGAAGTAAATGTATAATCTTAATATGATACATTGTTGAGTTTATAATTAGTGGAAAAAGTTTAGACTCTAATTCAATATGAAATGGATTTTATATGATAATCTTGGTTGTAGGTCATTTACTTGTAATTAGCTTAGGATTAGTGAATATTAGTATTTTGAGATTAATTATATTTCCTTTATATGATAGATTATAATTAGTATAGTGTTTTTTATAATAGTATATAGATATTATTTAGTAATATTGCTTGAAACATTATTTACCAAGATTTTTTAGGTGGTAATCTATATTATTATGTACATTTACTTGTACTTAGCTTTGTATGGTTTGTTCTTACTATTCTTAGGTATTATTACGTCTTTAATGTATAGTTTATAACTTGTTTATAATCCTTAATGATTTATTCATATGTGTTTTGCATTCATAGTTTATCATTCTTGAGTTTATAACTCATTTCTAGGGATTCTAGGGTTTCTAAGGGAAGATAGGGCGTCATAGTTATATTTGAGATGTTATTATCAATATTGAACTTATAAGATTACTTTTAGATCTTAGACTTGACATATACATCATGTTTACAGTATATAGGAATATGTTGCAGTGGCAGTTCAGGTTATGAGAAGTGGTTTATCTTACCAAGTAAGGCATAAAAAGCAAAAATTTCTAGACAATTATAGCACATAATACATATGTGAAATTTGAGGCTTGTCACACTTTTAGTATCCATAGCCACTAAGTTCCCCTCAATATCATGAAGCGTTAATTATTCTCGTATTACTTTTTGCAAGCGCGAATGTTGTGGATGGATCCATCGGGATTGACAATCCGCGTCCCGTATTACTTTGATGCACCTACATTTGTCTATTACTTGAGTACTTAGGCTGAATACTCACTAGGGGCACTTTTATTCGTTAAGCTCCGATGTCATGAGCAAAATAGCAATAATAATTGTTTCGGACTATGGTTAATGTACATAACCATTTTTCCCACTAATTGTTTTGCAATTGAATGTTTGTGTTCCACAACTTTACTACTAAACCTATGAATATCTCTCAACTTTTTTGTAAAACCCAGTATAGTCGTATCCTTAATTCGGGGACGAATTATTCTTTTTAGAGGGGAAGAATTGTAAAACTCATATTTAAAAATTCGAATATTAAATACGTAGTTTTAATCTATTAAAAACTACTCATATGATTATTTAGAAAAAAAAATTACGAAGTCATAAATATTACGAATGTATTTTAGCATACAAAAAAGATAAGTGAGTGTTCAGAAAAATAAACGCGAGAATTAAAAACGAGCGTAACGTAATTAAATTTAAATGTCAAAATTGAAAAAAAAATAATATATATATATATATATATATATATATATATATATATATATATATATATATATATATATATATATATATATATATATATATATATATATATATATATATATATATATATATATATATATATATATATATATATATATATATATATAATAAGGGGCGCGGTTTTAAGAACAAAAGAAAGAAAGAAAGAAAGTGGGCTTTTTGGCCCAGCCCGTTTTGGAAAGCAAAAGAACAGGAAAACCAAAAGGACTCCTTCACATTCATTCTTACAAAAAAAAAGGAGTTAGGGTTTGAGAGACGAGGCCGCCGGCAAGATAAAAAAAAAACTTTGATCTAAATCGATTTGGGTAGTGTGTTATGATCCTTCCATTCACGAAATCAAGGTAATCAAATTCTATTTCTCATTTAGAATGTCAAAGTCATCTTATTGATGTGTTAAAAACCCGAAAATAAATGTTAAACATGAAATCAAACCAAGACTAGCCGGGTTTCGGGTGTTAGACACGAAAACCGAGAGCTTTAAAGCTCTCGATGGGCTGTGACGATGAACAGCCGAGACAAATGTCTCGGTGGCCCTTTCTCTGCCCAGCCGTGACCCACACAGGGGCGGCTTGGGGTTGTTTTCGACGAACCAAAGCTAAACGAACCCACCAGGGGTGTTTGGTAATAAGACAGTGGAAAAAATGACTCAGCAGGGGTGTTTGGGATTAATTCGCAGAAAGGGGGTGTTTGGGATTGCGAATAGTGGGAAATAATAACTAACAGTGAGAAAGGTACAAAATCAATGGGAATCTTTAGTAAATCAGTGGGAACGGTATAGGCCATCAGTGGGTAAGTTTTGAACAGAAAAATTGTGATTTTAATATAAAATTAGCGACGGTTTAGTGACACTAAATTCTGTCGCAGATTGTTCATGACAATTTTTAATGACAATTTTTAAGCACAGCTTTTAGTCACAGTTTTGGTGACAAAAAGCTCTGTCGCTAATTCCTGTAGGCAGAATTTAATATATATATATATATATGAATTTTTTTAGTGCGTCCGAGAGGGAGTATCTGATAGGCTCGGGACTATAATTAAAAGGATAAAAACGACGACTTAATTATACCTTATTTAATTCACTTTTATAAATAAAGGTTTTAAATGATTTATGTAGTAAATTAATCTATTCATATTAAATTAGTTTTATAAAATTTAAAAGGGTATAATATTATTAAATGATTTTACTTATTTTGGAAACTTTCTAATTTAGGAAACTTTCTATTTTTAATAGGTTACCAAATACAGAATTAGTATAACGTAAGGATACGTTTTGTACCGTAATTAATAGTAGAACGAAAATGCGCTAAAAAGAAATATTAGAAGGCTCAGATTTATCAGTTTATATACATACAGTATTTCAAGAATAAATTAAATAAAGCGAGAAACAATTAAGATCCGTAAAATTAAATAAATATCAGTTAACTTATTCGCGCCCATTATTCTTGTAGCTTTCGTGAAGTCCAAGTAGGGTTCGTTCAGTTTTCTTTAGTCAGTTATTGGACAAGAGGTACGGATTTTTCGTTCTTCAGTAAGGACTTCCTTCTATGCATGATTAGGGTTCCCCGTCTGCAGATCAAATATTTTCCCCAGTATATGTTTTAAGCTTATTAGTAATCACTTTAATAACTAAATAAATTGCATCAGCTTTATATACAAGCATGACTAGTTTATGTACTAGTTACGGAGGTACCGTAACCATGACACTAGAGGCACCGGTGTCATGACTCCTCTATGAGGGAGTGATTTCTCGCAGTGTCCCATTTATTCAGCTTGGCCATTTTATCAGTATTATCAGCGGGGCGTATGGATGCATCCTAGGCTATCAGTTTACAGTTATCAGGTGAATGTGGTGTGTGCTCTACATCCTTCACATTGGAGTTGATCCCTCTACCCAACACATTATTTAGAGGTCACCCCTCTACAGCATGATGAGGTTACCCCTCCATTTATTTATGCAGCAGTTGTTACAGCACATGACCTATATAACCTCTTGGCAATTCAAATACAGTAAATGCATGTTTTCATATTTAATAGATAAAAGTTCAGCGTTATTATTAATAAATCAGACCTTTTCAGATTTAACAGATAACCATTCAGCTTTATTATTTATAAATCAGACCTTTCAGACTATATACAGATCTCCGCTACAACTTTAGTATTTTATCATCTGCTTCATTTCAGTATTTCTTATCATGCATTATATCCGTTCACTGGGCGTTATGCTCAGCCGTAGTTCCTTTCATGTTCTAACGGCAGGTACACCAGGACGCTCTTAGGATTCTGAGAGCATGCGCATTTGGATGGAAGCTATCCAGACTTCTTACTTTATGCACTTCTTACTTTACTTTGCTTATTGGACATTGTTTAGTCCTTTCCTTCAGTATTTACTTTTCATGTTTTGAGCTTATGTTTGGATTACTGATGTTTGATTCCGGTATTTCCTTTATGGTAAGTTAATGTTTTAGGACATTTACCTTATGCTTTGATGACACGCCATAAATACACGTAACGGTCCACTTATCCAAGTGGGGTGTTACATTTTTTTGAGGTTTTACATGTTTAATCTCAGGTAATAATGCTTAATTTTGCTTGGATGAGAGCCCGCAGGATATTTTCACAGCGGAGATTTCTGTGTGGTTTAAAGCTTAATTTTGTTAAAAGCTGCCAAAGAATATTTATCCTGTTCTATTGGTAATTATGTGTCAAACTATGTGTATCAGTACTTTATTATGTTTCAAAACGCTGGGACCTTTAAGTTAAAAACTCTGATCTTTTATTAGGTAATGTAAATGTTATATTACGTCAATTTTGTTATAACTATATTTCATTATTTCTTGTACCATGACGTGGCACCCCCATGTTGCATGCGTGTTTCCTTCCCTGATTTTGGGGGTCTCACACAGGAGCATTCATAGAGGGCTGAACCGGGGAAGATGATGTATTTGAAGTTTGGGCAGCGGGATCGGTGGTGGTAGCAGTGGATTAGGGGCTGTTTGGTGGGCTGTTTTGTGGGATGGTTGGTGGGATTTCGCTTACGGGTGGGTTGTTTGGTGGGTTGTTTTTCAGTAAAGTTGTTGGATTATGATAGCTTGAGATGTATGGGGTTGAAGGAGAAGGTGAAGGAGTTATGGAATGTGTTTGTAGAAAAGGAAATTGGTGCTCAATAAAGCGGTCATGACGAGCTATGTACATACGATCAGATGTTGGATCGAGACACCTGTACCTATGATGAGAAGGACTATATCCAAGAAAAACATATGGAACTGAGCGAAAGTCCATTTGTGTTGATTGTATGGTCGAAGGTGTGGATAACACAAGCAGCAAAAAACACGTAAAAAGGAAAAATCTAGTTTGTGAGAAAAAGCGTGTTCAAAGGGGTGAAACGTTTGAAGCGGTATGCGATGGCATGCGATTGATGAGGTAAACAGCTGTGGTATAGGGAAAATACCAAAAACGAGATAGCACACCAGATTGCGCAAGTAAAGTAAGCCATGTTTCCATAACATGTAGATGACACCGTTCAACAAATACGTTCTGTTCACTTATGTGTGGACATGATCGACGAGAATGATGCCAAGTGAAGAAAAGAAATCCGGAAGATTTCGGAATTCTCCACCCTAATCTGTTTGAACGGATTTGAGTTTGGTGTTAAATTGTCGTTCAACCATAGCAAGAAAGTGTTTGAAATTCGCAAAAACATCAAATTTATGTTTTAAAGGGAAAAACACATAGAACGAGTATAATGATCAACACAAAGTAGGTTATGGTTGTGCCCATCAATAGAAGTAACTGGTGATGGGCCCCAATCATCACAAAAAAAACGTTAGGAAACGTAAACGAAAAACCGACAATGAGTTCGTTCTCTAAGGAAGTGTGTGATATGTTAAAAACGTTATTTGGATTAGTTCACTTTTTGTGAGAGAAAAATAGAAAATTAAAGACGGATTATGCTAAAAATTACGCAACGGCGAAAACGGGTTTTCGCGCGAATCGAGACGAACAAATAAAATTTATCTAAAAAATTAACAAAAATTGCAATTAAATCCTAAAAATCCTAATTAAGATTCATAAATCAATAAAACTTTTTGAAACCTTTATATTTAATTATTAATTAATTTTAAAATCTAAGTAAATACCTAAAAATCAAATTAATTAAGAAAAAGTCCATAAAGATTTTATCAATTGTAAACTGAAATATACTTATTTAATGCTAAAAAGTATTTTTCCAAAATTTTAAAAATATTTTTTCTATTTTTAATGAGCATAAAACAAATTAAAATTAAAATAAAGATAAAAAATAATCTACAAACAGGAAAATTACCAAAGCACTTTCTCAAAATCTAATTAGTTAACTACTATCTAGGAAAATAAAAGGAACGAAAAAGCTAAGCTCAATAAGTAGAAAATGTTTATATAAGCCACGACTTATATTATATAACTAAGAAGAAAAGAACAACTTAAATAAAAAAACAATCCGAAGCTATGACATAAAAAACCAACTAGATCACTAGTAAGACGCTTTACTCCTGCACGACAGGTCGGGTGTTCGAGCCCAGGCTAGCTCTGGTTTTTGCAATTAATTTTTGTATTTTTTCTTGGAGCAAAATCAACCCACAAGCTTTGGCTTGTGGGGAGGTGAAATAAACAACAAAAACAAATAGTAGTAAGCTAAAAATAATCCAAATAAGCCACTGGTCAACTAAACTTAAAAACCTAAAATCATGTAGTCATCAGATATCAGGCAAAACAACAAATTACTATGTCATATTTCGGACTACAATAGAAAGCAGGAAATTGAGCATATGCAGCTACTCAAATTTTTGGTAACTTTGATTAAGCTATAAGCCAACAAAAAGCTACCAAAACAAGAACTAACTAACAGTAGACCTTCATTAATCCCTAGACTAACAATATACCAACTTTCAATACCTAAAACAAAGTTTAGCTAATGATTTTGCTATCGGATGGATTTTAGCTAGTTTAGGCAGGATTATGATCAAGTTTTCCCTTCAGTTAGTTCAACAAAGTAACATAACCCATGCTAGCAAAGCACTACTCGGATAACAAGACCAAAAACCCTATTCACTAACAGGTTATACTACAAAATTGAAAATCCAACAAAACTAAAAACAAGATCATGGCAGAAAAATGGTAAACAAGTAAAATCTAATTCTCATACTAAAACTAGAAATTTTTGAGCTGAACACAATTACCCTAGAGCTAAAGAAAGTGTGCAGACAATTTGGGTAACTTTGTGTGTCTCCCTAAACCCACAACCAGATTAACCAAACACTCCTTTGGGGACTGTTTTCAAATTTTACCAAAGAAATCTCTGCAAATTAATTCAAACACTCTTCTAAATACAAGATTCATGCAACAAACATCAAAATAACACATATTTAAACACCTAACTAGCAAGAATAGTCACAAGCAAGTTCCACAAGAGCACAAAATTATCATAAAAGCTTCATAAGAGGGTTCAAGTCCTTACCTTGTGTGACTCACATCCAAGCCACACAATGGCCAGCTGATGACATCTCCTTTTAAGATAATACTGAACTAGGGGCTTATGAGAAAGCTTATGCAATGAAATGGGACACCCTAGACTACAACAGTCAAAAGGGTGGGACTACAAAAGTCCTTCTTGTTTCTTATTTTGAACACAATATCAATAAAACAACTACAAGCTCCTTAAAACCCTAAGCAATTTGAGTTTTCAAATCTCCTTGCTTATTGTCTTATGGAACAGTGAGCACCAACAGATAACAACAATAACATATTTCCTTAAAATCTTTTAGGAACCAATTTTTTTCGCAAATGATGAAAAGGAAAGAACAAGTAGTGAACTTTACCACAAGGCCTTCACAATACCTTGGTTGTTAGCCAGGATATCATGATCAAACCGTGTGTTAAAGGATCTCAAAGTCTTAAAAAAAATTGAATAAAACTTTGATAAAATTTAAAAGACAAGGCAAGTAAATTAAAATGTGCACAATATTTGATAACAAGTAATTAAGGATGGAACTTAGTCTTTTAAGTTTTGGAAAAATACTTTAAAAATTCATATACTAAAAAAATACATAAAGTGGAACAAAGGCTAGTCACATGGGTCGATTGCTCTTTATACTACATTGAAGAAGGATCTAGAAAACAAGAATGTAAACCCTAATATGTTGTTGATCTCCTAACTTGCCCTTGTGGAGATTCCAAGATGCCAAAAATATCCGTTCATAGTTGAGTTTAAATTTGTGGTTAAATCGTCCCATGTGAAGGTTACTTGGATGCTAGTGATGAGCTCAGTTGTTGAAAATGATCTCGACCATTGAAGAAATTGTGGATGACAAGTAAACGATCACAAACATTGATCCTCAGGTTTTTCTTTGTTTTCTTCTATGTTTGGTGTAGGGCACACATGGGTGGGGGTCCACAGTAAATGTGAATGGAATTTGAGGGTTAGGTTAAGCTTAAAAAATGTTCAATTAGCATTATGTAAATAATCAAACACTTTCCCTCTATTTTGATTAAGATTGGTTATTAGGGTTTATCTGGTAAAATAAGGGTTTTGATCTTAATTGGTTTAACAGTGGTTGTTTGAAGCCTAAGTTTTATATCAAATTAAGTTTAAAAACTTAATTAATATAAAACTGACGGGTTGGGTTATTTAGGTGGGTTTGGGCTTTAGGACGGGTTTAATGGGAAATGGGTAGACTTTAGATGGGCGTAAGTCGGGTTTAGATGGGTATAGGCTTAGTTTTGAACAAAAATGACCACCACACTTTGAGAAACTTGTCAATTTCTTCCTCACAACTTTTGAGCAGAATTAGGGCATTTTTCCTTTGTTATATCTTTGGATAATTGGCAACAATGGTCCTTACAACTTTATACTCTTGGAATAAGGACTTGTATTGTAATTTGACCATTCTTCAAGGGTTGATTATGTCATATCTTGAAACTTTAGGGAACCAATTGCAATTTATAAGATTTACAAGGGTATAAAATGACAAGTCTTCAAACTTGAGGGACCAATCTTATACAGTCTTCAAACTTTAAGGATGTTTCTTGGAAAATCAATATTCGGGTTCGGTTCTTTATGCGGCTTCATTTCTTGTGTTCGTTTTTGCTTGTTTCTTGTGATCTTTTATTAACTTCACGATATCCGAACCTACAATCACACATTGAACAAATACAAAGGTTTTTGCACGGTTTTTATGATATTTTTATACATTTTAAGCCCGATTTAAGCAATGAGATCGTGTATAGTTGTGGTCTCATCAATTTTCCAACATGACATTCATTACACGGAGCAACCGAAGTTTTATGTAAAAGAGGAAGACAAAATTTTGATAACATAGAATTTAAAAGCTGTGAATGAGGGTGACCAAGCCGTTGATGTAGAGCATGTACGGTTGTGAAGACACTTCTTGGAACAGGTTGATACAACTAGAGATCAATGGAGTAGAGTCCGTGTTTACTTGGACCCGTGAGGAGGGTAGTGCCTGAATTCTCGTCCTTCGTCGCATAACAGGTATCATGAAATTCAAAGAAAACATTATTATCATGAAAAAATTGTTGAACAGAAAGTAGACGTTGTTTGATTTGTAGAACATAAAGAATATTAGTTAAAGAAAGAGTTTTGTTTGGAGAGTGAATTTGAGTGGTACCAATGTGTAAAATGGGTAAAACCTTACCATTGCCAACATGAAGAAAATCTTCACCATAGTATGGTTCAGTAGTGCCAATGCTAGAAGATTCTGGTGCTACATAGTTATTGGAAGTTGTGTCGAGAAGCCAAGTCGAAGATTGTGACCGATAATCAGCATGATTAGCCAAAAGTTGTTGCCTATTTCGGAAGGTAACAGGGTCATGGTTGGGAAAATCTGATGAATGTTACCAATGCCGCGTCGGTTGCATGTTCCATAAACAGTAATCTGATTAAATGCCTAGTTAAACTGTCCTCCGTTGGTTCGATTATTTTGACCACGCCCACGATTGTTGGTGTTGCGACCATGGCCACAGCTATTTTGGGAATAAGAAGTGTTGAAGGCTTGTGCATGTTGGGTAATTGGTTGTAGATTGAAGCCAAGTTGTGAGGAAAGTTGGGTAAGAGCTTGCATTGGATCCTATTGAGAAGATATTATTTGAGAAGATGCTGAAGAAGTTTGAGTAGTAAAGGCCTGTGGTGTAGGAATATCATTTGGAACAGCTTGTTTGATCATGCAATCATGATCCGAGAGGAGTCCTTGTAACTCGTGGAAGGCTGTAGGAGCTTGTCTAGCAAGAAGGGTAGATTTCAACCCATTACAGTCTTCACGAAGACCTGCAATTACAAGCATGACAAGATCTTTTTCTTTAAATGCTTCACCAATATTGGCTAAGGCATATGCGTACTCTTTTGCTCGATTGAGATATGCATCTGATGTTTCGTCTCCCTTCATCTGAAGCTTCAATAATTGGTTTTTCAGAGTATATTCCCTAGAAGACGTGTGTGGAGCATATGCACGTTCTAAGGAAAGCCTTACCTCGCGAGATGTTAGGACCTATGTAATAGGTGGTTTGTAATAGGTGAATTAGGAGGTATGTAGTTCCTCCTGGTCCTAGTAGTAGTAAGAGTAACATGTGCTCCTAGTCTGGTAGTAAAGTCCAACAATAGTATTTGTAGTAGTTTATTAGGATATGCATGAGATACCTTAGGAAAGGATATGCATATCAACTGTTACACGTTTTGTGTTTAATGTAGTTTAGGGTTTCCTTGTAGTATAAAAGGAACCCATTGGCAGAAGGGTTAGACACACCTTCACTAGTTTCATTTTCATATCAATATAGTAGAAATCCTTAGAAAGGATCATGTTATTTATCTAGTTATTGTGTTTCTTCTTGTTCTTAGTGTTTGTATTCCGCACAAATACTTTGTGTTCATTAGAGTCTCTCTGTGAATAGACTTGTGATTACAGAAGTCGTTCACCATCCTTAACAGGCTGAAAGATCTACAACTAAAGGACCCAACAAGTGGTATCAGAGCCTGGGAGAGTCTCTGTCCAAGAAGAACCATTTTCTTTCCAAAAATTATTTATGTTTGTCTAAAACTCACTAAATCATGTCTGCTTCTAGTTCAACTAACAAAGGACAACCAAGCACCAATACAACACAGCAAACACAGCAAATTGTTGCTACTGTCTCCAACACAAATGGGAAATTCCCACACCTGAAGAAAGATGAATATGATAGTTGGGCCATGAAGATGGAATGCTGGATCACCAACACTGATCTGGCATTATGGAAGATTGTTCGGAGTGGAAATAACAAGAAGAGTACTGGAAGAGACAAGAATGGTAATATCACCATTCTAGATCCTAAAACGCATGAAGAAATCACAGTTGTTTAAAAAGAAATCAAAGCAAAAACTATTTTGCTTCAGTTTCTTCCTGATGATCATATGGGTGATTTTTATCACCTAGATGATGCAAGAGAAACATGGAATGCCAACAAGGCAAAGTTTGGAGGAAATGAGGAATCCAAGAAGATGAGAAGATCTATGCTAAGAGATGAATTCACATAATTCAAGATCTCTGAGTCAGAAGGCCTTCATCAAGGATATGACAGGTTTCAAAATATTCTTAGCCAATTGAATCAACTTAAGTCAAAACCAGAAAATGAAGACATCAATGCTAGGTTTCTTAGAGCTTGCCTCATTCATGAAACCAGGTAGTCATCTCTCTCAAAGCAAAAGGAGGTCTTGAGTATCTTTCTTTTGATGACTTATTTTACAAACTCAAAACTTTTGAGTCTCATATGAGAGGATACCCAAGTGATTCCTACTCCACTCCTGCTAATTCTGCTTTTGTGAGCTCCATGGGCTCCAGTCCAATCCCTTATATAAGTAGCCCAAGCTATACTCCTACTTCTGACTCAAAGGTCAAGACCAGTAGCATGATTGAAACTGTTCTTCATTCCTTTGTTGTTGATGTTGATCCACAACAACAACTAGCATTTGATGACTTCAAACAGGTTGATAAGCTTGACTTGGATGAGATGGACCTCAAGTGGAAGATGGCTATGCTTACTCTCCGAGTTCACAAGTTTGAGAAGAAGGCTAGTAGAAAATTTAGCTACAACCCAAAAGAGCCAGCCAGGTTTGATAGGAGCAAAGTCAAATGCTACAACTATAATCAGCAAGGACATTTTGCTAGAGAGTGCTCTAGTAGAAATGACCAGGAGAAAAATAGGCATTCAGCTTTAAAGGTTCAAGAGCTTAAGGAGGAGAAGAAAGCTTTGGTATCCGTTGATACCATGGTAAATTGGAATGATCATGAGACTCCAACTTTGTACACAGTTGAGTCTGCTACTGATGTGTTTGCTATGATTGCTGGTCACATATCCAAGGCAGAGGAAGCAGAGAAATTTGCTTTGATGGGAATCTCTCCTTAGGTACAAAATTGTCCTATTGGTTTTGATGATAAATATTATGACCTCTTAACAAAATGCAATGAACTAAATGCTCAAAATGACAAATATTTTTTTCAAGTTAAAGGTTACCAGAGTTCTCTCAAAACCTTAGAACAGCAAAAGAAGTGGTTACAAAATGCTCAACTTGAGTATGAGGATAGGATTAGGGTATTGAGTATTGACTTAGAAAATACATCTAACTTGCTTAAGTATACTGAAAAACTTAATGCTAAAAGCATTCAGTCAAAACAAGAAATGCAAATGAAATTAGATGCTACCTTATTGCAGTTTGATAAATGGAAAAAAGCACCCAAAAATCTTTCCAAGCTAATAGATAGCAGTATGTCTGGAAGAACAAAGAGAGGGTTGGGTTTTGACAACTATATAGGACCAGATGATGTTTTTTACTTATCTTTTTCTAGTGTCTTTGATCCTGACAAGGAGGAGGAGGGAAACCTAGCTACAATAGGTTTAAACCAGCTGTAGCAATGCATGTTGTTCCTCCACCTCTTACAGGAACATTTATGCCTACATCAATGCATAAAGACTTGGATGTATCACAGATGCATAAGTCTCCTAAAAGTTCTGCTAATACTAATGACTTTGTCTCTTGTACTTTTAGTGACAAGGCCAGTGACTATGCATCGTGTGGTTCAAGTGAAGAGTCAAGTCCCTCGTGTCCAAAGCCAAATGACACTGTTGCTTCTAGTAATAGGGTGAGTGATGAGAGAGTTTCTACTACATCTACTTCCATTGTTTTTTATTCTAGTCTTATGTCTTCTAGGAATGTTGTTTCTCCTATAATTGTTTGTAATAAGAATAGTAGTACAAAACATTGTCATTTGAATAAAAGGTTTTTTTAAACATGCTTTGTTTGTGGTAGTAGATTTCATTTGATTAAAGATTGTGATTTCTATGATCAAAGGCCTACTGGTCCTCTCTCGTATGGTACTCCTAGTCCACCAGTAGTTGATTCTACTGGTGAGGGTTTCACCTCTAGAAGGCTAATCCTATGTGCTCCATCTTTTCCTTCTACTAGGAGGAACTCTCCTTCAGCTTCTGCTACTTGGAGAAGCAATCCAAGTACCACCAACAGACCAACCATCAATTATTTTCAAATTTTTTATAAGTCTGTTAAGAATTATACTACTAATACAGACCAAATGTATTTGGGTTGGGATATTTGGGTTCTGTTGTTAAGCCCTCGGCAGGTTGTTCTTGGTCACAAAATAGATCCCATATGGTGCCCAGGAAACCCTAGAACAACAGTGGATCTCATCAATCTCCATGGGTATCTTATAATGATCCATAAGGCAGACTCAAGCCACGAATGGTTTGGGTCCCCTTAAGACACTAACTGTTACATACTTTTCTGTTGTTGTAGATTAATCCATACCATGATCCATCTCTTGTAACAGTAGATAGTGGTTGCTCTAGGATCATGACAGGGAACAAAGGACTTTTGACTAATTTTGTACCATTTCAAGGCGAGAAAGTGTACTTTGGTGGTGGTGAAGGGCGTATATTTGGAAAAGGAACCATTCAGACACCTAACCTTAATTTTGAGCAGGTATACTATGTGGAGGCACTTCAACACTTTAACGTGATCTCTTCTTATATATGTGACAAGAAGCAGCTTGTCCTCTTCACGGACGCTGATTGCCTAGTGTTGTCCAAAGACTTTAAACTCCCGCATGACTCTCAAGTACTACTCAAAATTCCAAGAATACATAATATATATAGCATCAAGTTGAATGAAGTAAATCCTACTGGCCAACTAGCTTGCTTGGTTGCCAAAACATTAGAAGATGAAGCCACAAAATGGCATAGAAGGATGGGGCATGTAAATTTCAAGACCATACACAAGCTGGAAAATATGAACCTGGTCTCTGGTCTACCTCCCAAAACCTTCAAGAATGACATCAATTGCCTTGCTTGCAGCAAAGGCAAACAACACAAAGCATCCTTCAAAGCCATTACTGCTCTCAGTCTGATAACTGAACCTTTGCAGCTACTTCATATGGATCTATTTGGTCCTACCTCCATCAGAAGCATTGATCATAAACACTACTGCCTAGTAGTAACTGATGGTTATAGCTGATTTTCTTGGGTTTTCTTTCTGGCTGCTAAAAATGAGACCTACCCCATTCTCAAAGACTTTTTGCCTTAATTGAAAATCAAATATCATAGAAGGTAAAAGGTATTAGATGTGACAATGGCACTGAGTTCAAGAATGCAGACCTCATAGCACTTTGCAATTCCAAAGGTATCAAAAGAGACTACAGTGTTGCGAGGACTCCTCAACAAAATGGTGTTGCTGAAAGGAAAAACAGGACTCTTATAGAAGCAGCAAGAACCATGCTTGCTGATTCCAAGCTTCCGACTATGTTTTGGACAGAAGCGGTCAACACATCGTGTTATGTGTTGAATAGGGTCTCTATTACCAATCCAGATAAGAAGACTCCCTATGAGCTACTCATAGCCAAAGTCCCAAGCATTACTTATTTGAAACCTTTGGGTTGTCCTGTCACCATTCTCAATACTAGTGACTATTTGGGGAAATTTGATGGCAAGGCGGATGAAGGCTTCATTATGGGTTATTCAGCACACTCTATAGCCTATAGAGTCTACAATCTCACTACCAAACGTGTCATTGAAACTATCAACCTACGGTACTTTGAGAAGAAGACTAACATTCAAGGCAAAGGTCCTGAATGGTATTTTGATCTTGATTATCTCAGCAATACTTTGGGATATTTTCGTTTCAAAACTAACCAACATGTAGGTCCACAAGAATTTGTTTCTTCTAATGTAGGTACTACTTCTAGCCTTTCAGACTCAAAAGAGGATGATGACATTTTTGTTATCCCATCCTATTCTACAACAGTCGCTCCTGACACCTCTGCTACTCCTGCTGGTGCTACTTCACCAGACATTACTGACTCACAAGGACCTCTTGATACACTACTCAAGCAACAACAAGATGCTACTACTATAGCAAATCAAGGAGGCTTTGATTTTCCTATGGATACTCTTGCTGTACCAGCTACTCCTAGTGAGCCTATTGTTACTCCTGGTGCAAGTTCAACTCCTATTGGAAGTCCTATTAGTGATCCAACTTCCACAACTAGGTTCTCTGGTCCTTCTGACCTAGGAAACTATAATAAGAAGTCTATTACTAAGCTGGATGATATTCATAAGCAACCAATAACAGGCATTTTCGAATCTACTTCATATGATGATGGCATTGTTGGGGATCTTAACAACTTGGCACCAGAAGTAGAAGTAGCCCCTACTACTATTCAGCAGATCCATAAAGTGCATCCTACATCTCAGATCATAGGAGATCCTGGTTCTACTGTCAAGACTCGCGGCATGCATAAGAAAAAAACTTCTGGTCATCATGCTCTTGTGAGATACATTGAATACCAAAAGCGTAATAACCACACAGATTTTCTTCATTGTGTGTTTGCTTGTTTTCTGTTACAGGTGGAACCTAGGTCTGTCTCACATGATCTTGAGGATCAAAGTTGGGTAGAAGCTATGCAGGAGAAAATGCAACAATTCTTGTTTCAGAATGTTTGGATCCTAGTTGATTTGTCAGATGGAAAGACAGTAATTGGTACCAAATGGATTCTCAAAAACAAGAAAGATGCTAGGGGTATTGGTACGGAATAAAGCAAGACTATTAGCACAGGGTCACACTCAGCTTGAAGGAATTGATAATGTTGAATTTTTTGCTCCTGTTGCACGCATAGAGGCCATTTGAATATTTTTGGCTTTTGCTTCATATATTGGCTTTACCGTGTTTCAAATGGATGTCAAGAGTGCATTCTTGTATGGCAAGATTGAAGAAGAAGTATATGTCACTCATCGTAAGGGATTTGTGGATCCTCTTCATCCTAAGAAGGTCTACAAGGTTGTCAAAGCTCTTTATGGTCTTCATCAAGCTCCTAGAGCATGGTATGAGCGTCTCTCTACTTTGTTGTTGAAACATGGCTACAGAAGAGGCACCATTGACAAAACATTATTTCTTAAGAAGAATGCCAAAAATATCATCCTGGTTCAGGTGTATGTGGATGATATCATCTTTGGTTCTACCAAGAAGGAATGGTGTGATGACTTTGAACAGCTGATGAAAGGTGAGTTTCAAATGAATGCCATGGGAGAACTAACATTTTTCCTTGGACTCCAAGTCAAGCAGCAGCAGGACGGTATCTTCATTAGTCAAGATAAATATGTTCATGACATTATTCAGAAATTTGATGTGGAACCTCTTAAACCAGCAGCAACACCTTATGAGGTAACTAAAGTCAAAATCAAGAATGAGCCGGATCCTCCTGTTAATGTTCATTTGTACAGGTCTATGATAGGATCACTCATGTATTTGACTGCTTCACGCCCCGACATTATGTTTTCTGTTAGTGCTTGTTCTAGACATCAGGTGGCACCTACCATATCAAATTCGAATGCAGTCAAGAAAATCTTCAAGTATATTAAGGCACAACCCAAGCTAGGCTTATGGTATCCAAGGGAATCCCCTTTTGTTCTTGAAGCCTATAGTGATAGCGGTTATGCAGGTGTTAATAATGATAGAAAGTCAACTACTCGTGGTTGTCAGTTTTTGGGACGCATGCTTATTTCATGGAAATGTAAGAAACAAACCATAGTAGCTACTTCCTCAACAGAAGTTGAATATGTAGCTGCTGCTAGTTGTTGTGGACAAATCTTGTTGATACAAAATCAAATGCTAGACTATGGGTTCAATTTTATGAACACCAAAATCTTCATTGACAATCAAAGCACTATCTGCATTGTAAAGAATCTTGTGTTTCATCAAAGAACCAATCATATAGAGATACAGTACCATTTTATACGGGATGCGAATGAAAAGAAGTTGATACAGGTTCTCAAGGTACATACAGATGATAATGTTGCTGATTTGTTGACTAAAGCATTTGATGGACCATGGTTTAACCACCTGGTGGTTCACATTGGAATGGTCAATCCTTAAGGTCTAGGATTGAGGGGAGGCTTTTTGTACATGTATGCTTGTACATTCTTACTTCTGGTAGCTTCTTTCGCCATTTTTCATGGGTTTTTGATGTGTGTGTTACTCCTGGTGGAAGGAATTGGTTACTCCTAGTGGCTCTTTCTTGCTCCTGGTGGGTCAATAGTCCTCCTTATCAATTTGTGTTTGGATCCTAGTGTTTCTTCGGGTCACTGTTCATTCTATTGACTTTTGTTGACCACTCCCTGCTACTAGTGTTGACTTCTAGACGTATTGACTTTTAGTCAACATAAGTTACTTCTGGTGCGTCAATTTAATAATTCTTTTGGTAACTAGAATTGGATATTAATGGATTAAAAGGCAAGTGGTTACTCCCATTAATGACTTCACATGGAAAGGGCAACCCCCATAATTAGGGGTCAATGAACAGTTTCACTCAACATTATTTATGGTTAATGGGTTCATTTGACTCAATTATCAAACTTAAATACACACACACACGCTCCTACCCTCAACCATCTTCCTGTATTTTTTTACCAATCTTCATCAATCATCCATGGTTGCACTACAATACAAGTCTGATCACAACAAGGTAGCCTACCTCGGCGAGGGCCCACAGAGAGAGGTTTTAGTGGACATATTGAAGTTCATTGAGGCATCTCATATCAGGTATGCTCTAACTATATGCCCCACTGTTTATGACTCAGTCATACGATAGTTTTGGGCCACTGCTACTAGAGAGGTTTTGGGTCACCCATTGGAGATTCATGCCACCATTGATGGTCGTTCATATGTGGTGACTGAAGCCTCCATTATGTCTGCCTTGCATCTTCAAGATGCTGATGGCATTATTGATCTCTCTAATGACGAAGTCTTGGATAGGATGGCTGCTATTGGGTATCACCATGAGGGTAGATTCAATTTTCAGAAAAGTCGTTTTTCACCCCAATGGAAGCTTCTCATTCATTTCTTGATTCATTATTTGAGTCCCAAAGCTGGGAGTTGGGATGCATTTCCTATCTCCCTTGCTACTGGTTTGATTTGTCTGGCCCAAGGTCGTAGATTTAACTTCTCTCGTGATATTCTGGATGGTATGGTAGGAAATCTTGGTGGTTTGTGTAAAACCCGCATGCTTTTACCATGAACAGTACATTAATATTCGTACGTACAAGATTTAAACTTTCCTTAAACAACATGAACACGTATCACGAATGTTAATTACAAGAATTACGTACGTGTTATTAAACGATAAGTATTAAATACGTGTTAGTACACGATAATTACTAACAATAATAATTATAATCACGAACATAAAATCATGAACATGAAATCACGAACTGATAACTATGTACTTACGTAATTATTAATACGACGAATGTCGTTACGTACAAGTAATTATAATAACAGGAATAATTAATAATTACGTAGCACGTAAACACGAACATTTAACACGATTATTATTATTACATATATTTATTTAAACACGACAAGTATTACGTAAATTAATATTACGTATAACATGTGAAGTTATTACAAGATAATTCACGACATAAGAATACACGAACCCGAGTACGTATTTAAGCGCGTATTTTAAACAAACGTTTAAGTGTGGGCTTTGGGCTGGCTGTTAGACAAGGGAAAGAAGAGGAGAGTGGGCCAAGGCCCATGGGGTTGCTTGTAAAAACAAATAGACGGGGGGGTTCATATTTGTGTTTAGACAACATTCAAACCCTAAAAACACAAACAACGACTCTTTTGTTTTCTTCTGCCTCCAGCCGTCATCTTTTTCTTTTGCCAACGATCCAAAACCAAGAACCAATGATACCGAGGGCTTTGATTCAAGAAAAACATGGAGTTGCATTCGTTTGATTTCGTAAACTCTAACATGAAAACAAGGTAACCCTAATCTCGTTTCTTCTAGATACTTTTTGGTTAAATTGATCAAGAACCGTGGGGTTAAAAATAAAAGAATGTTAGATCGAGGGATTAATAAGGGGGTGTCGTTTGGGGTGTTGTTGCGTTTGTTTGGCCACAAACCAAGACCTTATATGGTCTCGATGATGATTTTGCACCACCAGCCGCAACCCTAAAAAGGGGTGTTGTCTTGGTTTTGTTCTGGCAGTGGGAACGGTAGTCGAGCAGGGGGAAACCACTGGCTACGGCCAGTGGTGAGTTTGTACTAGCAGTGGGAACCGAGACCCTAGTGGTCTCAGTGGGAAGTTATTACAAGCAGGGTAACCGGCTACTGCCGGCGGCAGCAACAGAACTGCCAGGGGTAACTGGCGGCTAAGGGGGTGTTTGGATTTTGATTTTGACAGAATTAAGGGTGCGTTTGGTTGGCAGTTTAAGGGAAAATAAGGGGTTGTTTGTTCGGCTTAAAAAATAAAACACGGGTTTAGCCACGGAAATCTTTTATTTTAGTCACGTTTTATTCAAGCTAAAGTATTGTTCTTTTACAGTGACATTTTACAAGTTATATTATTTTAGCATGGAATTTAAATTAATTAAACCATGGCTATTAATAAATTTAATTTAACATGACTTAGGTTATTATTATTTAGACAAGAATGCATGTTTAACCTAAGTATTTGATTTATTTAAATTAGACTATAGTATTAATTAAATATTCAAACATGACATATAATTAATTAATTAACATGGACTTAGGTTTATTATTATTAGTTAATAATACATGATTTTTACCTAAGTATTTATTTATGTAATTTAGACTATAGTATTAATTAATTATTTTAACATGGACAATAATTAATTAATAATCATGACTTAGGTTATAATTGATAAATATTAATACATGTTTTAACCTAAGTATTTTATACACTTTAATTTAATTAAATCATGTTTATATTTAATTAAATCTTATAATATATAGTTTATTTAATTTACAAGTATTAATTAATAAACTATACTATTTAATCACATGACTTAGAATATTAATCAGTAAAACTTAAGCTTATCCTTTTTAGCCTAATAATCCAGCTTATTTCTATTTTTGGAAACTTTCTATTTTTTTGGAAACTTTCTATTTTAAGAAACCTATTATTTTTAGAAAGTTACTTATTATTATACAACAAGAATAATAATACAAGTAATATTTAATCAAAATATCCAGAATACATGATAAACATAACATACGTTAAAATCAGTAAAACATGACATGAACATATAAAACAAGCTAAGACATGATATAAACCTAGTTATGTACTCAGTAATCAGAATACTTATACACGTATATTATCTATGTAGCATTAGTGAGTTCGAAATAGGACTCTCTTTCGTTCGTCTTCTTCGTTCACTGGACACAAGGTACGGATTCTCCGTCCTTTCAGTATGGACATTCTTCCTTATTAGGATTTCTCGTATGCAGCCAACTGTTTTCTCCAGTATATGTTTTATATGTTTTTGAATTGCTTATGTTTAATTAGAATACCTAAAGCCATATACATGCATGAACATTTTGACCTAGTTATGGAGGTACCATAACCATAACACTGGAGGTACTAATGTTATGACTTCACCACGACGGAGTGATAGCTCGTGGCGTCCCTTTCAGCTTTTGGCCATATTATTATCAAGTGGGGCATATGGGTGCATCCTAGTTTACATGTTTTTAGCAGATTATTCAGTGTGAATGTGGTGTGTGCCTTGCATCCTTCACAAGGAGCTGATCCCTCCTACCCAAAATCAGTATATTAAATTAGAGGCAACCCCTCTAATTTGCATGACGAGGTCACCCCTCCAAGTATTCATACACGTTGATATTTCATGACCTATATTGGCTAATGGTAAAGATGTTGAACAGTTTTTATAAGATAAACATAAGGCTTTTCAAACTATAAAACCAGTTTTATGAAGTTATACCAGGTTTTCCAGGACATATACATTTATGCCGCTATATGTTTTACCTACTTATATTATTCATTCCATGCTTGTATATCCGTGCACTGAGCGTTATGCTCAGCCGTTATTTTCCTTTCCATGTCCCAAAACGGCAGGTACCCAAGGATAGACTCGAGCATTTGGAGGACGTGCATAGGATGGAAGCTGCCATAGACTTCTTTTCCTTTTGCCTTATATACTTATGCTTGTTAAGTCTTTCATTCATTTCATTTACTTTATTATGTTTTGGGCTTATGTTGGGAACCGATGTTTGATTCCGGTTTACCCTATGGTCATGTATGTTTTACTACATATTACCTTGCATGCTTTGATGACACGCCATAATTACGCGTAGCGGTCCACTTACTAAAGTGGGGTGTTACAATTATGGTATCAGAGCCAAGGCTTCGACCTGTAGGCTCTAAAACTCGACCTGTGACTAGTGGGTAGTCACTAGGAGCTTCCTAAGCCAACGCTTGTTAGTCCACGAATTGATGTTTTCAGCACATTGTTGTTTTAACCATGATGTTTCAGCACCTTGATGTTTTAACCTCGATGTTTTCATCGATATTGTTTTACTAATATGCATGGACAACCGTCATTCATATGTAGTTATATGTCATTGTTTCATGCATGACGTTCCTCGTGAACTGTGACTATGTGGACTGAACCCAATAGTTCATAACTGGTCACATAAAAAAATTTCTGATAAGTTTTGACAGATGATTTTCACTTACTTATGTTTCATGTATTATTGTTTCAGGAATTATGACTAAGTAATGGTTGGTACAGGACTGGCCATATTTAGTCGCATGTGCTTTTATCGAAACTTTTAACTTTGGGACCGACCCATAGGCATCCCCTCGCCATGTCTTTTGTTTTGGGACAGACCCATAGGCGTCCCCTCGCGCATATAAAGATTTTTATAAACTGCATCATGTATTCATGCATTGTTTTCATGCATAAAAAATTTTCTCATGATTTATAAGCATAAATTTTTTTCATGTCCCCTCATAAGTTAATATGTTTTTATGTATGTTTTCATACTATCATGGTTACCTTCAGTTTCATGCTGCTTATGCTATCATTATACACTCCTTCATGTTGGGTTGTTCCATGTTTCTTCTTGATGACTTCGTCTTCACGTGATTATGTCTTACGTCTCTTTTTTTGTTTTGCTTTCATGCAAGACACTGTTGGAACTCATTTAAATCCTGCTTTCATGATAGTCATGGTTGGTTTTCATTAATCATGCTTTCAGGAAAATCATCGTTGAAATTCGTTTAACCACACGTTAGCATTTCTTTATGCAACCAGAATGAAGTATATACTGGCATTGCCAGGTTATCATGATGGTCTTTCTAACCGTTTAATCAGTTATTACCTTTAAAATCATGTCAAATGATCGACCCTATACCGATCATTTTATGTACATTCCATGTGTACTCCGTGTATCGTATCCCATGTGCATATTCCACTTGCTGATATTCTACAAATTGTTGATGCCGCTCATAGCTTGGAGATGTTACTAAGGTTGATGTTGTTGATGTTTGGAGACGCTACGAGATGTTGATGTTGTTCACAACCTGGAGATCTTACAAGACGAAGACAAAGGCGTTAGATTAAAGCGACCAGACAAGAAGATGCTTCACCACCAGACAATTTCCATCAATCATTGTCCCAAATTCTTAGTTACATGACACACGTCATTCAGTTGTCGTTTCAGTCATATGAGGAAGACCGGTACCAGCCGGCCACTCAACTGAACAGTTACATGAATCAGAGTCATGAGAATGACCGTCATGGAACTAACAGACAAGACGATAGTAACCACTAATATGACAGCAACTATTCTAGCAATCGCAACCAAAGCTCCGGCCACGGATGTAATCAGAAATACAAAGGATCAGTAGTCCAACCGATCCGCCAATTCTGGCATAATAACCTAATATGTGTAGTTCTATTGGTTTCCCATCCGGAGACACATGTCAAGACATCAGTCAAGACACATGTCTCACGTATACTTTCTGAAGACACATGTCAAGACACCAGTCTAGACACATGTCATGCTTACATTTCCCAAGACACGAGTCAAGACACATGACGCACACCCAATTATGGAATATCCCTAAGAAATTCAGGATACCCTCCAAAGGGTATATCCATTTTGTGGTGCCATGTATTAACCCGACCACAAGAAATTCAGTACCAGCACCGGCATATCAGTGAGATCTGTCACGATTGTTCGATGATACTTCCTTTCTTGCACCTATATTTCATATATTCATGGCCATAAAGGACGCCATTCGTGTTCTCCATGTATACGAAGGTCTTTCCTTCAGCCTAATGATAAGATCCAAACTGCTAACGCATTACCTCGGACAAACGCGAGTTGAATTTATCCTAATTATGGACTACGAACAGCACACCATGCTACGATTCAAGATTTTGTACAGTAATGTTCAGGCTCCTGAATACATTCAGCTTGATTTTCCATCAGGAATTATCAATACAATTTATTTATGCTTTACAAGCACGTGCGTTGTTAGCTATGACTGCTAAAATTTTCTAGCTGTCAGTTAAGACATGACCACTGAAGTTCCTTTTACGCGTAACCAGACGATTATTCCAAAATCTTCCCATACTTTCCAGAAGAACCTTCTAGGAGAAGGATGGTAACATGAGATTATGTGCGACTACCGTCGACTTAAACAAATCACCATCCATAACCGTTATTCTCCTCCACGTATTGACAACATGTCTAATCGACTTTAGGGTGTTAAACCCTTTTTCAAGATCGGACTCATGATTATACTGCCAACAGTGACGAGTGAAAGAGCAAGACATTTCCATAACTGCTATTCGTTCATGACTCGGTCATGCTAGATTCATGATTTTGTATTAGTCTCATAAATGCTCAGCAACATTATAGACTTAATAAATTGAGTTGCCATGAACTCATAAACAAATTCATCAGTATTTTCATCGAGAACAACCTGATTTTCTCTAGGTCTAGAAAAGAGCAGGAAGACCATATTTGCACTATGTTGCAAATTTTACGACAGGAGGAATTTCACCTTGAAACTTTCCAAAATAAATTCTGCTTGATTACAGTGACACGCTAATCACGTGTATTCTCACGATTAATCTTACCATGACTCAGCTTATGCATAAAGGTGAGAACCCTACACTATGTGAGGTGTTCCAAGAAAACCTACGCTAAGAGAAGTCTAATTTCGGAGACTCGGAGTTTCGAAAACTTCTATGTATCAAGTTTCTACGAAGAAAGATACAGTTACGTTCATATCTAGGTACCTGACATACCAACAGGTTAAGATAGAACACCAACAGACTGGGATGTTTCCATCATCTGAAATTGTGAATAGAAATGGGACAAGATATCCATGGATTTTGGTTACCAGATTAACGCAAACTCAGAAGAAGCATGATGCTATCTGGGTTATTGCAAACAGTTTGATCAGGTCTGCAGAATCCTTACATCCGCAAGGATTTCAGAATCAACAGATTGATCGGACATGTTCTAGCCAAGGCTCATCCGATCACTTGGTAATCCCTCAGCTATCGGTCCAAACAAAGGTTCGCATTTGTGCTCCTTGTTCTAATTTCACGACATACTTTCACGATCACGTTCATGGCACTATTCACATTCATGATCGTATCTTGGCTTAAGATTTTATGTTCATCTTCGTTCTGGGATGTTTTGCAAGAACTGGAGAGACCAGACTCAAGTTGAGTATAACTCCCTATCCTCAAATAGACGTTTCACGTCACATTCCACGTCTCACCTTATAGTATTTGGCGTTACCGTAGTTCTATTCCATGTTTACGATATGTTTCACATGTCATGTTAATTCCATGTTCCTCATATCACGTTCACGATATGTTACACGTATCATTGACCAGATATGTTTGCTCATACTACAATCACCATATCTCCACGTATCACGTTCAAAATTTTTCAAGTATCACGTTCAAAAATTTTCACGTACTACGTTTCTATATGTCGCGCATCGTTGCTAACTATCAGTTAAGTTAGAGTGTTTTGCACGATAACGTTTCAGTTACCCTTGCACGTTAATTCTTTTTCCCTCGATAAAATTCAGGGGATCCATCTTACGTTGATAACCAGGAACTATCGTATAGTCAAATCAAGGTCACAAGACCAGGATTAACATATGTGTCAAGACTCATAGAGGAACCGTCCCGAGAGGAGGCCACTTGGAAACGGAAAAGTTCATCCGGAATTATTATCCGTTTTTCTCTTATCAATTAGATATGTCCTTTCAGTCACGTCACGTTCCATGTCCTTTCAAGACATGTCATGTTTCACGTTCCTTCTACCATGTCACCTTCGTGTCCCTTTTATCTTACATACCATCTCAGTTTGATTCGGGTATGTTACGCTTCCAGTTACGTTATCTATAATTCTGGGACGAATTATTCTTTTTAAGGGGGAAGAGTTGTAAAACCCGCATGCTTTTACCATAAACAGTACATTAATAATCGTACGTACAAGATTTAAACTTTCCTTAAATAACATGAACACGTATCACGAATGTTAATTACAAGAATTACGTACGTGTTATTACACGATAAGTATTAAATACGTGTTAGTACACGATAATTATTAAGAATAATAATTATAATCACGAACATAAAATCATGAACATGAAATCACGAACTGATAACTATGTACATGCGTAATTATTAATACGACGAATGTCGTTACGTACAAGTAATTATAATAACAGGAATAATTAATAATTACGTAGCACGTAAACACGAACATTTAACATGATTATTATTATTACATATATTTATTTAAACACGACAAGTATTACGTAAATTAATATTACGTATAACATGTGAAGTTATTACAAGATAATTCACGACATAAGAATACACGAACCCGAGTACATATTTAAACGCATATTTTAAACAAACATTTAAGTGTGGGCTTTGGGCTGACTGTTAGACAAGGGAAAGAAGAGGAGAGTGGGCCAAGGCCCATGGGGTTGCTTGTAAAAACAAATAGACGGGGGGGGGGGGGGGGGGGGGTCATATTTGTGTTTAGACAACATTCAAACCCTAAAAACACAAACAATGACTCTTTTGTTTTCTTCTGCCTCCAGCCGTCATCTTTTTCTTTTGCCAACGGTCTAAAACCAAGAACCAATGATACCGAGGGCTTTGATTCAAGAAAAACATGGAGTTGCATTCGTTTGATTTCGTAAACTCTAACATGAAAACAAGGTAACCCTAATCTCGTTTCTTCTAGATATTTTTCGGTTAAATTGATCAAGAACCGTGGGGTTAAGAATAAAAGAATGTTAGATCGAGGGATTAATAAGGGGTGTCGTTTGGGGTGTTGTTGCGCTTGTTTGGCCACAAACCGAGACCTTCTAGGGTCTCGGTGATGATTTTGCACCACCAGCCGCAACCCTAAAAAGGGGTGTTGGCTTGGTTTTGTTCTGGCAGTGGGAATGGTAGTCAAGCAGGGGGAAACCACTGGCTACGGCGAGTGGTGAGTTTGTACTAGCAGTGGGAACCGAGACCCTAGTGGTCTCGGTGGGAAATTATTACAAGCAGGGGTAACAGGCTACTGCCGGCGGCAGCAACAGAACTGCCAGGGGTAACTAGCGGCTAAGGGGGTGTTTGGATTTTGATTTTGACAGAATTAAGGGTGCCTTTGGTTAGCAGTTTAAGGGAAAATAAGGGGCTGTTTGGTTCGACTTAAAAATAAAACACGGGTTTAGCCACGGAAATCTTTATTTTAGTCACGTTTTATTCAAGCTAAAGTATTGTTCTTTTACAAGTGACATTTTACAAGTTATATTATTTTAGCATGGAATTTAAATTAATTAAACCATGGCTATTAGTAAATTTAATTTAACATGACTTAGGTTATTATTATTTAAACAAGAATGCATGTTTAACCTAAGTATTTGATTTATTTAAATTAGACTATAGTATTAATTAATTATTCAAACATGACATATAATTAATTATGTAACATGGACTTAGGTTTATTATTATTAGTTAATAATACATGATTTTTACCTAAGTATTTATTTATGTAATTTAGACTATAGTATTAATTAATTATTTTAACATGGACGATAATTAATTAATAATCGTGACTTAGGTTATAATTGATAAATATTAATACATGTTTTAACCTAAGCATTTTATACACTTTAATTTAATCAAATCATGTTTATATTTAATTAAATCTTATAATATATAGTTTATTTAATTTACAAGTATTAATTAATAAACTATACTATTTAATCACATGACTTAGAATATTAATCAGTAAAACTTAAGCTTATCCTTTTTAGCCTAATAATCCAGCTTATTTCTGTTTTTGGAAACTTTCTATTTTTTTGGAAACTTTCTATTTTAAGAAACCTGCTATTTTTAGAAAGTTACTTATTATTATACAACAAGAATAATAATACAAGAAATATAAGTAATATTTAATCAGAATATCCAGAATACATGATAAATACAACATAACGTTAAAATCAGTAAAACATGACATGAACATATAAAACAAGCTAAGATCATGATATAAAACCAGTTACGTACTCAGTAATCAGAATACTTATACACGTATATTATCTATGTAGCATTAGTGAGATCGAAGTAAGACTCTCTTCCGTTCGTCGTCTTCGTTCACTGGACACAAGGTACGGATTCTCCGTCCTTTCAGTATGGACATTCTTCCTTATTAGGATTTCCCGTATGCAGCCAACTGTTTTCCCCAGTATAGGTTTTATATGTTTTTGAATTTCTTATGTTTAATTAGGAATACCTAAATCCATATACATGCATGACCAGTTTCACCTAGTTATGGAGGTACCATAACCATAACACTGGAGGCACTAGTGTTATGACTTCACCACGACGGAGTGATAGCTCGTGGCGTCCCTTTCAGCTTTTGGCCATATTATTATTATCAGGTGGGGCGTATGGGTGCATCCTAGTTTACATGTTTTCAGTAGATTATTCAGTGTGAATGTGGTGTGTGCCTTGCATCCTTCACAAGGAGCTGATCCCTCTTACCCAAAATCAGTATATTAAATTAGAGGCAGCCCCTCTAATTTGCATGATGAGGTCACCCCTCCAAGTATTCATGCACATTGATATTTCATGACCTATATTTGCTAATGGTAAACATGTTGAACAGTTTTTATAAGATAAACATAAGGCTTTTCAAACTATAAAACCAGTTTTATGAAGTTATACCAGGTTTTCCATGACATATACATTTCCGCTGCTATATGTTTTACATGCTTATATTATTCATTCCATGCTTGTATATCCGTGCACTGAGCGTTATGCTCAGCCGTTAATTTCCTTTCTATGTCCCTAAACGGCAGGTACCCAAGGACAGACTCGAGCATTTGGAGGACGTGCATAGGATGGAAGTTGCCATAGACTTTTTTCCTTTTGCCTTCATATACTTATGCTTGTTAAGTCTTTCATTCATTTCATTTACTTTATTATGTTTTGGGCTTATGTTGGGACTGATGTTTGATTACGGTTTACCCTATGGTCATGTATGTTTTACTACATATTACCTTGCATGCTTTGATGACACGCCATAATTACGCGTAACGGTCCACTTACCAAAGTGGGGTGTTACAGTTTGAAAAAAAAAATTCTGATGTACCCTAGGTTTATTCAGCAGATACTCATGTGTGTTCCCAGGAATAGGAAGGAATATTTCCTAGTTAGACTCATTCCCAAAGTGTATGCTAACATGAAACTTGCTTACCTTGGTCCTGACCTTCCTCTAACTGCTGCTATGCTGGGCATTGCCCAAGAGGATCCCAATGAGGATCAACCGGCTAAAGAAGCCGAGGAGGAACCTCAATTGGTTGATGATCCCATGGAAGAGGAGGATCTTGCTACTAGGGAACCTCATGTGGAGGTTGAGGATCCTGCTCCAGAGGTGGTGGTTGAAATTTCGTCTACCTCGAAGGCTACCTCTTCTGCTTTCCCACATGTTTCTCCCTTTCTTGATTCTCCACCTCCTAGTCCTAATCACCCTTCTTTTTAGGAGCCTTCTAGCTCGTATGTGCCAGATTATCATGCTCCTAATGTTGACCAGTCATTTGCTTCTGGTCCCAATGATGCATCCCCAAAGCCAAGTTCTCTTGGTAGGGACGCTGAGGACCCGTTACTCTCACTTCTTTACTTGCTTTGGTACACATGTACTATGCCAAGATCCTATCATTAGAAGAAGATCTAAACAAGCACTGCCAGCTTACTAGGGATTTTGTGATCCCTTTGGTTGCTCGGGTAAAGACTTTGGAGAAACTATTGAAGCGGCAAAAGAAGAAGCTGGTGATGTCTAAGTCTAAGGAGGAAGAAGAAGACGGTCTTACTGTTCTGGCTAAAGACGCGTTTGCAGCCAATCCTAGTGAGGACATGCCTGCTCCTCCTAGTGCTTCTAGTGTTCCAACATCTGTTGTTGGCTCTATACCAAGGACTGCCAACCCTGGTCCTTCTACTGCTGACAAGGGGAAAGCCCCAATGACTGCTGCTCCCTCCCCTCCTAGAAAGCGAACCCGCAAGCAACTGGAGGAAGAAAGTTTGGGTGAGTAGGCTGCAAGGAGATTACATGAGGAATATGAACAAGAGGCTGCGGCTGTGGCCGAAGTTGCGGCTGCGGCTGATGATGAAGCTCTTAGGAAGCAGCGTCATGACCAAGTGAAGCACAATGCCATGTTTTGGTATAACAAAGATTGGATGGAAGTGGTCACCATCCTCACTTCAAATGTCTCTCAGTTCTCGGACATTTTGGGTGAGGGTTGAATCAAGGGAATTGTTCTCACAGGGTTGTTTCTTTGGTTCAAAGGCAAAGGGAAGATTTGGCTGCTCAACTTCGTGAAATTCGTTGTAACAGACCACTTTCCTATGTTGAACAAAAGAAGATTATGCAACAGTATGTGAAGAATCAATTCGAGGCTTATTTCACTTATGGATGGTCTATGAAGAAGGTTAAGTAGCTGTCTGATGATGAGCTTAAGGTGTTGTACAAAAAATGATACAACTGAAGCAAACAGATGTGAAAATGCCTGCTAATGCCACATATCACCCACCTGCTCCTGCTGCTACTACCCCCACTCCTAAGGTTGCCCCACCTCATCCCTCTGGTGCACATGATGAGGGTACTTCTGCTACTCTAGTTGTTGATGAGGGTACTTCTTCTGGTCCATCTAGTCCCTCTCCACATGTTGCTACATCCCCTTCATCCAATGTTGAAGCTGCTACTACCCCTGTTGTTGATCCTACTACTCCACCGGTTCCTGCATCAACCACTACACCTAATATTGATGAAGCTGCTACCACTCCTATGCTTGTTGATTTGACCATTCAGGATGATGTTCACACTTCTCCTTCTGGTGCTACTACTGCCCCTATGGTCAAGGTCAAGGAGAAACCATCTCCTTCTACAACTGCGCCTCGTCGGTCTATTCGCAAGAACAAGGCTCATCGTGGCAAGGCTGTTCCTTGGGAGAAGAGGGACCCTGCAAATTTGATTGATGCCGCTTTTGATAGCGATGATGATATCCCTCTTGGCCGTGGACGTATTATGCACTAGGAAGTTCAACCATCGCCCATTGTTGCTGGTACTTTTACTCATATGATTCGAATGAGTGACTGCCACCATAAATATTTCTCTAGGCTGCAAAGTATTTTATATTGGGTGGATCGTCAGGATCTTATGGTTCTTTATAGATTGGTTGATGTTGCTGTACTTGCGACTCCGGCTACCTGGCCTGGTTTGATCCTTTAGGGGGACTTGAAGATTATGTTGGAATGTCCTCCTGGTACTCCTAGTGTTGGGGTATGGCAGGAACAACCCCGATGGGTCATCACTAGGTGGAAGTTGTATGTTGGTTGTGTTGTGCATGTGTTGGAGTTAGAGTCTGGTGCTAGAGTGTTTATGCTTGTGGATAAGGACTATCCTCTTACCATTGCTACTATGGAGGCTATGTTGGAGTGTCACCTTCTGGTTTCAAATGCTCCTTCTGGTAATGAGTCTGCTATGGCCATAACATTGGTTGAATCGATTCAAGCACGGATTCTTGCAGACAAGGTTGCAGGATTCTGGTTAGTGTCTCTGGTATGCTTGTCCTATATTTTTTATTTCTTTTACATTCTTTTCACCAATGTGTATAGTTATTGGTGACTAACAAACTCATTTAAAAAAATCACAGAAAAATCATACTTTTATATAATATCTGCTTATACTTTTCCATTCTGGAAACTTTTCACACTTGTGATATTTGGATAGTACTTCTGGTGTTGGAATCTTTCAACGCAACAAATGGTGTTCAACTCACCATGTCTCACATACAAGAAAGAGTTGATTCACCATGAGGGTACGGCTCTGGTGTGATTATCAAATCTGTTGATGGTTGCCAGTTTACCCAAAATTGGATGGTCTTCACTCGCCTTGGTCCTAGATTGAAGAGTGGCTAGTCCAGGGGGTACGACTCTTGGTAAAGACATACATCAAATTCGTTGATAGTTGTAATGGCTTGCTCAAAGCTATAGGTTTTTCAGCTCACCGATACTTTATTGCTAAAAGTTGGCTAGTCCAGGAGGGTACGACTTCTGGTAAAGACTTTAATCAAATTCGTTGACGGCTGTGATGGTTTGCCTAAAATCATCAGGGTACTCCAACTCACCATTAATTTACGTTCTAAGAGTTGGGATGGGTTCTGGTCTCCCAGTGTGATGCTTGATTCCATCACAAAGACTAGCTAGCCCAAGAGCGAGCAGCTACTTGGTAAAGGCTTCTCAAATCTGCTCATGTTGTTGTGAAGATTCAACAGGTGCAGATATGTTCCAAGCTTTCAAGAAGCTTCTCATAGTTCTTAGTAGCAGCACCGTTTGTGTTTTTGTTGATGCTCGTTCTATTGCTGCTATGGATGTGTTGTTTCAATCCTCAATGTGTTTCTGCAAGATCTACCAAGAAACTTAAACTCAACCAGTCAAATTCAAGTTTAGGGGAGGATTGTTAGGACCAATGTAATAGGTGGTTTGTAATAGGTGAACTAGGAGGTATGTAGTTCCTCTTGGTCCTAGTAGTAGTAGGAGCAACAAGTGCTCCTAGTCTGGTAGTAAAGTCAAACAGTAGTATTTGTAGTAGTTTATTAGGATATGCATGAGATATCTTAGGATAGGATATGCACATCAAGTGTTACACGTTTTGTGTTTAATGTAGTTTAGGGTTTCCTTGTAGTATAAAAGGAACCCATTGGTAGAAGGGTTAGACACACCTTCACTAGTTTCATTTTCATATCAATATAGTAGAAATCCTTAGAAAGGATAAAGTTATTTATCTAGTTATTGTGTTTCTTCTTGTGCTTAGTGTTTGTATTCCGCACAAATATTTTGTGTTCATTAGAATCTCTCTGTTAATAGACTTGTGATTACAGAAGTCGTTCACCATCCTTAACAGGCTGAAAGATTTACAACTAAAGGACCCAACACGAGATGTAGCAGTACCTTGGATATGTGAAAAAGCCGCCTATGAGATTGTGGAGACAATCAACATCCTAACATGAGCATCATTGGAAATCCAGATCGGATAGTTAGGGCTTGGTTGTTTTGTGGAAGTCGTGTTGTCTGTGGTAGTTTGTTCGATTGCTATTGCTGGACATGGTATGGATCATTGTTTTCCAAAACCCATAGTTTGTTGGAGAAAGGGTAAAACCAAACTTGTGAGAGTTGTGAGAAGTTTTCTCGGTTGTGGTAAATGCGGCGATTAAGGCCATTGTTTAGCCGGAAAAAAAGGTGAGGTGGGCAGATTTAGGGTTGGCGGCAATTAGGGTTTGGAGGGGGCCAAATATGGCTCTGATACCAAGATAAACTTGGTAATAATGTTCTGTGTATATTACTTTGATATTGATAGGGTACATAAGTATATATAGAATACGTAGATCCTTCTAATACTAAACCATATTATGTTTGTCTAATATTGAGTGTTGAGTGATTTGTATGTGAGGTGATAAGATCCACCTGGTGGGGTTATATTTCTTTAACAAGCACGCATTTTTGGACTTGTTCGTATTGTATATTTTGATTCATTATAGCACTAAAGGGGAGGTTAGTTTAGTGCAGATCTGGTGTTTTGTTCATATTCTTGATATTGTTTACATGGTATCAGAGACAGGTTCTCTAAAATCGTGATTTTCAATATTAGTGTTTGATAACATTTGGGGATTTTGTGAATCTTGATGTTCTTGGGCCTTCTGATGGTCGATTCTTAACGGTCGTGTAACGAGTCATTGTTTGTGACGGTCAATTTATGATTGGTGAAATTAGGGTTTTGAAACCCTAATTTGATTTTTTGGGGCTTTCTTGCCTCATTAGTTCTTGGTTGTGTCCGCTGGTTGTTAAGCTCTGTAAGTCTTATCTTTTCTTGATTACCGTTGCAATTGAAGTGGATGCAAACGGGCTCAGTTAACACCTTGAACCTCCATATTGACTGGTGTGGATACCTGATCTGGCTAGCCCCAGTCCATTCAATCGTATTCCTGGTGATCTTGTGTTTGTTCTGTTGTTCTTTATACTTTTCTTGGGTTCTTGGTTTGTTTTATCTGTCTTGTGTGTCTTATTGGTGTTTATCTGCCTTCTTGATCTGTTTTATTTGTATTTTGTTATTCTTGTTGTTTATCTTTGTTTGTTATCATGTTTACTAGTGCTAGTACTGCTCTTCTGCTTATTAGTAGTTTGGTTGTTAGTAATCCTCTTCATGTTTAGAATAGTGATAATAGTAGTTTTATTTTGATTTCTTTCAAGCTTCTTGTTACTGAAAACTATAGAATTTGGTGTGGTGCTATGAAACTAGCCTTACAAGCTAGAAATAAGTCTGGTCTTGTTGATAGTACTTGTTTGAGAGAGTCTTATTCTGCTTGTGATTTCTTAACTGCCCAAAAGGATAGATGTAATGATATGGTTTTGACTTGGATTATGAATTTTGTGTCTCAAGATGTGTATATGGGTTTGGTTTATTCTGATAACTGTGCTTCTATATGGAAAGAAATAGAGGAAACTTATGATAAAGTGGATGGTTCTATGGTATATAATTTGTTACAAAAGATTAATAGTATTAAACAAGGTGGTAAATCCGTAGCAGATTATTATCGTAGGCTTAATTCTTTGTGGAGATAGTTTAACTCTCTTACTAAATTGCCTAAGTGTTCTTGTGATGTTAAATGTTTAATTTAATGATTTTGTGTGTGCTCTTTGAAGTGTTGTTCGTACTCGATTCAATTCGAATTAATCACGGTTTAGGGTGGAATTATTGGTGTTAGTCACTAAAATGGGGGAGCTTGATTATCTAAGCCTATAAATATCATAAACATAAAAGGTATTCAAAATTAAGAAGAATGTCTAACCTCGATTGCTTATCCAGAGTGAATGTTGCATAGTAGAACTTGGTGAAAATAGCTAAAAGTACTTATCTAATTTAAAATAAAGTTGAGAATGTAAATGTCGTTGAGTAAAAATAAAAGATTTAAAAGTTAAACTAAAAATTAAGATTTAAAAATAAATGACGAAAATTTAAAACTTTTAAAAGTTAATTTGAAATTTAAAACTTTATAAAAACGTAGACTTTATGAAAATTAAGCTAAGATAAAACAAGTAAAATAATACTTAAGAAAATTGGCGGGAAAAATTAAAGTTTGAAAATTAATTCGGAGAACTAAAACTGAATATAAGTCGGGAAATGAAAACCTGGATCTAATTCGGAATCCGTGTTCTTAACTCAATTCGGAATCATATGGTACATAATTCGGAATCCGTGATTGGGATGTAAGTCGGAATACTGTTTCAACAACTAATCCGGAATTCCAATCCTCAACGTGATCCGGAATCCACTTTCCACACCTAATTCGGAATCCACGTTCCGGATGTAATCCGGAATATGAGTTCTTAAGTAATTCGGAATGCTGAAGTTGTACCTAAGTCGGAATGCAGATCCTTGATATAATTCGGAATCTGAATCCCCCTCCTAGTTCGGACTGCTCCTGACCCAATCCGGAATAATCAATCCGGACACAATCCGGAATATGCAAATCCAACCTAATTCGGGAAACAATAATTTGCACTTAAGTCGGAATCCACTACTTATAACCTAATTCGGGATATGAAGTTCACACTTAAGTCGGAATGTATTGTCTTGTTTTGGAGGGAAAATAGAGAGCTAAGTCGGAATAAAGAGTTTGCTACTTAAGTCGGAATAAGAGGTTTTGACACATTTCGGGAAACTAGGGTTTTCAAAATCCGAAGTAAGCTAAAATAAGCAAAAATCAAATAAGCACTTACCAAAACTTTAACCAAATCAATTTTTAGAAAGCTAGTAAGACACAATTTAAAAACTTTTAAAAACACTAAATAATCAAATTATTTAAAATCAACTTTTTATAAAAATATCAATCTACCAAAATCAACTTAATTAAAAACTAACAAACATAAAAATTAAGCAATAAGCACAATAATCTAAAAACTTTAAACATACCAACTCAATAAGCACAATCCAATAAGCCAACCAATCACACAATCAAAAAGATGAAATCAACTACATGAATAATTAAGCAAAACAATAGATTATGATTAAGAAAGGTAGAATGAGAATTTATTAAAAAGCTTGATTATATTAAAGATTAAGATTCAAGATTACAAAAATAAGGTGAAAGATTAAAAAGCTTGAAAGAAAAGCTAGAGAGAAGAAAAATAAAAACACACTAATTACCTACTAAAATAAAATAATGACTATGACTAATGACATGTTTAGGAACTATATATAGGGGAAGGGGAAGGTGTTTGTTTCTTCCTCTTTTCTTCTTGTCTTCTCGTCTTTTAAATAACTCGTCTTTCTCGACTTTGTCTCGGGATTAGTCGAATGATAACTTGAACTCGTCTTCTATTTTTCTTCTTTTAGTAGACTTGGTTCTTCAACTTTGTTAAACTTCCGTCCTTCGACTTTTTCTTCGATAAATCTTCAGAATGGGCCTTTGACTTCCGTTCTTCTTGCACTCTTGATCTTTTGACTTTGTCTTTTGTCTTTTTCTTCGATAAAAGCCCGTGAAAGCCCGTGTTTTCTTCCTTTTTCACATTTTTGTCCTAAAGCACAATAAAAACACAAACCACGCATAATTCCGCCTTTTACGACATTAAATACACGTTTTGGTCTTGTTATTATTTGAAATAAGTGGTAAAAGGATAAGTGTTTTCACACTTATTAAATTCCCTACACTTGACCATTGCAATGCCCTCATGCAATGCATTAATTTCAAAGCACGGTTTACATTTTTCATCATAATTAACCTATCTTGGCCCTTATTAAATGCTAAATACTAAGGAAACCAAAAAGATTAGAAAATTGCAAAATGCAAGAAGGAAGAATCAAGTAAAGAGATCGAAGACTTACATTAGGGCTTTGGTCGTCATGAATGTTTATCACCCTCAAGTTTCACGTTCCCCACACCAAGCTTATAAACGAGATCATTGTTATTATAAGTTCATAAGCTAACACAAACTCATGTGGCCTAATTATTCACTTGGACTCCCTTATTCCTAGGTGTATGTCTTATATTTTATTATTGTCTTGAATGATCACGAGGATGCATTGTTTGACTTATTTCGATAGTTTATTTAGGCTGAAAATAAAGTAGGACGATTTAATCAATAGTTAGCTAAAGGACAAAATCTTTTAAGACTTCTTCTCGAGACCTCATAAAGTTCATATCTTGGCATAACTCGCTTCACGATTTAAGACCTTTCTCGGACCGATATTTGGCAGTGACTTCATACTTCAAATCTTGAGAGACGTTCTTGAATTAATGGTCTTCTCTTCATAATAGGAATTTCTTCACTTGAAGTTTTTGAGAGATTCTTCATACTTGGACCACGACTTCTTCATTTTTCTCCAATCTTTATTTGGGATTTTGATATACAACGATCCGCCTCCTTTTAGGACTGGGATCTATTTATCCTCATACCTTGCTAGGGTCTTTTCGGATAGACTTCTCCATGATCTTTAGGGGAGTATTTGCTTTTCGTTGTGTGTCTCGATCCTTCATATTGATTTTTGATAAATGATTCTTCACATCACTTTGGATCTTTAGCAACAAAATGTAGCCCTCATGCCTTGTTAGGGCCTTTTTGGACTCGCCAATCTTCGCATCCCGCTTCAATAAGTTATGCCTTGGCTATGAACTCTAATTAATACCGAGCAACTTTTAAACGATCTTGTGCTAGAAGCTAAGTAACTTTTCAAATCGTACAACCTTCCTTATTGCAATTATATTTATTAACAAGCGATGGGAGAAAAAACTCATAATCAACTCACATAAATTCATGAAAGAATACCAAACTTATAATTGACTCTATCGTCTCTCGTTCTCCATAATTTAAAATCTCAACGAATGAGACTCGTGGATGCTTATCCAATTAAATCAAAGTTTTGGGTTTTCAATTCATCTATAGGATCTTGCATTTTCTTAGACTTTTTCAAGTTTAGAATTTTCATTTTAAAGTTCCCTTGATAAACGACTTTCTAGGATCAATTATAGGAACTTGCGAAAAGTTCTTGTTCTTAACCCGTAAGAGTTAAGACTTTCGCGTTTTAAAGTTCCCTATATAAAAGCCTAGCAAAACTTGACTTAAACACGTTAAGGATACTAGCTAGAGTAAACTTAGATAAGTAAACTCGGATTAAGTCAAAAGATTCATGACGGGCCTAATATATCAAAGACATCTAAACTCATTAAAACCATTTTATTTAACTTTATTTTTCTTTTGACTTTATTTTTGAAATGAAATATATATATACGATGAAATAATAAAAGGAAAGAACATAAAAGAGATTAAATAAAGAATACTACTTGGCCAAAATAGATCAAAAATTTTGAAAAACGTCGAAAAATTCGATTTTCCGGTTAATATGAGGACAATTTCATGGAAAAGCCCACTTAACTTCGATAGAAGTCCCCCCTACACTTGATATAAACATTGTCCTCAATGTTTAAGCATGTGGGAGTAAACTCCCCTACACTTAGGACATTGTGCACGTTGTTTAAATCTTGTTAAGGAAGAGACAACTATAGTGATTTCAATGTGAACATATAAGATATGAAATATTGAATCACGACAGTTTAGGATAGAACCGGGAAGACGGGTATACGGGATCACGGGTCGTCAAATATCATCAAAAGTGCTCTTTGAAGCTTTAATCCCTGCACATCATAATAAACAAGACAACAAACCCTATGTAACTCTGCCCTACACTTATTATGAAAACAGGTAAAAGGATAGATCATCGGTTGCCTCCCGAGAAGCGCTTGTTTTTGTTAACCGAGTCACGAGCCTGACTTGACCCAGAGCTAATTCAAGGGAAACATGGTGAGGGATGGAATCATCTCATGAGAGATGTCCTCACCAAAGTACAACTTAACACGTTGGCCATTCACTTTGAATTTTGTCCCATTTTGTTGTGATAACTCAATGGTGCCATAAGGGAAAACTTTGGCGACGGTGAATGGACCAGACCAACGGCTCTTAAGCTTGCCCGAAAAGATTTTCAACCGAGAGTTAAAGAGTAAAACTTGATCACCAATTTTGAACTCTCGGTTTTTGATCTTAGAATCATGAATGAGCTTGGTTTTCTCCTTGTAGATCAATGAATTCTCATAAGCCTCATTCCTCAGTTCATTAAGTTCATTGAGTTGGATCTTCCTAAGATCACCGACTTTGTTGATATCAAAATTAGCCCATTTCAAGGCCCAATAAGCCTTATGCTCCAACTCAATGGGGAGGTGGCATGCCTTTTCGTACACAAGACGATATGGAGTGCAATCAATAGGTGTCTTATATGCGGTACGGAAAGCCCACAAAGCATCATCTAACTTATCGGCCCATGTGACACGATGCTCTCCCACAGTACGCTCTAAAATTCTCTTAATTCCACGGTTAGAAATCTCGGCTTGACCATTTGTTTGTGGATGATACGTGGTGGAAAGACAGTGATTGACACCATACTTAGCCATGACTCGAGCAAATTGATCATTGCAAAAATGAGTCCCGCGATCACTAATGATAGCACGAGGAACACCGAATCGAGCAAATAATTGTTTCAGAAAGTTCACAACCACTCTCGTATCGTTAGTAGGTAAAGCCTTTGCTTCAACCCATTTTGATACGTAGTCAACGGCTACGAGGATGTACTTGTTCCCGTTGGATGATGGAAATTGCCCCATAAAGTCGATGCCCCATACGTCAAAGATTTCACACTCTTGGATAAAATTTTGAGGCATCTCATCTTTATGTGTGATCTTGCCTTGTCGTTGGCAAGCATCACAATGCTTAACCATTTCGTGTGCATCACGATAAATGATGGGCCAATAAAATCCAGAATCGAAAACTTTCTTCGCGGTGTAATTGGGACCAAAGTGACCACCGGTTGGTCCTTTATGGCAAGCTTCTAAGATTTGTAAAGTTGCGGGCCCGTCAACACATCGACGAAGGATCAAGTCAGCACATTGTTTGAAGAGATAAGGGTCGTTCCAATAGTAAGTCTTCACATCCTTGAAGAATTTCTTCTTTTGCTAGGACGATAACCCTTCGATGAGAATTCCACCCGCCAAGTAGTTTGCAAAGTTCGCAAACCATAGGGTATCATCAAGATTGGAATTAATAGACATCAAGGCCTCAAGGGGAAAAGATTCATTAATCTCTTGATTTGGGAGCTCCCCTTAATAAGGATCCTCGAGTCTACTAAGATGATCCGTGGCTAGGTTTTCCGCTCCCTTTTTATCACGAATTTCAATTTTGAATTCTTGAAGGAGTAGAACCCAACGAAGAAGTCTTGGTTTGGAATCTTGTTTTGTTAACAAGTACTTCAACGCGGAATGATCGGTATACACAATGGTGGTGGAAAGGACAAGATAGGGGCGGAATTTTTCAAAAGCATACACTACAGCTAAAAGCTCTTTTTCGGTAGTGGTATAATGCAATTGAGCCCCCGTCATTGTCTTGCTAGCGTAATGGATTGGTTGGAAATGTTTTTTGATTCTTTGTCCCAAAACCGCTCCAATAGAAAAGTCGCTAGCATCACACATCAATTCAAAAGGTAACTCCCAATTAGGGGTAACTAAGACCGGTGCCTTAGTTAATTTATCCTTAAGAAGATTGAAAGATTCAAGACACTCGTTAGAAAAGATAAAAGGAGTATCTTCTTCCAATAGGTGGGTCATCGGGAGAGCGATCTTAGAAAAATCTTGAATGAATCGACGATAGAAGCCCGCATGACCAAGAAAACTTCTCACTCCCTTCACGGTTGAAGAAGGAGGTAATTTAGCAATCACATCGACTTTAGCACGGTCGACTTCAAGACCGGATTTGGAAATTTTATGTCCATGAACAATACCTTCTTTTACCATGAAATGGCATTTTTCCCAATTAAGAACAAGACGAGTGTCTTTATACCGTTTGAGCATACGTTCTAAATTGGCAAGGCAAGTAGAGAAAGAATCACCATAGACCGAGAAATCATCCATAAAGACTTCCATAGTTTCTTCAACCATGTCATGGAATATAGCCATCATACACCTTTGGAAAGTCCCGGGAGCATTGCATAAGCCGAAAGGCATTCTTTTGTAAGCAAATGTTCCATAAGGACAAGTGAATGTGGTTTTCTCTTGGTCTTTTGGATCGATGGGAATTTGAAAATACCCAGAGAAACCGTCCAAGAAGCAATAGTAGTCATTACCCGCTAAACGCTCGAGCATTTGATCCATGAAAGGAAGAGGAAAATGATCCTTATGAGTGGCATCATTGGGCTTGCGATAATCGATGCAAACTCGCCAACCCGTGACAAGTCGAGTAGGAATCAACTCGTTGTTTTCATTGGGAACAACGGTTATTCCGCCTTTCCTAGGCACACAATGGACGGGACTAACCCATGGCCAATCCGAAATAGGGTAAATCATTCCGGCATCTAGAAGTTTGATAACTTCTTTCTTGATGATGTCATGAATTTTTGGATTAACCCTTCTTTGGCTTTGGATTGCAGGTTTAAAGTCATCTTCCATGAGAATTTTATGAGTACAAAAGTTAGGATCAATTCCGCGGATGTCGGAAATTTTCCAAGCAATTACTTTCTTATGATTTCTGAGCACATCGAGAAGTCGAGATTTTTCATCCTCTTTTAAATCCTTTGCAATGATGACGGGTAACTTCTTATTGTCTTCTAGGAAAACGTATTCAAGATGAGACGATAAATCCTTAAGCTCTAAATCTGGAGGATTGTCGATGGAAGGCGTAGTCAAATTTGGATCATCATTTATGATTTCCATCGGAGAAGGTGGAGAAATATGGTCCTCATTGAGAAGTTTCTCAATGGTACGAATGTCTTCTTCCAAATCGGTGGGAGAATCGTCATATTTTAAGTCCACATCCCCTAAGCTTGCTTCGAATTCTTTCAAAAGGAACTCACTTTCACCAAATGGAGTCAGTGAGGGAGCAATAGAGGCAACGGTCTCAACAATGGGTAGAGAAGAAAAACCACTTTTACAAGCGTCTTTGAAATGTTCTTCACAAGTCTCATCAAGTACATCAATGAAATTAACGCTCTCGTGTTTATAAGGTTTCTTAGAAAGTTTACCCATGTTGAAGACGATTTTGTCGTCACCAACTCTCATGATTAATTCGCCCGCTGCTACATCAATGAGAGTGCGACCGGTCCTCAAGAATGGACGTCCAACGATTAATGGAACACGGGGATCCATCTCGTAGTCAACGACAACAAAATCCACCGGAAAGGTGAATTTGTCGACACCGACGAAGACATCTTCGGCTATCCCCACCGGAAAAGCAACCGTACGGTTAGCTAACTACAATGTCATTCGTGTGGGGACTAGATCGGGCAAAGATAATTGTTTCCAAACACTTAAAGGCATTAAGTTGAAACTAGCACCTAGATCGGCTAGGGCCACACAATTCTCTACCCCGGGGAAGTTGCAAGGAATGGGAAAGCAAACCGGATCACCAAGTTTGGTTGGTAATTTTCTTAAGAGAACGGCGGAGCAATTCTCATTAAGTTGGTTCTGAGCAATATCAAGAAGCTTTTCCTTATCACTAAGAAGATCCTTAAACATTTTAGCATATTTGGGCATGTGAGCGAGAGCCTCGGCAAAGGAGATGTTGAAATTCAATTGTTTAAACATTTTAAGAAAGTTCGAAACTTGAATATCATACTTGTTCTTTAACTTCTCTTTCCTCAACCTTGAAGGGTAAGGTATATCGGGTTGAGAGGAAGGCTTTGGAATGGAATTCTCACTCACATCCTTGGGTGGTGGAGGGGTAGAAGTAGAAGGTGGAAGAATTGGTGAAGGAGGCTCGTTATCCTTTGTCACAATCACCGGAGTAGGTTTAGGAATCTCGGGTTCCTTATAACCTTTTCCACTTCTAGTGGTGATTGCTTTCTTCTCCCCTCTTGGATTAGCAACGGTATTACTCGGAAGAGAACCCGAAGCAGAGGGTTGACTACTTGGGAAGAAACTAGCCATCATATCCCTTAAGTCATTCGTTTGACTACTTAAAGAGTTTCGCATGTCGTTCCTAAGCTCGGCTCGAAGATCATTCCCTTGTTTCGCCATGTCACCTTTCAAGTTAATGATTTGACTCTGAAGATTCTTCACCAGCGCATCATTAGTCCTCATGTATGTTTCAACCTCTTGATTGTATGCCGTGGGTTGGTTGGGATGGGGAACTTGGTAAGCGGGTGGTTGATAAGTGGTTCGTTGATAAACTTGATTATTTCATTGAGGTGGATATGGTTTTCTTTGGGTTTGATATTGATTAGGAGCTCGAGGTTGGTTTTGATTGTTGCGATTGAAGTTGTTTTGGTTTTGAGGAGGAAAAGCGGGTGGTGAAAGAAAGTTGTTTGAACGATAACTTAGCAAATTACGGTCACCTTGAGGACGTGCTTGATAGCCTCCCGTAGAAAAGGTACCGTTAGCCGCATACACGTTTTCTGGATTGTCATGAGTAGAAGGACAATCGGTGTATGAATGAGAATCCCCGCAAATCTCACAAGAAGTTGCTACAGCTTTAGCTTGTTGAAATTGGGTCGTAGCCATGGTTAGGAGTTTTTGTTCATCTCGGCTATTTGGCGGGTAAGTTCGGTTATCTCGGGGTTTGATGAAGTAGAAGAAACATTGGCCCTCGGGTTATTCCTTGAAGATGCGGATGAATCCCAATTTTTGTGATGAGTGGTCATGTTCTCTAGAAGCTCTCTACACTCCTCGGGTCTTCTCTTCATGAATGTACCACCGGCGGCAGCATTAATCGTATCACGATCACGAAAAGTTAAACCATTGTAGAAAGTATCAATCAAAGTGACGGGGAGCATATTATGGTTCGGACAACGATCGATCAAGACATTATAACGTTCCCAAACATCGAAAAGCGACTCATTAGGTTCTTGAGTGAAACCACTGATTTGATTACGAAGACTAGTGACCATGGATGGTGGAAAGTAGCGCGACAAAATTTTTTGTGTCATTTCGTCCCATGTATGAATTGAGTTTTTGGGAAGACGATCAAACCATTTTTCGGCATGGTGGGATAAAGTGTGTGGAAAAAGATGAAGGCGAAGAAAATCCATGGAAACACTGGGCAATTTCATGCTTTGAGGGACGGTTATGAATTTATCGAGATGTTTGTTGGCATCATCATCCGGTAATCCGCGAAATGGACAAGCGTTTTAAACTTGTTGGATCATGTGATGCTTCAACGAAAATTCAGGAGTCGTGATTTGCATCGGCGCAATCGGTCCTCCACGTCCGTTCATGGTTGGTTGACAAAGCTCCTCCATCGTACAAAGATCGGGTGGAGGGACATGGTTGTTGTTGTTGTTATTATTCAAATTGGGTTGGGGTGTGTTGTTATTATTACTATGCACACCGGCCATATCTAAGTCTCTAAGAGTCTCGGGCTTAGAATAAGACAAAGATCGAGTACGCATACACTAAAATGAATTACAATATTTTTTGGTTTTTTATCTTTTTATATTCTTTTTGGATTTTTTGAAAATTTTATATTTTTTAGGAGTTTTGAAATTTTTGTGCTTGAAAATAACGTTCCCAAAAGAACGGATCCCAAAATCCAATTTTTCTCACTAAAAACCGTTAATCTTAACGAAAAGAACCGACAGCGGCGCCATTTAATTTAATGATTTTGTGTGTACTCTTTGAAGTGTTGTTCGTACTCGATTCAATTCGAATTGATCACGGTTTAGGGTGGAATTATTGGTGTTGGTCACTAAAAAGGGGGAGCTTGATTATATAAGTATATAAATATCATAAACATAAAAGCTATTCAAAATTAAGAAGAATGTCTAACCTCGATTGCTTATCCAGAGTGAATGCTGCACAGTAGAACTTGGTGAAAATAGCTAAAAGTACTTATCTAATTTAAAATAAAGTTGAGAATGTAAATGTCGTTGAGTAAAAATAAAAGCTTTAAAAGTTAAACTAAAAATTAAGATTTAAAAATAAATGACGAAAATTTAAAACTTTTAAAAGTTAATTAGAAATTTAAAACTTTATAAAAACGTAAACTTTATGAAAATTAAGCTAAGATAAAACAAGTAAAATAATACTTAAGAAAATTGGCGGGAAAAATTAAAGTTTGAAAATTAATTCGGAGAACTAAAACTGAATATAAGTCGGGAAATGAAAACCTGGATCTAATTCGGAATCTGTGTTCTTAACTCAATTCGGAATCATATGGTACATAATTCGGAATCCGTGATTGGGATGTAAGTCGGAATACTGTTTCAACAACTAATCCGGAATTTCAATCGTCAACGTGATCCGGAATCCACTTTCCACACTTAATCATTAATCCACGTTCCGGATGTAATCCGGAATATGAGTTCTTAAGTAATTCGGAATGCTAAAGTTGTACCTAAGTCGAAATGCAGATCCTTGATATAATTCGGAATCTGAATCCCCCTCCTAGTTCGGAATACCTGCTCCTGACCCAATCCGGAATAATCAATCCGGACACAATCCGGAATATGCAAATCCAACCTAATTCGGGAAAAAATAATTTGCACTTAAGTCGGAATCCACTACTTATGACCTAATTCGGGATATGAAGTTCACACTTAAGTCGGAATGTATTGTCTTGTTTTGGAGGGAAAATAGAGAGCTAAGTCGGAATAAAGAGTTTGCTACTTAAGTCAGAATAAGAGGTTTTGACACAGTTCGGGAAACTAGGGTTTTCAAAATCCGAATTAAGCTAAAATAAGCAAAAATCAAATAAGCACTTACCAAAACTTTAACCAAATCAGTTTTTAGAAAAGCTAATAAGACACAATTTAAAAACGTTTAAAAACGCTAAATAATCAAATTATTTAAAATCAACTTTTTATAAAAATATTAATCTACCAAAATCAACTTAATTAAAAACTAACAAACATAAAAATTAAGCAATAAGCACAATAATCTAAAAACTTTAAACACACCAACTCAATAAGCACAATCCAATAAACCAACCAATCACACAATCAAAAAGATGAAATCAACTACATGATTAATTAAGCAAAACAATAGAATATGATTAAGAAAGGTAGAATGAGAATTTATTAAAAATCTTGATTATATTAAAGATTAAGATTCAGGATTACAAAAATAAGGTGAAAGATTAAAAGCTTGAAAGAAAAGCTAGAGAGAAGAAAAATAAAAACACACTAATTACCTACTAAAATAAAATAATGACTATGACTAATGACATGTTTAGGAACTATATATAGGGGAAGGGGAAGGTGTTTGTTTCTTCCTCTTTTCTTCTTGTCTTCTCGTCTTTTAAATAACTCGTCTTTCTCGACTTTGTCTCAGGATTAGTCGAATGATAACTTGAACCCGTCTTCTATTTTCTTATTTTAGTAGACTTGGTTCTTCGACTTTGTTAAACTTCCGTCCTTAGACTTTTTCTTCGATAAATCTTCAGAATAGGCCTTTGACTTCCATTCTTCTTGCACTCTTGATCTTTTGACTTCGTCTTTTGTCTTTTTCTTCGATAAAAGCCCGTGAAACCCCGTGTTTTCTTCCTTTTTCACATTTTTGTCCTAAAGCACAATAAAAACACAAACCACGCATAATTCCGCCTTTTACGACATTAAATACACGTTTTGGTCTTGTTATTATTAGAAATAAGTGGTAAAAGGATAAGTGTTTTCACACTTATTAATGTTCTTGTCCTGCTAGTACCGAGTTAGTTTTACATCAGCAAGTTATGAAACTTATGTAGTTTTTATGGGTCTTGATGATTTTTATCAACCTGTTAAAAGTGCTTTGCTCACTAAGGACCCTCTTCTTGAAGTGAAAGAAGCATAAAATATTATGTCTAGAGAGGAATCACATAGAGGGATTCCTGAGTCCTCTGGTATTACTGAGTCTAAAATGAATGCATCTTCTTTTGCTGTTAAATCTTCTAATGTTAATGATAATAGAAGGAATTTTAATAGTAACATTGGAAGTGCTAATGGTTACAATAACAATGGCAATAGGGTTCCTAATCCTAATCTGAATTATAAAAATTGTGGTAAGATTGGTCACATCATTGAAAGATGTTATGAATTAGTTAGGTTTTTTCTGGGTTTTAAGAAGTTTGGTAATAATGGTTCTGGTGTGAATAAACCTAACTTCGATGCTAATATTGAAGTTAAGTATGATAAAAAAAAATTCTACTAGTTTGTCTTCTGGTTTTACTTCTAAGCAGTTGCAAATGCTGTTGTCCTTGATTAATGACAATGGGTTTGGTTCTAGTAACTTTCATGCTAATATAGCAGGTAGATTTTTTTTCTTTAATAGAAATGTCTTGTTTAATATCAATTTTAAGTTTTTTTCTTCCAACAATAAGTTCTATGTTAAAACTCTTAGTCTTGGTTAGATCATTAATTCTGGTGCTAATCAACATTTGATTGTTTCTACTATGAGTATGACAAATATGGTTGATGTGTCTAGTTTTAATATTACTTTGGGTCATCCTAATGGTACTTTGGGTGTTATCAGTCATGTTGGAAATTTGTAGTTAATTGATAATGTTGTTTTGTATGATGTTCATGATGTTTTTGGTTATTGTGTTAGTCTTTTATCTGTTAATAAGTTGATTAGAGATAGAAAGATGTTTATTGGTTTTGATAAGGAAAAATATCATATTTGGGACTTGATCGGAAATATAACCCTAGAGACTGGTAATGAATCTAGTGGTCTCTATTTGTTTGATATGTCATCTAAATGCTTTATGGGTGAGTGAGTCTAATATGATTATGAGTTTTCATGTTTGTAAATTGCTTTGGCATGCAAGACTTGGTCAAACCAATGTTTTAAAATCCGGGTGTTTAGTTGACCCGGTCTAGTGACCGGTTCACGGTTCAACCGGTTGAACTGGATCAACCCGATTTTATATATATGTATATTTTTTATATATTTAATATATAATATTATATAATCTTATAACTTGTTTTACGTCAAGTTAAATTAATGAAAAATATTTAAATTTTTTAGTTTAATATTTATAACATTATAGCAAATATATGAAAAAACAATTAATTTATATTTATAATTTGTATTAAATTATAATAAAACGATATTAGTTTGTGTTTAAAGTTATTTTTAATTTTATTTTAACTAACAATAATTACCAGTACTTAAATTTGTCTTTAAAATTTACAAATATTTATGGAAAAAAAACTTTTGAAAACATTTTTTTATAAAAAATTGTAACTCTGCCGAGTTTATCAAACACATTTTTTTTTTTTTTTTTGATATCTCACTTTTCTTTCATCCTTGTAGATCCAACTCCAAGCAACTAAATTCACAGAGTTAGAATCAAAGTAACTCACATTTGAAACGTGCACAGCATCCTCTCATGATTTGTGGGTCAAATATTAGAGGAAGGACCATTCGGCCACCACCTATATATCAACTAGGCTTCATGAGATCGTTGGTGATGGGTCGAGGTTAATGGCCCATTCTTGGTAGGTTGATTCATGGTGCAATGAACCTGTTTAGGACCATGCTTAATCATCAAGTCAATCCTCACTCTTCATATAACAATATTTTCTTCCAAACAGATAAATATATGTTTTACTGACGTGTGTTGTAGATTGATGATCACTAGGTGATCAAGGAGTAAGTACAATATACTTATAACATGAATTAAGATATTTGATACAACAAAATTGGAAGTACTATAACTACTACACATGTGTGCGGGCTCACTTGTCTTATGATATCGACAAGTCCGATAACTACTTTCGCCAGTTAGTGTATTTCCATCGATTCACTGAATAAAGGTGTTGTCCTCTAATTCAAACAAAACGTAAAAACCAACAAAAGGAAAAGGACTAAGAGAAGATATCTAATCTCGACCAACGGCTGACATGATATAACCAAAAGCTTTTACGGGTGCAAATGGTTAATACACATGTCCCAAGTTGCAATTGATATCTGCAACTGAAATAGCTTTAGCAAAAGACTGGCATTTCGTATTTAGTTTTAAAATAGCTGTATTTATGCAAAATGATATTTTGTATTTAGTTCTGAAAGAGCTTTTACTGGTGCAAATGGTTCATAGACATCATATAAGGTGCACAAAGTGCAAACTGTTCATGTTACTATTTAGGTACATAAAAGGAAAGAAAGAAAAGACATTGCTACCGATGTTTTACCCGCAATCAGTTAGGGGAAGTATCTCAAAAAGCCTGTCTAAGATAGTGGTAAACCTCATTGCATTTCAATGTAATGCTTAACTTTGTAGTTTAGGACTTTCCATTAATAGACAATAATCATGTACATAAATTACAAAAATTCTCTGCAAAAAATCTATGCAAGGTTTAGTAAATGAGGTAAAATGGGCAACTACTTGCAAGATTTGGTAATTGAGGTAAAATGGGTAAAATATTGCAGAATTTAGCATTATACTATAGTTAATTTGAAAGTACAATGAAGTAAAATGGGTACCTATTTGCAAGATTTGCTAACTGATCTGTTCATCTTTTTCCCGAAAGTTGAATATGATGGGTCGGTCATTTCTATTATTTTAGCTTTTGGGTTTATGTAATTTTACATTCGTTTTTTTACAATTGAATCTGTTTAGATATGGAGTTGATGAAGGAAAGATTTGCTAAACTATTGCTTGGTGAAGACATGTCTGGTAGTGGCAAAGGGGTTTGCTCAGCTTTAGCGGTTTCAAACGCCATTACAAATCTTTGCGGTAATTCTTACGCTGGCAAATATCATAAAACTTATTGTTGTGATCAACTGGTACTAATTTGTTGTAATGTTTCTGCAGCCACTGCATTTGGTCAGTTATGGAGATTGGAGCCGTTGCAATCTGAGAAGAAGCAAATGTGGCAAAGAGAGATGGAATGTCTTTTGTGTGTTAGTGATCATATTGTTGAATTAATACCATCATTGCAAACGTTTCCTGATGGAAGTAAGCTTGAGGTCATGACTTGTAGACCAAGATCAGATATTTTTATGAACCTCCCGGCTTTACGGAAACTAGACAACTTGCTTCTGGTTAGTTTTCGTTACTTTTACATTGATTTTTAGTTTCAATTTTACAAACTGCTAAACTGATAGTAACTATGATGGTACGGTCTACACATAGGGTGTTTGGGGTTGCTTGTTTGGATAAACCTAACAATTTATTTTAGAGTACTTAAGCACTAAGAATATTTGTTTAAGCAGATTTGGAAATGCTAAAATGGTATAGTATGATCCATCAGTTTTTACACTGATTATAATGCAGTTATTAAATCTAACACATATTTTGTTGGGTTGACAGGAAATACTAGATTGTATTTTTATTCCAGTGCTTATTTGGAAATCCTTACTTTGTATGTAGAATGGGAGAGCTTGTTTAGGTGATGTTATCTACAGTATCATTATATAACTTCAGAGCAATTCTCAGCAGAGTGTTTGTTGGATTGTCTTGATCTTTCATCTGAACATGTGGCTTTAGAGATTGCCAACCGTGTGGAGACGGCTGTTTATGTTTGCGTAAAAGGGTTCATTCCAAACCTAATTTAGCACACCCAAATAAGTCTGCAGCTAAAGCCTCGTGGGACATGGTTAAGGACCTAATGGCAGATAGCTGCAAGAGGGATTCACTAGCTGATCGGGCCAAAGTCTTTTACTTTGCCTTAAACATCGGTTTCCTGGTTTAACTCAAACCTCGTTAGACGTCAGCAAGATTCAACACAACAAGGTAACGTTTTCAAGCTGTATATAATTAGTTTCTTAGTGTTTTAGTATAGTGAAAATGGTAAAATAGGCTGTTAATTTAGGAAAAGTAATCAGACAAGGATTAACTTGAAGTCTGCAACGAATCTAATTTTGATAATTTTTGGTCATTTCTGATTATCTGCTTATTTCAATTTCTTACAGCAAATAAGCAGTTGACTATCTGATTGCTTATTCAAACTGCTTTTCTCAAATTTAAAAGTGAAAATAAACAGGTTCAGTTGTTTATTTCAAAAAGCAATGACAAGCAGTTAGAATAAGCAATCATCTACATGATTACAAATTCTAACAAGATCATTGTTTCATATAACATAATCACTTTCAAGACGCACCGCTATCATAAGCCATTTCCCAATTACTATAACAAGATTTTCTGATACTGTAGGACGTTGGAAAATCAATCTTGGAGAGCTACTCAAGAGTTTGAGAGTCTAGCCTTCAACATTGTGGCACGAATTGATGATTTACTTTATGTAGACGACTTGACAAGACAATCAGATAATATACCATCCACTACCAATGTTTACCACTCACAAGCGAGCCCAGGGACACCGTACAAATCTGCTTTCGGGACTCCAAAGTTTTCACCAGGACCCCTAGTGGCCCCTGCATCAACAGACAGAACGCCTTCATTACATGGAAGCTGCAATAAGCCTCCACGAAGGGGTTTTGGAGTCGAGCGTGCTTTGACAAGCTATCTTGCTGGTGAGACCAAGGCGACAAAAACGTCAAGGTTTCGTATAGCAAATTAGCCATAACTCGATCGACAACGCTTGGTTGTGGTTCGAGCTAAAACCGCAACCACATTTTGCAACTACATTTTGCGGTTTTTCTTTTTCTTATAAACGAATGGCCCGTTTTTGCCATGGCGTGGTTTTTGCGGTTTCACTGTGAAAGACGGTATAAATCAAACAACCAAACATTCAAACTTTAAAGCTGCAAGGCTTAGTGTAAGCAAGGTCCAGAGAAGTGAATAAAACAACAAATACAGCAAATCAATCACAGTTTAATGTCCTGTGGTTTTGGACTTTCGGTTGATCTCAAGTGAGATGTTTTATAGCACCATTAATTAACTAAAAGAAAATTTGCTAACACCAGCATGAAAGAAACGAACCAGAAGCTAATCATAACACAGAAAAATCCAGATCCAAAACAACCTAAAATATTGTTGTCGAAAAACAGAACATGTGTATTTAAAAACAAAACTAGCCAAAATGCCTGATAACTTTTAACTTGATAAGATACAGAAACGCTCGCAAAAGATTGTCTAATCATCAAACAAGCTGAAACCCATTTCATCATCAGATTCCTCAGCAGGCTCTTCCTTCTTCTCTTCAACAGCAGCTGCGGCCGGAGCAGCACCACCCGAAGAAGCAGCAGCTGGAGCAGCAACAGCAAACTTACTTGGATCCTGCAATTTTCAATACAAAATTAGTTTTCATTAAGTAAAAACATTATGCCAATCGAAAACAGAACCAAAAACAAAAGTTCCAAACTTACAGCAAGGTATTCCTTCACTTTGTCAGCCAATGGGAAAGAGTAATCGGTCTCAACAGCAATGGCCAAAGCATTCTTGTAACCGTTGATCAACATGTGAGGAGCAGCAGCAATGGTTGGGTAGTGGATAGCCAATGAAAGAGAGGTGACCATGGAAACACCCATAGCAAACTTCTCGACCAAGTCATCTTCAGTCAGGTTAAGAACCTCTGGGCTAAAGACTGAACCGTTCTCATAAACGGTCTGAACAACTAGACCGTATGAGAACGGCCTGATGCCAAGCTTGGCTAGAAGAGCAGCCTCAGAAGAACCCACCTTGTCACCCTTCTTGATGAGCTCCACAGGGGTGATAATTTCGACTGTACCCTTGTTAATCTTGGTGGGAATGTTAAGAACCTGATTTGATAAAAGAAAAAGTGTAAATTAATATCATCTTATGGTATATATGTATTGTATAACTGAGATGAATGAATAATAGTTAGTTAACCTGGAAGAAAGAGGTCTGAGATGGATCGAGACCAGTGTTGCCTGGTGGGACAACGACATCAACTGGAGCAACCAAACCAACACGAGCAGGAGCTCCAACCTGTTAAAACAAAGCATCATTGTGAGGAGTCTTTAGCTATTAACAAAGAAAGCACAGTAATAATTTTAAACAAATTCATTGCTGTAAGTAACACTCACATAAGCAAGAAACATAATGCAACAGAATAATCAAAAAAAAATGTGCAGTTTTTGCAATATTGGCACAGAGTAGTTAATATTTTTGACATATTGCCGCATAGGCCAAAAGAATACTTGGACCAACACTTATAAAAACATGTATGAACTCGCACACAAGCGTGTATTGCATCAAAGAGGTGACAACATTTGCTTAAACCAAGGTTGTAAATATCGCTCGGCGGGGTCTCGGCGGTCGACCACCGCCAAGCGATATATCGTCTTGGCGGCGATATATCGGTTTCTCGGCGGGTGCTATAAATTATCATTATTTTATATATTTTATCATTATTTTATATATTTTTATCATTATTTTATATATTTATTTAATATAAATTTGAAATTCTCATATATTTTTATAATTTTATTAATGTTCATTAGTTTTAGTTATATATCTTGTAAAATTTACATTAAAAAATAAAAAACACAATAAAAAACAATTAAAATATCAAAAGTCAACCGATTTTTTACTGATATTTACTGATATTGACTGATATTGACTGATATTGACCGATATTTGACCAAAACGCCAAGTTGGCCGATATGCTCCATGGCGAGGCGGTGGACCACCGCCAAGCACCGATATATCGGCCGCCATGACCGATATTTACAACACTGGCTTAAACTGTTTCATATGGCCAAAGATTCTAAAAAAGAAATATAAACAATCAAATTAGCCTCATTCGTGACCGTAAAATACTTTGAAACGGCAACAAGACAACACGCTCTATATAATGAAATACATAAATCATTTAACTAAATAAACAAGATATGAAGTCCTTACCTTGTACTTAGCAACTTCCTCACTGACTTCCTTCAAGTCACCCTTGGTAAAGATCAAACCAACATTTCCCTAAGATAACAAATACAAAACACATCAGCAAACTCATTAGATACACGTAACTTATTATTACTAAAAAGCTCAATTGTCAGATACAAAAACATTGCTTACACCAAAATCTTAGAAATTCAATAAAAACATCGTTTTAATAAATAACTTGTTTCACTAACATTTACTGCATAACTATTATATTAATTTCATTACTATTAAAGGGTGTTTCTTTAAGCTTTGTATGTGGGCTTATGAGCTTATTTGATTTCCATATATATTTAAAAGCCCCAATTTCTAGCATAATAAGAGACTTAGCTTATATAAGCTTGCTACATCTAAATAAACTTATTAGGCCAGAAAATTGGGGCTAATGAAATATTATACAAAACAAATACGCTCATTAGCAAGTAAACAAGCTTAAACAAACACCCACAAATTCTATCAAAAAAACTTTTACAAATAAAAGTTGCATAAATAGACCAGTAACTACTCTAATAACAATAACAGCAAAACAAACTTATTTCAAAACATTATAACCACTTAACAAAGCTATATAATATAAAGATTTTACAATAACTAAAAGTATACATCACAAAACCAGAATATAAGAACATTTCACAATTCGAAGCACTTATCATATAAAAAAAACTTTTCTTTAAATAAATCACCAGATTTAAAAAAATAAAAGCAACAAAACAGTGAAACAAAATCACTTAAAAACATTATCACCGGATTTTATAACAAAAAAGAGAAAAAAAAATTATATAAAACATTAAACGAAATGAAGTAAAAAAGAACTTACAACAAGGAGTGGGATAAGGTTCAAGTAAGCCTCAACACCAGTCTTCTCAGAATGCATTCTGATGGATCTTTTCATCATGGTATTCTTTCCCATGAGAATAACAGAGTCACCTCTCAACCCTTGCCTAATATTCTGCAACTGGTTCGACCCAACATTGTCAGCAGCGGCAACCAACACCTGAGTGTAGGTATCCAACAAATCGCACAGCTTTGCATCGTATGAGATCTTCTTGTCAGCCTTTGATATCTTACCCATTTTTTTTATGTAAGTTGCAAAACTGCGTGTTTGATTATTAAGCAGAAACCCTAATTTCTTATGAGAAACTGAGAAAGGAGGGTTTATGGGTTATATTCATGGGATAATGGGCTTTTCTCATTTGAAAACAATTGGGCTAAATAAATGAGCCATCAAAACGTTTTAACTGTTTGGGTTTACGCCGGGGCGAGCGGAAAACCCGAAAACCCGAATAAGAAAATCAAGCCTAAACCGATTTTGAACTAACTACCAATTTAGGGCTAAGCATCGGTCCGGGACCTGACTGTGCCGGCCAAGACCGGACCATACCGAGGATCTAAATGGTCTGAAACCTCGGACCTAGACCGGACCGGAATGGTCCGGTCAGGTCCTGGTTGGTCCGGTTCGGTCATCGGTCCGGTGCGGTTCTATTAGGCATAATTCACGTGATTTTGGTAAGACCTAACCGACCGGACTGAGGACCGCATTCATCCAAAACCCCGGACCAAAATTCTTCGTTTCGGTTCGGTCCGGTCCGTTTTTCCGGTCCGGGTCGGTTTTAGGTCTGCCGTGCTCATCCCTAACTAGCATGGTGTCCGCGCAAAGCGACGATGAGTACTTAATGATGATTTTTAAAGCAAATAAATGTTACTATCTTACCTATTAAGTTTGTATTCACATTAATTTAAAATAATAAAAAAATAAAATCAAAATAAACCTGCTAAAAAAGGAAAAAAAAAGTTAATAAAATTATCGAAATTGATGTTGAATTAAATAACACCAAATTTTAAATAATATGCTGAATTTAGATTATGAAAAATTAAAGATGTTATTTTAATAGATTGTTACAAAGTTTGTTATAAAAAGTTGTTATTTTAATCTAACAACTTACTTTATATATTAAGTAAAATGTCTTAAAATTCAGTCAATCAAAAATTTATAACAAAAATCCCAAATGCTTTATAATATAATAAGATAAGATAATAACCGGACCAAGTTATAAATTTGGTCACCCGATAGAATATAGGTTTGGCAATTTGAACCAAAAACCGAATTTATCTTATCTTACATTATATATACTAGGTCTTGTGCACGCGCTCCGCTGCGGCGCTTGGTCTGGTGGATGGTTTGCGTAGTTTTGGTCCTCGCTGCAGGGCAGCAGCGTTAATATGTTGTCGATATACAGTATAAAGTTGTATTACGTTAGTTGATCACTTCTTTCATCACTTCCGTTGCTGGAGTTGCTGCATATTACATTGTAGATGAGAAAAATGGAGTTCTTAGAGTGTATGTTTCAGTGAGCCTGGTTTTTGGATGGGTAAATGTAAGTAAATTTAAAGTGTGCTTTGATTACATGTGATGGTTGTTTCGATTGGTGCATACGACGATTCAGTTGCGCTGGTGCCCGAAACGATTAGAGTAGGTTTAGTCTGCCCGGGTTGAATGTTGTTGACGTCTGTTGCATATCTTGGACATTCTTTTGTTTGGTTCCTGCATAGTTAAGTTGTTTTGGTCATAGTAGTAGAAGCATATCTAAGTTGACATCGACCGTTTCAATGTTGTTGAAACGGCAAAAGGCACGTGGGCAGTTGTAAGGAGCAAGAAACCTTGAAACAGCTCCTGGCTCAAATGTAACATTTAAAGTTTGGTTCTCCCAAATCCTGAAGCAAGTATTCCCATGTTCACGTCTCTGTGGTGTTCGGTTATAATTATACAACCGGGTTATAGCTTATTTGGTTTTCGGACTATGTTTCATAAGGTAGGTTGTTGCGGCCTATTTAGAAGGCTTTAGGCTTTTATAGGCTTCCTATGATGTAATAAATTTATATGGGCTTAAAAGTTTCAAAACTATAAGTCACAACTATATTAAATGGCTCAAGTGGTATATTAAACATACTAGAGTCTGAAAGTTAAAATCTATGGGTGTGTATTGTCACTATCTCCAAAAAAAACACCAATTCCAAAAAACATTTACATAAGTGACCCAACTGATGATGTGTGTACCAATCAGACTTGGCTAATTGGGTTTTACTTCTAATTAACCATAGTTGCAGCAATGTTAAATAAGCATAAGCTAGCGCTTTACCTAAACACCCCCTATACAAAAAGAAAAATAAAGAAAATCAAACTGATGGTTGCTGGTTGTTATCGTTTCCCCAAAGGTTTGTCTAGTTTAGTTCACTTCTGTCAACAGAACCATTAGGTTTCATCCTTATTATTCTAGCTTCATCCTGCAATAAAAAGAAAGTAAATCTCTGATAGTAGTATGGATACACTTTTCTGTTCTCGAGTTTTTTTTTAAAAGAATGAAAAGGGAAAGGAATGGAAATCATAAAATTTTTGTGTTCTCAAGTTTTTTTAGGAAGGGGGGGTAGAGGACGGGAAGGGGAAAGGAATGGAAGGCATGGGCTTTTTACGTATAAAGTTAATTCGTCCAATTTTGGGATAATCAGGAGGAAAGCATGTGATTACAACATGGGCTTTTGCTAAATTACATTTATATCCCTATTTTTATATGTACGTACTTCATCATTCTCATAACCCTAGTTCCAAAGGTGACGGCATAAAAAAAGCAGTAGTTTTGAAAGATCATCAACTATCAACAGGTAAATATTGTTATCTTAACATTTTTGTTACTTGTTTATTTTGTCTTTAGCCACTAGTATATAACGTATTTTGTGACTTTGGATTGGATTATGAATTGCAATGTTGAAGAAGTTATCATCGTACTATATATTCTTGGTGTATGAATATGATAACAATACTATAACATGTATCTAGCCATTAGTGTTTAACATCAGTTGTTATATTTATGTATTTTGGCCTATTTATGAAACCATATGATATTAAATCATGCACAAAAACCATGCGCACTCGGACCATCAATCTCAAACTAGATTCCTTGTTAACCATTATACATGTATGTAGTTGAATTACATAGACTCAGCTGTGGTTATAATATGTTTGTTCAAGTTGTCGGATTGTTGTATACAAAGTGTCAAAGAGCAGTTTATGTATACACTTTTTTTTTACAAATTCAGGTACTTGTTTTGTAAAGTTGAATGCAAAAATATTGAAAGACATTTGGTTGTTTGTACAGCTGATAGGTTCGAACCATGCACATTCTTTCCGTGTGTTATTACATAACGGTTGATAGGTCCCAACTTTTGTGTTATTAGCTGATAGGTTCCAACCATTCAAACACTTTCGTTAATTATTATTACTTATTATGAGATTATACTCATCGAATTTGTTAGCAAACTATTGCAAATATAATAATTACAATAGTAAACTGTAGAAGAACACGAGTACCTCAACAGACTGCAACTTCTAGCATAAGAAAAAAAAATTGTAATACCATTCTATAATTTCCATGATTAGTCTAAGTTTGTTTAATATCTTATAACAATTAAATCAGTGGCGGAGCCAGAAATATAGGTCACGGGGGGCAAAAAAAAATCTCAACGATAGAATATTACATGTAAAAACTTCGAACGTATTAACACTTTCAAATGAGCAACAAAATGTAGCGTACCTAACAACAGTTAAAAAGGTTGTGTATACAACTAGTAAAATAAATGTTATAACATACTAAGTAGATTAGTAGATTATCAGAAAGTTTTAGTAAATATGATATTTTTGTTCAACATTGGCCCTTAACGCTCTTTAGATAGATGATTACTTATATATAAAACTTATCATTCTAGAACCAACGTTTAAATATTTTAAAAAAGCAAATAATAAACAAATTAAATAATTATTGTAGTATCTCACATATATCTAGATATATGATGCCTCATATCACAACACGTATTCAAATAAAGTTATCATCTTCCATTACATAGTACTTCAACAGTTCAATTCCATTATTTTTAAACCAAAAAACTAAGTTTTTTGCATTAAACCAGCTTATTCCCTCGTCTCCATCATTTTGAGCATATAAAATTTCAAACAAGAACTCCACAACACTTCGTTAAACCAGTTACTTCATCTCTTTTTTCATTGTCATCCTTTACGTTTGGGGCATTTTCAATTTCCAGTTGAGGGCATCAGAAATAAAGTTCATAAAGTACCATTACTAAGACGTGATTATTTAAGAAGCCATTAGGGGCAGTTGCCCCCACTACGATCTACATGGCTCCGCCCCTGAATTAAATGCCCTTAGCTTTATCTAGTCTATTACTACAATTTTAGTTTGATAAAGTTCTTTATACATATAAAAAGTGATGTCCCAAATAGCACTTCGGTATCATTAATTACATGTAAAATGTTTGGACAAAGATGGGTCTTTTACGTCTCAACCATTACTTGACATGTACTAACAAAACGGAATAATGTTAAGTAAATATCAGACACTCAAGGAGCCAGAGAAGTTCGATAAAACACTAATACATATTCTTAATTAATCGTTGCAAGATTGTCTTACAATGATGCTTTACGAAATACAAAGTATTTATGGAGCGGGTGCTCTAGATACATAAACTACAGGTTATTACAGCATGAGTATACCCGAATCATCATTTAAGTTCACAAGCAAAATGGGTACCTACTATCCAAAAGACAACATTGCGACACTGAGTCAAGCAAGATGAGCAACAAAGGTGGTTATAATCTTACTAATAAAACCCCAAATTTCCAAGAATTCTTGCCCTTTTTGCATGCTCAAATTCTCGAAGATACCACGATGCTTTAATCCATTGACATGAAACTGCATCACTAGACTACTTGAACACACAATATCACAAAGTTCACATAAAAAAGGGTTAGCTGGAGGTCCATGTCCATGCCCAGGATCTATTTTCCTTGAATGGAAAACTTTGAGTTTGTGTAAATTTGTTTCACCATGCATTTTGAGATTGAACACATCAGCAAAGGCTATATTGCAGACGACACAAACAAACCTTGTAGAAGACCGAATACTTGTAGACGGAAGCAAGATCTGAGAGCATTGTGCATAACAGGCTTCTAGATTCCGCTTTCGTTCAACCATTGTTTGACTTTCAGAAACTGGCACCTATAAGTAAATTTAGCGATTTTGAAAAAATGTAACCATACCCGTTTTCATGGGCATCGCAGCTTCACTTATGTGCAGGAGTTGTTATTGAAATGTTGGGTTAAATATTAATGCTTTAACTACAAGTTAAATAGGATACATTGATATATACATGTATGACTGTACCCAATCAACATATAGGTCAAGAAACGACATATTCATTCATACATGCGTTATTTGGTTCATCTGATGTAGTAGATGCTCTACGCACGTTTGTTTGTGTACAATAATTCAAGATATATAATTGGGACCACTTATCATAGTAATATTAATTCTATACGCAGAGAAGTTCTCACCATGGCAGAATGCGATGCAGGTAATGTTGCCTGGAGATAGAAAATGGGGGTAAAGTAGTAATTATCTTTGGTTCTCTTTCTTTTCCTCTCAACTAAAAAAATAAACTGGAGAACATAAACTAATAACCATGTTTCTTTCCTAATATGATCCTTTCCCTTCCACTTCATGTCCCCTCCCTTTCTATTCTCTTAAAAAACAACTCGAGAACATAAAAAAAGACGCATAATCAGCAAGTATTAAATCTTACGATTTAGAAAAATCGTAAAACCGATAAATGCAAGTTCGTTCTCGAATGAGGTGTATGTGTTATGTGCCAATAATATAAAACATTGCTTGGATTAGTTACGTTTTTAGAGAGAAATATTGGACAAGTAAATGACGAGTTACGCTAAATGAAACTATGACGAAAAATTAAAACGTATGACGTAAAAACGTACAAAACGTGACGAAATTAAAATTTTAAACTAAAAATTGATTAAAAATCAAAATTAAGTCTAAAATAATATAAATATGAATAAAATATTAATAAATATATTTTAAAACTTATTATCTATTTAATATTTAATTTTAAATGCTAATTAAAGCCTTAAAATTAAATTAAATCAACAAAAAGTTCAAAGTATGATTTTATCAAATAAATATCTTACTTATATTAATTAAAAATAAAAAGTATTTTTCTAGAATTTTTAAAACTATTTTTTCTTTTTTTTACCTAAAAGTGAAAATAGAATATAAAAATGATTAAAATAAATAAATAATTTTTTTTATCTTTTCAAACTTAAATATAAGCTAAAAAATCCAAGATAAAAAAATGATAACTTAATCACTTATATAAGCTAAAAAACAAAAATACCCCAAAGTACTCTACTTTTTTGGGTACTTCTTTGTTGTCCGATAAATCACTAGACAAAGGCTCTTTGTCGTCCGAAATCGGATGACAAAGAAAAATGGGATCTCGGATGGTTTGTGCAGCAACTTGTTGTGATATTATTTTGGATGCTGTTTTGAGCCGATTTGCTTGGAGTTTTGGGAACAATAGGCACCCACACAACAATGGAGTTGTGGGGAGTCAGTAACAATCACACCAACACCAATACGATCATAAGTTACCACCAAATTCACACAAATCAGGGCAAGAACAATAAAAATACAGAAAGTATGAAGGCAGTAGGCTGTTTAGGAAGAACAATGAGCTAAAAGGCTAATTTTGACCACCGAAAACCTACAAGACTCCAATTACCAGCTAATGCACACTAAATTTACCCTATGGACTACTCAGAAACCAATAATTAAGCCATAAGACACACTTATGAACCCATAACTCCTGCTGATATAAAGGGTGGGCATAAAGTGGCATTTGGTTGATGTTTTTAGCTAACAATAGTTGTTATGTCTAATTTTTTACCACCAAAAGTTGCAAAACTTATACTACCAGATAGCTTAGACCTACGACTAACCTACTTCTAGCTAGGTGACAAAATATGTGGGCCCAATGATCACAAAACAAACCCCTTAGACCATGCTGGAACAAAAAGTAGGGGTATGTGGGCTACAAGCTCATACAGTGAACTTGTTATGCAAGTTAGACCTCCGAAAGTTTGCCAAAATCTAAATACCACATATTTAACGACTACTACTATACCTAAGCTATTGCGTAACAAGTTTCCAACACCTAAAACACAGACCTCAAACTCCTACACCTGCTAGTGCATTTGGCAGGGCAGAAAATGCCACCTGCTGGTGCACTTGACTAGGGAGTGAATTTTAGGCTTAATTTCAAGGCATTAAAAGGCTACTACTACCCAATTTAATTTAAAACAGCATTAATAAGTGTGAAAACACTTATCTTTTTACCACTTAATTATAATAATAACCAAGCCAAAACGTGTATTTTATGTCATAAATGTCGGAATTATGCGTGGTTTGGGTTTTTGTTGTGATTTAGGATCAAAATGTGAAAAGATAAGAAAACACGGGCTTTCACGGGCTTTTATCGAAGATAAAGACAAAAGACGAAGTCAAAAGAACAAGAGTGCAAAAGGAACGGAAGTCCAAGGTCTATTCTGAAGAATTATCGAAGAAAAAGTCTAAAGACGGAAGTTTAATAAAGTCGAAGAACTCAAGTCTAATTAATAAAGAAATTACAAGACAAGTTCAAATAATCCCGAGACAAAGTCGAAAAAGTCGAAGAATTTAGAAGACGCAAAGACGAGTAAAGGAAGGAAAGATCAACACTTGCTAATCTACCTATAAATACCCTCCTAATGTCACATTAGGAGGTGTTGGATATTTGATACATAGTTCTTCCACATTTCAATTTCATGTCATTTACTTAATTGTCATTTAATTTCCTTGTCTTGCACCTTAAATTTGTAAGTTCTTTAATTCTTGCTTTTACTTTTAATTGTTGAATCTTATTTTTAATCAAGTTTTTATTATTAATCTCTCATTCTACCTTTCTTGTTTTGCTTAATCTTTATGTTTATGTGCTTATTGTTATGCTTATTTGATTAATTGTTATGTTTTTATGTTTCTGATTGTGTTGGATTATTGATTTTATAGCTTATTTGTGTTTTTCTTAAATTTAATTAAGTGTTTTTAAAAGTTATTTTATAAAAAATTGTTTTTAAATATTTTTATTATTTAGTGTTTTTAAAAGTTTTTAAATTTTGGCTTATTAGCTTTTTCTTATACGTGTTTTGGTTAAGTTTTTAGATAAGTGCTTATTTGGTTTATAGCTTATTTTTTTTTAATTTTGCTTATTTACGTATCTCCCATCGGAAAAGGGTTTTGGGATTCCGATCGATATTTCGATCGGTATTCCGATAAGGTTTTGGTGTCATTCATTCCGACAGGTGATTCCGATTATCATTCCGGTAGATTTGATTTTCGTTATTCCGATAGTTACATTCCGACAGGTGATTCCGACCGTATTCCGATAGGTGTGGTAAGTTTATATTCCGATACTTTGTTAGTTATTCCGACTGATTATTCTGATAGGTGCATTCCGATCGTATTCCGACAGGATTCCGATGGTAGGTATTTATTATTTTGTTTTAGTTTTAATTTTTTAAGTTTGCATTATTTTAAGTTTTCAAATTTTACTTTTTTGTCAAGCTTTAATTTCTCGTCATTTAATTAATTTACTTTTAAAGTTTTAATTTTTGCACTATTTACTTTACCATTTACTTTAAAGTTTCGCAATTTAATTTTACTACAAACGACCAAAAGTATTTCTTTTCACTAAAAGACGACTGAGTCGCACTAATAACCAGTAATCAATTCGGATTGAGTCGAGACAATTTCAACTTAGTAATTTTTGGTTATTAAGCATAAAGTCTATCCTAACATTACCCAAAACTCAAAGTACTTGACCTGAATCCTCAAATCCAAACAGCAATTGTTGTTGGTGTAGTTTATGTAGAAAAGGGGCCAAAAATGTTTGCTCTAGTGTCCAAGTTCAAACCTAAGGACAATCTTGAAGGTTTATAAAGTTCATAACAATTATACAAAACCCTAAATAAGATCAAAGCACACATAGCGGAAGCGATTTAACAAGATCATAATTAATAACACAATTATAATTAATCGAATTAGGGTTACATACCTTTATCCTAGCGAAGATCCACAAGATCACCAATGAATCACTGTAACACCCCACTTGGATAAGTGGACCGTTACGTGTATTTATGGCGTGTCATCAAAGCATAAGGTAAATGTCCTAAAACATTAACTGACCATAAAGGAAATACCGAAATCAAACATCGGCAATCCAAACATAAGCCCAAAACATGAAAAGTAAAATACTGAAGGAAAGGACTAAACAATGTCCAAAAAAGCAGAATAATGTAAGTACATAAAGTAAAAAGTCTGGATAGCTTCCATCCAAATGCACTTGCTCTCAAAATCCTAAGAGCGTCCTGGTGTACCTGCCGTTAGAACATGAAAGGGAACTACGGCTGAGCATAACGCTCAGTGAACGGATGTAAAGCATGATAAGGAATTTCTGAAATGAAACATATGATAAGATGCTATAGCTGTAGGACTGATAAGTAAAGTTGCAGCGGAAATCCGTATATAATCTATAAAGTCTGACTTATAAATAATGAAGCTGAACTGTTATCTGTTAAATCTGTATAACATGCATTTACTGTATTTTATTTGCCAGAGCTTATATAGGTCACGTGCTATAACAACCGTGCATGAATAACTGGAGGGGTGACCTCGTCATGCTGTAGAGGAGTGACCTCTAAATAACTGTGCTGGGTGGAGGGATCAGCTCCAATGTGAAGGATGTAGAGCACACACCACATTCACCTGCTAAACTGTAAACTGTAGCCTAGGATGCATCCATACGCCCCACTAATAATACTGATAAAATGGCCAAGCTGAGCTGAGTGGGACGATGCAGGATATCACTCTCCTACATGTGAGTCACGACACTGGTGCCTCTAGTGCCGTGGTTACGGTGCCTCCGTAACTAGTACATAAACTGGTCGTGCTTGTATATAATGCTCAGACAATTTATTTAGTTATTAACATGATTACTGATAAATTTAAACATATACTGGGGAAAACATTTGGCTGAAGACGGGGAATCCTAATCATGCATAAAAAGGAAGTCCTTACTGAAAGGACGGAAAATCCGTACGATCAATCGAAACGAAAGAAACAAATAATAGTAGAGATATAGGAATATCCATACCTTCACTAATCTCGACGCCAAAACAAATTCCAGACTTATTTCTCGTCAATTATCTACATAAATTTAGTAAACAATGAATCATGCGTTTCTAATTATCTATTATTCCTTCTATATATTGTAGCCTATATAATTACTCTGATGATCAGTAATGGTATTATAATTTAACTACCATATATGTCAAACAATTCATCTATACTTTAGCCATGACTTATGTCATGCGTTTAGTAATCATACGATTGCGTTAACTAATCATTATTAGAATGAGTTTCAAAAATCATTAGTGTAATAAAACCCACGTCATTTTCTTTTTGATGACCAAAAGTCCCACTTTGTATAACATGTAGGATGTTTTTATGTAGAATTATATTTGTAAATTAATAAGGACCACATTTGTATTTAAGAATTTAAACTTTCATGTAGACGTATCTTCTTCTTCTGCCTAGATGACGCCATCATCTTCAATATAGAAACCCACTTGCTGTTACTATTACTTAAAAAAACAATGGCTATTAACCAAATTCATATTAACCCAACATGTGATTTTATCGACATGTGAATTCAGAATTTAACGCGTATATGGCTCGAGATGTTACCTTTTAATTAACGACTTCGAATTAAACTCGACACCAGCCTGACCACATGCACGACCACAATCACCAACACAAACTCGAAACACTAGTAACTCCTATCGTGAACCCAGAGCCATGACGTGGAATCATATTCGAACTGATCGAAATCAACCCGTCTGGGAACGCCAGCCACGAACGTATCCCACTAGAGCTTAACCCGAACAAAACTATATAGTTGAACTATATTTACCCGCGAACGAACCCGATCATGAACCAAACCACCTGACGTGAACCCATAGACTGTGTGAAACTTGTTGGGTTCTGCTACTTTCCTTCACACGAAGTGAAAGAGGGTCAACACGATCTGCAAATGGAACGAACCAAGTTTGCGCTAGAACAAACAGCCCAAATGGAGTCCTGCTCACGTGCACGAACAGAACTGAACAACATCAATGACGACGTGAGCCCGAACATGTGTTCTGTTTTCCGTCAATCCTTCTTGTTATGAAGGAGGTATTCTTATTTAGGAAATCTTTAAGTTATGTTTTGATAATATGTCAGAGGTATAAAAAGAACATGCGATTATATGGTACCTTTGCCAGCAGTCCAGCCGTAATAAACGGAAAAGATTTAGAAACTTGTTATTATGCCGCGTTGTATTTATCACAAACGAGTATTTTATTTTTAACATAAAGAATCATAAGATATATGTATTTCTTGCTTAGATAATGAATATAAAAGGGGCTGATCAACTTTCTTATTTTTCAACATTTAATTACGTAATATATCGTAATGTTTTCTGAAACTTAATAATTATTTTCTGAATAATTATTATCTTATAATATTTAAATAAAACTGAGCCTGCGGAATTACTGTTAATCGTTTAATTATTTTCTGTATATTAATAATACATATGTAATATTTCATGAACCTTAATAATTATTTTTCTGAATAATTATATGAATAGTTTTTAATAAATTAAAACTGTGTATTTAATATTCGAATTTTAAATACGGGTTTTACAATTCTTCCCCTCTAAAAGAATAATTCGTCCTCGAATTAAAGATACGACTATACTGGGTTTTACAATTCTTCCCTTCTAAAAAGGAAAATTCGTCCTCGAATTAAAGATAATCTGAGCTAATTGGGGTAAAAGCTGAAAATACTCATAAGCTGAAAGGCGTATACGCTGAAAGGACACATAGGCTGAAAGAACATGAAAGCTGGAAAGACATACAAGCTTAAGGATCATTTGTCCTTGATTTAGAAGATGATGCTGCTGAAAGGTATAAGCGTGACATGACTGAAGTAAACATTGAACGTGACATGGCTGAAGAGGACAAGGAACGTAACATGACTGAAAGAACTTAACTAGATTTATTGAAGGAAGAGGATGTGAGGTCCAGATGGACTCCTACATTTCAAGTGGCCTCCCGCTCGAAACGATTCCTTTAAAGGTATAAACATAATAAAAATCTTGGTCCTGATGAGCCTCTACTGATGATGCTGAATAGTTTATGGTTCCATACTTAAGATGGATTTTCTGAGTTTGATAGAATGAACAAGCTATAGCTTGTAGTATACATGAAACCGTACATACAATTATCCCGAGAAAATAACATTTATCTCTCTGAGAAAGCCGTAAGTTGTGAAACGTATATCGCGAGATGGAACACAAACCTGAACGTGGACAAAGTCATGAACACGAAAATCATGAGATATCATAAACATGAACTAAAACAGCATCACACTGTGAATGAGACGTAAACATGAAAGTGAAATAAATTTGGACATAAAGTGAACGTAAACATATGCGTGATCGTGAACCTGAATGTGAGCGTGATTTGCGAACGTGAATTTCTATCTGACATGATTGTTGATGGAATACACTGAAATCGTACGATTTACTGCTGGATTTATGCAGGTCCACTAGTGTGTAATCCTTCCGGATGAAAGAAAATGTGTAGGCTGATTACATGGTCGACAGTGACTTAGATAGTATCATACATTTTTCTGAGTCTGTGGTAAACTAATGACAATCACTATGGAATCTTGTCTCCTTTCTGTCCAGAATTTAAACTAGTAGTAATAACTCGATAGTATGACGGCGTTCTATCTTAAAACTGCTGGAATGACAGGCATTAGATATGAACATAGCTGCCTCAACGTGTTATATTGTTTCTATCCAAAATCCTGCCTGGAATTTTGGTACATTCTGGTGGAATCTAGGTGAGTAGTCGCGATTTTTTTTTGCGGACTGTCAGCAATTCCTGCGGTAGCATTCAATTGAGTTCTAGAAAATTTGTACTTCATTCATAGGCGTCGGTCGGGACCATCAGGTGATGGCCTTCACCTTCACAGGATTGTCTGAAATTTCTTTCTTCTGAAATAGGGTGGCTCAGAAATGCCACCTTGTTCATCTGGAACTCACATCTGGAAAGCTGCGTATATAATTTTCTCCTATTTGAGAATTTGCGAGGTCGTGAAAAGATGATTCTCATGTTCTTAGGAGATTAGGATGTTATCAATGAATGTACTGACGATTTTGTTTGAGAGGCCATGGAAAAATTTTATTCGTTAACTTCATACTATAGCTGGAGTATTAGGGAGCTCAGAAGTATAATGAAATTTTGGAAAGACCATAACGTGTGCAAAAGCAGTCTTGGAAACATCATGTTCTTTCTCTCACCTCTGATGGTAACATGATCGGAAATTGTTCTGAAAATGTTTAAGACATCGCAGCAGATTAGATAAGATTTCTATACGTGGAATGCAACATCGATTAAGAATGGCGATCTGGTAAATTTTTCGGTGGTCGATACATGATCTCATGATAACGGCCTTTTTCTGATAGGCAAAAACGGTACACCTCCTAGTGGTGCGTTAGGGCGAATAAAGCCTTGTTCCGGTAACTCTTGCAGCAAATGCTGCAACTCTTTTAACTCAGCTGAAGTCCTGCGATGAAGAGTTCTGAAAACAGTTTCCGTCGTTTGAGACAAGCTCGATGTTAAACTCTGTCTCGTGGTTAGGAATGAATTTCTGGAAACCTTCTGCAGTAACCTTTGGAAATCTTTGGGATAATTTGCTGATCATGAATTTAAAGAGTTTCAGAAGTAACTTTATAACTGACAGTTATAAGTCTTAGTAGCTATGGACTAAGAATTCACGCACTTAAGGCAGAAAATTTGTACTGTTTTTCTGGCCGAAATATAAAGAGTATATTTGGGATCTAGTAAGACGGATCTCGTCGTTAACTGAACTGAAACCCTTCATAATTACGGTGAGTACTGTGGATTCTTTTCTGGCTGTAAGGTAGATAATGTCTGATTTAGATAAATCTGACATATGAATAATTTAGCAAACATGGCAAATTTTGCTGAATATGTTTGTTTGTAACCTTACAGAATGAACTCTACATGTTTAATCTGAATAATACTCTAGTAGTGGTAACTGAGTTTTTAATTATCTGATTTAGGCGTGTCACGACAAAAACGGTATACTCCCTTGGAGGGTACCCTGAATTTCTGAGAGCCTGGTTTAGCAAACATACAGAGTTATGAGTTCTGACTCGTACCCTGAGAAGATATTCGTATGACGCGTACCAAGACTGGTGTCCTAATATGTGTCTTCCGAAATGATACATGAGACCTGTGTCTTAATTGTTGTTTGGACATGTATTTTAATGGTGAGTCCGAATAAGGTTAAGAATTTCTGGTAACTGCTAGGATTGGCGAACCGGCTAGACTACTGACCTTTGTATTCACGTCAGTTCCGGAGTTCTGATGGTTACTGACTGATTATTTTTAAGCACGGTGGTTGTCTTTACCACCTTGTCTGTCAGTTTCAAGACGGTCATTATTACTACCATGATTCCTGTAGCTATTCTGCTGAGTGGCCGGCTGGGTTCCGGTTCACATTCTTCTGAATGAAAGGTTAGCTGAGTGAAGTGCGACATCTAGCTAAGAAAGTGAAAGCATGGAATGGAGTGGTAGTGTCTGATGGTTGAAATTTATTCTTGTCAGAAATTTCAAATTTATAGTTTTCGTCCTTGTTCTACAGAGTCTTCATAGTATAAACAACATCATCGTCTTGAGAAATCTCCAAGGTATCAGCAACATCAGCATTTGTGAGGTCTTCCAAGTGTTAGCGGCATCAGCATCTGGCAAAATCTTCAACTCACGAGCAGCATCAGCATCTGATAGAATATCGACAAGCGGAAATGCCTGAGGTGATTAAGGATCGATTAACGGTACACATGGTGTAAGGTGCATGGGGTACACCTGAAATACTGTACGTGAAGTACACGATGAATACTATTCATGTGGTACCGCTGAAGGTTTGCTGATATGATCGATACTGGAGTAAACCGTCTGACACGGTCAACGAAAAATAATTTGATTTAACTGGTTAGCAACTGAACCGAAACAGTTAACATGATAGGCTGAAAATTTCTGCGTAGACTTAATGCTGGTTGTATAGAGGCTAAAAAGTATGACTAAACGGAGTTTCATCAACATTTAGTATAAAGACATGATTGTTAAAGACCAGAACATGATTTATCATGAAATAGTATTTTACTGTAATCCTTCTGTATCTTAGCATGAAACGTTATCATACTGTTGAAAACATAATACTTGTAAGGAAACATGAAACTAAATCATCATGTAGATGACATCAACGTGAGGGTATGAAAATTTGACTGTTACAAGGAACATAAAAAGTCAAATCAACTGAGGTGTAATATCAACTGATGTGGACGGCTATGGTTCAATCCACCGAATTCAAAGAAGAAAACATGAGACTAAGTATGGGCTATTCTGGTTCGATCCATACTGGTCAAAATTTTCTGAGAACTGTCATGTATAGAAATTTATAATCTCGGACTAAACATGGATGGCTGTAGTTCAATCCATACTTGTCAAAATTTATGAAATGTCCTGATATGACAAAGGTGAACAACTGTGGATCGGTTCACAAAACATCATTTGACTGAAAAGCATGAAATTTGACTTGAGAAATGGTGAACGTTTATGGCTGGTTCACCAAGTGATATTTGACTGAAAACATGAATCTTTCATGAGTAAGGGTAAACGCCTATGGTCGGTTTACCAATACAAAATCTAAGCGGCAAGGGTGAACGCCTACGGTCAGCTCACCAAAACGAAAATTCGCTAAAAAGTACATGCGACTAAATATGGCTAGTTATGTACCAACCTTTTTACTTAGTCAAAACTTTAAGAAAACTGACTGATAAATGAAGAAAACCGACTGATAAATGCATGAGAAACCTGAAAGATGACAACGCCAAAATTCTGGAAAGTTCCTGGTGACTACCCACTAGTTACAGGTCAAGTTTTAGAGCCTACAAGTCGAACCTATAGCTCTGATACCATAATTGTAACACCCCACTTGGATAAGTGGACCGTTACGTGTATTTATGGCGTGTCATCAAAGCATAAGGTAAATGTCCTAAAACATTAACTGACCATAAAGGAAATACCGAAATCAAACATCGGCAATCCAAACATAAGCCCAAAACATGAAAAGTAAAATACTGAAGGAAAGGACTAAACAATGTCCAAAAAAGCAGAATAATGTAAGTACATAAAGTAAGAAGTCTGGATAGCTTCCATCCAAATGCACTTGCTCTCAAAATCCTAAGAGCGTCCTGGTGTACCTGCCGTTAGAACATGAAAGGGAACTACGGCTGAGCATAACGCTCAGTGAACGGATGTAAAGCATGATAAGGAATTTCTGAAATGAAACATATGATAAGATGCTATAGCTGTAGGACTGATAAGTAAAGTTGCAGCGGAAATCCGTATATAATCTATAAAGTCTGACTTATAAATAATGAAGCTGAACTGTTATCTGTTAAATCTGTATAACATGCATTTACTGTATTTTATTTGCCAGAGCTTATATAGGTCACGTGCTGTAACAACCGTGCATGAATAACTGGAGGGGTGACCTCGTCATGCTGTAGAGGGGTGACCTCTAAATAACTGTGCTGGGTGGAGGGATCAGCTCCAATGTGAAGGATGTAGAGCACACACCACATTCACCTGCTAAACTGTAAACTGTAGCCTAGGATGCATCCATACGCCCCACTAATAATACTGATAAAATGGCCAAGCTGAGCTGAGTGGGACGATGCAGGATATCACTCTCCTGCATGTGAGTCACGACACTGGTGCCTCTAGTGCCGTGGTTACGGTGCCTCCGTAACTAGTACATAAACTGGTCGTGCTTGTATATAATGCTCAGACAATTTATTTAGTTATTAACATGATTACTGATAAATTTAAACATATACTGGGGAAAACATTTGGCTGAAGACGGGGAATCCTAATCATGCATAAAAAGGAAGTCCTTACTGAAAGGACGGAAAATCCGTACGATCAATCGAAACGAAAGAAACAAATAATAGTAGAGATATAGGAATATCCGTACCTTCACTAATCTCGACGCCAAAACAAATTCCAGACTTATTTCTCGTCAATTATCTACATAAATTTAGTAAACAATGAATCATGCGTTTCTAATTATCTATTATTCCTTCTATATATTGTAGCCTATATAATTACTCTGATGATCAGTAATGGTATTATAATTTAACTACCATATATGTCAAACAATTCATCTATACTTTAGCCATGACTTATGTCATGCGTTTAGTAATCATACGATTGCGTTAACTAATCATTATTAGAATGAGTTTCAAAAATCATTAGTGTAATAAAACCCACGTCATTTTCTTTTTGATGACCAAAAGTCCCACTTTGTATAACATGTAGGATGTTTTTATGTAGAATTATATTTGTAAATTAATAAGGACCACATTTGTATTTAAGAATTTAAACTTTCATGTAGACGTATCTTCTTCTTCTGCCTAGATGACGCCATCATCTTCAATATAGAAACCCACTTGCTGTTACTATTACTTAAAAAAAACAATGGCTATTAACCAAATTCATATTAACCCAACATGTGATTTTATCGACATGTGAATTCGGAATTTAACGCGTATATGGCTCGAGATGTTACCTTTTAATTAACGACTTCGAATTGAACTCGACACCAGCCTGACCACATGCACGACCACAATCACCAACGCAAACTCGAAACACTAGTAACTCCTATCGTGAACCCAGAGCCATGACGTGGAATCATATTCGAACTGATCGAAATCAACCCGTCTGGGAACGCCAGCCACGAACGTATCCCACTAGAGCTTAACCCGAACAAAACTATATAGTTGAACTATATTTACCCGCGAACGAACCCGATCATGAACCAAACCACCTGACGTGAACCCATAGACTGTGTGAAACTTGTTGGGTTCTGCTACTTTCCTTCACACGAAGTGAAAGAGGGTCAACACGATCTGCAAATGGAACGAACCAAGTTTGCGCTAGAACAAACAGCCCAAATGGAGTCCTGCTCACGTGCACGAACAGAACTGAACAACATCAATGACGACGTGAGCCCGAACATGTGTTCTGTTTTCCGTCAATCCTTCTTGTTATGAAGGAGGTATTCTTATTTAGGAAATCTTTAAGTTATGTTTTGATAATATGTCAGAGGTATAAAAAGAACATGCGATTATATGGTACCTTTGCCAGCAGTCCAGCCGTAATAAACGGAAAAGATTTAGAAATTTGTTATTATGCCGCGTTGTATTTATCACAAACGAGTATTTTATTTTTAACATAAAGAATCATAAGATATATGTATTTCTTGCTTAGATAATGAATATAAAAGGGGCTGATCAACTTTCTTATTTTTCAACATTTAATTACGTAATATATCGTAATGTTTTCTGAAACTTAATAATTATTTTCTGAATAATTATTATCTTATAATATTTAAATAAAACTGAGCCTGCGGAATTACTGTTAATCGTTTAATTATTTTATGTATATTAATAATACATATGTAATATTTCATGAACCTTAATAATTATTTTTCTGAATAATTATATGAATAGTTTTTAATAAATTAAAACTGTGTATTTAATATTCGAATTTTAAATACGGGTTTTACAATCACCAATTAGGGTTTATGATGAACACTACCAAGATATAGTCTAAAGTAAGACTATATTACGTTCTTGTACACACGTAATACAACGAGCTAACCGTGATTCTAGCACGTGTAAACCGAGCTTTTATGCTTGTGGAATATCTACCCAACAACCCTAGAGAGGGGCTAGGACTAGATTATTGCTAAACTAAAACCGAAGGATAAAAGGAACCCTAAAAAGGGTGTTTTTTCTTTGGAGTTGATCAAATAAAGAAACCAAACAAATCACATAAACCAAACGAAACCCTAAGGTGCGTTTGGCTATGTGATCGTAGGAGGAGAAGAGAAAAAGAGAAGGGGATAAAAATTATGAAGGCTATGGGATTGTTTATATAGGCCTTCGCAAAACTTTTCCTCCAAGTAATAAAAAATTAAGGAAAGAAAATCTTTTCTTCCTTCCTTTTTGGTCCCTATGGCCGACGGTTACAAAGCCCACCCAAGGGGCTTTCGGAACTTTTCCGTTTCCTTATTTTTTCTTCTATTTAATTCCAGAACGGTCGTTTATACTTAACTTTTAATTATTAACTATCGTTAGTTAAGCTTCGGTTTAATTTAATAAATATATAAAATATATTTACTAAATAAAATTAACCCTTTACGTAATGTGTGCAATCCCGTAACCCCGAGTTCGATCCTAACACACGACTATTTAAATATAAGTCCATAAAACTTTCAGCTCCCACTTGGACATATTTCAAAATATCGCGATCACATTGGTTAGCGTCTAGTTACAAGCCAATGGCCTAGTCCGATCTCGAGTAAGGTCTCTTGGATAAAACCTTTTAATGATTTACTATCATTATTATTATCCTTTCATTTCAAATACAACGTTATTAGGATATGGATCTCAGTCATTCCTTACATTAACCATTCTGTTTCTCGTTTACGGATATAGCAAGATCACCAAAACAAATTTGGGTGCGGCCGCACAAATATCTTACTACTCCCCCGAGGGGCCCAGCTGTATTATACTTCAAAATAATTTTGAAGGAAACAAATCCCATATTGACTACAAGCAAAACTTATGAATTTTGCAACACTTCTGAAAATAACCCTTATAGCCACCAGTTACGTTTAGCGTTAGATTATTTCACAGAAATGCACTAGATCCACGACAGTTTCCTGGTATCTCAGGTCTAAGGATAACTATTTATGATTTACTTGATGACGAAGATCCATAAAGTAAAATCATATAGTTGGTTAAGTCCAATATTTGATTCATCAAATATCATCCAAAATTGACCAATATACTTTCAAGTATACTCTGTCACTATTTTGAATTGTTATAGTTCAATAATATTCCTATATTAACAATCGACAACGGACATTTAGAACATAACAATTATTCATGGATTAAGACATGTAAAATAGGATACAAAATCAAATAACAGAAAATAAACGAAACCCAATCTTTATTTCATCAATTCAATAATGTCTTAAACATCCTTTATCCAAATACTAAAAATAGATCAATACATAAAACTGGTACATGCATCATGCCTCTAGTAATGACGTTCATACTTGTTTGGAAAAGCATAAAATAACCAATCTTGACCTATTGGAATTTTTAGAATACTTTTTCAAGAATTCAATTCATTGAAACTCTTGCACACGTGCATTCGAACAATTTGATATTGCCACATAGTATCGAAATTGTGAAACATCCTTGATCACCAATTTCAAAAAACTTCCAAAACATATTTGAAGTTCAAAGTATTCTAATTCTTTAATGTATAATGCAACTTTAATCAACATGTCATCTCCAAAAGATCCCATGACTAATATTGAGTGTTACCTCAATGATATCTTTTCAAGTTTGACAACTTGTCATAAAAGATATAAATACGTTACCTTTAATATCTATTACGTAATGTTTGATTCCAACCAAACCTCCAAGTTTGTTGGCTGTGATAATTTGCACAACTATTGACAAATTACTCATCCATAGAATCTGGAAGTTGATCCAAGATTTAGGATGTTATTCTATTTCCAAACATATTCCTTCAGAATATTCATTACACAAGTTATTTAATAACTTTTAAATAGATCAATATATTCAAATCATCATGCATTTTAAGCATGATATAAATACAACATGACACACATGAGAATTTCTCAAACCACATTTAGATTTCTTCATGTTTTAAATATCCATATAAATTTACTACATGGCATATTATGTTGTATTTCCACCGCATAAACAAATAAATATTATTTGTTTCAAGGTTATGTGTATCTTATTTTCTAAATCTTCAAAGTAAAGTTTCATCTCAAATCTAAACCAAATCAACATTTAATTTGAATGAGATCTTACTTTCTTACATGTCAATTTGACACATATAATTTAAAAAAATAACCATAATACTCCCACTAGCTTTTAGGAATACTCATAAATCATCTTATTCAAATTTAAATCCAATCTTGGATTTTAAATTAAACACAAGAATAATCTCCTAAATGCATGATTTTATCCATTCATGGATAATTGCATTTTGTACTTTTCTAAAGATTTATTTTGAAGTAATAAACTCATTTCGATTACTTAAGTCCTTGCTCAAGTAGTCATTCAAAAAATAGTTCATACATATCCAAACTTTTCAATTTAAAATATGACCATAAAAAACTTTATACATTTTAATGTGTTTAGGAAAGAATACTTAATCATAATTAATTACTTAAGTGTGATTAATAATCTATTCATAATACATACATTAAATATGTGTACAAATTTTGTCCATATAACTTCGACACAAAGATTAAAACACCACAATTGGCATTTTTCTTCCTTTGACGAAACTCATCTCCAATTTCTAGTCAAACTATTTAAGATAAATCAAAACCGAAATTTGATTATCTTGTTGGACAACATCTATAACAATCATAGTATGAGTAGTTTACCCAAAACAATATTTTGGTAACAAATCACAACAATTATTTGTAACTCATAATTCTCAACATATAAATCGTATATCTGAGATATCCTTACGGACCTATGATGTAAATTCCTTTATCTTGAGAGTTAGCATTTACAAGCCTTCCTCATGATAATTCTAGAGTATTTCAGAAGATTATGTATCTTGTAATTTTACATTTCAAGATCAAAACTCCCACATGCTTTTAGTAACTTAAAATTACTCTTTAAATACATAGTAAATAGATCAACACTCCAACGTTATCTATATGGGACATTACAAAACATAATGGCAGTTCCATACTCTTTATTTTCTAAACAATCCACTTCATAAGTAGTTTAGCAAAATTCGAACTCCATTTAAGATATAACGTGATTCATCACATTCCATATATAATGGTATCTTATTAATCTTCTTAGCTCAAGTCATACTCAACTATCTAACCTTGATATCTTTTGGAATAAAGGAAGATATACTTATCTTGAATCAAACATCACCATCATATTGAGAATTTTGATTCTCCTAATGAACATACCATAATAATGATGTATTTCATTTAGGAAAATATTGTAAGTTAATCTTAACAATATTAAGATATATATATATATATATATATATATATATATATATATATATATATATATATATATATATATATATATATATATATATATATATATATATATATATATATATATATATATATATATATATAAATATATATATATATATATATATATATATAGGGGTGAGATCTAGAGAAAACCCTATCTTCGTAGAAAACTTGGAAAACAAAATACAAAGTCTCTTTCGTAACAAATAAAACCGGAGGGTAGATTTTGTATAAGTGTCAAACTTTAGGGTTAAAAACCAAAATAAAAAGAAATAGATAGAATAGTTGTCATTTTTCAACTAAAACACACACAGACCTGGACACCATCTCCGTCGCCACCATCCCGTCGCCACCATCTCTGTCGCCACCATCTCGGTCGCCACCATTTCCGTCTACATCATCTCCGTCGACACCATCTCCGTCGCCACCATCCCGTCGCCACCATCTTCATCACCACCATCCCGGTCGCCACCATCCCCGTCTCTACCATCCCGGTCGCCACCATCCCCGTCACCATCATCCCCGTCGCCACCTTCCCCATATCAACCATCTCCGCCTCCATCATCTTCGCCTCCACCATCTTCGCATCCACCATCATCTCCATTATTTAAAACCCTAACTGTAAGTTTTAACACAATAGTTCTATTGAATTAGTTTTCTTGTTTATTTATGTCTGTTTTTTTAGCTTATATATTTTTGTGTTCAATCGACCCTCACGAATTAATAGATAAACTAGGTTTCGTGTCGTTATTATTGATATGTAATTGTTTGCTCAAAACTTGTAATACAGTATTTTGTTAAATAGGGAACAAGTATACATGTTAGGCGTGTGGTTGTATGTTTAGCGCATCAAATAAAAAATTATGTATTGTGGTTGTTGCGTCAGTTTAGTTTAACCGAACATAGTTTCTAGATAGTCTTTTAGTAAATAATTTTGTATATCTTAGGGCGTCCTTCTGTATATTTTAGTGCATCGATAACTAAGGGCACATGTTTGTTTAAATTTAGGAATAGGTGTGTAATGATAACAACGATATGTATGTTTCAAAGAATATGTTTGTTTAAGGCATCGGTTTGGTATATCTTATCTATTAAAATTAGGATATATGTATGATAGGAGTAAGGCATAAGTTTGGGGTCCGCATACTATCATATACAAGGCATTTATTTGGTAAAAATTGGGCATCGATTTGGTATATCCTATCTATTAAAATTAGGATATATGTATGATAGGAGTAAGGCATAAGTTAGGGGTAAGCATACTATTAGATACACGACATTCATTTGGTATAAAATGGGCATCGGTTTGGTATATCCTTTCTATTAAAATTAGGATATATGTATGATAGGAGTAAGGCATAAGTTTGGGGTAAGCATACTATTAGATACAAAAGGCATTTATTAGTCAAAAAATGGGCATCAATTTGGTATAGTTTAATAAATTTTGGAAATTTGTATGATAGTATTAAGGCATAAGTTGGTTGTATGTATACTATCAGATATAAGGCATATATATTAACGATTAAATTTTGGGCATACCAAATTAGAGATATTTCTCATGTTGAGGTCTGATAGTGAAATTCTTTGTATCAAATTATGCTTTTGTTATTCTTATATACTTGTAAATTTGTATATGTAAGATAAATTTTCGACATTCAAAATAAATGTATGTGTATTAGTGATTAGAAAGTTTTTCATTCACTACATTGAACCAAAATGACTCATTTATGAAATCAAAATTAGTTAAATTATGTGTGGCTACGATAACCGTCTCATTTGGTTTGTTTGTTGTATGTGCTAGCTTTTAAAAGAGAACAACTGAACGGTCACTATGGAGTGATTACGTTTGTGATCAGCAACACGATATCTATAATGCCTTTTCTAATATTTAATCACATTTATATCTTGTTGAACACACTGTTTTATAGATGTAAGGTAGTACTGAGGTTGATGAGTTCGATGGGCAAAATTGTCCGAGTCGTAGGTAAAGCTTTTGAACATAGTATGGAATCTGTTTGTATATATCTAGTGAATCAATGAACATATTACGAAATATGTTTATATGAAGTTTCATCTTTCTAAATGAATTGGACTACTTGTTTGCTTGTATAAAACTATTAACTTTGGCCAGATACTGAGTTACCTTTGTTTATGTGATTATACTTGAATTTGTTTTATTTGTCCATACTCAGCTATTCTACACTATACAAAGTTCCCAAGTTTTGGTGTTTATTTTCTAGGTGCACCAAGCTATCACTAAGGATGATTTTTCATGTGGCAACGAAAATAAAATATCTTGGTGTTGCGGATATCTTGAGAATACAATATCCTGGTGTTGCATTCATCTATAAACATATCTTTATTTTACAATCAGAATTGTAATCATGTAAGATTCGATCTATTTTTTTTAACTCTTTGGTCTTTTTATCTTTATATCTCTTATAGATTATGCAATGCTTCAAATTTCAGAATGTGAGTCTGGCCAGAAGTTTTGCCTCGGTTCCTCTTTGACCTTCACTCTTAACCTATAGAAGCAACTATAGGGGAAGGCCCTACTGCTCTAGATAGAGATATTCAATTGGTTGTTGATGATCCTTTAATTTTAAGGGTTGAACTTTGTGAAAGATAAATGATTGGTTAGAGAAAGAATCAGCAAATTTGTCGGTTGGATTTATCCCAGCAAGAGCTACTGTGGAGTTTGAGGTGGTGAGCGTCGTGCTGCATCACTAAGAAGCATGGGCATAAGCAAAAGAGAACTTCAAACTGGCAGTTAATCACATATCCGGTTAGTTATTAGTTACTTCAACTTGCTAAAAAGAAAAAGGGAAATCCTATAGCCATCTGTATGTTATATTATTCTCAACATAAATTAAGGAACTCTTTGTTAAGGTGTCGTGGTATGAGGTGATCTAGAGATTACATGAAGGGGGTGATATGGACGTTAAGGTACTTACTTATGCTGAGGCACCGTTAGCAGAGTCATACTCATCGGCGGTGTCGGCACCGTTCCATCGTTCAGGTAATGCAATACCTATCTATCTAATTTAACGAATTGTAGAATTAATCATGTAACTTGAAGCGTTAATCATCCGAAAATGAAGAGAAAGTAAGACTTTACTTGAAAGTAAACTAATTTTCCTAATTAATAGATTTTCAATCAATGATTTTTTATTTTTGAAGTTTTGTTGTAAGTTTATCATCATATATACATGTCTTCTTGTAATATGGAACACATTTGAAAATAAAATGCATAAAAGCGTGTTTTCTAAAATGGCACACCATGTGTTTGATATAATGTCTGAAAGTGTTACATTATTACATCTAAAATAAGCATTCACGCACTTTTTAGTTTTATTTGAGGATCACTTAATTAGAACGCTTGTAAGGTAATTAGTACATCAAAAACTATGCTACAACATAATAAGAGAATCATGTTATAAGTCAGTAAATCTTGTAGTTTACTGAATCTAAATACAACATTTGCTTGTGTCATTAGTGCATACAAAAATCTATTATTGCATCTCTTATAATAATAAGATCATTATGTTAAGTTAAAACATTTTTTTGTTTGTGTGGTTAGTGTAGCAATTGAAAAATTAGGGCATTAGTTTAAGAATTTATCACGGCATTATTTTAAAAATGTATCAGGGCATCAATTTAAAAATGTATCAAGGCATCAGTTTATGAACGTATCACGACGTTAGTTTAAGAATTTGTCAGGGCATTAGTTTAAGAATGTATCACGACATCAGTATATTAATGTATCAGGGCATCAGTTTATGAATGTATCACGGCATCAGTTTAAGAATGTGTCAGGGCATCAGTTTAAGAATGTATTATGGCATCGGCTTAAGAGCATGTTTTTAAGACTATATTGTTGCATCATTGATTGTTATTGCGCAATTTGTAATCTAGTTATGGGTTTATGGTTATGCATCTTCTAGGATTTTTTGAGCATATTACAGATATTAATTAGTTTCCTGCAATTATGAAGAATGACATGCTATAGGAAAAAAGAAGTAAGGATATAAACCAAAACCTGCCTCATTAGTTTGGAAAGTTTAGATACCAATGTTGGTTATCTCTATTGTGTTCCCAATTTAAAACTTAACTTAGTCTAGTTTCATTTTCACTCTTATATGCATAGCGGATTAAGATGTGCACCTTCTTGCATAAGAAATACTCAAATTGGATTATAACATTGTTTTGTTATACACAAGAACGTGACTCGCTAATTTAAGCCTAGTATTGAATGCCATAATTCTTTTTTTTACTATATTATGTAAGTAATGTGTGATGCTTACACCTGTGCAGGTTAACCGATACCCACAAACAAGAGGTGTGCAACCACCAAGTCCTTTGGCGACCTAAAAGTTGAAAAGAACGTTCCATGGTATATCTTATTGACTCAAATATTTTTTCTTCATAAGTTATTTTTTCTATTTCAAGTAATATGACTTCTGATTCATTATATTCGTGTTGACATGTATGGAATTGAGAAAAATACACTTTCTTGCAGAAGGAATTAAATAAATATTTCTCTAATTCAATCTTGTTGTTTTGTTATTCATAAATGACACGAATTAAATAAATATTTCTCTAATTCAACTGTCTAAATCTCGAATTTAGGGACCATAATGTTTTGATATTGGTAATGGATAAGGCTTTTGGATGTGATATTGTATTATTGCTGATGCTCACTGCAAGGATTGTCTATACGCTCGCATCAACATTAGTCGTATAAATATAAATACAAGATCTGGATCAGCGAACGGTTTCATATATTTTTTAAGGTATACAATAATTACTCACGCCTTTACAGTTTGCACAGAGGGATGAGTGTTTACTTTGCGAAACCCTTGCCTTTAGCTTGTCGCTGCTTGTAATACATTAGCCGCAACTCTTCGCTACATATGTGCCAGAAAAATTGATAAAACAGTGGTAAAGAGATATTTGCTTTTGACACTTTCTTAATAGATCTTTTTCTTTTATTATCGTATGCCGTTTGAGAAGTAACAACAAATTCTTGTTGTTGTAACTGGTAGGATCTAATGGAGAAGACTCTGGTTATCGCTTTAGCTACTAGGCAGAGAGATTCAATGCCTCTTTTATGAAAACTTGTTGAAAAGTATGCCGAGATATTGGCAAATCAATGAATTTTGACCACGACTATGGAATATAAAACCAACAACAGGTATACAAAATATATAGATTGTGAAGATTTGATGCTAACACTTTTCTTTCTAAGTCCAGGTTATTACAAGTTGCTTTCTAGATTTTAAAGTTGGTAAAACAACAAAGATGATTTGTGGGTATGCTTTCATATCCTTTCTTCTATAAATATGTAGCACATGCTTGTCGTTTAATAGTTACTTAATGAATCTGACATATTCACATGAAATGTTTGTCTTTTTTATGAATATAAGATAAGGGGTGTTTGGTTTTGAGTTGTGTGAGTTATTATCTGATCATAATGTTTACAGCAGATCCCATACAGTTAGTTTATTGTGTTTAGGGTATATATAAAGTTGTTAATAATCAGTTTAAGGTAGTTGCATCATAGTTGATTTTATTTGTATACTCCTTATTGGTTAGAACTATCTGTCGTATAACTCGGTAACAACACATTAGGACAGGGTTCTAGCTTGTTGCCTTTCAAGTACTCGATAGATTATATACTGTTCTTTCTCATGTTGGGACATATAGTAGCGGTCAACTTTTCATGGGGTATTATTCATGTACATATTTGAGTTTTTTTGCGTTTGATTGGATTATGAATCATCAGTTCCAACTTGTGTGATGGGTTTTAGACTTCCAGGTTCTGTTACTCTCTGATATTGGTGCTATTTCAACATGACATTCTAGTTTTCCATTTCCTTATTTCTAGAGGTCGGGTTCTATTGGCATGTAATGGGTAGCTTTTACAACATGGTAGGATGGGTTACAACATCGAGTCAACCAATTCCTACACAGACAGGTCGAAATCGCAGCTTTTTTTATCTTGGTTCCTTTCTAGACCAATAGTACCTTTTTAGTAAATATGGACATTGTGGATATCTTAAACGTAGGAAAAAGGTATTCGGTTTGGTGACTCTTTTGTTTATTGCTTCTTTTATTGTTATGATAAGGAGGTGGAAAATGAAAAGCTAAAACTACAACATGCTTACATTTCAGAGGAGAACACTGGATTTTATGTACAAAATCATAAAGTATCAGAAGAAGACTAAACTTTCCTTAGAGAACGCAAGACTTGAGAAAGAGTTAGTAGCTGCTTGTGAGTTGGCAAAATCAGAAGCCCTAAATGGTGGAAATCTCAAGTTTGATGGCGGAAATAAATGTCGAAAAAGACGGTCCTCTATTTTATTTTGTAAAGTGTAATAAAATTTAAAGGTTTCATTGTGTCCTTTTTGTACTCCTGACAACACATGATTTTTTTTAAATATACAGCTTTAGCCCTCCCCCTCAGTTACATCCGGCACCTGCAATTCTTTTTCCTTTGTATTAATGGTTGTCATCTCAGTTAAAACTTTAGTGCATGTGTTTGTGGCACATTAGTGCATCCGTTTGTAACATAAAAATAGTGAATCGTACCTTACAAAAAATAAAAAATCATTTTAGGAATTAAGTATCGTTGATATCAGTAGCAAATAATGTTAACCAGGTGGAAAAAGTAAGATTACATAAAGGTTCAACACAAAATGATGTTAACGCTTATATCAGATGCGTGATCAAGGTAACCATAACCAAGCTCATAGTACCACTACACCACTTAAAGCAGCTCCTAAACACCAATTAAAAGATTGAGGTCACTCCAAAAACAGTAGCCAAACACCTATTAAATACCGCTTAAATAAGCAGACAAACACCACTTTATTTCCATGCTCTAGACTGACACTAGACAGTTGCGCAAATCAACAGCCAAAAGCAACGTATACCTGCAAAAATAAGTAGTAAAGACGCCACAAAAATCAGTAACAAACTCGCAAAAAAAAATCTCATGCACAATTAAAAAAAGGGCATCAGTTTTTATAGAAATAGTGCATCATATCTTGCAAAAATAATAAATCATTTTAGAACATAGGTATCATTCATAACAGTTATAAATAACTAGAAGAACGGTGAAATAACTAAAGGCCTATTCGAGAGTTATGAGCTTGCTAAATATGTTAGCCTTTAGTGACAATAATCACATGCAAACATTAGGCTTCAAACTAGAAAACTGAAATGTAATCTATAATTTAAAAAGTAAATATCATATCCAGAAATTAGTACATGTCTATCATACGCATTAGGAAACTAAAGCAAATGTAAAAATAGTAAAAATAACAAAAATCCCAGCAAAATAACAAAAATTCCAGCAAAATAACATCACTTATTTTAAGCAAACAGTGGGTTAAACTTGTGGTCCTTGCATCATGGCCTTTTTTCACGTGCACCATATGTTCTGCCTTCTCTAAGACGTTTTCGAGCATCAGCTGCTAGACAATCCCTCAAATGAGTGTTTGCATGACTCTCTTTAAATTAGCTGAACTCCTGATCTATAGAACTGCTTTAACTTAATTTTTTCATCGGTCTTCTCCCTGCTAGACAATCCCTCAACTGAGTTGGTCAAAAATGGCGTCTCAGCTTCGCACCACTAGACTTGTTCGTCATGATAGCTTCGTGATACTAATCATCAACATAAGGATCATTACTGTGTATAGCCGCAAGCTGCATTCTTAAATTATTTTCTATGTCGTTAGTTGACATGTATTTTGATTTGAACTCTGGCCACCCACTGGTATCAAATGTCGGCTGGAAGTATATGTGGCCCGATATAGATTTCTATAATGTTTTAGGTCTTGGATCTCTTGAGCCTATCCCAAGAGGTTTATAATTGTTCATCATAGGTGGCGGGGGAGAGAGATGGTGATTCATCAGGTTAGGAAACTAGGGTTGTAATCAAAATAAATGGCCAAAAGGTTGCTGAAACTGATGTTCCAAATGGCAAATGGATTTAAGTATGCTTTACAAATTGTTTCTAGTCTAATTATCAAAATATAATAACACTTCTAGTAGCAACCATGATCGATAATAGTTTAATGTAGGCAACACGTGGTTATGGGAAACCTGAGCCAGATGTTTTGACCCAAACCCATTATGTTGCCTCTACTGCGTCTTGTTAAACTTGTTGTCTTGATTAGGGAAACGATTTCAAGAAACAAGGAACCAAGATGAAAAAAAAATGTGGATTCAGACTATGAAGGTTAAACTTGGTTTCTTGTAGGTCGTTATGTCAATATGCAACAACTTGAGGTGCTTCTAAAAGTCACCAAGACCTTTTTCTAGCAATTCTTAATCACGTGTATATACTAAATAAACTTTTTGTGATCTTATATTTTGATTGTGAACGATTTATATTTGTTGGATTTTTGGATTAGTGTGCGACTTGAAAGCCAACAAGCACTTTTGAGTTTCAATCTGATTATACCGATTTTTGTTGGTGCATATTGTTTTACTTTTAGCTATTTTACCCATATGCACATTAAAAGATCTGGAATGTACACTAAAAAATCATTTGTCACGTATAAAAGACCATTTGCGAACACTAAATTATTGAATCAAAGTTGGTATTTAAAGCTTCCCTATTATTGAATCAAAGTTAGTACCCGAAGGTTTCCTATTACTACGAGCCTGATTTTCTAATCTGGAAGTGAATATTACCATTTTCTTGTGAAATGTCTCACCTTTCTATACTCAACCTTTAGGCAAATATTACCCATTTTTCCCCAAAGTTGCTGTGAGTTTCTAAAATAACTGATGACTAAAACAGTGTTTACTGCTATTAACTTTGCACATGATGTTCAATGACTCTATCATAAAGCATTTTTCCCAACTTACAGCTTATCTTAGTTTCAATGCTATCTATTGGAAAGTTAAAAGCCAATGCCATTATCAAACTTTATTTTAACAAAGGAAGACTTGTAGGTTCTATAAATTTTCATCATGATGAAAAATTACAGCCATCACACTTATAAAGTTTCATTGACACATTTTATCGAACAACTCGTGTTCTGCCATTTTAACCACGATTTGTATTTATTTTCTTATCACCTTTTTTCAGATATAAAAGTAAACTCTGAATGCAACATATGTAGATCAACAAAAAACACAATAATCAAACAAATTATCCAAAAATTCAATCATATACATGAAAAAGCAGATTAATAAAAACATATTAATTTGCGGGTAGCATTAACATTTAAAAAAGACTTACATTTAACTGAAATAATGAATCTGATAAGACAGCATAATGGTGGTGAACGGTGGTCATGGTGTTGGCGAACGGTGTTGGTAAACGGTGGTGGTGAATGGTGGAGACAGTGATGGTAAACGATGGTGCTGAACAGTGGTGATGGTGAACGATGGTGGTGAACGTTGGTGGTGAACAGTGGTGATGAACAGTGGTGGTGAACAGTGGTGATGAACAGTGGTGGTGAACGGTGACGGTGGCGGTGATTTTGAGAGCAAACGCGTATTATTAGATAAATATGAAAAAAAATGACGAATTACATATGATTAAGTTGTAAGAGTTTTAAAGTTACAAAACAGATCCTTGAAAAAAAAAGTTACAATCGGCCCCTGTAGTTTGGGCGGAAAAAAAGAAGGGAGGGTAACTTTTGATCCAATGGTTGAAAAGGGGGTTTTCTAAGTTTTTCATGGAGATGAAGTTTTCTATCGATCCCATCTCTCTCTCTCTCTCTCTCTCTCTCTCTATATATATATATATATAATATATATATATATATATATAGTTAGGTTATTGTAGTGAAGTACCTTAAAGTTGTTAAAATAAAAAGTCATCATAACCATTGATTTTATCAATTAACATGTGATTTATTTAAGATTAGACACAAAATAATAAATATTATACATAAAAATTTGATATAAAACCACTAAAATTTTTATACATTAAAATTTACAACTGATACATATGATACATAGTTTTGCTTCACAAAATATTATTAACATAAATAATCATTTTATTCGAAAATTAAGTGATACATTATCAAAAATTACATTAGAGTTGACAATAAATTGTTACTATGAGACACAACTGATACACGAGAAACTAGTAATATTAAAAATCGTGAACCGACTACTCGTACACAAACTAAAATTTCCAAGAATACTCGTACACGAACCAAGAAATCATAAACGAACCAAAACTAATCAATAATATGACATTTAGCCATTTTTTATTGCTTCTTATTTTAACAACTTTAAGCACCTACACCATTTTATCTAAATTCTCTCTCTCTCTCTCTCTCTCTCTATATATATATATATATATATATATATATATATATATATATATATATATATATATATATATATATATATATATATATATATATAATATATATATATATATTATATATATATATATATATATATATATATATATATATATATATATATATATATATATATATATATATATGTATATATATATATATATATATATATATATATATATATATATATATATATATATACATATATATATATATATATATATATATATATATATATATATATATATATATATCAGTTTACCTATATACCAACTAAATCATCTTAATGGTAATATAGATTTCCTAACCATTTTGCATGCTTTATAACTCAAGTACTTTTAATACAAAGTCACTTCATTTTATATCTTTTAAAACATAAAAGTTATAATTCCATCATACGTTTAAAGTCATTTGAAAATGACTCCATGTATATGTCTTAACAAAAGAGATAATACATTAACGTCTTACTTTATATTATACGTCTTTCAAGACTTTATGTTTGTGACTTTATTCAATTAATCATAAACATGTATAACTAAAGTAATCATGAACACTAAGACCTGCCAAGGGCCTTTCCAGGCGAAGCGGATAAGGAGTCTAACTTAACTAGGCGCAAGTTCGAAGAAGACATTCTTCCGCTTGGATGTCATTGCACGACTCGACTCACTAACCACTAACATTTGCTGTTCTAAAAAAAAGTAATCATGAACACCACTAGGTTTTAATAATCTTTTCAAGTTAATTCACTACTATGTCTATTTATGTAATTTCAAGAATACGCAAATATTTAACTTTAGTAGAATAAGATTACTCTATATATTTATGTCATTCAAGAAATTGTCCATTTTAAGAAACCGCAAAATAATCCACGCCCGATCTTACGACATGTGGATATTTTACCCTCGTGTTTACAATTTAGTCCAAGATTTCACATGACTAAATTAAAACAAGTGTTCCTTAATGTGAATGATATATATACTTTTAAGTAGTCTTTTAATCATATTGACACATCATATCTTTATGAGTTGTTTCTTGCACACAATGTTTATTTCTCCCACTTGTGCACAGAACAACCTCATATATTATATAAACATCACATCTAATGTTCGTCTATACAAAATATGATTGTGTCACATATATTAGCTTTTACAAGTAGATGTAGAACCACTTAATCAACAAGAGTCAGTACATAACTATCCTTGAAAATATTAGTGTCAACAATTCAAAAGTAATTATCTTAGGACATACTAAAGATAACATGGGTTATTACCAAGACGACAAAGCTTGAAACTCCCACTAAATTAGAGAATGTTTTAATAGACTCGAATTTAGTAATACAACACAATTCTCCCACCGAATTTGACAACATTGAAAATGTTTCATAATCGGTGAAACTCATTTGTGTTTACTTTCTTAAAACGCATTCGTAACAATTACTTACACTTTTGAAAAAAAAAACACATTCGTAATAATTTACTTGTAGTGTTAAAGAGTGTACTCTACTTCGTAAATGATGACTTATCCATCAAATGCTTTTAACTTGAAAGACTTGGCATGCAATTTCTTCCTTAATAGGTCTACCAACCCCACAATGGTATGTAATGCCTATAAATGGTCAAAGCACAACTACTAGACAAATATGCTAGTTTGACTTATAACCAATTAGCGGTAACTATTAATAACTAAAAAAATGCACTTTTCTTAACTATTAAAGTTTGCTATGAGTTATGGATTTGAATTTGACATTTCTAAAATCCTTATTACTCATTCTTCACTCATGGAAAAGAGATTACGTTTATCTTTTAAATTGACTCTATCCTCAACCATACGGTTTTATATCAATAAATGAATAAACCACGTTTACGGTGTAACGTTGCGTTAATACATTTTTAAAAGAATTTACACAATTCAATTTTAGTATTTTCAATAATACCATTCAAGAAAATAAAATTACCCCGGTAATAATAACCATAGTATTTTCCTTGAAAACTAGAATCCAAAATGACATAATTTCATCACATCAGTTGATCTGCTAGCAATGAAAGTATTCAAGATGGTAACTTGTCGAACAATGATTGACAAACAATTTGCAATTTCTAGATTCTTTAAGGGATTTACATTGCCAAAAGTCATTTTGCATTGTAAACATGTTTCATCCATTCTTTATACCTTACGTTTCCAGATCTCACTGAGTATAAATTAAGTCGACTAATCTAAAGAACGTAAAACCTTCATGTGCAATCTTATTCAGTCATGAAGTTTTTCTCTCCATTACAACATCGTCCAAAATCTGATATGACGACAATTGTGACTTCAAGTGTTCGTCGAATTGATGGCATAAGACTTAAATTTTAGGGTATAAATTTCGATGTCAAAATCATGCATGGAGAAGCATGCATACATCTCTATAACATTAGTTTAATAAAAACTTTTAGTAAACTTTTTGGTGAGACTAAAATTTCATCATATATTTGCAAGTTGAGGTATTGGTTAAACCAATTAAAGATTTTACCCACAACTAAATTCACACCGTACTTTTTCTAAAACTTAGCTAAAGCACAAAGCAATAACCTTATTCATTGTGTTTCGGATGTGAATTTTTGCGGTTAAATCAACCTTAAGGAATTATGTAAATAATAACCGTAGGTAATTCCAACTTTGACGCACAGGCAAGCCGGGAATTTGGTCAGCGCTGAAGCATAACACCTCCTTCCTTAACCGGGTACATGACTAACAGTGCGTTATACCCACTTTATAGTTTGTCAAAGTAGAGTAGGTCGTTAAGTTATTATTGCAATTCCAATCAACGCAAATCATATGTCAATTAGATCTCAAAACAATTCATTAATTTTTATATGATTTAGTCCATATTAATTTTTCTTGAAAAAATTACCCTTGTTTACAACATACAATCAATATAAAACGTATGAAAACAAGTAGGTACAAAAAAAACTAAATCATAAACACATAATAACAACTTATATGTGTAATAAATAAATCAAATAGCCACATGCATACGATTTATTCAATAAATTCATCAAATCTAGATCTTTATATGCATATAAAATCTACCCTAATTTTAGATTTATTGAATCAAATAAAACATGTAGCAAAAACACGTAACAATTACCACATAAAACATATGATCCATGAAAAACATGCATGTTCATCACGGATCTCCCACATAACTTAACAATTAAATCTCTACGGATCAAAACATGAATTCACATAACATAACAATTAATCATGCAATTCATCAAAATTCCACCCAAATAACTTAACAAATTAATTAAATCACTACGGATCGTAACCTTAAATACATGACATAACAATTAATCATGTAATTATCTAAAGATCAAAACATGTAATTTTAGGGTTAAAAAAAACTTTTTATATATATATATATAAACGAAAAACCCTAATTTTTATGAAAACCTATAAAAAACATGTAGTTTTAACTCAAAACAATTATTAGTTAAAAACAATCTTTAGATCTCGATAATTATAACATGTTAAGATGGCTCTCGATGCCACTGAAGGTTTATAAAGTTCATAACAATTATACAAAACCCTAAATAAGATCAAAGCACACATAGCGGAAGCGATTTAACAAGATCATAATTAATAGGGTTAAGCCTATAAAATAGAAACGAACTTTCCATTTTTTACAATTATAGTAAACGAACTTTATATATTACCAATATAACCATTGTAACTTGTTGTTTTGGGTTAAATACACTAATTTTACCAGTTGAATATCCTCGGTTTGCAGCGTTAGTCCTTTAGTACAATCGTTTTTTTTCAAAAAAACTTTTTTACTTTAATTTAATTTTTATAATTTTTCAGAAAAAAAAAGTTAAAGTTAAAAAGAAAATGTTTAAATCTTGTTTTACTTTTTTTTTTGAAAAATAAAGTTTGTTTTTTAAAAGAAAGGAAATAAATAAACTTTTTAAAAATTTAATTCACCACCGAAAAAATTAAAAATTCAAAAATAAATAAACTTTTTAAAAAAATAAATTGAAAGCAATTTTTTTTAAATTTAAATTGAAATAAACTTTTTTAAAAAAATAAAGTGAAATAATCTTTTTTAAAAAACTAAATAAAAATTCTTAAAACATATTTGGATTTTTTAAAACTTTTTCGAAGAATTTGTAAATAATTTTCTAAAAAACTTTTCGAATTTTTTTTTCGAAAATAAAAAATTGGTATTTTCAAAAATAAAATAAAAATTGAAATTAACTTTAAAAAATAAATAAATTGGAATAAACTTTTTTAAAAAAATAAATAAACTTTTTAAAAACATATTTCGATTTTTTTAAAACTTTTTCGAAGAACGTTTGTAAATGATTTTCTAAAAAACTTTTCGAAATATTTTTTTTAAAAAAAACTTTTCGAAAAAACTTTTATTCTAATTTTATTAAAAACTTTTTGAAAAATAAAGTTTGTTTTTTAAAAACATTTAAGAATTACAATTTTTTTAAAGTTGAAATTTTTTGAAAGAAAAAAACGAGCGTTAGTTATAGGACTAACGATGTAAAACTTTAAAAATTATAATGGTTGTCAGCAAAATTTTTTTTATTAAAGTTTGCTATAAAGTTCAAAATTTGAAAGTTATAATGGTTATATTGGTAATATATAAAGTTTCAAGTCAGCAAAAAAATTATTTTTTAATAAAGATGACGTGTCGGTTTATGTGACCTGTTGTAGGAGGTTGCTAGCAAGAAAGTTTACTATAAAGTTCGAAATTTAAAAGTTATAATGGTTATATTGGTAATATATAAAGTTCGTTTACTATAATTGTAAAAAATGAAAAGTCCGTTTCCATTTTATAGACTTAACCCTAATTAATAACATAATTATAATTAATCGAATTAGGGTTACATACCTTTATCCTAGCGAAGATCCACAAGATCACCAATGAATCACCAATTAGGGTTTATGACGAACACTACCAAGATATAGTATAAAGTAAGACTATATTACGTTCTTGTACACACGTAATACAACGAGCTAACCGTGATTCTAGCACGTGTAAACCGAGCTTCTATGCTTGTGGAATATCTACCCAACAACCCTAGAGAGAGGCTAGGACTAGATTATTGCTAAACCAAAACCGAAGGATAAAAGGAACCCTAAAAAAGGTGTTTTTTGTTTGGAGTTGATCAAACAAAGAAACCAAACAAATCACATAAACCAAATGAAACCCTAAGGTGCGTTTGGCTATGTGATCGCAGGAGGAGAAGAGAAAAAGAGAAGGGGATAAAAATATGAAGGCTATGGGATTGTTTATATAGGCCTTGGAAAATTTTTTCCTCGAAGTAATAAACAATTAAGGAAAGAAAATCTTTTCTTCCTTCCTTTTTGGTCCTTATGGCCAACGGTTACAAAGCCCACCCAAGGGGCTTCTGGATTTTTTCCGTTTCCTTCTTTTTTCTTCTATTTAATTCCAGAACGGTCGTTTATACTTAACTTTTAGTTATTAACGATCGTTAGTTAAGCTTCGGTTTAATTTAATAAATATATAAAATATATTTAATAAATAAAATTAACCCTTTACGTAATGTGTGCAATCCCGTAATCCCGAGTTCGATCCTAACACACGACTATTTAAATATAAGTCCATAAAACTTTCAAATCTAACCATACAGAACTATCAGAGGCCTGTAATTATCTAATAGCAAAGAAAATTTAAGCTGCAAATCATAAATAACATAGAAATAGAACCTACCTACACATACTGATGCAATACTACTCAAAATCTTACATAGCAAATGAAATCCTAGATTTTACCCTACAACCAAAAAATTAGGCAAGATTATATATAATCTACCCTTGGAAAGAGAATGCAAGCAATTGTAGCCTAAACCTATGTCACCTAGGTCTATATGACTCAAATCCAAACACCCCTTAATTTCTAAAAAATTGCAATATTAACAAAGACTTAACCTATAAATCTCAACTAAAGCTTACAAATCTCACATGATGCAAACACTAAACATAAAAAAGAATCACCTAACTAACATAATGCAAAGACAATCCAACCAAGCACAAAAAATTTCAAAAATGAAGAAAAAGGGGGTTCACACCTTACAAAAGATGGATGCCACCAGCTCTTTCCTTGGCTTAATGATCAAAGAAGCTTGTTGAATATATCTTGAACAAACTTGATGGTGGTTCAACTGCTGAACCAAGTTTGTGAACGAGAAAGATCAAATGGTATGATATCTTGCTATATTATGAACCTACACACACAAAGTAACCAAGAACAGTGCCAAACTGACAGAAACTAGTTACAAGTTTGTCAGGCTTGTGACTAGCTTATGCTTTAGTCGCGTTAACAAAAAAATAGACTAAGAAGATTTCTTTCTTTTTTTTTGAAAAATCTTAAAAATAAACTTGATGAGTCAAATGGTAACCAACTGAATTTTAACTCAACTTATGAACTATGGTCTTGGTTTGTATTGTCAGTACACACCAAGATTGAGTTCATACTTTGAGGGTCTCAAAATACTTTTGCCAAAAAATATCTTTTGAACAAAATATGATTTTGATAAAGCCTTAAACTAATTTTGCAAATAAATTGAAATATTAAAATACATAAAATAGTAAGAAAAGGGAACACAGCTTATTTGCACACTTTAATAAAAACTTTTTGTAGAAACTAGAAGGGGGGTTGAATAGTTTCTTAAATTTGCTTGTTAAAGTTTGGTTTAAAAAAAAATCCTTTTTCAAAAAACTTAAGCTTGAGTATTTATGTGAAACCTTCTTATACACAATATGAACAAGGTATAGTGTAACTAACTAATAATCACAAGTATAAAGAATAATGAATGTAACTAAACTAATAATCACAAGTATAAAGAATAAAGAATGTAAGGAGATAAGGGAAGGAAATATCAAACCAAACACCATAGATTTATTGTGGTTCGGCAACGAAGCTCACTCCTCGTTCCTACTCCACTCCTCGAGTACTCCTTACTCGAGAGTTCACTAATCAACAAGCTCCTTAAGGTGGAGAAACCGCACACAACGTCGCTTAACCAATTTCCGACTCTAAGCTAAAAGTCGAGCCCTAATCTTAGATAGGACCAATCTACACCAATATACTTTGAGGACTAAGTATTAACCCTAACACATACACAACTTCCAAATAGACACAACTACTTGGATCTTCACAACAATGACACAACAATGAATAAATAAGTTTGGATCTTCAATGGATCTTTGAGGTAGACACAACACTTCAACAATGATAGTGTTCTTCTCTTTGCACTTTGAGAGGAAAGATGGGAGGAGAAAGATTTACTTCTAAACAAGTAGTAATCAAACAAATGATCAAGGATTTGAGTGATTTAAGAAGTATGTAAGAATCTAAAAGTTTATGTGCAAAATAGGTGGATTGAAAGCCTGAGAATGGTCCACTATTTATAAGACAAATGTCCAACGGCTATATCTGCCCGCGGTTCTTTATTGCAGCCCGCGGTTCCTTATCGATAAGGAACCGCCATAGGCGCTAAGGAACCGCCGGCGTAGAGTCCGCTCCCTTTTGTCTTTTAGTGGGTTGGATCGAATGTGGGGATTAAAATATCCTGAAAGGATATTCCAAACCAAGATAGAATATGCCATTTTCAAATTTTAAATTTTCAAATAATTAATTTAATAAAATATTTTCTTAAAAAGAAAGTTTAATAATAAAACTTTGTCACACTTAATAAAAAGTGAATTTTAAGAAAAGATTAAATCCTTGATCACTTAATTAGTATAATTACTTGTTTGTTCATACCTTAAGTGATAATGGTTGAAATGAAAAATACTTGAACTCAAGAATTCGTTTTTCATTGTTTTCATAAATGCTTGTTTTTACATATTGTTGTAATCAAAACAAAGCGAGACCGAAAAATGCAAGTAACGTTTTTAGGCATCATTGCATTAACAATCTCCCCCTTTTTGATTCCGACAATCCATAAACTCAACCATCTAATAAAACAAGATTTCGGAAAAGGAGTTTATCATTTCTCCCCCTTTGTCGAAGCAAAAAGGTTGCAAAAGTATTTGAAGAAGAGAAGAACCGAACTTTGAAAATGCTCCCCTTTGGTGCTTACTTCCCCTTGCTTGGGGCACCAAGGAATCGAAATATGGTGACAAGCTACATAGAAGGGTTAGTAGAAGATAAGAAACGCCCAACAAGATACAGCAAAGATCACAAAAAAAGAAACAAAAGATCCAAGATAAGTCATGTTAAAAGAAAACAAGATAAAATATACAAGGAAATAAATCATACAAAGATGTATGAGACACAACAACAAGCTAAAATAAAAAGCATAAATCTAATCAAAGTTAAGCTATAACTCTAAGATTTGCTTGAACTAGATGTCTTGAAGATAAGCAACCAATGCTTAGATAAAAGACAAGGTAGTGGCGGAAGGAGGTGGTGGTGGCTTGGTAGAGATCTCATAGTTATAGAAAAGAGGAGGTTTAACTAAGAGACTCTTGATGTAATTCAACTCCTCATAGATGTGAGCCATAGCAAGATATTGATATTGACAACATTGACAATATGTTCCATGATGCATGACATTATCATGTGAAGGAGGTAGAACACTAAAGGCTAGTGGTGGAAGATGAGAAGTTCCACAATCACCATTCTTAGAAGGAGAAGAGATGAGATTTTGAGTGTTCTTGGGTGAATTGGGGTTGAAAGCAATTGGAGAGAATGGAAGAGAATCAAAGCTTTCATTAGGGGAATAAGACATTTTGATTTGAGAAAGAATGAAAAATGCTTAAGGTTATATAGAGAAAGTCCAAGATAATTTAGGGGTGGTCAAAGGGTTGAAACAAAGATTCCAAAAAGTGTTGGAACAAATTTGGAGTTTCAGGAATACCCAAAAAATAAGGTATTGGGCGCGGTTCTTTAACTCAGCCGGTGGTTCCTTATCATTGGGGAACCGCGGTGTCAATAAAGAACCGCCCATAGTGGGTTGAGATTGGTGATGAGGGAGGATTTTCCAATTCAACAAATCCTATTTTTCTAGTCTAATTAATCATGGGGATATGCTAAGAAGCAAAGATAGACAAAGAAAACACACAAGAGTTCACCAAATAAGGTTTTGACCAAAATACATAGAATCTTTAATAAAATCAATGTAGGAGGTGTGTAGAACTAGACACAAGGTCATGACACAATGATCCTCTATAGTTCTCTTTTGTTCTTGCTATATTTGAGAGACCCATACATATGAATTATGTAAGCTCATTATGAATAGCAAGCAGCTTTGAAAAATGTTTTTAGATTGAATTAACAATGCAAAAGCATTTCTCGACCATTTTCACAAAATCTATGAGAATTTTGAAAAAGAAGAGAAGTTTTTCAAGAAGAGTTTATTAAACTTAAAAACTCAAAAAAAGAAAAGACTCAAAAGATAAAAGATAATAAGAATGCACAATTAAGGAATATGTTCCATTAAGCCTAGACCTAGACGCAAGTAATTAAAAGGTTCCCTCTTAAGTGGCTTAGCAAAAATATCGGCTAAGTTTTCTATCGAGGGTACCTTATCTATCGAAATCCCTTTTGAACATTATCCCTAAGAAAATGGTGGCGAATCTCTATGTGCTTAGTTCACGAATGTTGCACAGGATTCTTGCTAAGGTCTATTGCACCCTTGTTGTCGTACATGATGGGAACATCATCAAGAGAAATCTCGTAATCAACAAGCGCTTGCTTCATCCATAGAGCTTGTTGACAAGATTTACCGGCACTCACATACTCGGCTTCCGTGGTGGATATAGCAAGAGCGTTTTGTTTCTTGGAGAACCAAGAAGTTAAACAACAACCCATGAAGGTAGAAAATCCACTAGTGCTTTTCCGGTCCACATAGTCTCCCGCATGATCCGAGTCCGCGTAGACAATGGTTTCTACGCCGGTCCCTTTAGGATACCGTAATCCTAAATGTATAGTGCCCTTAATGTATTGGAAGATATGCTTAACCGCTTCAAGGTGAGAGGTTTTGGGAGCCTCTTGGAAGCGAGCACAAAGGCAAACACTAAACATGATATCCGGTCGACTTGCCGTTAGGTACAACAAACTACCAATCATACCTTTATATTTGGTTTTGTCTACCGACTCACAATCATCATCTACGGCGAGTTTAGTATCCGAGGCCATAGGGGTCTTCATTGGTCTAGAGTCTTATAATCCAAATTTCTTTAGCATTTCTTTAACATACTTGGATTGATTAAAGAAAATACCATCGTCCATTTGTTTAATTTGGAGTCCTAAAAAGAAGTTAAGTTCTCCCAGCATGCTCATTTCAAACTCGTCATACATGATTTTGGCAAAGTCATCACACAATGATTGACAAGTTGAACCAAATATAATGTCATCAACATATATTTGTATGATTATGAGATGAGAACCTTTGTTCTTTGTAAAGAGTGTATTGTCTACCATACCCATGGTATACTCATGTTTTACAAGAAACGCTTTAAGTCTATCATACCAAGCTTTGGGTGCTTGTTTGAGACCATAAAGAGCTTTCTTAAGCTTGTAAACATGATCCGGTTTCTCAAAATTAATGAAGCCGGGAGGTTGAGCCACATATACCTCCTCATTTATCAAACCGTAAAGAAATGCACTCTTTACATCCATTTGTTGAAGCTTAAAGTCTAAAGCACAAGCGTAAGCTAAGAGGATTCTAATGGATTCTAATCTAGCTACGGGTGTGTATGTCTCGTCATAATCAATACCTTCTTGTTGATTATAGCCTTGAGCTACAAGTCTAGCCTTGTTACGAGACACAACACCATTCTCGTCTAACTTATTCCTATATACCCATTTGGTTCCTATGATGGTCGAACTTCTAGGCGGAGGAACAAGTTCCCAAACGTCATTAGCAATGAATTGATTCAATTCTTCTTGCATAGCGATGACCCAACTATCATCCATCAAAGCTTCTTTAACATTCTTTGGTTCAATCAAGGAGACGAAACAAAAGAAGTTACTTTGGTTTTGGACTTGAGATCTTAGGGTCCTTTGATTTAATTCGCCTATGACGTTATCAAGAGCATGATCCTTAGACTCCTTAATGTTTACTCCCTTTTCAACACTAAGGTCTTCAACTCATATGTTTCTAACATCTTTGGCATAAACTATGTCTATTTCATCTAAGTCATCATCTACCAAAGGTGGTGTCTTAGATGAACGTGGGGTTTCATCAAATGTCACGTTAAGTGATTCTTCAATTATACCCGAGGTTCTATTGAGGACTATGTATGCTTTGCTAGTTTGAGAATAACCTAAAAAGATACATTCGTAAGACTTTAGGTCAAACTTAGTAAGGTAGTCTTTGGTGTTGAGAATGAAGCACTTGCTTCCAAACACCCTAAAGTATTCAAATGAGGGCTTCTTACCTTTAAGAATCTCATAGGGGGTCATTCCTAGAAAAGGTCGAATAAGAATTCGGTTGAGAATGTAAGTCGATGTGTCCACGGCATTGCACCAAAAATTTTGAGGCAAAGATTGCTCATTTAACATCGTCCTACTCATCTCTTGGATGGTCCTATTCTTCCTTTCAACTACTCCATTTGATTGTGGAGTGCGAGGAGCCGAGAAGTTATGGGTAATACCATGAGCTTCACAAAAGGCACCAAATTTCACTTCATTATCAAATTCCCTATATGATGTCACACCCCACCATGGCGGAATATGGGGCGCGACTTATGGATATCATCACAACAACAGCGTGTCTATAGAGAGAACTATATGAATTAAAAATGTCATAAAAGGTGACACAAATGTCATGACAATATCTCATCAATGCAGGAGTCTAGGTAAGTAGGTAACAGTCCTACCTCTTACCCAAGACAAACAAATAACACAAACAAATCAACATATAGGTTCATAGTATCACTTATTGAAACAAACAGAAAAATAAACTAAGAAGGAACGTGGATCTCCTTCTAAATGCATTCCTACGCGACTCCAATCCTAGCCACATATGTTCTCACGCTTAACCACTTTATCACCTGAAAGAGACACTAAAACACGTCAACATAATGTTGGTGAGAGTCATAGGTTTAGACTCCAACCAAAAACAGATTAAAATAAGCTGTGAACCACCATAAACCACTAAACATATGGACAATGTGCTACAAATATGCATTAACAACTAACATTCAAGATCCATCATTCCAAACAAAATCTAAGGCTCCAAGCCTTACCAAACACCATGGTACCATAGGCGCCCATACACCTATGTACCAATCCTAAGGCCCTGCCTTGTCATTATCCATTGGTCCCATAGATGCTCACACATCTATGTACCTCCCCAAGGCCCCGCCTTTTCAACATCCCCTTGGTACCAAGTCAAATCACAAAACAATCATGAATCAATTAGCAGTTAATCACATAAGTACACACAAGTCCATCACCAATCATGAAACATTCACATCAACAATTTACAAAACCATAACGAGTGTCTCTTCCATCCCATCTGGAAGTCGAAATCATTAAAAGATATGGGACTATGAAACTCACCTGATTGAGCTTCTCCAAAAATCCGCGCACTAGCAAAAAGCTAACAAACAAAAGAACACAATCAAAACATGAACCAAACACTAAGATGTCTCATCAACCCATGATGGACATCTAACCTTCTCTCATATATATACCTCATTTATATGCTCTAAGCATGTAACACGCCATTTTGGAAATGGAAATATCACAGAAATTATGGCGTGTCATCAAAGCATACAAGGAAAAATGTCTAAACATTACTTGACCATAAAAGGAAAATACCGGAATCAAACATCGGTAGTCCAAAAGTAAAGCTCATCACACACAAACATAGTATAATAAAGGAAAGGACTAAACAATGTCCAAAGCATAAGTATCATAAGAAAGGAAATGCATAATGTAAATAAGGCTAGACAGCTTCCAGTCGATATGCACGTACTCTTAGTGTCTACGAGCGTCCCTGAGTACCTTCCGTTTTGGGAACATAGAAAAGGAAAACGGCTGAGCAAATACGCTCAGTGCACGGATGTACAATAAAGCATGCATAGGATAAGCATATAACATAATAACAGCGGAAGAAAACTAAGTCCCGAGTAACCTGGTTAAGTCTTAATAAAACTGGTTTTAATATTTTGAAAGTCTTATGTTTATCTTATAAAAACTGTTTGTCATATTTTACCATTAGCCAATATAGGTCATGAAAATCCACCGTGCATGAATACTTGGAGGGGTGACCTCATCATGCAAATTAGAGGGGTTGCCTCTAATTTAATATACTGGTTTTTGGGTAGGAGGGATTAGCTCCTTATGAAGGATGCAAGGCACACACCACATTCACCATGTAATCCTGAATACAAACATGTAACTAGGATGCACCCATACGCCCCACATGATAAATATAAATAAATGGCCAAAAGCTGAAGGGACGCCACGAGCAATCACTCCACCGTGGTGAAGTCATAACATCAGTGCCTCTAATGTTATGGTTATGGTACCTCCATAACTAGGTGAAACTGGTCATACTTGTATATGGCTATAGGTAAACTTAATTAAACATAAGTAATCAAACACGTAACTTATACTACGGGAAAACAGTTGGCTACATACGGGGAATCCTAATAAGGAAAGAATGTCCATACTGAAAGGACGGGAATCCGTACCTTATGTCTAGTGAACGAAGAAGATGAACTGAGAGGAATCCTACTTCCGAATCACTAGTGCTACATAAATATATACATGAATAAGTATCTGCTTAAAAAATACATAGCTGATTTTATGTCATGTCTTAGCTTATTTTATGTGTTCTTACCATGTTTTACTGTTTAAAAGCCTTAAACTGTGTTTTATCTTATATTCTGTTTAATCTGATTAAGTATTTCTGGTATTTCATGTGTTATTATACTTACTGTGTAATAATAAGTAACTTTCTAAAAATAGCAGGTTTCCTTAAATAGAAAGTTTCCAAAATAAGAAAGTTTCCAAAAATAGAAAGTTTCCAAAAATAGAAAGTTTCCAAAAATAGATTTACTGCTTAAAATAGATAAGTTTATAAAAATAGAAAGTTTCCATAAATAGATCCGCTGCCTTAATTAAATAAGTTTCCATAAATAGATTAGCTGCCTGAAATAAATAAGTTTCTAAAAATAGAAGGTTTCCATAAATAGATTAGCTGCCTTATTTAATTAAGTTTCTAAAAATAGAAAGTTTCCATAATTAGAAATAAGCTGGTTAAATAAGCTAAGTATATAAGCCTAAGTGTTTTCATGATTATTTTCTAAGTCATATGATATAATGTATAGTTTAATAATTATTTCATGTAATTTAATTAAACTATAGGTTAAAATATTTAATTAAAGTATAACATGTTTTAATTAAATAAGTTAAATACTTAGGTTAACATATGTATTATTATATATTAATAATATAACCTAAGTCATGTTATTTAATTAATTATATCCATGGTTTTAAAATAATTAATTAATTATAAGTCTTAAATATACAAATACTTAGGTTAAAATAATTTCATGATCATTAATAATTAAATAACATAAGTCATGTTATTAAATTAATCATATCATTTTATTAATTTAATTTTTAACCTAAGATCATAAACATAAAAAAACTAAACATACACCATGAACCGGATCGAAGCTAAAAACAATGAACCGGACATGAAATCGACACCGTACCCCGAACCAAATCGGGGTACCCCGTGTTTTACTGCTGCTGTGGGACCCACACGCACCAACCAAGACCATATGGTCTTGGTGGTGGTCGGCTTGGCAAACCGAAACCCATTCGGGTTCGGTGCAGCCTGCGGCCAAAACAAACACCCCTTAAAACACCCTTTTGATTTTATTTAACACCAAATCATGTTAGATCCATGTTTAATTATTATGTTTTTGTAAAAACATTACATGTTCTTGATTTATAAAAAGATTAAATCAAAAGAAAAGGTTTAAAAAGGATTTACCGAATTCGTGGATCAAAAGGACGACGAACAAACACGATCAATCACCAAAATTCAAAGATCCAAGATCACAAACCACTCCTTATGGTGGTTGTAGGGTGGCGGCACAAAGGAGAAAGGGAAGGAGGGTTTTTAGGTTTTCTTAAAAATCTTCTGTAAAGATTAAATGAGTAGTAAAAAAAATAATAACCCCCTTTTAGTAAATTTGACAAATGGGCTTGGCCCATTTGTCCTTGTTGCCGCGGGTAGGGACCCCACTTGGGGTACCCGTACCTTTTTCCTTGTCTCGGTGTTAAGCTAAACGTTTGTGATTATTTGTGTTCGTGTTTTAAGTGTTCTCGTTACGTAAATACCGTGATCTAATTTATTTAATTACGCTCGTAATAAATATATATACGTAATTAATAATAGTTCGTGTTTTAATTACGTTCATGATTTCATGATCGCATGTTCGTGATTAATTATCGTCAAATAAATATTACGTGATCGTGCATAGTAAATACTTATCGTGTTCTAACACGTACGTAATACGTAAACTCCTAACACGTAATCGTAATCATGCTATATTAGGAAAGTTTTAATCTAGTACGTACGATCCTAAGGGTACTATGCATGGTAAAAACATGCGGGTTTTACAACTCTTCCCCCTAAAAAGAATAATTCGTCCCCGAATTATAGATAAGTAAACTGGAAAAGAAGAACATACCCGAATTCAAACTATGAAATGAGGGTAAGAAGCCCGGATAGACTCCTCCGTTTCCCAAGTGGCTTCCCGCTCGGTATGACCCCTCTATAGAATTTTGACGAATGGAATCGTCTTCTTTCTCATGACTCGTTCTTGTCTGTCAAGAACTCGTTCGGGTTCTTCTATAAAAGTGAGATCTTCACGAATCTGTTCCAGTGGATACTGAACCATGTGAAGGGGATGATACTGGTACCCTCTGAGTAAGGACACATGAAACACATTGTGCACATGCGAAAGCTGCGGAGGTAACGCCAATCGGTAAGATACTTCACCGACTCGTTCAATGATATCAAACGGTCCGATGAAACGAGGACTGAGCTTCCTTTTAATCCCGAAGCGTCTAACACCACGTGCCGGCGAAACCTTAAGGAAGACGTGATCTCCTACATTAAAGTGTATATCCCTACGATGCTTATCGGCGTAACTCTTCTGACGTGACCGTGCCTCCTGAATTTTCTGCTTAGCTACTGCGATCTTCTCATTGGTCATCTCTATGATTTCCGGTCCTTCAAGTGTTCGCTCGCCAACCTGATCCCAGCAGATTGAGGCGCGACACTTCCTGCCATACAACATCTCAAATGGAGCACACTTGATACTTGCGTGCCAACTGTTGTTGTATGCAAACTCCACCAAATAGATGTATTCGTCCCAATCACCCGTCCATTCCAACGCACATGACCTCAACATATCCTCCAATGTCTGAATGGTTCGCTCCGACTGTACGTCCGTTTGAGGATGAAAAGCCGTGCTAAGCTTAAGTTGTGTACCCCAAACTTTCTGCAGACTCTTCCAAAAGCGCGAAGTGAAACGAGGATCTCTGTCTTAGACGATGCTGGATGGTGCACCGTGGAGTCTCATGATCTCTCGTATGTACGTATCTGCGAGTTTACTTACCGAATCTTCCTTGTGGATCGGTAAGAAATGAGCTGATTTGGTAAGTCGATCAACGATAACCCAAACTGCATCGTGCTTCCTTTTGGTAGGCGGAAGACCGGTAACAAAATCCATAGTGATTTTGTCCCACTTCCACTCTAGAATATCTAACGGTTGAAGGAGACTGCCAGATCGTTGATGCTCGATCTTAACCTGCTAGCAGGTAAGACATTTGGAGACGTAGGTGGCCACATCCTGTTTCATACCACTCCACCAAAAGTACTGCTTGATGTCATGGTACATCTTAGTCGAACCATGATGTATAGAGAATGGGGAGCTATGAGCTTCAGCTAACAAAGCTTCCCAGAGTTCTTGGTCATCAGGAACACAAAGTCTAGTGCCCTGCCATACGATACCATCTGCATCTACTCTGAATTCTGTCTGCTTCTCCAAATTCTGCACTATCGCCCGGATTTCTCCGTCATCCTTCTGAGCTTCCTTGATCTTAGATAGTAACTCAGGTTCTACTCTAAGATTAGCCCAGTAACCGTGTTGTCCACGTACCATGATCTCGATGTCTAGTCGCTCCAAGTCTCTGATGATTTCCTCTTCGATTTTAATGTCGTTGATCATTCCGGACTTCCTGCTAAGGGCATCTGCTACTACATTTACCTTTCCGGGATGATACTGTAGATTAATGTCATAATCCTTCAACAACTCTAACCATCTCCTCTGCCTCATGTTCAATTCACGTTGAGTGAAGATATACTTTAAACTCTTGTGGTCCGTGAAAATGTCACATGATTCTCCATATAAGTAGTGCCTCCATATCTTCAATGCAAACACAACTGCAGCAAGTTCCAGGTCGTGCGTGGGGTAATTTTCTTCATAAGGCTTAAGCTGCCGTGAAGCGTACGCGATCACTTTCCCATGTTACATGAGAACACAGCCAAGTCCCTTCCCCGATGCATCGCTGTAGATTTGAAATCCACCCGTACCAGATGGTAGAGTAAGAATAGGTGCAGATACTAGCTTCTGCTTCAGGTCTTCAAAGCTCTTCTCTCGATCTTCAGTCCAGACGAATTTCTCCCTTTTCCGCATCAGTTTGGTCAGTGGTAGTGCTAGGCGGGAAAAGTTCTCCACGAACCTACGGTAATAGCCAGCTAAGCCTAAGAAACTGCGGACTTCCGTCGCTGATGTTGGCCTTGGCCACTTAGTAATGGCCTCAACCTTCGCTGGATCCATAGTGATTCCTTCTGCTGATACAATGTGACCTAAGAATGCCACCTTGTCTAACCAGAACTCACACTTGGAGAATTTAGCATACAGCTGCTTCTGGCGAAGAATTTGTAGTACTGTACGAAGATGGTCTTCGTGTTCCTCCTTGGACTTTGAGAAAATCAAGATGTCATCGATGAAGACAATGACGAACTTGTCCAGAAATTCATGGAAGATTCTGTTCATCAAATCCATGAACACCGCTGGAGCATTTGTCAGGCCAAATGGCATAACTACAAACTCGTAGTGGCCATAACGGGTACGAAAGGCAGTCTTAGCGATGTCCTGCTCCTTGACCCGTAGCTGATGATAGCCTGACCTAAGATTGATCTTGGAAAAATGTTTGGCCCCTTAGAGTTGGTCAAACAGATCGTTAATGTTCAAATTTTACTAGTTTGAAAAAGTTCGTTTCTCGGTATCTTCTCGAATTGATCTCTGGTTAATTGTGCGAATCAGTTGTTCTTGGTGAATCAAATAAAAGTGTTGTCGTTGTCTAAAACTAATTAAAAATAAAGACTTGAAACAATTAGAAATTAAGTAAAGACGGTAAAAAGAAACAACAATGAAAGATTAAAACTTGACGGGAAATAAATGACGAGAAATTAAAGGCAATAAAAGTAAGTAACACAAACTAAAACTTAAACTAAAAGGAAAGCAAATAAAAATGCAAATAAAGAAAAAGGTGGGAAAAATAAAGTTTAAAACTAAAAACCGAAAAACTCATTCGGAATAAAACAGCTCATTCTGAATAAAGTAACCTATCCGGAATAATCATACATTCCGAATAAAGTAACCTATCCGGAATAATCATACATTCCGAATAAAGGCTCTATCCGGAATAATAAGATATTACGAATAAGGGCTTCCATTCGGAATAATCAGATATTCCGAATAGGGACTCCTATCCGGAATAATAAGATATTCCGAATAAGGGCTTCTATTCGGAATAATCAGATATTCCGAATAGGGACTCCTATTCGGAATAAACAGATATTCCGAATAAGGGTTCTATCCGGAATAATCAGATATTCCGAATAAGAACTCCTATCCGGAATAAACAGATATTCCGAATAAGGGACAAAGAAAGCATACGATCCGGAATAACTGGGGAAGATACAGTAACATGAACATGAAGAACAGTTTGATGAAATAGAACACGAATTTAATCAAATCTAACCAAAACACACCAAAAGATTAATCCAAAACAACCACAAATGATCTACTAACAATAATTAATCAAAACAAATCATCAAAACTAACAAACAAAGCCAAATCAATCAAAACCCACTTGATCAAAACCATAAAAACTCAAGAACATGAACACAAAGATTAAGAACAAATCAAACAAGAAAGGTAGATGAGAGATTGAACAAGAAAAGTAAAGATTCAACAATAATTAAATGTAAACTTACTTGGAATTAAAAGGAATTTAAAGGTGCATTACATGAAGATTAAGGTGCAAGAAAATTAAAGTATAGGAAATGAAAATGGGGGAAGGATGGGTTGTCAAGCCACCAACAACCTAGAAAATACAACTACCTAATCTATATATAGGGAGATTAGGGAGGAGCTTAGGAAGCTTCCTCCCTCTTTCTTCTTTCTCTTAATTGCAAGCTTAGGTCCTTGATCTTCTTAATCCTTTGTTGATCTTCTCAAATCTTGGACTTAAATGACTTTTGGCTCGGGATTTCTTTGAACTCGTCTTGTAATTCTTCAATAAATTAGACTTGAGTTCTTCGGCTTTTGGTGAACTTCCGTCTTTTGACTTTTTCTTCGATAAATCTTCAGAATTGGTCTTGGACTTCCGTTCTTTTTCCACTCTTGATCTTTCGACTTCATCTTTCGTCTTTTTCTTCGATAAAAGCCCGTGAATGCCGTGTTTTCTCCACTTTTCACCCTTTCGTCCTAAATCACAACAAAAACACAAACCACGCATAATTCCGACATAAATGATATAAAATACACGTTTTGGCTCGGTTATTATTGTAATTAAGTGGTAAAAAGGATGGGTGTTTTCACACCTATCAAATCCCCTACACTTAACCATTGCAATGTCCTCATGCAATGCATTAGTTACAAAGCAAGTTTACATTTTTCATCATAATTAATCCACGTTGGCCTTTATTAACGAGATAGAAAATTATAAACATACAAAGTAAAGAAATCAAAAACATACCTTTGGGTTTTGGAAATGTCGTGAATGATCATCATCCTCAAGTTTTCACTTTCTCCAAACCAAGCTTAAAATCGAGATCATTGTTATTATATAACTAACACGAACTCATGTGGGCCAATTATTCACTTAGACTCCCTTATTCCTAGGTGTATCTCTTATATTTTATTGTTGTCTTGAATGATCACGAGGATGCATTGTTGACTTATTTCGATAGTTATTTAGGCCGAAAAGAAAGTGAAGGATTTAATCAATAGTCAGCTAAAGGACAAAATCTTTTAAAACTGCTTCTCGGGACCTCATAAAGTTCATATATTGGCATAACTCACTTCGCGATTTGAGACCTTTCTTGGACCGATATTTGGCAGCGACTTCATACTTCAAACCTTGAGAGACGTTCATGAAATAATGGTCTTCTCTTCATAATGGAATTTCTTCACTTGAAGTTTTGAGAGATTCATACTTGGACCACGACTTCTTCATTTTTCTCCAATCTTTATTTTGGACTTTGATATACAACGATCCGCCTCGTTTTTGACTTGGATCTATTCATCCTCATACCTTGCTAGGGTCTTTTCGGATACACTTCTCCATGACTTTTGGGGAGTTTTTGCTGTAGAATATTGATAACCTATGAATCTATGAAGTGGGTTGATGTTTTCTAGTGAGAGAAACTAGAGAGAGAAAGTGAGAGAATACTTGAAAGGTTTTATTAATATGAAATGTAAAATGGAACAACAACCAACCCCTTTCCTTAGTGGAAAGGGGTATTTATAGTACCAAGCTAAACATGGGCTTGGGCCGGTCCATGACAAGCCCATGGACCGGTTCTTACTTAAGTTAATAAGTAACTAACAACTATTATCTAACTACGAGCTATTACAACATGAATATTATTGTGGAGTGACCGATACTTCTAATATACGTAAAAACATATTTCTAACAATCTCCCCCTAAGGGAGGTCACTCCACGTTTACAAAGTTCTAAACCTAGCATACTATACTAAGTCTTCGTTCTTTAGCTCGTAGTCTTTTCTTCTTTTCTTTCTTTTGTTGTGAATATGTTGATTCGATCTTTTTGGCTTTGACTTGAGAGCATTGTTCTTTGGCCTTTCACGTACGATCTTTGCCTTTCTTGTGAACTTTGCCTCCTCGTGACTTCATGTTCCACACACTTACGTCTTTTTGTTGAATTCTCGAAAGCTTCAGAGTTTGGTACAGCGGAAGACTTCATCTTGAACTTTCTTGAATGTTTGCTGAACTTTGTTGCAAAAGACATAAGCATGTGGGAACGACTTTTACAGGTACACCGCAACACCACCGTCTTCACTGGTACACAGCAACGCCACCGTCTTTAACAGGTACACAGCAACGACACGAATAAAATGGCTTTGAACATTTTATTCTAATTCGGTAGCATTTTACCTCCGGTCGGTGAAGACCGTTGGACGATATTAGATATCGTACCCGTGACGGATAGTTTCAATTAAGTAACTTCCTGACAGGATTTCGCGGGTAAACCCGTTCTCTTTATTCGACCGTCCAAAGCTGACTGCGAACATAAAGAGTGAATCACTTGGATAAATTATCCTTGTGATTAAAAGCCGTCAATTCATGAAACCTGGAACAAGTGAATTTCAATTAAGATTTTCACCATCGTTGCTTTCCAGTTGTCACGAGCTCAATTCATAAAGAATCTTGCGCGTTACCTACCAAGTGCTGTTTGATGTTGACACTAGAAGGATTTCCACTCGTCACTGTGGTCAATAAAGAGTCACTCTGAGTGTTCTGGCAAGATCATATGATAATGCGAAGAAGCCTGGAACGAGTTTAAGTTCAATTAAGAATTAAACCACTGTTACCTTCCAGTTTTTCACAAGATTGGTTCTAAAAGAACCGCACGTGTAACCTACCATGAGCTTGTTTGATGTTGGCTCAAGCAGGATTTCCATCTTCATTGTAATACTTGCGTATTACTCGGATGTTCTGGCAATATTACAGAAATATTGCGTAGGACTCATGAAAATCTCTTACTTTTCACAGTGTGTGAGAAAGCAAGGAATAAATGGAAAGTGTCCTAATGAGACTTTTGATGATCTCTTGGCTCTAGACTCGATTGTGCGTTTTGATTTAGTGAGCGATGGCTGGAGAGGAGTGCCACCTTTTCAATACCAGTCTATTCGGAGTGAATAAACCAATAGATAACGTGTTGATCTCCGTGTGATTAAAACAAATACCTTTTGAGAGATATTTGAGTTAGCTGGGGAAGGGTTGTGCATTGCATCACTGGGTCCATGATGTCTTTCTTCAATACCGAGAATCATTAGCAAAAATGACCTCAATAGCATATGTATTGACCCGGTTTCTGCCTAAAGTTGTAAGGAGGGCTTCTTTCTTTACACCCTTTATCTTTACATTTCTTTTTCATTCTTCAACCCCTTCAATGCTTACCAATACGTCATCACTAGCACCTTGTTGTGATTGTTCCAGTGCTAGCTTAAGTACTTGGTCGGCATTCAGCTACGTTCACATTCTTTCTCCATCTTTCCTAGGACTTCTAATTCTAACTAGGGAATTGTCCTTGGGAAGATTCCATCGGCTCTGATGAATCATTGGACTAAACCTATTCCTACCACCCTTTTGTCACCACATCCGTCGTGAATTAAGCGTGTTTTGGGAAGGAATTGCCACCATGAAAAATCATTGAAAATCACCTAAAGTACTTGTGATATTGAAATCAAAAGTTTTGTACCTTAGGTGTTTTGTTCATCAAAAACGCTCCCCCTTAACACGTGCTTTACACATATTAAGTTGGATAATCTTTAAGTCTTTTTCATTTTAGCCAAGTATCATTTAAATCTCCTTAATCCCATTTTCTCCCCTTATCCAAAATGTTAACCATTAATATTTGGGATATTGAATGGATTAACCGGTCTTTGGGTAAAAATGAAATTGATGTTTGGCCATAGAACAAATGATTGCTCCCCCTTAAGTTAATAAGGGGTAGTTGTAGTGCTTTAGTATGATATATTTTGAAAGATTTAGAATCTCGTGAGAAATTCTTGAAAAATTATCATACCTTAACACTACAACAAGCCATTAAAGCACATTATTCACAAATATACATATTCACAAATAATACCAATATAGAGTGACCTGAAATGTACGACCCTTCAGATGGATCGTTGCAGTGTCCTGTAGTGCACTCCATATGGTCTACCACCCACGAATCTTTCCAAGCTCCTCATCAACCTACGTTCACGGAGCTTTTGATCGATCTTTTTGATCACGTACTTCGCCATCTGCTTATAACCTGGATGCCAATCCTCCGTCATTTCTGGCAAAGTCTTACCCGAGTTCAGATGCTCCAACTTTCCTCTGACTTGTATAAGAGTTCCATCACTATACTTGTGGAGCTCCCCCACCCTCATAAACTTCATCAAACCTCGACTGTTCAAGTAGAAGATGCCGTAATTCGGGACAGAAATGCCGGTATAGGGACATCTTGCTACATGTTGAGGTAACACTTGGTTCACAGGACGGGTTAAATTGAGCTTCCTCTGATAGCTTTCGACTCCCAACTGAAGATCTTCAACTCGTGACTTGATGACAACGCTTCGTGTGAACATACGAAGTGCTGTATTCAACGCAATCAGGTCTTCACGAGGAATATGTGTCAGTTGATCTCTGGTCATCAGAAGCAGCATATCTTCGATATCCTCAAGGCGAATGATGGAAAAATCTCCCTGCTGGATTCTGTATTCCCTGTCATCCTCCCTTTTCAAGCGAATCTCCGTCACATGATAATAGCCATTCTTGGCTTCTGTTTTCATCCCTAAAATGCTGGAGATGCGGATATCGGATCTAACTGAGCTTCCAAAATTGACTAGGCAGCAACCCCTGTACGCCCTTCTGACTCGTTCGTCCCAATGAGATGCACCTATGATAGCATACATATCATAATTACGATTTATTTTAGGGACCCAGAGTCGGTTTACCTTTTCCTCGATAAAGGGTATTGTCCCCCAGTTGGCAGCTTTCAGCAAGGTCAGGGATGTTGCGTACTTCGATGACCCCTTCAGTAGATATACCAGATCATTGGTGACAAAGAAATCAAGAGCAATCTGATTATCTTGATCCATTGGAGGTGGAGCTCTTTCTGATTCATGAAGACCTGGCCGTTGAACGGTATTCAGAGCCTTCAGTATCTCCTCGGCATAATATTCGAACTCCATTTGGGTCAACCGGGTTTTGGCGCGAAGTCTTTTATCCTTCAGTACTTTCTTCACCAATGATGGAGTAACCGAAGTCTTATACTCATGAGCAAGAAATGCACATAAGTCAATCGGACTTCGGATACGAAGGTACAAGACTTCTTTGTCGGCGTCGGTGATCGGATCATACTGCGCCGCTGCCGTGATCCAAGCCTGTGGTGGAGCAGTCTCGTCGATTTCCAACGTGTCCTCCCAGTTCCTTGTGCTTGGTTCAGGAATAGTAGATTGTGGGTTTTGTTGCAGAGGAGTAGAGACGTGAACATCTGCTTCTTCAGATTCAGGCATTTCAGCAGTGTCATGGACGGGTGAGTGTTGTGCAGCTTCTGGTTCGGTAACCGATTCTGCAATCACAGGGGTAACAACACAAGAACTAACGGGGTTAGTGGTAACAGGTATTGATGCATGGATAAATATACCAGGAATAGATGACCCTGTAGTGGCATTCACGTCATGGCGCCACTTCGATCGTCTGGATTCCGTGGATGTAGATTTCTCCTTTGGTGCTACATCTTTCTTGGATTTGGTGCCAGACTTAACCACTTTCTTTGAGCTGGCGCCCTTATCCCTTTTCTCACGCTGTTCACCTTTATCCGCATTGCTCCCCTTAACACTCTCCTGGTGACCATCACCACCATCATTACCATCATTATCATCATCATCTGCATCCTCATCATCATCATTCTCATCCTCATCCTCATCATCATTTTCATCTTCATCATCATCATTCTCATCATCATCATTCTGATCCTCATCATCCTCATCATTCTCATCCTCATCATCCTCCTCATTCTTATCTTCTTCTTCTTCTTCTTCCTCCTCTCCACCAGTACCCTCTTCTTCGTCGCTCTCTTCCCTTTCTTCTTCAGGGAGAATGTGGTAGGGTACCACACTTCCAAACGTCTTGAACAAACTATCATCCTCCATGATAGCGTCATTCAGGGATTTGAAGAGAGCCCGTTGTTTCCTCGATTTATCAAACGATCCAAGTTCCTTCATTCGAGCTTTGAGGATCTTCTTAAGTTCAAAATCCGTCAAGTCATAAGCGATCTTGTAGGCGGCTTCTGAAGGATTGGATGATTTGATCATTAAGTTGTCAGCAGCAAGCGTCTTCAAGTCATCACGCAGTTTAGGCATTAAGGATTCAATGGAGTCTTTCACTCTTTGCTCAATAGTAGCTTCAAGAGCTTCTTTTTGCTCTTTAAAGTCATCCTTAATAGCTTTAAGTCTTGCAATTCGTGCTTTATGCCTATCAGCTTCATCCTTTTTAACCTGAGCAAGTTCTTCTGCATGAGCTTTACGTGTAACTTCCATGTCTGCAGCGAACTTGGCAATCAACTCTTCTTGAGCTTTCCTTGATGCTTCTTCACTTTGAGTTCTTCTATTTAACTCTCGGCGAAGTTCATCCATTTCTCTCTTTTGTTTGTCCACGTGTTTATCCAACAACTCGGCCATCACTATTGCTGCCATTGCAGATGTTGCAGAGCTGCTCGGGGTTGAGGGAATAGGCTCGGTTGTTACTGCGGTGCTAAGGATGGGCTTTGGTGGTGGTGGAGGAAGTGGTGTAGAAACCTGTTTGGTTGGTAAGGGTTGAGTTGGTGGAGGTTGAGTTGTTAAAGGTTGAGTAGATGCCTTTTCAATACCAGCTGAAACAGGGATTGATGGCTCCTTCGAAGTGGAATAATGTTCAGGTGACCCAAATTCGTCAACATCATCGGGTTCCATGTATTCATCCTCAACGTCTACTCTTACACCTGAACCACTACCGCCAGTATCTTTCCTGCTCCTTTGAATTGCTATCTTCATTATTTGTTTCTCGGTTTTGTCAAGAGCAGGATCAGCAATATTTTCTTCGTCACGCAGACGCATCTCATCAGCCTTAACCTTTCCTTTCTTACCCTCTGTCTTCTTCTTCTTGGTTTTGGGCTCAGGTAAATCTGCTTGCTTCCTTTTACCTTTGCTTTTAACCGTGGTAGATGAGTCTTCACCTGCTAGAAGGCTTGCTCGTTGTTTCTCAATTTCTGTTAGCAAGTTCTTGTAATCATCGGATGCAATAATCTCATCGGTCAGAAGATGACTGGGAATGGGACCAGGAATAACCGTATTCGAATGAGTTTCCTGCCTTAAGTCTACTAAATCATCATCATCTATCATGTGGTGACGACTACCTGCAAGCTTGTTAATGGATGCATCGTTTTCCATAAAGTAATGTATGATCAACTTAATAAACCTAGGGTACTGGTAAGTTTTAACTTTACCCTTTGTGTTAGTGAAGAGTTGAAAAGTGAACTCCTCCCACAGCAGTGATGCATAATCAATACCCATACCTTTAAACATACCATAAAACATCTTGATGATTGGTGGACGAACAGCATCATATCCAGTTGTTTTGGGTGTTAAACATCAGCTTAGAATCCCAAAAATAGCTTTCCATGGTTGACCAACTTTGGCAGTAGTAAACTCAGACGGGGTTCGTATGTCAAGACATCCAATGGCGGTGAACATCTCCATGATCTGGTCCTTGGTTGGGTTGGGTGAGTATGATGGTAGACCTTTGAGTATCGGTCGAAAGCCAAAGATCTTCCTGAAGTCTGACATAGTAAGCGTCTGCTGCTTGTTGTCCAAGGAAAAAGTGATCTTGTTCGACGTCCTCTCTTTGGTAGCCCAGAACTCGTAAAGATATTCATAGGGCACCGAAGCACTTCTCCTTAGCGCATGCTTGAAGTGAGATTTATCAAGCATGGCTGTACCTACCTTAAAGCCATTATGGGTAGAGTGAGATACCTCCTTCAGACGGAAGTTGTTTGGAACAAACTTTAGAGTCTTGGCTTCAGCAATGGCGGCGGCTCTGTTGTCTTGTAGTTGTTGTACGGTAGGGTTAGTCATTGTCTCTGCTTAAGATAAAACACAAAGGTTGATACAAACAAGTATGAATATCATTATGACTTTAAACCTAAGCATTGTACATATGACATAATCCCTTAAGCTTTGAAACCATTCAAACATCTTCTATTCGGAATAATTAGCCTATGTGGAATAAAATCCCTATTCTGAATAAAGGCCTATTCGGAACATTTGGCTATGCTGAATAAAATCTCTATTCGGAACATTAGGCTATGCGGAATAAATCTCTATTCGGAACATTAAAGCTATGCGGAATAAATCTCTATTCGGAATATTAAGCCTATGCGGAATAAACACTCTATTCGGAACATTTTGTCTATGCGGAATAAAGACTCTATTCGGAACATTGATCCTATGCGGAATAAATTCCTATTCGGAACATTTGTCCTATTCGGAACATTTGTCCTATTCGGAACATTTGTCCTATTCGGAACATTTGCCCTATTCGGAACATTTGCCCTATTCGGAACATTTGCCCTATTCGGAACATTTGCCCTATTCGGAACATTTGCCCTATTCGGAACATTTGCCCTATTCGGAACATTTGCCCTATTCGGAACATTTGCCCTATTAGGAACATTTGCCCTATTCGGAACATTTGCCCTATTCGGAACATTTGCCATATTCGGAACATTTGCCCTATTCGGAACATTTGCCTATTCGGAACATTTGCCCTATTCGGAACTTTTGACCTATTCGGAACATTTGCCCTATGCGGAATAAAGCCTCTATTCGGAACATTTGGTCCTATGCGGAATAAATCCTTTATTCGGAACATTTGGTCCTATTCGGAATAAATCCTCAATTTGGAACATTTTTCTATGCTGAAAGATTTGCCCTATGCGGAAAACTTTTTCTACTCGGAAAGTTCTTTTCTATGCGGAAAATAGCTTCTTACTCGGAAAGTTTCCAACATTTATTCTAATTAGGCATGAAATCGATTAATTCAAGTGTACCAAAGGCCAAATCTATGCAATTAAACCTATTCCGAATCATTCCCAGGCAAAAACCCCAATTAATTAAACCCTAATTAAACAGTAATTGAGTTCGATTGTTTTTCATTTAAACAGTTTAATTAACTTGATGTTTATGAGAAATAAATCCGATTTAATACCTTTTTTGTGAAGATCTGATCAAAGAAAGTGAATGATTTGAGATGATTGATTGATTTCGTGTGTTTGTTTGTGTGTTTGTATGAGTGGCGGCAAAAGAGAAAACAAAGAAACAGTGAAGGAAAAGTGGTAACGGGGGGAAGGTTTTGACTAGGTCAATTTTTCCACAAGTTAGACAAGTTGTCAACTTTGCCCCCTCAATTTTTCTTTTTGCTTCATTCAATCATTCCAAGTTTTGATACTAGCCATTTTGACCCTATCTTATGTTAACTATTCAAGCCTTAGTGATTAACTTAACTTAACACAAGCACAATCCACAACAAACTTATAAGCAACAACAAGACATATGCCAAAGCAATCCAACCATTAACCATTAAGTTTTGTGAGTTTCCTTGAAAACTTTTGAAGATCTTTTTGATGTGAAAGATGATGAAACATTTTCTCCCCCTTAAACGATGACCCGTTTTCTATTTAAAGAGCTGTAGTCATTGTTTAACGAGGCACATGATGATGAAAAATATTTCCCAATTGATTTCTTGAAAAAGTTTGATTCGTTGTGTCAATAAGATTTCTCTTATTTTAACAAATTAATGCACTGAGACGTACACAAATTCGTGTTAGACCAAGTTGTAAAGTAAACTTGATCCCTTTGCATGATTTGGCTTGTAAATCACGCCCGAGAAAATTAATTCCCGTTCTGAGCCAACGTTTTCCAAAGAAATACGTGACTTTAATATGAAAACCGGGTTGCAGTCAGAAATAACTACAAGCCATCATGGGCATGTTTTAAAAATGTACAACTTTTATACGGACTCTATTTATGGCACCGTGTCAATATTGATCGACATTTCTAAGGCCGTAAATATTACCGTACTAAAAGACATGCCCGTTTTAAACGAAAAATATTTTTGGTTTTTCTTGATTTTATAATTTTTATGGTTTTTCTTGGTTTTATATTTTTTATGGTTTTTCTTGGTTTTATATTTTTGTATTTTCTTTTGTGGTTTATATATTTACTATAATATACATGATCACAACCAAAGGATACTCTGAATAGTTTACCACGACTATTCAGCTGATTCTTCTGCCAACTCTTTGAGAGTCGCTGGAGTGAATGATTTCATGCCAAGCTTGTCGATCAAAAACTCGATTCGTCCTCGATCTAAGGCTTTGGTGAACATATCCGCCAGCTGATACTCAGTAGTGACAAAATACAGCTCGATCACTCCATTCTCCACCTGCTCCTTAATGAAATGGTAGCGAATGTCTATGTGCTTGGCCCGGGAGTGTTGAACATAGTTGCAGCAAAGGGCAATGGCGCTCTTGTTGTCACAATACATCGGGATTTTGTTAAATCCAAGACCGTAGTCAGTTAATTGTGATCTCATCCAAAGGACTTGAGCACAACAACCGGACATGGCGATGTATTCAGCCTCCGTGCTAGAAATTGCAGCGCTTTTCTGCCTTTTTGAAGACCAACTGATCAATCTATCTCCTAGGAGTTGCACAGATCCAGAAGTGCTACGCCTCGTATCTTGACATCCAGCATGATCGGCATCTGCGTATGATATTAAAGCAATCGAGGAATCTTTCGGATACCATAGACCACGATGAAGTGTTCCTTTTAGATACCGAAAGATCCTTTTAACTACATGTAAGTGCTTTTCGGTAGGCCTAGCCTGATACCGGGCACACATGCATACAGCAAATTGCAAATCAGGCCTGCTAGCAGTCAGATAGAGAAGGGTGCCAATCATTCCACGGTAAAGTTTCGGATCAACAATAATCCCATCCCTATCTTCATCTAACTTGGATTTCTCCACCATTGGAGTGTCTACGGGGTCACAATTCTCAAAGTTATATTTCTTAAGAGATTCTAGAGCATATTTGGATTGATTTATAAAGATGCCTCTGGGATTCTGAGAAATCTGTAATCCTAAGAAAAATGAAATTTTTCCCATCATCGACATCTGAAAGCGTGTGGACATTATCTTCTCAAATTGTTTAGACAATTCTATGTTAGTGGCAGCAAAAATTATATCATCAACATAAATTTGTACCAGAAGCATGTCGTTGCCGTCCTTGAGAGTGAATAGAGTGGGGTCCACTTTGCCTTTGGAGAAGCCTTCCGACATGAGATATGTTGACAGGAGATCATACCACGCGCGTGGAGCTTGTTTCAACCCATAGAGAGCCTTCTTAAGCTTGTACACATGGTTAGGAGACTCCGTGCTGACGAGCCCATCCGGTTGACTAACATAAACTTCTTCCCTTAGTTCACCGTTCAAAAATGCCGTCTTCACATCCATTTGATAGACGATCATGTTCATATGAGCAGCAAACGCAAGGAATAGTCTAATCGCCTCCAATCTAGCCACAGGAGCAAAAGATTCCTCAAAGTCTATACCCAAGGCTTGTTTATATCCTCTAGCGACCAATCTTGCTTTATTCTTCAATACCGCACCCATCTCATCAAGTTTAACCTTATAAACCCATAACAAAGTAAGGATGTTAACCTTGTCAGGGCGAGGAACCAATTCCCATACTTCAAGTCGTTTGAATTCATTGAGTTCCTCCTGCATAGCTTCGATCCAAGATGATTGGGTCATAGCCTGCTGCCAATTTTTGGGTTCAAATTCAGAGAGAAATGCATCAAAGTAGCAATAGAGTGCACTCTCTTGTAATTGATGGCGTGTAGAGACTGGTCGATCTAGATCTCCAATAACATTCCTGATTGGGTGATCTTTTGTCCATTTAGTGCTATGGTTTTCAATCCTAGGTGGTCTGGAGTGAACAATAGAAGGAGCTTCTTCTGAGGTAGACGCGGCTGAAGGGTTTTCAGGGATCGCTACACCAAAGAAAGGAAGCTCTTGCAAGTGAGCATATTCCAAGTCGTGATCAGTAGAATCCTCTTCCACATCATTAGGCACAAGTAGGGGTGATGATTCAGGTGTAGTTTGAGAATCACTTGGTGAAGGTGCATCCGGTTCAATGTGAATTGTAGATGCATTAGATAAAGGTTCATTAACTTGAGCAACCACTTCAGGTATTGGAGCAATTACTACAGGTGCTGGAACTTCATCAGTCGGGGGATCGAAGAATTCATCAAACAACGGTTGAAACAGTTTATCCCACTCGGGCCTTGATGGTGGTAAAAATGATGTAGAAGTAGGATTGTTGGGAACTAATCCGGAACTTATAGCACCGGGTCCCATCTCATGAAGCGCGGGTTCAGAGCTGTGTTGCTCAGAAGCCATCGCTGTCAGCTCGTCGAAATCTGCGTCCATAGTTTCTACAATCTTGCCAAGACGACGGTTATAGATTCGGTATGCTCTTTTGGACGGTGAGTAACCAATGAAAATACCTATGTCGGCTTTTGGTTGAAGCTTACCCAAGTTCTCACTATTGATGTTTGGATAACACAGAGCACCAAACACATGGAAAAATGAAACATCGGGTTTGCGGTCATGTAGAAGCTCATAAGGTGTTTTTCCATGGCGTTTCCGAATGATAGAACGGTTTTGGGTGAAACATGCAGTAGAAATAGCCTCTGCCCACAAGAACAATGGAGCGTTCGCATAAATAAGCATGGTCCTAGCAGCTTCCATAAGTGTACGATTTCGTCTTTCAACGACACCGTTTTGTTGTGGAGTGCGTGCAGCGGATGTTTCATGTGATATACCAACTCCTTCATAATAATCACGAAGAGTCTGGTTGACGAACTCTGTACCATTGTCTGTACGAATACGGCGGACAGTGGTATTCAAACGTACCTGAATGAACTTCAGAAAAGTGATGATAGCTTTTGGTGCTTCATCCTTTGTACGTAGAAATCTAACCCATGTAAACCTGGAAAAATCATCCACAATGACGAGAATGAATTTCTTACCGCTCACACTTTCAGTTCTCATCGGTCCACAAAGATCCATATGCAAAAGATGAAGTTTTTCTTGATTAGTGTCTTCAGCTTTGGGTTTGTAAGATTTCTTGGTGCTTTTCCCTCTTGAACACGCGGAACATAAATGGTCCTTGTGAAATTTAAGCTTTGGAAGACCACGAACTAACTCGTTTTTAGCCAGATGATTAATAGCATCAAAATTAAGATGAGATAATCTGCGATGCCATAACCATGACTTGGTCTTGGATGCTTTAGAGAGAAGACATACTGGAGAGGCGGCCATCATATCTTGTAGAGACAACGTATAAAGATTTGCACCACGAGATCCCTTCAACAAATCTTTTCCTTCCAAGTTGCGGATGAAACAAGTGTGTTGTCGAAAAGCAACTTCAAGGTTGGAATCACAAAACTGTCCTACTGAGAATAAGTTGTGACCAAGACCTTCTACATAGTATACCCTAGAAATCGTCACGTTTCCAATCTGATATTCACCGTATCCCATAATCTTTGCTATATGATCATTCCCAAATTTAACCGTACCAAGAAACTTGCTGACGAAATTTCGGAGCATCGAGCGATTTCCGGTCATATGTTTTGAACAACCGGAGTCCAAATACCACAGGATGATTTGGACCACCTGAAAATATCACCACACAAAGACAATGTAGAGGTATCGGAATCTGAGTGTTCCTTGTTATTAGCAGGTACAGATTTAATAATCTTAGATTTGCTAACTCTAGGTTTCTTAGATTTCTTAGCCTTCTTCTTCTTAATTGGTGGTGTAGATTCTAATTGGCTCAAATCCTGAGGTATTTCTACACTGATAGGCACTATAGTGGGGGCTGACCTAATTAAAGGGCGCTGTTTCCATACTTGAGTGCGAGTGTTCCTAACTAAAGGACGCTCAGACCTAACCTCAATGGATGCATTCCTAGTTAAAGGGCACATTTTACCATCTAGTGTAAAGGTCCTACCAGTGGGACGCCATTGCCAGCCAACTTGGGCACGAGTTCTACCCGTTGGCTTCCATTCAAGACCATTCTTAATAGCATTCATTTCATTAACGTGATCAATCAGACACAAATCATGACGCTGGGAAAACATACATTCATTACAATTCCAACAATTTAAATCAGAATTCACGAATGGTTTAGGCTGCTGCACAGGCGCAGAGCTTTTAGTCTTAACATGATTCGTTTTATTTAAAACTGAATTAGCATTCCTATTGTGGACTTCTACTTTCTTCTTTGTGGCACTACTAGTGGAGGGCTTGATCTTAGCTTTCTTGAGTGGCGATCCTTTAGCCTTAGTAGTCTCTTTTAATCCTGTAGAAGGCAAATTGGGAACATTAGCAACAGATTTTAAAGGTGTCTTACTTGATTGTGCCAATGACGGTTTCGCTCCTGGAGTCTTATTAAATGGAGTGACAGCAATGGGCCTATTATTAAGTAGTGCAGAACCTGGTGTCCCTATGTATTGCAAATAAGCCAAGCAATATTGAACTCGCTTAACATATTCATGAGCCGAATAATAGTCGCTACTTGAGGGATCTAAGGCATAAAGATCGTCTAAAATATCCCTAAGAAGATCGACATGCTTAATGGCATTCCTCATATAATCATCATAGGTAACCTGGTTTCTCTTATGAAGCGGATTCTTATAAAGCACTACTTTCTTGGTTGTTGGAGCACTAGTGGACGGTGCAGAGTCGGTAGCTAAGTTATCAACAACTTCTTGTCGGGTGAGAAGAAGTGTCTCCTTTAACTCAGCCAAAACCATATTTTTGTCTATGAGCAGGATGTTCAAGTCAGAGATTTCTTCGCACTTTTGGTTCAGTTGTTCAACATAATATTGTTGCTGTGCCGCATTAAAAGCGAAGCGTTCTTCTAGTGAACCATAAAGAGCGGATAGTCCCTGCCTTGTCCGATCCATCTCCCCTAGAACAGTTGATAGTCTAATTTCTAAGACCTGGTTTTTAGACTCTGCAGCCTCTAGTTCCATTCTTAATGTTTCCTTTGATGATACCTCTCTCTTCAATCTCATGATTTCTTCCTCTAATGTCTTAACAATTGCAATCATCTTGTCACTATTCTCAACACCGTTTTCACAAACATTTGATATCAAAAGATTTTCATTTTGATTTTGTTGTTTTAATTCTAAAGATATACAATGTTGTTCTAGTTGATTAAAGCGTTGTGAAAGTAAATTGTAAGAATCTTGTAGCTTTAAAAACTCAGCGTTAGATTCGTGACAAGAATGATTTTCTACCTCATTTACAGTATCAGCAACATTTACAGAAAGATTACAAACATCATCACAAATATCCTCACAAATATTCACAGCATCACAGTTAATCATAGTGGATGTAAGCTCATTCGAATAATTAACATTTACAGTACTAAGCACATCACACGAGATTACTTCAGACAAGAATCGGTCATATTCGGTTAAAATCTTTTCCTTTTCAATTAGTTGCAGTTCGTAAGCGGTGTCCATTTCATAAAACACTTTTTGAACTTCCCCAATTTCAAACTGAAGATTTTCCTTAAGAGATGCAAAACTTCCTTTTAGACTTTCGACAAACGGATTGATCTTAGATTTAAACACCTCGTTCATGTGTTCGAAAGCCCATTCTCCGGCATTTAAGCCATTTGAAGTCGTACATTCCAAAATGACCTTGTCAAAGTTAGTAAAGTATCGGTTAATCTCTTTCAAGTTTAACCATACAGTGCTAACCGGTGGAAGATTCTTTGGAATTTCCTTAGGATCTTCCATGTTGACAAGTGTAGGAAATGTACTAGGGCTTTCTTCCTCTATCATGTAGGTTGGTGCTGTAATGAGATCTTTATCCATATGGAAGCGAACTCTAAAATCAGTTTTAGCAAGCTCCTTATTCATTTTAAAATAATCACAATCGGGATATTTTGCTGAATTGTATGACCGATCCTCATCAACTAGATCCTTACTTGTTTGATCATTGGGAAAAACAATCGGGTCTAACGCCAATCCTAATTGAGTTGCATTATAAAGTCTAGGACTATGTCTTAAAGCTTGTTTTGCATACCGTGCATTAGGGGGAAGGCCTTTTAGACGTGATAAGTTAAATTCTCTAAATGAAGCATCAAATAAGTGAACTAGTTGTGAAGCAGCGTATTGTCTTAACAGCAAGTAATCTAGACTTAGAATCTTATTAGTGGCATTAATCTCCATTTCAGTCTTCTTAGATTCGAGTAATTCAAAATCAGTTTGAAGTTTTTGAAAATTAGTGACCACTAACTCCTTTTCTTTAAGTTCATTAGACAGATTTGCTCTTAAGTTTTCGATCTCTTGCAAGTGACCCATTTGTTTGTTTCTAAAATGATCATATTCGAGATTTGTGAGAACACTAGACGAAGGCACTAGTTCCAAAGTTTGTACTTTCTCATTGCTTAAGGCAAGCTCATCAGACAAATTCTTATTCTTAGCTAAGGTTTCTAAGAGAGCAGCATTCATTTGGCTAAGTAATGTAGCAGGAACCATGACCAAATCTTGTTGAGCAGGAGTAGGCGTATGCGATGGATCCCGGTTGTGATTCACTCAAAATCTGGGGACTCACATTGATATTGCTATCATTGTTTGTCTCCTCATTTGAAGGACTCACCACCGAAGATTCATTCGAATCAGCACTCTCTTGCCCAACTTGATGTGGTTGAATACTAGCATCAGTGGTATTATCAGTGTTATTAATAAGTACCTCAGATCTCTTATCTGGCCCTAGGCTGGAGAAAGTTGCCATGAAAGCAGCCTTTGCAGTTTGAAAGTCATCACAGTCGGAATCATACGCATCAAGATCATCGGCTTGGTAAGCTGCATTCTGCGTAGTGACAACGTCTTGTTCAGCAATCCCTGGGTCAGCAAGAAATGCAAGCTCCTCTTCATCAAGTTCCCTTCCTTGCGCCTGAGCATTTACCAGATAGATCTTTTCTGCAAACCACTGTCCATCCCTTTTCCTCTTGGGTTTCTTACAATCCCTGGACATATGACCCTCTTCTTTGCAGTTGTAGCAGGTAATCATTCTCAACTTGCCTGTATTAGCCCGTGGAGGATTGTTGACCATTGGAGCAGGAGCAGGATTGATCGTGCGAGCATTGGTTGATGTGGAAGGTCTCCCCTGATATGGTAGAATTGGCTGAACCATTACCCTGCCATTCTCAATTGTAGCTTGTTGGCGAGAATTGGATGAATTCCTCAACTGATTGTTGGTAGGAGCTGATCCTCTGTATCCTCGTTTGCTTAAAGTTCTTGTGAGATATGCAGACATAGTAGTTAGCACTTCAACTGGGTCAGCTCCTTGTTGGAAAACAGGAACAGGGACTTCTTCATCATCACAATACAGTGCTTGATCTGGATGAGCTGCATAATCAGTAGAAGGAATACTCATTTGATCAGGGTAGCTTGTTGGATATGCTGCATTCTCTTGATAAGACGAATATGAAGGCTGAGCATAAGGTGCAACATTTGCTTGATGAAGTTGTGAAGCATACTGTGATGAAGGTGCATTGAACCGATATTGTTGCTGATGTGAGGTGGGTGGTTGTGGTAGAATCGAGTACTGGGGAAAGGCTGGTGTCATGTAAGGTGATTGATGATAGGCTTGATGTCCCAAGATATAAGGTGTGTTATTGTGAGACAAGCTTGGTTGATTCGCCATCAAAGCTAAGGAATCTGGATACATACGGCGAGGAGAACGGTGCATAATCACATGCTTCTCATGTTGCTGAAGAAAAGCATAGATTTGATCTAAGTTGCACTTATGCAAATCCCGGGTTAACTTCACATCGGTAATATACTCACCCCATTCAGCTTGAGGTAAAGTATTCAAGAATTTGGTGTTAACCTGGAATGGAGCAATCTCAAGATTGTATACATTCAGATCATTCATGAGTGTGTTGAATCTGAAGTAATAATCGTGAAGTGTTTCCCCTGGGTTGTAGGTGAATCTATCAAACAGGTCATACAACTGACATTCCCTTTCCTGTTTTGTGAGAGATGTACCTTGTAGCAACACCTTAAGACGTTCCCATAAGTCTTTTGCTACCGTATACTTGCTTACCATCCTATAAATATCATGGGGAAGAGCTTGAAGAATTGTTTGAAGAGCTTTTTCATCTGCATCTGCAACAAGTTGTTGAGCTGGAGTGAGTTCTTCAAATTCTCGTGGTCTAGTCACGTTGTCAACCGTAATGGTACCATAGTCGAGTGGACCATTCAAAATCGATTTGACCATAAGCCTTCCGTAGGTTGGTTTGCCCTTCAAGTATTGCATCATGCGGCCCTGCCATGCCTCAAACACCTCTTTAATAAGCATCGGTGGATGACTATCAGTCCCCGTTATGATCGAGATATCCGTAAGAGATGTCATCTGAGGCATTAATGAACTTGGATTCATTGTGATCACTTAACAGACTCAAAGATTATCGGTTGATCGAGCAGTGAAGAAAGGTTGAGAATTTGTGTTGTGTTGGTTAAACTCAAGATTAAATCCACTAAAGATCGTCGAAAAAACTCAAATACCCCTTGAACTTGCTTATACGGAATAACCCAAACTCAGAATAAATCCTTATTCGGAATAACTTCTATTCGGAATAATCCTATGTTGAAAAAAACCCTTACACGGAATAACCTCTATTCGGAATAATCCTATTCTGAAAATGCTCTATTCGGAATAAACCTTATGCTGAAGAAACCTTATGCGGAAAGTATGGCTATTCGGAAAGTATGGCAATTCGGAAAGATGGTGCTATTCGGAAAGTATGGCTATTCGGAAAGTATGGGCTATTCGGAAAGATGGTGCTATTCGGAAAGATGTGCTATTCGGAATAATGGTGCTATTCGGAAAGATGATGCTATTCGGAAAGAATTGCTATTCGGAAAGTTGCTGCTATTCGGAAAAGTTTCTTATTCGGAAAAATGTGGCTATTCGGAAAGTTTCTTCTAAACGGAAAGTCTATTCGGAAAAAACCCTTCTATTCGGAATACTATCCGGAGAAATGTTTCCGAGACTTCTAAAACAGCTTTAATCACCGATTTTTGATCCAAAACCACAAAAAGTTTTATGATTTTTACCAAAATAAGCTAAACCCAATCCTTATCAATCAATCCCAATAACAAAAACACCAAAAACAACAAGATTCAAGATTGATTTTTTCTAAAGATCACTAATTGATTCAAAAACTAAAAAATCAACACAATCCTTACCTTAAATCACCCCATAGCTCTTGATACCAAATGTAGAATATTGATAACCTATGAATCTATGAAGTGGGTTGATGTTTTCTAGTGAGAGAAACTAGAGAGAGAAAGTGAGAGAATACTTGAAAGGTTTTATTAATATGAAATGTAAAATGGAACAACAACCAACCCCTTTCCTTAGTGGAAAGGGGTATTTATAGTACCAAGCTAAACATGGGCTTGGGCCGGTCCATGACAAGCCCATGGACCGGTTCTTACTTAAGTTAATAAGTAACTAACAACTATTATCTAACTACGAGCTATTACAACATGAATATTATTGTGGAGTGACCGATACTTCTAATATACGTAAAAACGTATTTCTAACATTTGCTTTTCGTCGTGTGTCTCGATCCTTCATATTGATTTTAGATAAATCATTCTTCACATCACTTTTGGGATCTTTAGCAACAAAATATAGCCCTCATGTCTTGTTAGGACCTTTTTGGACTCGCCAATCTTCGCATCCCGCTTCAATAAGTTATGCCTTGGCTATGAACTCTAATCCATACCGAGCAACTTTTAAACGATCTTGGGCTAGAAGCTAAGTAACTTTTCAAATCGTACAACCTTATTTATTGCAAATAACTTTATTAGCAAGCGATGGGAGAATAGGCTTATAATTAACTCACATAAATTCACGAAAGAATACCAAAGTTATAATTGACTCTATCATCTCTCGTTCTCCACAGTTTAAAATCTCAAAGAATGAGACTCGTGGATGCTTAGCCTATTAAATCAAAGTTTTGGGTTTTCGAGTCGCCTATAGGATCTTGCAAACTCATAGACTTTTTCAAGTTTTAGAATTCACATTTTAAAGTTCCCTTGATAAACGACTCTCTAGGATCAATTATAGGAACTTGCGAAAAGTTCTTGTTCTTAACCCATGAGAGTTAAGACTTTCGCGTTTTATAGCTCCCTATATAAAAGCCTAGCAAAACTTGATTTAAACACGTTAAGGATACTAGCTAGAGTAAACTAAGATAAGTAAACTCGGGTTGAGTCAAAAGATTCACAACGTTTTGAAAATTTAAAACCAATTTATTAAACATTTATTCTAGCAAAGAAGGAAAATAACTATACAAAAGTAAAAACTAATAGGCCAAAATAGATCAAAAATTTTGAAAAATGTCGAAAAATTGATTTTCCGGTTAAAATGAGGACAAATACAAGGAAAAGGCCACTTAACTTCGATAGAAGTCCCCCTACACTTAATATAAACATTGTCCTCAATGTTTAAGCATGTGGGAGTAAACTCCCCTACACTTAGGACATTGTGCACGTTGTCTAAATCTCGCGAAGGAAAAGACAACTAAAGCGATTCCTATTTTAATATTGAGAAATATAAAATAGTGAATCGAAAAGAGTTTAGGATAGAACCGGGAAGAAGGGAACACGAAATCATGGTTCGTCAAAAGTCATAAAGAGTGTGTCTTTGAAGCTCTAATCCCTGCACATGATAAGAAAGAAAACAAGAAACCAACGGGGCTCCCCCTACACTTATGGTGAAAACAAGGAAAGATAGAAAGATAATTGGGTTGTCTCCCAAAAAGCGCTTGTTTATATTAACCGAGTCACGAGCCTGACTCGTCCCCGAATTAAATGGTCCATGGGGAAGCCTCGAATGTAATACCGGGATCAAAGACCTTGTCCTCGTTCCCGGTTGACATCAACAAAGGAGAGGCGGGGGGATAAGTCTTGAATGGGAGGAAGGTCCTTTCAACATACGAAAAGTATGTGAAATCAAGGTCCACGGGAGGTGGGGTGGGTAAAGTAAGCACATTGTCCTCCCCCAAAGACAATGGATGCTGAGCAAGCGGCAAAGCCGTATTGTTATCAATCATGGCATAATCAATGTCACCTCCCGGGTCAAAGCACTCATCCTCCGTGATAGTGGCTAAAGGGGAGGATGAAAGGTGCTCGGGAAGGGGACTTGGGTCAATACTTTCCTGCAGCAAATTATCAAAAATAATGTCCCCCTCCGTGTCATAATCATCAATACCTGGAGGGATGGAGTGAATGTCGATATCTTCCAGCAATGGGTCATTATCTTGAACGGGAGGAATAGATGGAGGCAAAGACTCGGAGAGAGGAGGAGAAGTCAACTCTTCGATTTGAGCAATAAGAAGGTGCACTTTCCGTAATCTATCGCGAAGAAGCACGTCTTCCACCTCATCCACAAGATAATGTTCATCGGTGAACTTCTCGTAAACCGGAGAGAATAAATCGTCATCGCCCGCATCTCCCGGTGGAGATTGAGAAATTTCAAAAGTGAAATTCTCATAGCGGAGAGAAGAATCGTCATCACCAGGATCGACCTCTTCCGTAAGAGCAACTTCGTCCTCAGGCTCCATAGCAGGTAAGTCACAAACCTCATCATCAAATAATTTATCGAGACCAAAATCACTCAGCTCACTCAATGTATCACAATCCTTAGACACGTTTGGGATATCGAGAGGAGGGATGACAATTGCACTAGGACATTGAGCAGTAAGGTCATTCCAAGAAATAGTAGGCTCATCGTCATCATCATCATAATAGTATGGATACACCGGAGGAGGAGTATAAGTCTCGATATTCGATATTTGCTCAGGACGTTGATCCTCTTGAGATTTTACGATGATCTTGTTGCAAGCTTCTTGAACTTTTTGAAAGCTGTTCAAAAATGCAGCCATTTGCTCAGGAGGAAGTGCACAAAAGGGTTGATGATCGATGAAGTGTTGTGGGGGCTCAGAGTGTTGAAAACCTGAATTATAGCATGGTTGTGGCTCATAGTAGTTCATCGGTTGGGAAGAATTAGAACACGGATTTGGTTCATAATAATCCATCGGTGAAGAAAATTAAGGACACGGATCTGGCTCATAATAATTCATTGGTTGACAATAAGAAGTATCGTGAGGACCCCAACAATTTTGGCAAGAAGGGTATGGATAAAAATCGGGTGCGTCTTGTGGATAGCTATTATCATTGTCATAATTGTACCCCGGTTCTTGCCCGTGTCCATACGGGTATCGAACCGGGCACGAAACATGCCAATGAGAATCGCTTCCACAATAGATGCACGGGGGAACAGGAGGAGGTGGGTTCAAAAAGGACGAATTAGTCGAGTTGCACAAAGGACAAAATCCGAATTGGAATTGTGTATTGTCGATATCGTTTCCGCACCGCTCACATGTACACCATTGACAAGAGTCGTTCCCGTACAACCGTCTCCCACACCCGACGCAATGGACATAAGAATCCATAAAGAAAGATAGAGAAGCAAGAAGAATATTTTTGGTGCAAAACTTTGAAAAAGAAATGCTTTTTAAGATTTTTCAAATGTTTTTGGATTTTTGAAAATTTTGGACACGAAAAATAACGTTCACAAGTGAACGGGTCCCACAAGCCAACGCGGCTCTCACAAAAAACAGTAAATCCTCACGAAAAGAGCCGGCAGCGGCGCCATTTTAATGTATAGATTTTGTATGTAAGAAAAAGTTCGTTTCTCGGTATCTTCTCGAATTGATCTCTGGTTAATTGTGCGACTCAGTTGTTCTTGGTGAATCAAATAAAAGAGTTTTCGTTGTCTAAAACTAATTAAAAATAAAGACTTGAAACAATTAGAAATTAAGTAAAGACGGTAAAAAGAAACAACAATGAAAGATTAAAACTTGACGGGAAATAAATGACGAGAAATTAAAGGCAATAAAAGTAAGTGACACAAACTAAAACTTAAACTAAAAGGAAAGCAAATAAAAATGCAAATAAAGAAAAAGGCGGGAAAAATAAACTTTAAAACTAAAAACCGAAAAACTCATTCGGAATAAAACAGCTCATTCCGAATAAAGTAACCTATCCGGAATAATCATACATTCCGAATAAAGTAACCTATCCGGAATAATCATACATTCCGAATAAAGGCTCTATCCGGAATAATAAGATATTTCGAATAAGGGCTTCTATTCGGAATAATCAGATATTCCGAATAGGGACTCCTATCCGGAATAATAAGATATTCCGAATAAGGGCTTCTATTCGGAATAATAAGATATTCCGAATAGGGACTCCTATTCGGAATAAACAGATATTCCGAATAAGGGTTCTATCCGGAATAATCAGATATTCCGAATAAGAACTCCTATCTGGAATAAACAGATATTCCGAATAAGGGCCAAAGAAAGCATACGATCCGGAATAACTGGGGAAGATACAGTAACATGAACATGAAGAACAGTTTGATGAAATAGAACACGAATTTAATCAAATCTAACCAAAACACACCAAAAGATTAATCCAAAACAACCACAAATGATCTACTAACAATAATTAATCAAAACAAATCATCAAAACTAACAAACAAAGCCAAATCAATCAAAACTCACTTGATCAAAACCATAAAAACTCAAGAACATGAACACAAAGATTAAGAACAAATCAAACAAGAAAGGTAGATGAGAGATTGAACAAGAAAAGTAAAGATTCAACAATAATTAAATGTAAACTTACTTGGAATTAAAAGGAATTTAAAGGTGCATTACATGAAGATTAAGGTGCAAGAAAATTAAAGTACAGGAAATGAAAATGGGGGAAGGATGGGTTGTCAAGCCACCAACAATCTAGAAAATAAAACTACCTAATCTATATATAGGGAGATTAGGGAGGAGCTTAGGAAGCTTCCTCCCTCTTTCTTCTTTCTCTTAATTGCAAGCTTAGGTCCTTGATCTTCTTAATCCTTTGTTGATCTTCTCAAATCTTGGACTTAAATGACTTTTGGCTCGGGATTTCTTTGAACTCGTCTTGTAATTCTTTAATAAATTAGACTTGAGTTCTTCGGCTTTTGGTGAACTTCCGTCTTTTGACTTTTTCTTCGATAAATCTTCAGAATTGGTCTTGGACTTCCGTTCTTTTTCCACTCTTGATCTTTCGACTTCATCTTTCGTCTTTTTCTTCGATAAAAGCCCGTGAATGCCGTGTTTTCTCCACTTTTCACCTTTTCGTCCTAAATCACAACAAAAACACAAACCACGCATAATTCCGACATAAATGATATAAAATACACGTTTTGGCTCGGTTATTATTGTAATTAAGTGGTAAAAAGGATGGGTATTTTCACACCTATCAATCATCGATGCGTGGCAGTGGATACCTATTCCGAATGGTAATCTTGTTGAGCTCGCGATAGTCGATGCAAAGACGCATACTGCCGTCCTTCTTCTTAACAAACAAGACCGGTGCGCCCCATGGAGATGCGCTCGGTCGAATGAAACCTCGTTCAAAAAGTTCTTGTAGTTGATCCTTCAGCTCCTTCAGCTCTATGGGAGCCATGCGATAAGGAGCCTTGGAGATTGGTTCAGCTCCTGGAACCAGCTCGATACTGAATTCCACTTCTCGTACAGGTGGTATGCCGGAAGTTCTGCTGTAACACATCTTGGAATTCCGACACTATAGGTTGATCCTGAATCGATGGAGATTCAGCATCCATGTCGTGAACCGTAGCTAGATAACCCTCGCAGCCATGTGACAATAGTGCACGCGCTTGCAGGGTGGATATGACTTGTACAGACCGTCCGGGTATGAACCCATTATGAATGTACTCTAGTGCATTAACATCACCGAAGATAACTCGATATGAATGGCAGTCTATGGTAGCATGATACTTGGATAGCCAATCCATGCCCAAAATCATGTCGAAGTCATTCATGTCCAGCGGAAGTGCGTCGACAGGTCGAACCTTATCATCAAATTCTAGGGGAAGACTCTTGTATACATGGGTGATTAATACAGAGACTCTCAAAGGCGTGGAAATAGTAAGCCTATTTTCTAGTGGCAAGGGAGGCATCCTAATGTTCTTAGCATAAGCAGTAGAAATAACCGAGTGAGTAGCACCCGTAACGAAAAGAACACATGCAGCTTGACCATACATATACAAGATTCCAGTGATGGTACCTGTAGACTTGTTGGCCTGGTCTCGAGATGTCGTGTAGACACGCCCGGCAGTAGGAGGCGGCTTGGTATCAGCATGTCCTGATGTACCTTCCATCTCGCCCTTACGGCAATCCTTCATAATATGGCCAGGAATACCACACTTGAAGCACGCATCAGTATTACGGCGACATGGTCCTGGGTGACTACGATGGCAAGTAGAGCAAAGAGGATGAGTGTATCCTCCGGCAGGTGCTCTGGCTGACTGAGGACCTGATAAGACATTTTACATAAGACACGGTAATCGGGTACAAAGGACAAAGCGGATAATCGTAAGATTGAATACCAGTGATAGCTGGACGGCTAGGCTGCGAACCTCTCTGGTTCTGGTCCCTACCGTTTCCATGGTTCCTGGTAGAAGTTTGCTAAAGTGTCAGAATATGAGTTATAACATAAAACATAAGGAATTGCGTAAGTATTTAGGATCTGCTGCTGTTGGGGTGCCCAGCGTTGTTACGGAAATTGTCATTACCGCCACGTCTATCCGTAGCAGAACGGTCGTTAGTCTGACCGTTTCCCTTGGGCTGATGAGGCTGCTGCTGAGTAGCCGGCTGAGACCGGTCCCCAGTTTTCTGCCTGGAAGATACATTTAAAAGATGAATAATTGACATATATGGAAAGTATACGGATTGGTCACCGCTTGAATACGAATGTTTACCTCTTGTCGGGTCTTTCAGCTTCCCTGAACTTATCTCTCTCCTGCAGCATCTCCAGCTTTCGTGCTGCATCGGCCACTTGTGCTACAGTGTTGAACGTAGCACACACCAGATTGTTTGCGACCGATGTGCGAAGAGCCTATCTAAAGTGATGTGCCTGCTCTTCGGGAGTACCTGCTGCCGCACCAAGGAAACCAGCCAAGCGAAGAAAGCGCTGCATAAACTCGTTGCTATTCTCCCCAGCTCTCTGTCGGATCCCATGGTACTCTCTCTTGAGCTTGTCCTGCTCAGCCTTGGGAAAGAACTGCTCCATCACCCTGTCCTTGAACTGAGCCCAAGTCAAACCAGCAACCCACTCATCACCACCTTCAGATTGCATCAATGCTAACCACCAGTTGAGTACATCGCCTTCGAACCGATAGCATGCCAACCTCGCCTTGTATGCAGGGTCACAACCCATAGCGTTGAAAATCTTCTCGATGTGAGCCAGCCAGCTTTCAGCATCGCTGGGGCTATCTGTCTTCTCAAAAGCTCGAGGGCGGAGCTTGTTGAATCTCTCCAGCCATACTGCTAATGTCACTGGAGGAGGAGGAGGAGGTGGCTGATTTTGCTGCTGATTGTTGGCAGCTTGAACTTCAGCCCTGATGTCATTCCTCAGTTGAGGGAAGCAAGGCTTGCATGGTAGCCTGAATTGCAGCATTGAGCTGCTCCTGTTCGCGTGTGAGAACCATCTGACAGTATAACATAAAACTTATGATTAAACAGATCAAACATAAAATATATATATTTATATACATGAAAAAAATTTATACTAAAATTTCACGAGAAAATTTTATGCAAGAAAATTTTGTGTATGTATGCATGATGCAGTTTTATGAAAACTTTTGTATGCTCGAGAGTGAACGCCTCTGGTCAGTTCACCCAAAACAAAAGACATAGCGAGGGGACGCCTATGGGTCGGTCCCAAATCTGAAAGTTTCGATAAAACACATGCGACTAAATAGGACCAGTCCTGTACCAACCATTACTTAGTCAAAAACCCTGCAACAATGACATGTATATGTATGCTTAAAAATGATGAATGCATGAAAACAACTGTCAGTTCTAGGAAGACCGTAGTGACTACCCACTAATCACAGGTCATATTTGAGAGCCTACAGGTCGAAGCCTTGGCTCTGATACCATAATTGTAACACGCCATTTTGGAAATGGAAATATCACAGAAATTATGGCGTGTCATCAAAGCATACAAGGAAAAATGTCTAAACATTACTTGACCATAAAAGGAAAATACCGGAATCAAACATCGGTAGTCCAAAAGTAAAGCTCATCACACACAAACATAGTATAATAAAGGAAAGGACTAAACAATGTCCAAAGCATAAGTATCATAAGAAAGGAAATGCATAATGTAAAGAAGGCTAGACAGCTTCCAGTCCATATGCACGTACTCTTAGTGTCTACGAGCGTCCCTGAGTACCTGCCGTTTTGGGAACATAGAAAAGGAAAACGGCTGAGCAAATACGCTCAGTGCACGGATTTACAATAAAGCATGAATAGGATAAGCATATAACATAATAACAGCGGAAGAAAACTAAGTCCCGAGTAACCTGGTTAAGTCTTAATAAAACTGGTTTCAATAGTTTGAAAGTCTTATGTTTATCTTATAAAAACTGTTTGTCATATTTTACCATTAGCCAATATAGGTCATGAAAATCCACCGTGCATGAATACTTGGAGGGGTGACCTCATCATGCAAATTAGAGGGGTTGCCTCTAATTTAATATACTAGTTTTTGGGTATGAGGGATCAGCTCCTTGTGAAGGATGCAAGGCACACACCACATTCACCATGTAATCCTGAATAAAAACATGTAACTAGGATGCACCCATACGCTCCACATGATAAATATAAATAAATGGCCAAAAGCTGAAGGGACGCCACGAGCAATCACTCCGCCGTGGTGAAGTCATAACATCAGTGCCTCTAATGTTATAGTTATGGTACCTCCATAACTAGGTGAAACTGGTCATGCATGTATATGGCTATAGGTAAACTTAATTAAACATAAGCAATCAAACACGTAACTTATACTACGGGAAAACAGTTGGCTGCATACGGGGACTCCTAATAAGGAAAGAATGTCCATACTGAAAGGACGGGAATCCGTACCTTATGTCCAGTGAACGAAGAAGATGAACTGAGAGGAATCCTACTTCCGAATCACTAGTGCTACATAAATATATACATGAATAAGTATCTGCTTACTAAATACGTAGCTGATTTTATGTCATGTCTTAGCTTATTTTATGTGTTCTTACCATGTTTTACTGTTTAAAAGCCTTAAACTGTGTTTTATCTTATATTCTGTTTAATCTGATTAAGTATTTCTGGTATTTCATGTGTTATTATACTTACTGTGTAATAATAAGTAACTTTCCAAAAATAGTAGGTTTCCTTAAATAGAAAGTTTCCAAAAATAGAAAGTTTCCAAAAATAGAAAGTTATCAAAAACAGAAAGTTTCCAAAAATAGAAAGTTTCTAAAAATAGAAAGTTTCCAAAAATAGAAAGTTTCTAAAAATAGATTTACTACTTAAAATAGATAAGTTTCTAAAATAGAAAGTTTCCATAAATAGATCAGCTGCCTTAGTTAAATAAGTTTCCATAAATAGATTAGCTGCCTGAAATAAATAAGTTTTTAAAAATAGAAGGTTTACATAAACAGATTAGCTGCCTTATTTAATTAAGTTTCTAAAAATAGAAAGTTTCCATAATTAGAAATAAGCTGGTTAAATAAGCTAAGTATATAAGCCTAAGTGTTTTCATGATTATTTTCTAAGTCATATGATATAATGTATAGTTTAATAATTATTTCATGTAATTTAATTAAACTATAGGTTAAAATATTTATTTAAAGTATAACATGTTTAATTAAATAAGTTAAATACTTAGGTTAACATATGTATTATTATATATTAATAATATAACCTAAGTCATGTTAATTAATTAATTATATCCATGGTTTTAAAATAATTAATTAATTATAAGTCTTAAATATACAAATACTTAGGTTAAAATAATTTCATGATCACTAATAATTAAATAACCTAAGTCATGTTATTAAATTAATCATATCATTTTATTAATTTAATTTTTAACCTAAAATCATAAACATAAAAAAACTAAGCATACACCATGAACCGGATCGAAGCTAAAAACAATGAACCGGACATGAAATCGACACCGTACCCCGAACCAACTCGGGGTACCCCGTGTTTTACTGCTGCCGTGGGACCCACACGCACCAACCAAGACCATATGGTCTTGGTGGTGGTCGGCTTGGCAAACCGAAACCCATTCGGGTTCGGTGCAGCCTGCGGCCAAAACAAACACCCCTTAAAACACCCTTTTGATTTTATTTAACACCAAATCATGTTAGATCCATGTTTAATTATTATGTTTTTGTAAAAACATTACATGTTCTTGATTTATAAAAAGATTAAATCAAAAGAAAAGGTTTAAAAAGGATTTACCGAATTCGTGGATCAAAAGGACGAAGAACAAACATGATCAATCACCAAAATTCAAAGATCCAAGATCACAAACCACTCCTTATGGTGGTTGTAGGGTGGCGGCACAAAGGAGAAAGGGAAGGAGGGTTTTTAGGTTTTCTTAAAAATCTTCTGTAAAGATTAAATGAGTAGTAAAAAAAATAATAACCCCCTTTTAGTAAACTAGACGAATACCCGCGCTAAGCGACGGGATTCCCTCGCAACGTATAATTAAGGATACGATATTTCGAGGTAAACCTTGTCTTGAGTTCCGTGACTCATTCGATTGACAAGTTTTCTAATTTATTCCTTAACAACCGACACTGTTGATTTATTACGCTCCCTAAATCTTGGAAACACAACCTACTCATTTTTAGGATAAATGAAGTTACATGTAATAACAATGTAGTCTTAGACAATATGCTAATGGTATATAATTTGAAGTGGAGAATATAGCGTCGTAACCCTACGTATATATTCTATGATTTTATAGCGTTGTAGCCCGTCAAACGGCCGGAGTTGTTTTTTTGTTCCGCAGGGTTTATTGTTTGTGCGTTTGTAGTTTACTGTTTTTTTAATTTAAACTTTAGTATATTTTATTTATAATTTATGCTTAAGTAATGTTAAATTTATTTTTTAAGAGTACCTTTGGGTATCTGTTATATCTACTGGTGTTTGGAACCATTTTTGTGAAAACAAATTTAAAAGATAAGTAATCTTTGATGTTATTTGGCCTCAGTCTACTCAACGTTTTGTCCCATGTAAATCTTTGGTGAAACTCGTCCGATAGAAACCCAGTAATAAATAATTAATTTATCAAGCTTTGTTTCCTTCAAATGTCTGGAAGTCCATGAATACTGGTTGCAAGACAATAGTTTGAGCATCATTTAAAGAAAACGCCTACTGAAATAGCTTTGTTAGCCTGTCAGCAGATACTGCTGCCCTTTTGTTTGTTGGCTCTAGAATGAGTGCATACCTAAAATCTGTAGCGTAAATAATCAACGTACCTCGTCAGTACAAGCAGCAAAATGGGTTCATTTGAATGTTTGTATGGGTTGAAACACGATAAAACACTTCATGTATGAAAGTTTTTCATTATTATAGTAATACCGAGTCAAATATGAGTACACACATAAGTAGAGATGGCATGGAAGCTCGGGCCACGAGTCAAAGAAAGTAGCTATGGATGTTTTTAACTTAAAAAGAACATGAATGCTACACATTTGCTTCTATAGCCAGATTAATGATTCTATGTGAAGACCCCACTAAGTATAACTTTACGTTTCACCTTGGCTACAAACGATGAGTCCTTTTTAATAGCCTAAAATTAACTGCTGATAATCACCGTATCACTAAACTTTACATAAATGTAATTCTGATCCTAAGGTGGCATATAAGAATCCAAACCCGTAACTTCAGAAGATTGTGACGATAAGCTCTTACAATTACAACAGATATATGATAATACAAGGTCTCACCATTATTCGTCAAGCTAGCCTAATTAGTTTCACTGGATTATTTGTCTGCTTGCATCGAGCGGGAACCTTTGGAATTTTGTACTTTGCCCGCCTCCTGAGATTCAACTTCAGTAACTTCTGCATTCTGCTCTTGAAAAATCGCGAGTCTACACTTTTGGCAGCTATGGATGCAAACTTCCCAATCGTTCTCTGCAGCGTGGAAAAATAACGGGTTAGAATGCAAAATCAAAAGATCATTATATCACGTTTAAGATAAACCCGCTGATCTATGGCCCACTGAGTGCTGATATTGAGGGAGACTATATACACATCTTTTATCCTCAGCCCTGGATGCCAACACTGGAGTTTATTTCATTAAACTGAAGTTGATGCACATTTAACATGACACCCTTTACGTAAAAAAATTACTATCATCAAATATATATATTGAAAGTTCGAATATTTATTTCCCTCCTTTTCCTGAATAACAAAAAGTACGTAGTTCGACATACAAGGGTGCATAAGAAAATAAACTTAGAATCAGTGGCTTTCAAAACTTGATTACACATTCTGCCCTTGACTACAAAGGAAAGAAATTGTTGACTTCCCACAAAAGAATGGCCATTCGTTTAAGAATATCAGGGATTGTATACATTTCCCTTGACTACAAGTTCTAAGATACACAAAATAGTAACTGAGACAAACATACTCCTAGTAATAGGCCATGAAATTCTATAAATACCTTGTAACCAGATCAAACAATCTAAATGTAGGCATGGGTTAAGAATACACTTCGGTCGACTGTTGAGTCGTTCGACCCAGGTGATTCGTTTCTTTCTTAGCTACTTTTTTTATAACCAACTTATTAAGTAAATGGCCAAATATCGATAGATCTAATAATCAATGTCAAAGAACTTACCTTTCAGATCTCACTGCTATCTGCTGTGCTCTTGTAAGGTGAGCGTGGGCCATCAGATACATTGCCGCCTGATTGTCAGGATAAACTCTGGTCACTTTAATCAATTTACTTTCACTGTCACTGCAATTTTTACCAAAAGCAACATAAGACCAAATTGTTAAGTTTGGATTCAGAAATTCTTGATCATTTAAGCAATATCCCAAGAGTTTGACCACACCCTCCTACTTTACATGAAAAGGTCCGCAACACTTAGAGGCTCTACTTGAAAGCGGGTCTATCTTTAAAACGAATCTGGTCATACTTTTGTGTGGGTTGACTAAAAAAATCAAGTTTTGTGTTTTTATATGGATATGTTTTACTCATGATTACAAAGCAATTACATAACAGACTATGAATTACATTCCGTAAGTTTGACCCTATCTACCCATTTGACCCATTCCTCTTGAAATGTTATGTCACATGTTACATTGCCCATCTCAAAAAATGTCAACAGAAGAGAAGAAAGCACTGATGACTGTTCGGACCAAGTTATCTCCTTAAGATCATAACAAAACAATACTAATCGTCACAAACTGATCAGCGAATGCAACAATTCATGTTTTATATGAAACCCATTTAACAAAAGTCATTTTTTACCTTTGTTTTTCCAAGAAGTTAGTCCTCCAATATAAGTCTTTGATAATCATGTATCCCTATGTTTTGCTGACCGCAACAATTTTAAGCGTTATGGTGAGCTTTCATATGAAATGAAGAGTAAAGAAGAACTTAATTATGTACACTTACCAGATACTGGATGACGCAACCATTGTTGATGTTAATCTCCTAAGAGAATGCAAGCAGCCTGCAAGAAATATGCATCTTTTATATATTTTGAGTATCGTTTGTACTTATGAGCACCCGGTTTATTTCACCAGCTCGATTACTAAACTTTCCCAAGCACATCTATCTCAAGAAGACGATGGTTCTTTTAAACTTTTTCCTACACACATTTAAGGATATGTGTGAGCATGACATAGCCGTAGAATTAATGACAGCTATGCATGTAAACGCTCACCTTTTCAATCAAAGAAGCGATGTTTCTCACATGTGCTGACTTTAATTCTTCCTCCTCTCACTTTGTTCAATTTTCACATGATGAAAGGATTCACTTGAACACAGTAGAAATAATAAACCAATACATGATTTTTAACATTATGTATATATAGATCAAACAATACTTTTATATCATATCATTATTTATAAAATTTAGGTTTTTACGGGTCTTTTTTTGGTTACAAAATGACCTAAGCAAGACACATCTCACGTGTAAAAAAAAGTGTACAATGACTAAAGTGAGACAACTGAAAACATACACTGGTAATTTATGTAAACACAACAACTTGAGGAGTATTTACAGCAGGCATTGTTACATTTTCTTTCTCAAAAGTAGATTGACATCTGATATTACCCATGGCGGAACCACTCACCAATGTGAAACTACGTTGTGTACTTGTTTGTTAAACTGATATACACATGGCGGCTAATGTGATATGCAATATTATTATATCCATGTGAAACTAATTTGTGCAATATTATTATATCCACTAAGCCAATGTGACAACAACATTATTATCCAAAATAGACATTAAGCAAGTATGACAGCAAAAGTTCATTCAAATTTGTTGAAAGTTATAACAGTCAAATCCAAAAAAAATCAATTTTGACCCATTAACCTACTTTGACATCGATATTTTCCAAGTAAATTTAAAAAGATTATTATAAATGATTTAGACGGTACTAAAAGAACAAATGCCGCAATCTCAAGGTTTCTAGTGGTCGCTTGATGTCCCATTTTTTCCCAATCAAAAACTAATTAGGCTAGCTTGATATATGGATAACGTTGTTGTTTGTTTGTGTATATTAACAAACTACTCGAAACAACCACACATCACAAAAGCACTAAACGTATAGATCCATAAAGACCTCCATTGTTCTCAAATAAAAATAACCGCACGCCAAACCTCCTCGTAAGTAGATATATGAAAAGGCCCTAATTTTTTAAAACCCTATAAGCATATATAAATCCCAAATTTATTATAACGATTCATTATAAAAGCAGATAACACAAACTTACCACTAAATCTTGGAAAACATGTTTCGGCTCTATCACTGGCATTGGCAGGAATCTTAGGGATGCTGAATCAATTGATCAACGGTGATACAAGAGCATCAACGGCGGGCGATAGGCGGCTGAAGTAAAAAAAATGTCAAAAACCTTTCAAAAAAACAAAGATCTATCAAAAACGTATTAAGATTGAAGTAATAAACTTTACCCGTGACAACATTCTCCGGCAGCAGCAACGTCGAATATTCCGTAGTAATAGGTTTGTGGCGGATTCGGCATACAGACACCCAAACCAACAAACAATACCCAACCGGAACTACCTGAAACCACCTAAACCACCGAGAGATGGTGGCGGATTCGGCAGATCAAGGAGGTAAAAAGTTTGTGGTGGCTGTGTGTATTTCATTTTAGGGTTTACAGAATAAAATGACTGTGTGTTTTTTATGTGTGCCAGTATGAAATATAAAAAGCATTCTAAACTTCTGACTTTTTTTAATTAAGGAAATATAGGAAAAAGATTCCTATACTTTCCTTTATAAATTCCTATGTTTCTCTAAATAAGTGTACTTAAAAAAAAAGTTGTTCCTCTTCTATATATAGTAGGGATTTGACAAATGGGCTTGGCCCATTTGTCCTTGTTTCCGCGGGTAGGGACCCCACTTGGGGTACCCGTACCTTTTTCGTGTCTCGATGTTAAGCTAAACGTTTGTGATTATTTGTGTTCGTGTTTTAGATGTTCTCGTTACGTAAATACCGTGATCTAATATATTTAATTACCATCGTAATAAATATATATACGTAATTAATAATAGTTCGTGTTTTAATTACGTTCATGATTTCATGATCGCATGTTCGTGATTAATTATCGTCAAATAAATATTACGTGATCGTGCATAGTAAATACTTATCGTGTTCTAACACGTATGTAATACGTAAACTCCTAACACGTAATCGTAATCATGCTATATTAGGAAAGTTTTAATCTAGTACGTACGATCCTAAGGGTACTATGCATGGTAAAAACATGCGGGTTTTACAACTCTTCCCCCCTAAAATGAATAATTCGTCCCCGAATTATAGATAAAGTAAACTGGAAAAGAAGAACATACCCGAATTCAAAATATGAAATGAGGATAAGAAGCCCGGATAGACTCCTCCGTTTCCCAAGTGGCTTCCCGCTCGGTATGATCCCTCCATAGAATTTTGACGAATGGAATCGTCTTCTTTCTCATGACTCGTTCTTGTCTGTCAAGAACTCGTTCGGGTTCTTCTATAAAAGTGAGATCTTCACGAATCTGTTCCAGTGGATACTTAACCATGTGAAGGGGATGATACTGGTACCCTCTGAGTAAGGACACATGAAACACATTGTGCACATGCGAAAGCTGCGGAGGTAACGCCAATCGGTAAGATACTTCACCGACTCGTTCAATGATATCAAACGGTCCGATGAAACGAGGACTGAGCTTCCCTTTAAACCCGAAGCGTCTAACACCACGTGCCGGCGAAACCTTAAGGAAGACGTGATCTCCTACATTAAAGTGTATATCCCTACGATGCTTATCGGCGTAACTCTTCTGACGTGACCGTGCCTCCTGAATTTTCTACTTAGCTACTGCGATCTTCTCATTGGTCATCTCTATGATTTCCGGTCCTTCAAGTGTTCACTCGCCAACCTGATCCCAGCAGATTGGGGCGCGACACTTCCTGCCATACAACATCTCAAATGGAGCACACTTGATACTTGTGTGCCAACTGTTGTTGTATGCAAACTCCACCAAATAGATGTATTCGTCCCAATCACCCATCCATTCCAACGCACATGACCTTAACATATCCTCCAATGTCTGAATGGTTCGCTCCGACTGTCCGTCCGTTTGAGGATGAAAAGCCGTGCTAAGCTTAAGTTGTGTACCCCAAACTTTCTGCAGACTCTTCCAAAAGCGCGAAGTGAAACGAGGATCTCTGTCTGAGACGATGCTGGATGGTGCACCGTGGAGTCTCATGATCTCTCGTCTGTACGTATCTGCGAGTTTACTTACCGAATCTTCCTTGCGGATCGGTAAGAAATGAGCTGATTTGGTAAGTCGATCAACGATAACCCAAATTGCATCGTGCTTCCTTTTGGTAGGCGGAAGACCGGTAACAAAATCCATAGTGATTTTGTCCCACTTCCACTCTGGAATATCTAACGGTTGAAGGAGACCGCCAGATCGTTGATGCTCGATCTTAACCTGCTGGCAGGTAAGACATTTGGAGACGTAGGTGGCCACATCCTGTTTCATACCACTCCACCAAAAGTACTGCTTGATGTCATGGTACATCTTAGTCGAACCAGGATGTATAGAGAATGGGGAGCTATGAGCTTCAGCTAACAAAGCTTCCCGGAGTTCTTGGTCATCAGGAACACAAAGTCTAGTGCCCTGCCATACGATACTGATAGGTGTGAAAACACCCATCCTTTTACCACTTAATTCTGGCTAAAACAAGACCAAAACACGTATTTAATATCATTTGTTTGGAATTATGCGTGGTTTTTGTGTTTATTGTGTTTTCAGAGTCGACCGGATGAATATTGAAGAAAACATGGGATTGCACGGATTTTATCGAAGAAAAAGACTCAAGACGAAGTCTATTGTCCAAGAGATGCAAAAGATTTGAAGTCATTGTGCCTATTTGAAGATTTATCGAAGAATAGAGCCAAAGATGGAAGATTCATACATGTCGAAGAACTCGAGTCTATTAAACAAAAGATTATAAGACGAGTTGGAATTATTCATCGACACTTCTCAAAATCCAAAGTCGGAAACGTTTATTTAAAGAGACGAGAAGACTAAAGAAGGAAGAAGAAAAGAAGCCCAAAACCAAGCCCATTTGCAAGCCCATACACACGCCTATATAAAGGCCCTTACTTCACAAATTTCACACACTTAGTTAGTTTTTAGTTTTTTGGATTTCTCTAGTTTTAGAGAGAGAAAGTTCTAAACTTTCTCTCACTAGATTTCATCTTTTTTCTTTTTCAAATTCAAACTTTTGTATTATCTTTCATTAATCAAGTTCAAGTTTTTATCTTTTAATCTTTAATCTCATCCTTCCTTTCTTTGATTTTGATTGATTTTGGTACAAATCTCGTATGATCCGTGTTGTTCATCAATGATTTGTGCTTAAAAAGTTGATTACTTTTTATGTTTCCTTAAGTTTATACATGAATAAGCTTTGAGATCCTTGTTCTTATTGGCTTATTTGTTGATTTAGCTTATTTACTTTTTAAAGTTTTTATGAAAAGTTCATCTTTTTATTAATTCGATTTATAAGTTTGCTTATTAAAAGTTAGAAAAGTTGTTTTTAGTGCTTATTTGATCAGCTTATTTGTGGATTCGAGCTTGTTCGGGAGTTAGCTTATTCCATAAGCTTATTTACCTTGCTTTTAGTGTCGAATTTGCACCATTTTCGGAAAGGGTAACTCCCTTTTCTGACCGAATATTCCGACCAGGACGCACCCCCTTATTCCGATCTACCGATCGGAAAAGGGTTTAGGTTTTCCGATTGATGGCATTTTATTATTCCGATCTAAGCATTTCGCCATATTCGGATTGTAGCATTTTGCCCACATTCCGATTTGCATCATTTCAAGATATTCCGATCACCCGATCGGAATAATATTCCGATTTGCCTTTTTCTAGATATTCTGATTGAAGCTTGTTTTGCTTTGTTCCGTTCTTACTTTCTTTAAGTCCTTTTCAATTAAATTTATATTTTTACAAAGTATTCCAAGTGTTAGTTTTTTTATTAAGTGTTCATTTATTTTCCGCATATAATCGTTAAGTTTCCAATCATTTATTTTTAAACTCTCTGTTACTTTAATCAGTCTAAGCTTTAAAGTTTACTCTTCGACACTTTATTCATTGTTATTAGATTAAAATAGATAAACAAACCATCACCTTTTCATTAACCAAGAACAAATCATTCCACTTAGAGCCAAGATCAATTCGAGAGGATATCGAGAGATTGAATAAATTGAACCCATTGCAAAAATCGAATATCAAATAGCGCCGCTGCCGGCTCTTCTCGTTAAGATCAAAAGTTTTTTGTGAGAACTTGGATTTTGGGATCCGTTCCCCGTGAACGTTACCTTTTCATAAAAAATTTCAAAAAACACAAAAAAAATATAAAATTTTCAAAAATCCTAAAAAGTAAAAAACATAAAAAACCAAAAATATTTTGCTTTGTTTTTCTCTTGTTAGTTCTTTTGCAGGTGTATGCGCACTCGATCCACGTCTTATCAAGAGCCCGAGCCTCTCGATAACCTAGACATGGCCGGTGTACAAAACAACAACAACATACCACCTCAAAACAACAATAATAACAACAACAACCCACCTTTCAACAACATGAATAATAATAACAACAATGAGCCTCAACCGGATAATCGGCCAATGATTGAACTGCTGCAAGCTCATGTAGACGGCAACAATGATCCAATTGTCATACCTCCAATTGCCGCCAACAACTTTGAGCTCAAATCAGGCTTTATCAAGATGGTCTCCGCTCAACCATTCTTGGGGCGTACCATTGATGATCCACACGACCACATCAAGAGATTCTTGCAACTCACTAACACGGTCAAGTTCAATGGTGTTCCACAAGAGGTTATCAGGTTACAACTTTTTCCCTTTTCTTTAGAGGGACAAGCCCGGCATTGGCTTTCTAAGGAACCACCACAGAGTATTCTCTCGTGGACGGATTTGGAGACCAAGTTTATCAATTACTTTTTCCCACCCTCTCGTACTACCGCTTTGCGGAATGAAATCATAAATTTTGAACAAAAGTACGATGAGTCGTTCAGTGAATCTTGGGATCGTTTTAAAGATCTTTTAAGAAAATGCCCACAACATGGTTTTACCAAAGTACATCAAATCAATACTTTTTACAATGGTTTAAGCATGAGTGACCAAGATTCACTAAACAGTGCCTCAGGGGGTAATCTTTTGGCTAAGACTTCCAATGCTGCTTGGGATATCATTGAGAATAAGTCTCGTGTGCAAACCAAGAGTGTTTGGACCAATGTCGCTAGTGCTAGCACTAGTGACAGCGACAAGCGACTTGACAAAATCACTGTGCTTCTTGAATCGCTTGTTACCCACACCGTTAACAACAACAACAGCAACAACACTAAAAACGCTCAAGTCAATGCTGTCAGCCAACCATGCGAGATATGCGGGGGTCCTCACTCTTACACCACTTGTACTGCCACCCAAGACTACCCTTCTGAAAATGTGAATGCGGCATATGGCACCTATCCTCAACCCGCTTATCAAGCTCGACCTCAAGGTGACCGTAACTTGCTTAGCTACCGCTCCAACAACTATCTCACCACCTGGTTTTACTCCTAACAACCAAAACCAACAACAAAACCTCAACCGACCTCCTCAACAACAACAACAATCTCGTGGACCATACATACCACCGCACAAACAGCAACAACCACCTCAACGAAACAACCAAGTTTACCAGCAACCCGCTTATCAACCACCCGCATACACTGCTCCTTCCAACCAAACCCCCGCATCACATCAAGACATTGGAACCTACATGAGGACTAACGATGTGATCGTGGATAATCTCCAACAGGAAGTGCGCAACTTGAAAGCAGACCTGATGAAACAAGGGAATGATCTGAGAGCTGATATGAAAAACACTATGGATAGTCAAACGAATGACTTGAGAAACATGATGGCTAGTTTCTTCCACGGTAATCAACCCTCTTCTTCGGGTACTCTTCCGAGTAACACCGTTGCGAATCCAAGAGGGGAGATGAAAGCAATCACCACTCGCAGTGGTAAAGGTACCAAGGAACCCGAGCTTCCTATACCTCCACCGGTGGTTGTGACTAAGGAGAACGAGTCACCTGCTCCTATTCCTCATCCTTCTACTTCCCCAATTTCTCCACCTCTTCCTTCTACCCCTCCTCCACCCAAGGATGTGAGTGATCCTATTCTCCCAAAGCCTTCCTCTTCTTCCAATATACCTTATCCATCTAGGTTGAGGAAAGAGAAGCTCAAAAGCAAGGACGATATTCAGGTTTCAAACTTTCTTAAAATGTTTAAACAACTGAATTTCAATATCTCCTTCGCTGAGGCTCTCGCTCACATGCCTAAGTACGCAAAAATGTTTAAAGATCTTCTGAGTGACAAGGAAAAGCTTCTTGATATTGCCAACACCCAACTTAATGAGAATTGCTCTGCAGTGCTCTTAAGGAAATTGCCAACCAAACTTGGTGATCCGGGTCGTTTCTTAATTCCTTGCAATTTCCCGGGAGTAGAGAATTGCATGGCCCTAGCCGATCTAGGTGCCAGTATTAATCTAATGCCTCTAAGCATTTGGAAGCAATTATCTCTCCCTGAGCTAGTCCCCACCAAAATGACTCTGGAATTAGCTAACCGTACGGTTGCTTATCCAGTGGGGATAGCCGAAGACGTCTTTGTAGGAGTCGACAAATTCACTTTTCCTGCCGATTTCGTCGTCGTCGACTACGAGATGGACCCTTGTGTTCCCTTGATCGTGGGTCGTCCATTCCTGAGGACCGGTCGCACTCTCATCGATGTTGAAGCCGGTGAGCTTATCATGAGAGTGGGTGACGATAAAATCGTCTTCAACATGGGAAAGTTGTCTAAACAACCTTATTCATACGAGAGTGTTAATTGTATTGATGTTCTGGATGAGGCTTGTGAAGAACACTTCAAAGATGCTTGTAAAAGTATTCCTACCTCTCTTCCCAATGTTGAAACCGGTTCCTCCATTGATTCATCATTGTCTCTATTTGGAGATAGTGATTTGTTTTGGAACAATCTTCAAGACACCATGGGAGATGTGACTTTAGCTACTAATGATTCTCCCACCTATGGGGATGAAGACATGCATTTCTTTGATAACCTTCTCAACGAAGACAATCCTTCTCCTCCATCTCCCACGGTTATTGCTATCGATACTCCGACTTTGAATACGCCTCCCGTCGAAAATCCTACGGATTTAGAGCTTAAGGAGTTGTCGCCCCATCTCGAGTATGTGTTCCTTGAAGAAGAGAAGAAGTCGCCCGTCATTATCGCGAAGGATTTGAAAGATGAAGAGAAAACTCGCCTCGTCGCCGTGCTTAAAGCTCATAAGAAGGCTATCGCTTGGAAAATCTCCGACATTCGTGGAATTGATCCTCACTTCTGCACACACAAAATACTCATGGAGGACGACTTTAAGCCCACAATTCAAATCCAACGAAGGGTGAATCCAAAAATCCATGAAGTCATCAAAACAGAGGTTATCAAACTTCTTGATGCGGGTATGATTTACCCTATTTCAGATTCACCATGGGTTAGTCCAATCCATTGTGTGCCTAAGAAAGGCGGAATAACCGTTGTTCCCAATGAACACAACGAGTTGATTTCCACTCGTCTCGTTACTGGGTGGAGAGTTTGTATAGACTACCACAAACTCAATGATGCCACAAGAAAGGATCATTTCCCTCTACCTTTTATGGACCAAATGCTTGAACGTTTAGCGGGTAATGAATATTACTGCTTTCTTGATGGTTTCTCGGGTTATTTTCAAATATCCATCGATCCCCAAGATCAAGAGAAGACAACATTCACTTGTCCCTATGGCACATTTGCTTACAAAAGAATGCCTTTTGGCTTATGCAATGCCCCCGGGACTTTCCAAAGGTGCATGTTAGCTATCTTCCATGACATGGTTGAACAAACCATGGAAGTCTTCATGGATGATTTCTCGGTCTTCGGGGATTCCTTCTCTTCTTGCCTTGCCAATTTGGAACGAATGTTGAAGCGGTGCGAAGACACTCGCCTTGTTCTGAATTGGGAAAAATGCCATTTCATGGTAAAAGAGGGCATCGTGCTAGGACACAAGATCTCGAAAGCCGGTCTTGAAGTCGACCGTGCTAAAGTCGATGTTATCGCTAAGTTGCCTCCACCTTCAACCGTGAATGGTGTGAGAAGTTTTCTAGGTCATGCGGGCTTCTACCGTCGATTCATCAAAGATTTTTCTCAAATCGCTCGCCCGATGACCCATCTCTTGGAAAAAGATACTCCTTTTATCTTTTCCAAAGAGTGTCTTGACGCCTTCAACTCGCTTAAGGATAAGCTAACTAAGGCACCCGTCTTGGTTACCCCTAATTGGGAGCTGCCTTTCGAGCTGATGTGCGATGCTAGTGATTTTGCTATTGGAGCGGTTCTGGGACAAAGAGTGAACAAACACTTCCAACCAATCCATTACGCTAGCAAGACAATGACTGGGGCTCAATTGCATTACACGACAACCGAGAAAGAGCTTTTAGCTGTTGTCTATGCTTTTGAAAAGTTCCGCCCCTATCTTGTCCTTTCTACCACAATCGTTTACACCGATCATTCCGCGCTGAAGTACTTGTTGACAAAGCAAGATTCCAAACCAAGACTTCTTCGCTGGGTTTTGCTACTCCAAGAATTTAAAATCGAAATTCGCGATAAAAAAGGAGCTGAAAACCTAGCCGCGGATCATCTCAGTAGACTTGAGGATCCTTACCAGGGGGATCATTCGAACAAAGAAATCAATGACTCTTTTCCCCTGGAGACCTTAATGTCTATCAACTCGACTGCTGACGAAACCCCGTGGTTTGCGGACATTGCAAACTACTTGGCGGGTGGAATTCTCGTTGACGGGTTAACATCCCAGAAAAAGAAGAAGTTATTTAACGACATTAAGACTTACTTTTGGGATGACCCGTATCTTTTCAAACAATGTGCTGACTTGATTATTCGTCGATGTGTTGATGGACCGGCAGCTTTGAAAATCCTTGATGCTTGCCACAAAGGACCCACCGGTGGTCACTTTGGTCCCAACTACACCGCCAAAAAAGTGTTTGATTCGGGATTTTATTGGCCCACCATCTATCGTGATGCTCACGAGATGGTTAAACAATGTGATGCTTGCCAAAAACAAGGCACTATCACACATAAAGACGAGATGCCTCAGAATTTCATTTAAGAGTGTGAAATCTTTGATGTTTGAGGTATCGACTTTATGGGGCCATTCCCTTCATCTAAAGGAAACAAATACATCCTTGTAGCCGTTGACTACGTTTCAAAGTGGGTTGAAGCCAAAGCTTTACCTACTAATGATGCAAGGGTGGTTTGTAACTTTTTGAAATCGCTGTTCGCTCGATTCGGCGTTCCTCGTGCTATTATCAGTGACCGCGGGACTCATTTTTGCAACGATCAATTTGCAAGAGTCATGGCTAAGTATGGTGTCAATCACCGTCTTTCCACCGCCTATCATCCCCAAACCAATGGGCAGGCCGAGATATCCAACCGTGGGTTGAAGCGAATTTTGGAGCGTACTGTGGGAGAGCATCGTGCCGCGTGGGCCGATAAGTTAGATGATGCTCTGTGGGCTTTCCGTACTGCTTACAAGACCCCGATTGGTTGTACACCTTATCGTCTTGTGTACGGGAAAGCATGCCACCTTCCCATCGAGCTGGAGCATAAGGCGCACTGGGCCTTGAAGTGGGCTAACTTCGACATCAACAAAGCCGGTGATCATCGCAAGATTCAACTCAACGAGCTCAACGAACTGAGGAATGAAGCTTATGAGAACTCGCTGATCTACAAAGAGAAGACGAAGATCCTTCATGACGCAAAAATCAAGAACCAAGAGTTCCACGTTGGTGATTAAGTCTTACTTTTTAACTCTCGGTTGAAGATCTTCTCTGGCAAGTTGAAGAGCCGCTGGTCTGGTCTATTCACCGTCGCCAAAGTCTTTCCGTATGGGACCATTGAGCTTTCTCAGCCAAATAGGCCCAATTTCAAGGTGAATGGCCAGCGTCTGAAGTTGTACTTTGGTGAGGACATCTCTCAGGAGATGATTCCATCCCTCACCACATTCCCCATGAACTAATTTTGGGTCGAGTCAGGCTCGTGACTCGGTTATCAAAAACAAGCGCTCCTCGGGAGGCAACCCGAGTATCTTTCCTTTTATGTTTTTACCTCCTAAGTGTAGGGGGACCTGTATAGGTGTTTGTTTTTGTGTGATGATGTGATTACAGGGATAAGTGCACTCTTGGAACCTCTGAAGAACCGTGCTCCCGTGTTATCCGAAATCCGGTTCTATCTCTCAACTATCGTGATTCAATTTTCTTCATACTCACATTTGAAATTGATCACTTTAGTCGTCTCTTCCTTAATTTGAGTTAACCAGCGTGCACAATGTCATAAGTGTAGGGGAGATTTTTCTCACATGCTTAAACATTGAGGACAATGTTTATCTTAAGTGTAGGGGGACTTCTATCGAAGTTTTAAGTGGACTTTTCCATGAAAATGCCTTCATTTAACAGGAAAATCATCTTTTTCAACATTTTTTCAAATTTTTAATTAACTTTGGCCATATAGTCGTAATTTTTTAAATTTTTATCGTTGCTTTCATATGTGTATATCCCGCAATAAAGTCAAAAATATTAATATAGTGGTGTAGCTAGTTTAGAAATCTTTGACATATTAGGCCCGTTGCGATTATTTTGACTCAACCTGAATAGACTTATCTAAGTTTATTCTAGCTAGTATCCTTAACCATGTAGACCTTAATTGGTTTATTAGGCTAAGCATCCACGAGTCTCATTACTTGAGATTTTAAATTGTGGAGGACGAGAAATGATAGAGTCAATTATAAGTCGGTGTTCTTGCGCAAGCTCACTTGGTGTAATTATTTGCCTATCCTCCCATCACTTGCTAATAAATTATCTGCAATAAGTAAGGTCGTACGATTTGAAAGGTTACTTAGCTTCTAGCCCAAGATCGTTTAAAAGTTGCTCGGTAATGATAAGAGTTCATAGCCAAGGCATAACTTATGAAGCGGGGCGCGAAGATTGGCGAGTCCGAAAAGGCCCTAACAAGGCATGAGGATTCCATTTTATTGCTAAAGATCCAAGGTGATGTGAAAAGCATTATTCCCAAAATCAATATGAAGGATCAAGACTCACGACGAAAAGCAATCAACTCCCATAAAGATCATGGAGAAGTCTATCCGAAAAGACCCTAACAAGGTATGAGGATAAATAGATCTAAGTCCGAAAAGGAGGCGGATCGTTGTATCTCAAAATCCCAATTAGAGATTGAAGAATAATCATGAAGTCGTGGTCAACAAAGTTGGAGTACCCCTCAAAAGTCTCCAAGTGAAGAAACTCTATTAACCATGAGAAGACCATTATCTCAAGAACGTCTCTCAAGATATGAAGTATGAAGTACATGCCAAATATCGGCCCGAGAAAGGTCTCAAATCGTGAACCGAGTTATGACAAGATATGAACTTTTTGATATCCCGAGAAGCAGTTTTAAGAGATTTTGTCCTTTAGCTAACTATTGATCAAATCGTCCTACTTTGCTTTCAGCTTAAATAACTATCGAAATAAGTCCAAAAATGCATCTTCATGATCATTCTAAGACAAAAATAAAATATAAGAGATACACCTAGGAATAAGGGAGTTTAAGCATTTAGTTAAGCCATGTGTGTGAGTGGTTGAATTGCTAACTTATAATAACAATGATCTCGTTTTTAAGCTTAGTTTGGGGAACGTGAAACTTGAGGGTGATAAATCTTCGCAGCACCGAAGCCCTAATGTAAGTCCTCGATCTCTTTACAAGTTATTTCCACGTAAGCTATTCTCTATCCTCTTGTTTACTTTAAATTTTTAATTTCTCTTAGTACTTCCATTTTTGTTTAGTAGAATTTTAATAAGGCCAAGGTTGATTGATTATGAGAAAAGTGTAAATGTGCTTTGTCACTAAGTATTGCATGAGAGCATGGCAATGGTTAAGTGTAGGGGATTTGATAGGTGTGAAAACACCCATCCTTTTACCACTTAATTCTGGCTAAAACGAGACCAAAACACGTATTTAATATCATTTGTTTGGAATTATGCGTGGTTTTTGTGTTTATTGTGTTTTCAGAGTCGACCGGATGAATATTGAAGAAAACATAGGATTGCACGGGTTTTATCGAAGAAAAAGACTCAAGACGAAGTCTATTGTCCAAGAGATGCAAAAGATTTGAAGTCATTGTGCCTATTTGAAGATTTATCGAAGAATAGAGCCAAAGATGGAAGATTCATACATGTCGAAGAACTCGAGTCTATTAAACAAAAGATTATAAGACGAGTTGGAATTATTCACCGACACTTCTCAAAATCCAAAGTCGGAAACGTTTATTTAAAGAGACGAGAAGACTAAAGAAGGAAGAAGAAAAGAAGCCCAAAACCAAGCCCATTTGCAAGCCCATACACACGCCTATATAAAGGCCCTTACTTCACAAATTTCACACACTTAGTTAGTTTTTAGTTTTTTGGATTTCTCTAGTTTTAGAGAGAGAAAGTTCTAAACTTTCTCTCACTAGATTTCATCTTTTTTCTTTTTCAAATTCAAACTTTTGTATTATCTTTCATTAATCAAGTTCAAGTTTTTATCTTTTAATCTTTAATCTCATCCTTCCTTTCTTTGATTTTGATTGATTTTGGTACAAATCTCGTATGATCCGTGTTGTTCATCAATGATTTGTGCTTAAAAAGTTGATTACTTTTTATGTTTCCTTAAGTTTATACATGAATAAGCTTTGAGATCCTTGTTCTTATTGGCTTATTTGTTGATTTAGCTTATTTACTTTTTAAAGTTTTTATGAAAAGTTCATCTTTTTATTAATTCGATTTATAAGTTTGCTTATTAAAAGTTAGAAAAGTTGTTTTTAGTGCTTATTTGATCAGCTTATTTGTGGATTCGAGCTTGTTCAGGAGTTAGCTTATTCCATAAGCTTATTTCCCTTGCTTTTAGTGTCGAATTTGCACCATTTTCGGAAAGGGTAACTCCCTTTTCCGACCGAATATTCCGACCAGGACGCACCCCCTTATTCCGATCTACCGATCGGAAAAGGGTTTAGGTTTTCCGATTGGTGTTGTTTTCGTATTCTGACCGCACCAACTTTTGAGCATTCCGACGGTAAAGTTTTCTAATATTCCGATTGATGGCATTTTATTATTCCGATCTAAGCATTTTGCCATATTCCGATTGTAGCATTTTGCCCACATTCCGATTTGCATCATTTCAAGATATTCCGATCACCCGATCGGAATAATATTCCGATTTGCCTTTTTCTAGATATTCCGATTGAAGCTTGTTTTGCTTTGTTCCGTTCTTATTTTCTTTTAGTACTTTTCAATTAAATTTATATTTTTACAAAGTATTCCAAGTGTTAGTTTTTTATTAAGTGTTCATTTATTTTCCTCATATAATCGTTAAGTTTCCAATCATTTATTTTTAAACTCTCTTTTACTTTAATCAGTCTAAACTTTAAAGTTTACTCTTCGACACTTTATTCATTGTTATTAGATTAAAATAGATAAACAAACCATCACCTTTTCATTAACCAAGAACAAATCATTCCACTTAGAGCCAAGATCAATTCGAGAGGATATCGAGAGACTTAATAAATTGAAACCATTGCAAAAATCGAATATCAATACCATCTGCATCTACTCTGAATTCTGTCTGCTTCTCCAAATTCTGCACTATCGCCCAGATTTCTCCGTCATCCTTCTGAGCTTCCTTGATCTTAGATAGTAACTCGGGTTCTACTCTAAGATTAGCCCAGTAACCGTGCTGTCCACGTACCATGATCTCGATGTCTAGTCGCTCCAAGTCTCTGATGATTTCCTCTTCGATTTTAATGCCGTTGATCATTCCGGACTTCCTGCTAAGGTCATCTGCTACTACATTTGCCTTTCCGGGATGATACTGTAGATTAATGTCATAATCCTTCAACAGCTCTAACCATCTCCTCTGCCTCATGTTCAATTCACGTTGAGTGAAGATATACTTCAAACTCTTGTGGTCCGTGAAAATGTTACATGATTCTCCATATAAGTAGTGCCTCCATATCTTCAATGCAAACACGACTGCAACAAGTTCCAGGTCGTGCGTGGGGTAATTTTCTTCATAAGGCTTAAGCTACTGTGAAGCGTACGCGATCACTTTCCCATGTTGCATGAGAACACAGCCAAGTCCCTTCCCCGATGCATCGCTGTAGATTTGAAATCCACCCGTACCAGATGGTAGAGTAAGAATAGGTGCAGATACTAGCTTCTGCTTCAGGTCTTCAAAGCTCTTCTCTCGATCTTCAGTCCAGACGAATTTCTCCCCTTTCTGCAACAGTTTGGTCAGTGGTAGTGCTAGGCGGGAAAAGTTCTCCATGAACCTACGGTAATAGCCAGCTAAGCCTAAGAAAATGCGGACTTCCGTCGCTGATGTCGGCCTTGGCCACTTAGTAAGGGCCTCAACCTTCGCTGGATCCATAGTGATTCTTTCTGCTGATACAATGTGACCTAAGAATGCCACCTTGTCTAACCAGAACTCACACTTGGAGAATTTAGCATACAGCTGCTTCTGGCGAAGAATCTGTAGTACTGTACGAAGATGGTCTTCGTGTTCCTCCTTGGACTTTGAGAAAATCAGGATGTCATCGATGAAGACAATGACGAACTTATCCATATATTCATGGAAGATTCTGTTCATCAAATCCATGAACACTGCTGGAACATTTGTCAGGCCAAATGGCATAACTACAAACTCGTAGTGGCCATAACGGGTACGAAAGGCAGTCTTAGCGATGTCCTGCTCCTTGACCCGTATCTGATGATAGCCTGACCTAAGATCAATCTTGGAGAAATGTTTGGCCCCTTGGATTTGGTCAAACAGATCGTCGATGCGTGGCAGTGGATACCTATTCCGAATGGTAATCTTGTTGAGCTCGTGATAGTCGATGCAAAGACGCATACTGCCGTCCTTCTTCTTAACAAACAAGACCGGTGCGCCCCATGGAGATGCGCTCGGTCGAATGAAACCTCGTTCAAGAAGTTCTTGCAGTTGATCCTTCAGCTCCTTCAACTCTATGGGAGCCATGCGATAAGGAGCCTTGGAGATTGGTTCAGCTCCTGGAACCAGCTCGATACTGAATTCCACTTCTCGTACAGGTGGTATGCCTGGAAGTTCTGCTGGAACACATCTTGGAATTCCGACACTATAGGTAGATCCTGAATTGATGGAGATTCAGCATCCATGTCGTGAACCGTAGCTAGATAACCCTCGCAGCCATGTGACAGTAGTGCACGCGCTTGCAGGGTGGATATGACTTGTACAGACCGTCCGGGTATGAACCCATTATGAATGTACTCTGGTGCATTAACATCACCGAAGATAACTCGATATGAATGGCAGTCTATGGTAGCATGATACTTGGATAGCCAATCCATGCGCAAAATCATGTCGAAGTCATTCATGTCCAGCGGAAGTGCGTCGACAGGTCGAACCTTATCATCAAATTCTAGGGGAAGACTCTTGTATACATGGGTGATTAATACAGAGTCTCTCAAAGGCGTGGAAATAGTAAGCCTATTTTCTAGTGGCAAGGGAGGCATCCTAATGTTCTTAGCATAAGCAGTAGAAATAACCGAGTGAGTAGCACCCGTATCGAAAAGAACACATGCAGCTTGACCATACATATACAAGATTCCAGTGATGGTACCTGTAGACTTGTTGGCCTGGTCTCGAGATGTCGTGAAGACACGCCCGGCAGTAGGAGGCGACTTGCTATCAGCATGTCCCGATGTACCCTCCATCTCGCCCTTACGGCAATCCTTCATAATATGGCCAGGAAGACCACACTTGAAGTACGCATCAGTATTACGGCGACATGGTCCTGGGTGCCTACGGTGGCAAGTAGAGCAAAGAGGATGAGTGTATCCTCCGGCAGGTGCTCTGGCTGGCTGAGGACCTGATAAGACATTTTACATAAGACATGGTAATCGGGTACAAAGGACAAAGCGGATAATCGTAAGATTGAATACCAGTGATAGCTGGACGGCTAGGCTGCGAACCTCTCTGGTTCTGGTCCCTACCATTTCATAGTCACTAATTTGTGAGCTCATGAACATGAAATAACCGTTCCTCGATTTACTTATGAGTACTTTATACCCATAAACGATATCCACACCAACCTCGTTCACTCAAAATAACATGTAAACACGCAAATCACATAGTCACACATAAAGTAACCTTAAAATAAGACCAAGTGACGAACCTCAAAACCACGGCTGTCACATCACTCCCTCCTAATAGAAATCTCGTCCCGAGATTTACTCCTTAGGATCGTCATTATCAATTAGCTGAGGATACTTGCTCCTCATAAATCCTCCCCGTTCCCATGTGAACTCTAGTCCACGTTCTTAATTCCATCTACCCATAACTACGGTATATTACCCTTTTTATCCAACGTCCTAGCTTCACGACCCAAAATCTCTATCGGCTCTTCGATAAAACGAAGACTCATATCCATACTAATATCATCTAACGGTACTTGCAAGTCAGTTCTTGCTAAGCATTTCCTCAAGTTTGATACATGAAATACGTCATGCACACTACTCAATTCCTCCGGTAATCTCAACCTATACGCCACTAGCCCAATCCTTTCAAGGATTTCAAATGGACCCACAAATCTAGGTGCTAACTTCCCTTTTCTTTCCAAACCGCATCACCCCTTTCCATGGTGAAACCTTTAGCATAACTTTATCTCAAATCTCAACGGCTTACGCCTCTTGTCCGCATAGCTCTCTTGTCGGTTCTTTGCTATTTTCAACCTCTACTTAGTCACTGCCACCACCTCCATAGTTTTCCAATCCACCTCCGGTCCAATACGTTGGCCGCTTCTAACTTCATCCCACTGTAAAGGTGATCCACCTCATCTCCTATGATTTAACTCCAGCAGTTTCTACTACAATTCCTATCACCATACTTAACGGCTTCTATCCTCTATGGATTTTCCATCATTCGGAAGTTCTCCCAACCTTAAACACATCCAATGGTATATGCAGGATTGCATAACCAAAAGCTTCCCATAATATTTACAAGAAACATGTCATAACCACCACCTCATCCTTGCTTTCCCATGCTCGGCACCAAGTAACTAACCATCCTTCATAATAACATGTGTTACACCTTTTTTTCTAGGTGGACGTTCCATTGTTCGTGACTACTAACCTCTTGCTCTAACGGTTTCTCTTCAATATCACCCCACTATCTTCACAACCTCTTGCTCCCTCGAATCATTCTTCCTCCATACTACTTTTCGCTTGTCTCTCCACCAATCTTAATTTCCATACCATCTTATATCCCGTCTTCACCCTATAATTTAGGTGTTTCCTCCTTTATTCCTTACATCCTCATCAATGGGGAATATGCCCCTCTCACCGGTGACTCTCTCTTTGTAGGAGAATTCTTCCTAATATAATGCGTTCTCCAACTATCTCTAAATCTCACGCCAATGCTCTAGGCGTCTTTCTCAATTACCCCTATAGTATGCTCATACCAAAACATTAGTCTATCAACGGTATACTACGCTTGCTTCCCATCGTTTCTTCCCTTGCCATAATCCTTCATAAGGCATTCCATACATATTAGGCTAACTTTTACGCAAAACCCTCTATTTCATCACATCCGTACGCAATCCTTCCAACTTCTCAACTACGTGACTTCTCATTCCTCTTGAAATATGAGATGAATTAGTCAGTCTATCAACTATCACCCAACTCTCGTCGTACTTATTCCTCCACCCCATTATGTATCCCATCCACCAACTTCGTCCTTACATCGCCCTTTCTAAGCTACTCCTATCTATGTAGGAAGTATAGTCTACGCCCCTTTTCTCCATATGATTTTCCAAGCCACGTAACATAAGTGTTGATGCGTTCTCGGCTTTAGACCACTCAACTCGTGCAACCTACATCATTCCTCCAAACCACCCTAATACGTCATCCATATAGTTCAAGTTCGTCTCAGCTTCACTTCATTCTTCTTATTCCATGTCTCATGAACCATGCTTGCCTTTCCCAGATGGTACTTGGCCTTGCAATTTTCTTTCATCACTTAACTCCACCCATCACCTTTTCCAAATGTTCAATCAAAATGATTAAATACGTGTTGGAGACGTTCATGATCTGTATAGATCATTCTCTACGTCTCGTACCCCAAATGCCTCTAGCATTCTAGGCAGATATAACAATCCAGCTCCACTAACTAATTCTATCTAGTTCTTCCAAATATTTAGTTCCCACAACGTATAAATAACCGCCTTTCTTTGTCGTTCTCGTATACATCCAAATCCTTGCTCCACGTATCGTCATGCTTCGCGAATTCATCCAGTCCTTCAGATAATTCCAAGATCTGCTCATTATCCAATCCACCTCTTCAGCCTCCAAAACGCTTCCTCACCCTTCTTCACTTTGCCCCTTGCTGGTTCCACGATATGCCATCATCTCTGACTACTTGTCCTGGCTAACTTAATCCTAAAACTCACACTTGAAAATCTCACGTATAATTCCCTTTCCTAACAACTCCAAAACCAACTCATAATTCGCCTCACTCTCCTTCTTAGATTTGAGTAGATCAAGATGTCGTCGATGCTCCCGATGAAAACTCGTTTATATATTGTCATGCACCCCCGGTTCATTGACTCTATGAAAACTGCTAGCGCCTCGGCGAAGCCAACATCATAACCGTAAACCCAAAGCGTTCATACAACATCCTTAGCAGTTTCAACTACGTCCTCCTTGCACCCTCTCTTAGAAGCAATACAAATAAATTTCTACCTCATTCTACTCGCGAAAATCTACACGTATTCTAAAAGACCAATACTTCCTCTTATCAGACCACTCAACCGCTTTTCACAGTCAATCTACTACTAAGTAACTCAAATTTTACCTTGCATCCATTGCAGTTTCTAACAACTCTTGCTCTTAAAATCATTCCATCATCAATTTCCTTGGAAAGGCACTAACTACAACTCCTCTCACTTCTCCTACTTGCTCTATTTATGGTTCTACCTCACAGTAATAGGCAAACCCACTAAATCTCAGGAAATTTTCGGAAAACTTACATGCCTTACGAACAATCATAAATACCTTTGAGGTATTATATCCCCTTCCAACACTCTCTATGGTGCGTTACTTGTGCCAATATCCATACATTATACAAATCTCTATTCATCTCCCTTGGCACTCCTAATAGACCTCATGACCACATTAGTTCGTCTACGAACTTCTAACTCTTTCCTCCCCACTAAGGGCATTCCAACCATTCTCTCATGGTCACCTACTTAATCATGTAGGCGCGACCAAGTCTTTCATATGACTACCTCAACGCTCCCAATCAATACGCAACCAAAACTACATCCTGAATCCACTAGATACGATCGACGAATCAAACCCACGGATAACTAACGACATTTCACGTGCACGATTTAAAACAGACCAAAACCACGAAAACTCAAAAGGAAAACTCAAACATGTACCAATTCAAATGACTCATGACAACGAAAAATGATCCAAGAAACACTTAATGGCAACCAAAACATCTTATGCCCCGCGACATATTATTTAAACCGTGCACAAGATCGACTTTTCCAAAAGAATATTTTTTTCTTTACCTCCCCACATCTATGTGACTCAAACAATCTACAAACAACCCTCTTGACGAACTCAAAACTCAGCTCAAAGACTAGGTATCCCGTGCATCCCAAATCATAAAAATAAACTACTATTCAAAACTCAACCTTTAACCCAACACTTGTACAATAGTTTCGACCAGGATACTGACCTCCCATGACTATACATTCTGTATATTTGAAAAGTACGTTCCGAGTACATAATTTTAGGCTTTTGAATCACCCAAAAAGCTTTAAAAACGAATAAGTTACGACCAAAACAATTTTATACTAGTTGTTTTAAAACTAAAGAATAAACTTAGTGATTAATGCAATCCTTTTAAATGAAAGAAATAATTGTATGTGAAATTTTCATGAACTCAATTTAACCTTGTATAAATAATTATAAATGACGTAAATCGGTTAAACTCAATTATATAAACTATGTAAGTAGAAAGAAATTTTATTTCGCTTTATTTAAAAAAAAAGTCTTTTAGAATTTTGAAATAAATAATTGTTGATTAAGAATTCTTATGTTACATCTTGTTTCAAACACGATTCCAACACCTTACCCTTATGTTACCGTATACAACCAACTATCCAACCCTATAGTAGATTTCCAAGTCTATTCAATATATACCGACAAAAAAGGAATGTAAGACTCAACACAAAAGATTTCATTATCCCAAAAGAAATCTCAATTTATTTCAATATACTTAACACCAAGGACACCATTTTAAAACGGACACGTGAAATAGGAAACTCGAAGAATACGCCACAACAGAGGTTGAATATCTAAAAAGAAGCGAGCTAGCCACCCTCCTAAGGATACAATCGATAATTATAGGGGATCATACATATATAGGCATATCGGGATACATATACTTAAATCCGTCTAACATCTACTATGCAAGCATGTACTAACCCTCTTTCATGCAATCATACTTAGGAATCCATTGAAGTTGTGGTACTTGTATAACTATGTTGGCCACCATACTTATACAATTACCCTTTCTCCAATGCACTCCCTCCTATGATGACACTTATAAGAATTAATACAACACATAACACATATATCCATCTACTCACATAAGCTCATAACCACATAAACAATAAAGTCCAAAACTTCATCCATTAAAATAACATAGTCAAACTCTTGAAATACATAATCCATAGTCTAGCTAAAACAGCATAGACTAAATCCAAAACGAAAACATAATCAGTTATAAGTCATGTCGCCCATAAGAGTGGAAACAACTTAAAATCCTTCATATCCACCTATTCTTAATAACTCGAACCACCACATGATTCTTAGGGAACATGACTTAAACATCAAAAGAAAAATACTATACCTCAGGTACATAAAATAACCCAACAAAAGATAGAAACTACCATGTACGAAATTATGTACTATAATGTACAATTTAAGCAAAATACGACAATGACTAGCGTGGATGATTATGGTTCAACCAGCGCTAGTCACACCCCGAAAAGAAAATGACATGTGGCTAAGTATGAACTACTATGGTTCAACCCATACTAGTCAAAACTTAACAAACATCGCAAGTAAAAACCAATAACATCCAGAAAACTTTAATTAATATAAAATGCACACATACTCCTATGACGCCTATATGTAGGGACCCTTAAGCTATAGACTAGGTTACTAGACTAGACAACCTAATTCTCTATAACCATTGTCTCTGATACCATTCTGTCACACCCCACCATGGCGGAATATGGGGCACGACGTATGGATATCATCACAACAACAGCGTGTCTATAGAGAGAACTATATGAATTAAAAATGTCATAAAAGGTGACACAAACGTCATGACAATATCTCATCAATGCAGGAGTCTAGGTAAGTAGGTAACAGTCCTACCTCTTACCCAAGACAAACAAATAACACAAACAAATCAACATATAGGTTCATAGTATCACTTATTGAAACAAACAGAAAAATAAACTAAGAAGGAACGAGGATCTCCTTATAAATGCATTCCTACACGACTCCAATCCTAGCCACATATGTTCTCACGCTTAACCACTTTATCACCTGAAAGAGACACTAAAACACGTCAACATAATGTTGGTGAGAGTCATAGGTTTAGACTCCAACCGAAAACAGATTAAAATAAGCTGTGAACCACCATAAACCACTAAACATATGGACAATGTGCTACAGATATGCATTAACAACTAACATTCATGATCCATCATTCCAAACAAAATCTAAGGCTCCCAGCCTTACCAAACACCATGGTACCATAGGCGCCCATACACCTATGTACCAATCCCAAGACCCCGCTTTGTCATTATCCATTGGTCCCATAGATGCTCACACATCTATGTACCTCCCCAAGGCCCCGCCTTGTCAACATCCCCTTATTACCAAGTCAAATCACAAAACAATCATGAATCAATTAGTAGTTAATCACATAAGTACACACAAGTCCATCACCAATCATGAAACATTCACAACAACAATTTACAAAACCATAACGAGTGTCTCTTCCATCCCATCTGGAAGTCAAAATCATTAAAATATATGGGACTATGAAACTCACCTGATTGAGCTTCTCCAAAAATCCGCGCACTAGCAAAAAGCTAACAAACAAAAGCACACAATCAAAACATGAACCAAACACTAAGATGTCTCATCAACCCATGATGGACATCTAACCTTCTCCCATATATATACCTCATTTATATGCTCTAAGCATCTCATTACACCCCTCTATAAAGCTCTTTACTTAGTTTAGTTCATAACTTGCCCCGTTAACATTTTACCCAAAACAGTCCCGGTTTTTAGGTCTACAAACTATAAGCCAAACGCCCACCTAACCATACTCATGATCTCTGTAAAGGAAACCTTATGCCCTTACATATGTCAGCTAACTCCTCCCTTTTGCCCCAACCTTAAAGCTACTGTTAAGGCCCCGATATATATATATATATATATATATATATATATATATATATATATATATATATATATATATATATATATATATATATATATATACTTTTGTCTATCCGGATTTTACTGATTTTGAACATACAAAAAGTTTGTTATGATTAGGGGGTCTTACCCTAACCCATTTTCTTAGCCCCACCCCTGGTCTCTTATTTAATATATAAACCAACTCCCATGTTCATTTGAAGGTCCCAATATAACCCTAAGTACCCCAAACAATTCAAAACATAAAAAGAAAACAGGCTGACCCGAAAACAGTTTTGACACCCGACTGATGTAACCTGTTTTTGTCTCACTTCCCTACATCCAATTTAGTTCTCGTTTCTTGATTTTGAAAGCCAACTCAATTACCTTTCTAGGGATACCAAGATCGCAATTTAAAAGTTTGTAAAACTCTAGATATGATCAAAACAATGACACAAAAATTTTGTCCAGTTTTTAATAACGAATTTAACATGATTAACCTAATTAATTATTCATAACTTATTTAATCACAAACCCTAATTATTCTAAACATTGTTATATCACAAGAACTCAGGTTTTTAATTTATAATAAACCCTAGATCCATCATATATTGATTATAAAAACATTAAAAACAATTAAATTTAAAAGGGGTTTGAGGTTTTACCTTAAGATTAATGGAAGATAAAAAAACAATGAAACCCTAAAAGAAATCTTGTGAACCGTCGACTATTATTTTTCTCCAGGGATTTATAATGTGTTTTGGTTTATAACAATGCTTTATATAATTAACATACTAATCCTAGCCCAATACAACGTTTCCTTTTTCTCTTTTTTCCTTTTTTTCTTTCCTTCCTTATGTTTTAATTGCATATACCGACTATATACCCCATAAATTCGTTTTTTTTGTATTTAATTTATTAATACTTGTAATAATAATATTACCTTAATTTTCCTTAATTTATTTCAGCTCCTAAAGCCTTCAAAACCTCAAAACCGTAAAACTAGTCAAATTTACGTGTATACCGTAAAAGACGTAAAATATACAATTTTTAAAAAAGTCTTAAGTTTTGAAATAAGCTTTATAACTAAGTCCTAAATGACTTAAAACCATCCCAAAAAATACTCACATGACTAAACACCTTACCCGAGACCTCTAAATGCTAAACCCCAAATCGTAAAAAAAAATACGATTTACTATAATACTTATACGTATACGTAAAACACCAAATAACACCATTTCATTTCATAGTCACTAATTTGTGAGCTCATGAACATGAAATAACCGTTACTCGATTTAACTATTTGTACTTTATACCCATAAACGATATCCACACCAACCTCATACACGCAAAATAACATGTAAACACACAAATCACATAGTCACACATAAAGTAACCTTAAAATAAGACCAAGTGACGAACCTCAAAACCACGGTTGTCACACATGATCCGTCCTAATAGAGACAATTGAACATCCTAGTTGATTTTGAATTCTTCGACTAAAGGTTTCGAAGTGATCGAGAGCTTCATTCTTAGATGCCAAAAATCTAGTCCAAGTGAATCTAGAATAGTCGTCAACTATAACTAAGGTATAAAGGTTACCTCCATAACTCCGTATGGCGGAAGGTCCAAAGAGATCCATATGTAGGAGCTCTAAACACCGAGAGGTCGAAACCAAATTCTTGGTTGTGTGACTTGAGTGAACTTGCTTCCCAATTTTGCAAGCATCACAAAAGTGACTATCAAACTTCATCTTGGGGAGGTGTCTTACCAACTCCTTAGAGACTAAAGATTGAATTAAACGCATATTAGCGTGACCTAATATCCTATGCCAAAGAGTAGAACTATCATCTAAAGTCGCTAAACATAAGTTGTCCTTTGACTTCCTATTAACCTTCATGACATAAAGCCCATGCTTTCTAACACCTTTTCCAATGACTTTTCCATCTTTTACGATTTCACTGTCATATTCCGAAAAGATGACCTTACACTTATTGTCACAAATTTGACCTATAATAAGAAGGTTAAAACCTAAGTTATCTACATGCTCTACGTTTTCTATAGTCATAGAGTCAAGAGAGACCGTACCTTTGCCAATGATATTACCACGTCTATTACTAGCGAATGTAACATTACCTCCATCATAGCTTTGTAGTGTGAGAACAAACTTCGATTACCCGTCATGTGTTTAGAACAACCACTATCCTTAATCCACTCGTCGGGCTCTAGATCGATTCCCAAGCATATCTAGGTAACAACACACAAGATCAAACATTTGGTCCCCAATATCTCATGGGCCAAAATTGTTAGTTCCAAACATCCATTGCATTTGATTGGGATGCATGAATGAAGGAGACATTCCCCATGGGGAAAAGTATTGTTGTTGAAAATTATTCCAATTCATTTGGCCATCCTGTTGTCCATAGTTTTTCCTAGGTGTCTTTGATCTTGATCTAGTATTATTATTATTCCTCCTAGGTGTTGGGGTTTTACTCCTAGGTCGTGGTTTAGCATGATCATCTCTTTTTGGCGTAGGTGTTCTACTTCTAGGTTTAGATTCATTTCGTACTCTTGAAGGATTAGATGTTTGTCTAGATAAGTTTCTAGTTCCCATTAGAGGTTTACTCAAGGGCTTGTAGAATTTATCTAGAGTAGGCTTTTGCATTATAGGTACTTTGACCTTGTTAATAAGAATATGTTTTGGTCCTTCACCTAAAATTGACTTTTCAGAAAGTTCAGGATTTTCACAAAAATCATCTTCTGGCCGCGGTTCCATATCTCTATCGGCGGTTCCATAGCGATAAGGAACTGCCCATATATTGGAGCACCGCGTGCAGGGGACTGTTTTTCTGAAAACCTAACTTGTTTTGGTTCACTAGTTGATGCTTCATTAGTGTTATATCCTAACCCAAGTTTTTCCTTAGAATGAATTTGTTTGTTTAACATATCATCAAGATCATTGGTACCTCTTATGAATTTTTCAAGTCTAATGGAGGTGCTCGTAAGATTTTCATTTTCTTGCCTAAGGTTTTCACATTTTAAGCATCCTAGGTCTATTTCTTTATTTTTCTCAAGCTTAGCTAATTTTTCTTTTAGCTCACTAATCTCGCTTTCAAGCTTAGTTCTAGTAGATTTTAGCACTTTGTTCTTTTCAATAAATTTTAGACTAAGCATATGCAAGTTATTGTATTGGCCTTCTAATTCACTATCATCTTGAGAAGAACTATTATTGCTATAATACTCGGATTCGAAAAGTACCTCTTTAGAAGTGTGAGCCATGAGACACTTTTCATCTTTGGGGTTGTCATCAACATCTTCACCGCTATCGCTCTATGAACCTCCAACGAACGCCGTGTGGTTCTTGTCGCGTGAAGGCTTAGGATAATCACCAATAAAATGATTTGGATCACCATATCTAAAGCATTTCCTATCACCTTTATCGTCTTTGGCAAATCGGTTTTTGGAGAAGGGTTTCTTGTCGTTGTTTGGTTGCCTCACGTATTGACCTTGTCTTTTGAAGAACTTCTTAAAGTCTCTAACCGCCAAGGCATATTACTCATCATCACTATCCGAGGAACTTCCATGATCACTTTGTGCCTTCTTGGCTTTAAGTGCAAGAGACTTTCTTTCACTCTTAGTTTTCACCATTTCCGAGTCCTTCAAAATTATCATCTCATGAACCTTCAAGTTACCAATGAGTTCATCGAGTGATAATTTGGCGAGATCCTTTTATTCTTCAATTGTCGTGACTTTAGCTCTCCATTTTGGATGCAACGCCCTAAGAAACTTCCTAACATTGTTCTTGATAGAAAAACCTTCATCAAGTGCTTTTAGACTAGTAATAATAGTGTTAAATCTAGCAAATGCACTATATATGATTTCATCTTCTAAGATGACAAATTGTTCATATTGTTGAACAAGAAGATTGATTTTACTTTCTTTGACTTGGCTATTACCTTGGTGGGTTACTAAAAGAGTATTCCAAATGTCTTTAGCGGTTTCACACATAAAAATCCTTTCGTACTTTTTCTTTGGTAAAGCATTATAAATCACCATTTTAGCCTCATTATTTTTAGCAAGTTTTCTTTTAGTATCATCATTAACTATCTCCTTACTTTTAGAAACTTCATTATATTGAAATGGTAAAAAGTCACCATTGGTAATAACATGCCAAAGATCTAAATCTTTTGATTTCACATAAGTCTCAAACCTATTTTTCCAATAAATAAAACTACCGGTTTCAAAAAGAGGTGGTCTTTGTATGGATTGCCCTTCTAGATACTTGTTGAAATCCATAGATCGATTCAAGTTTTAAAATACAATATAATTTAAAAGGTCTTGAGCAACCACGCTCTGATACCAATTGTAGAAACTGGAAGGGAGGGTTGAATAGTTTCTTAAATTTGCTTGTTAAAGTTTGGTTTTTAAAAAAAATTCTTTTTCAAAAAACTTAAGCTTGAGTATTTATGTGAAACCTTCTTATACACAATATGAACAAGGTATAGTGCAACTAACTAATAATCACAAGTATAAAGAATAATGAATGTAACTAAATTAATAATCACAAGTATAAAGAATAAAGAATGTAAAGAGATAAGGGAAGGAAAGATCAAACCAAACACCAAGGATTTATAGTGGTTCGGCAACGAAGCTCACTCCTCGTTCCTACTCCACTCCTCGAGTACTCCTTACTAGATATTTCACTAATCAACAAGCTCCTTAAGGTGGATAAATCGTACACAACGTCGCTTAACCAATTTCTGACTCTAAGCTAAAAGTCGAGCCCTAATCTTAGATAGGACCAATCTACACCAATATACTTTGAGGACTAAGTATTAACCCTAATACATACACAACTTCCAAATAGACACAACTACTTGGATCTTCACAACAATGACACAACAATGAATAAATAAGTTTGGATCTTCAATGGATCTTTGAGGTAGACACAACACTTCAACAATGATAGTGTTCTTCTCTTTGCACTTTGAGATGAAAAGATGGGAGGAGAAAGATTCACTTCTAAACAAGTAGTAATCAAACAAATGATCAAGGATTTGAGTGATTTAAGAAGTATGTAAGAATCTGAAAGTTTATGTGCAAAAGAGGTGGATTGAAAGTCTGAGAATGGTCCACTATTTATAAGACAAATGTCCAACGGCTATATCTGCCCGCGGTTCTTTATTGCAGCCCGCGGTTCCTTATCGATAAGGAACCGCCGTAGGCGCTAAGGAACCGCCGGGGTAGAGTCCGCTCCCTTTTGTCTTTTAGTGGGTTGGATCGAATCTGGGGATTAAAATATCCTGAAAGGATATTCTAAACCAAGATAGAATATGCTATTTTCAAATTTCAAATTTTCAAATAATTAATTTAATAAAACATTTTCTTAAAAAGAAAATTTAATAATAAAACTTTGTCACACTTAATAAAAAGTGAGTTTTAAGAAAATATTAAATCCTTGATCACTTAATTAGTATAATTACTTGTTTGTTCATACCTTAAGTGATAATGCTTGAAATGAAAAATATTTGAACTCAAGAATTCGTTTTTCATTGTTTTCGTAAATGCTTGTTTTTACATATTGTCGTAATCAAAACAAAGCGAGACCGAAAAATGCAAGCAACGTTTTTAGGCATCATTGCATTAACAGATCTAATTGAAGTTCTCAAGAAGCATAAACAAGCTTTTGCTTGGAAAACTTCTGACATTCCTTGCATATGTCCATTGTTCTGTAAACACAAAATCCAACTTTTGGATAACAAGAAACCGATTGTTGAAAAACAACGAAGATTAAATCCTAACATGAAGGACATTGTTAAGAAATAGATCCTTAAACTCCTCAATTCTGGAATAATCTACCCAATTTTGATAAGAGTGGCTCCATGAAAATTTAACAAAGGCGTTGTGATACTCACACCAATCAAAACATCCATGAAACATTAACGCATGACGTGCAACTTATGATTTGATTAAGCCCAAAAAGTCTATTATCAATTTGATTGTTCTATATATGTTTATAAGGCCATACACAACAGTTTGAATGGTTAGATCTATACGTTTTTCATGTAGTGTTTAGAAAACTCAAAGTGATACAAGTTATGCTGGTTTGTCTCATCCCACTTAGTAGGTTTGAAAATAGTTTCAATTTCTCTTGATAAAGATTTTGTATCAAGTTTTGAGCTTGGACAATGTTATTTCAGGAACATATAAAATAAAAGTGGTTTTGATGTTTACATTATTCAATTGAAGTAAGTTTATGAGATTTTTTCCTGAACATAAGCCAAATACATTTGTAACAATGGCGAGGAAGTTAGCACCCAAAAAGCTTGATTTACACATATAGCTGATTCTTGATAATGATTTTAAAGCCACATTTTCCCATTAGATCAATTTGTTGGATCATTATATATAAATCCATTGGCATCTCTAAAATCACTAAAAATTACTTTTAAAACAAAACTAACTGTGAGGGCTTATCAGTGTTTTTATCCTTAAAAAAATGTTTGTAGTTGTAATTATAAGCAAAATTTATGTTGTTAATATTTTATGTTGTTAATATTTAAGTTTCAATAAAACAAACTCAATATGGCTCATCACTTGCAAACACACGGAGAGTATTAGAGTAAACTCTGGTATTTTTGTTATAGTTTAAACTCTCGTATCATGTTCTACATGGACTATATTTTTGCTATAGTTTGTGAATTACGGTCTCATGTTTCATAGTAATTTTGTTTTTCTTTCGGATATTCATAGGAAGAAAGAATATAAAAAGGGCGAAGTGCGGTTCTTAACTGCACAGATATCTTGGAGAGTGAGCAATCGGGTAAAACTTTCTAACATTGAGGTTTTAATAATAGTCTCATACATTTACCTGCAAGTAGCCTTAATTTTTTTTGTTAACCGACTCCCATTTTACTACAGATGTACACGCTTGAGGATGCAACAAGATTAGCGATTAAAGGCTACATGCAGGCAAACATTGTTTATGCTAGATCACTTCCGACCTCTAATCTAAGGTTCTCGCCACAAAGGGTTATAGAAATGTCAGAGAAGTGGGAAAAAAATCCCTTGTCACATAAACCAGTACGAGTACTTATCGGAATTTTATCTGCTACTAATCTACTTCGTGGATTACATAGGAAAACACGAATGCAGTCTCCATAGATTTGGTGAGAAATTTACATAAAGTTATGAAAATTACTTTTATTTCTTATACTACATTAGAACTAATGTGGTGACTATGCCATGGATAAATATTTGCAAATAATGCAGTAAGTCGTGTGTGTATATATCTAAAACACTTTTCGTCTAAAGTTCTTAAATGCTATAGTCATATTTTCAAAATGTACACAATTAAAATAATAATTTAAAAGGGTCGTTTGGGTGAGCAATAGGTCAAAATCCTAATTACTATATTTCTTAATTTTCTCTTTTGGTGGGTGATTGAGAACCTGACCACAAATGTTGGCATATACCTGAAGGTACGGCCAAGAAAAGATGTCTGATCCAAATGACAATGACAATCCAGGAACATAAGTTGCAGGCGAGACAAGAACAACAATGGCTTCTGCAGCTACCGGTAAGTTGAGATTATTTTTGTTCTTTTAGTTTCCTTGCAAATAAGTCTTTTTTAAAGATAGCTAATTAAGTCAAACAGTTTTGTTCATAGAATTAGCGGGTGTTTGGTATTGCGTTTTATGGAAAAATTTTGACCTTTGCGTGTAGGCTGCCAATTAGGCACATAGGCTTCTAATTAGGCACTTAGGCTAAATCTGTATCATTAAAAACTGGCTTTGTATCCCTTTGGGTCGGAGCAATGTATTGAGCGAGTAAAAAGTGACTGTATAGTTTTGTAAGCCGTAATCTTAATATTTAAAAAGAATGATGTTTTACTAAATAAATCTAACATTTTATAATAAATTTTAAACGACTTAGATGTATAGAATAGACATAAAGATTAAACCGGACATATGAAACAGTAAATTGGTACTTATGCATGTAGATATCCCATGAAAAATAACAATACCTCAAATGCGGAGTCTGGTATTCGGGTATTTTCTGATACATTAAAAACGGTTTCCCTCCGAAGCTTTTCATCTGAGAAGTATTTTGGTGACCCGTTTTATAGCGTCAAGTAGGTGATCAAAAACTTATATGGAAGACATTTTATTCTTTCGGCAAATATATCAAGGAAAAAAAGATCAAATATATACTAGAGAACTTGAAAGGTATCAGCTTCAGCAAGTCTATTTAAAAAACTTTCTCTAAGTCCTCAGTTGTCTTTTCCGCGATCCACACCAATTCAGTATGGGATATCCAGCATGCCTGTAAGTATAATATGTGTTTCATTGTTGTATATCTTTTAGAATTATGTATCTTGCTCGTTGTTAATATGCAGATATGCTTTCTTACATGTCAAATATAAGCCTACTCTAGTGAGGTATCCATTGCTAACTACTATGCATTATTCTAGAGGAGGCAAGCTGCTAATCGGGAAGTATGACTCAAAACTAAGTGGTCTAACTAAGTGGTCTTAAGGTGAGTTTCAAAACAGTATTTGAACTGCACCAAGAAGGGGCATAACTTAATATTTCAATTGTTTATGCAGATACCATATTATAGTGTCACCAATGAGATGTCAGATACTTTTTTTGTTCCCAAGAGAAAATCCAAGGGCGTTGATTATAACTTGTGAAAATTCGCCACCAAAGGGACTTGCATGAAGAAAATTTGTCAGGAGATAAAGAAGCCAGACAATTAGCCTGTGTAAATATATAAAAAGAAAAAAGGACAAAAAAAATTGTAATTTACAATTAAAATTTTATGTCAAAAACCCGTGCATGCACGGGTATTATGAGTACATCCATATATGATTTGGTCGTGTTACAAAAGTTTCATTTGACTTTATTGCAAACAATATATTCAAATCATTTGCTCTTTCTTATATTCAAAGGGGCCGCAAAGCTTAATCTGGTTTTCTATACCTTATAGTCACTACCATCGTTGGCACAGATAATGGTTTTGCTCTTATAGTGTTCTAGTGTTCTGCATAATTGTATATGTTATTGTTCAGACTATGAGGTCCTAATCCCGTGAATCCAACGAATGAACCCACCCACTCAATACACAAACTGAACCAACCCACTAACGCCTCATTTTAACCCACTCGGTGAAACTTGATCACATCATTACCTTTAACCAATATAACGCTTCATGATGTGTATACAACCAATATCCATACCCACATCCAAACACCCCTATCACAAAATTAGATGACGTGCTAAGCCTAATCAACAATGGCACAATGAACATAATTCTCATTTTCATCGGACCAATTACCCAAATGATCATGAAAGCAAGGTTGTAAGTAAAACCTGATGAGGCCTATGCACAAAAATGACATTAGTAGCAGGTGCCTTGTGTAACTATTCGTTAGCCACATCCATCCATGTGCACATATCATATAACCTGCAACCTTGTAAAAGATCAATAATCGAAATTTCCAAATGCATGTTGGATCCCTCAATGTCTTCTTTTTAGAGGCCATCTTGATAATGTCCACTCATTACACCTTGAGAATTATGTTTTTTAAACGTATACACAACAAAATCAGTAACTGTAAGTAGCATAAAAGTAACATTATGTCATGAAAAAACTTCACAGATAATACTTTTTTTTCTTAAAGAAAAAGTGTGTTGTTTAGGTGATCCTATTTCTTTAAGGAAAAATTGTCGTGTTTAGATGATTTTATTGGTACTATATAACATGTCGATAGCTATGATTATTATCATCATAACTCATAAATGAAATCATTGATTATAAATGAAGATAACCTTTAGAAAAAATCATCTTTAATAATATGAATAGATAGAAAAAAAAATCCATGTTGCTAGTCAAGAAGTAAAAAAAGCCGGTTTAAGTTTTAAATTCCATGGCCTAGGTTAGTACACCTACACGTGCACATAGAATCATGTCAATTACCTACTTACATCAATACCAAAGAAAAATTATTTGTGTTGTATAGCATGAAACAAAAAAACAGAATCCATATCCTACCAAGTGTCGCAACAGGTAGATACCAAACTCAGAAAGTAGCAATTGTTAGGATACATATGATGTATTAGTTTCTAGGGCTAATGGCAGCAAAATGTATCATAGTTGTCCCATAATCCTTTTATATGTAGTGAACAAAAAAGTTTGCAACTATATACATTCTAGTTTGTTTTATTGTATTCAAAATGTATCATTTTACCTCCACAGTAGGTATCGCCAGCGTGTACAAGTTACGGTCCATGTCATCTTCATCTTTTACACTTCATCTCCAACCTATACTTTTTACTAACCTGACAAAGTATTTACTCTCTTTTTTCCAAACACATCATAAAAACATAAACTCTTAAGAACTTAACACAATCCTCAACAACCACACATTATTTCAAATTCAGTTTTACATTGTGATATACTAATAAAAATGGAGTTTTCTAAATGATAGTGCGCACTAAAAGTAAATCCAAAACAACATATTAAATACACAAATTCAACATATCCGTAAGCTAGAACCACCGGAATCACTCTACCACTGTGCCGCCACCATAGTTATGCCTGTCAAATTTCTAGTTTTACAAGACATTAGTGTGAGCTGTTAGATTTTTTTGATTTTTTTTATTGCAACCCACTACAGACCCTTTTGGGGGACATGTCCCTATTTGTGAAAAATGGAGGGTATGTATCTCAGTCAGTTGAATTTCCTACACCTAGGCTTGCAAACCAGATATCTAATCTATATTTTCAAAGTAAAAAAATGGGCATGACATTCGCAAGAAAACCTCATCTATCAAATTACAGCCGAACTATAGTCAGTCAATCTTCAACAACCACACAAATCAGGCACCCTCAACCACAGTAACCTTCAACACCTAGATTCCACTATTCCCCGCCAACTACCTTCTTTCCCTCCTCTTACATCTCCGAAGACTTTCAAATCAGGCACCGTACCCCCAACCGCAAAAAAAAACCCGCAACCAAACTCAAACGAATGGATCGGAACAGATCTAAAAGGTGATTATATCCTTGATTCGAATGGTTATGTTTCTGTAAGAGGAGCGTATAGAAGAGGCGATGAGGGGCATTATTGGTGAGGTGTTGGCCGGAATTTGTAGAGGCGGAGGTAGAAGTTTAGATGGTGGTAGTTTAGATCTGGCAATGGAATGGTCAATGGTGTTATTTTTGTTAGCAATTATCTATGTGGCTTTTTTTGCAATAAAAAAATTAGAAAAGTAAACTGAATAATAAAAATGACTTGCAACCTGATAGGCAGGTAAAATGATACACTTTGAATACAATAAAACAAACTAGAATGTATATAGTTGCAAATTTTTTTGTTCACTACATATAAAAGGATTATAGGACAACTATGATACATTTTAGTGCTATTATCCCTAGTTTCTAATGTCATTTCAAATATAAGGTTTTGATTCTATTATTTCTTTAGGAAATTATCTTTTTCGAAGACTTGACACCACCACGCGATATTTAGTATTAGTACAGCTGGAAACCGCATAAACTCGTTATCATCGTTTATATATTAGTCTTACACGGTTCTGATTTGGGGTCAATTCAGAAAAGAACACAAGCAACATACGTACAATATATACTATAGACACGGTTCTGATTTGGGTCCATCTGTGGGTCCTATCACAGATTGTGTAGCTTATAAGCAGATATGATAAAAGGCCCAATTTTTAAAAGATTCATTAAAAAAATATATAATACAAACTGACCATTAAATCCCAGAAACCATTTCTTGGCTCTTTCTACTCTTTCACCGGCAGAGATTGTGGTTACACTTGACAAAAAATAGTAGCAATCGTAGTAACGAATTAAGATTTACAATTCATATACGTCCCCTGCACAATCCAAACATCACAATATAAATTACTGAGACCTTATTGTTACAAACCGCACATAGAATTATAAGGGGATATTGGGAGTGATTTCTACTCTAAAAAATTAATGAAAGAAATTGAAAACAATAGCATTGAGTTATATACATTAAAGGGATAAAAAAGGGTAAGTTATCACAAATCTGTAAGGTTGCTGGCACTTATCTTAATGGTTTCAAACTTACGACTCAAACAACTACTTATCTTAATTGTTTCATCATAACATAAGCCACATACAAACCATCTCCTGCCTGATCTTTTGTTACAACTGATCGTCTTATTCAACTTATTTTATAGGCACAACATTTTTTATTAACAATACGAAACATATACTCCTTCCGTCCTAATTTATTAGTCCCCTGTTGACTTTTTAAGTCTTTTGTACTAAACTTTGACTTTAAATTATTATTTTTGTGTTATGTAATATTTGATGAAAATTATACCAAATGAAAATACATCTAACACTCAATCCGTACATATATTTTGCATAAAAGACTTTAAAAGTCAAAGTTTAGTATAAAAGACTTTAAAAGTCAAAGTTTAGTATTATATAATGCAACGACATTAATTTAAAGTCAAAGTTTAGTATAAAAGACTTTAAAAGTCAATAGAAGACTAATAAATTTAAAGTCAAAGTTTAGTATAAAAGACTAATAAAGTCAAAGTATTATATAATGCAACGACATTAATTTAAAGTCAAAGTTTAGTATAAAAGACTTTAAAAGTCAATAGAAGACTAATAAATTGGGACGGATGGAGTAATAGTTTAACTTGGTCAATTGTTCTAATCCGGTGGTAGACCTTCTACTAAAGTGGAGTCACCACCATATACTGAAAAGGAAGGTAGCAGCTACAGATCCAGTTGATAACAATCAGTTAAAAATTTAACTTGGTCAATTATTATATAAAAATAAGCACTCCAAGACAACCATATAGTAGTTTAACTTGGTCAATTATTCTATAAAAATTTCTTGGGAATTATACTAAAAGGAAAATCACATAAGAATATAATAAACTTATCATTTTTTATGGTTGTATGTAGCTTACTAATTTATTTTTCTTATTGTATCAACATACTTTTGAATTTTGACCTTTCTATATAGCGGATGACCAACTCAGCCTTACACTCTTACGTGGCACCAGTTTATTTAACGACTGTTTATTTTATTGCGATGTTGGTCCTTATTTTTAACGACAGTTAGTTTATATTCTTTTAATTTACTTTCTTATAATTCTTTTATTAAAAGAATAGTGTGTAATCTGCTAATCATCATCATAAAAAACGCAACCCAGAAATGCTAACAAGAACAACAACAATTTAGCAACCCAGAAATACTAACAAAACTTGATTCACCAAATCCAAGACAAATAAAATCCACGAAGATTTCATTCACCAAATCCAATCCAAATATGAATACTTTTTTTGTTCAACCACGCATATTTGATTCATAAAATCCATAACAAAAAAAATCCAAATCTTATATAGCAATAGCAAAAAGCATTTCTCTGCCTTTTGAACAAATGCAAATGTAAACCAGATCTAAAAAGTAAAAACACTAATCCAAAATATATGAAATGCAGCTCTAAACACATCAATCCAAACACTTTTCAATATTTGCACCTCTTTTCCAAATCAAAGTTAAGATTACGAAAGTATTTATTTACATATATAAAAGATCATCGATCTTGCCGTCTGGTCGTGTGTCATCGTCTCAAAGTTATTGTTTGTATGTCAGCTCTTACAATTCATTTGATTTGGTTTTCGAACATGATTGCAAGGTTCCATAAAGTATTCAGATTTGTGTTGAGATTTGGTGTTTATGTGCTACGGTGTGTTATTAAAGATGATGATGACGGGTATGTCACTGACGGAGGTGGGGGGTTTACGATAGTGGTGGTAAGAGGATGAAAGGTTCAAGGGTGTAGTTGTTTTCAATTTTTTGATCATCAAAAATCACAGATCTGAGCTTGTTTAAGTTGCAATTTAAGATATATTATATTTGGGAAGAACAGATTATTTTTTAATCGGCTAAAAACTTGTACTAATGATTAAAAGAAAAAGAATTAAGAAATATATACATTTATTTAAGTATAAGAGGAAAAAATAAAGGGTATTTTCAATTTTTGGGTAAAGGGGAATCAAACCCTGGTAAAATGTATTCCCAAAACGATTTAATATAAATGACTAAGGATGTAAAAGTTTGTAGGTAAGCAACCGGCTAAGAGTTGAGCAGGTCACCCGCTACATAAAAATGTCGAATTTCAAAAGTATGTTGATAAAATGAGAAAAAAAATAGTAAGTTACATACAACCATAAAAAGTGGTAAGTTTACTAAATGGATTTCTCATATTTACCTTATACTATAATGCAGTATACGGTAGGGGTGAGCAAAAAAAACCGAAAAACCGAAACCGGACCGAAAAACCGAAAAAACCGACCGAATATAAAAACCGATGGTTCGGTTTTTACGTTTCCAAAAATCGAAAAGTTTCGATTCGGTTTCGGTTTTCATCAAAAATCGAACCGTAAAAACCAAACCGAACCGAACTATTTTATTATATAAAAAATATAAATATAATATAATATAACAAAATATAAATAAATAAGTAATATATCAAAATTATAAATTAATATTCATTTTTTAAGAAAATATAAGTAATATATTTATCTTATTGTTTATACGCATGTTTGATATATATTTATGCTTACTTGATACTATATCATTACATATTTGACAATAATCGTTTGTATACATGTTTACTTGCATGTGTGTTTATCTTATTAATATGTGTGTAATTATAGATTAAAAATTTGAGATAAACATTGTTAGGCTTATATTGAATATAAAGAAGAAAAAAAAATTCACGCAAAACAAGTTTTTTAATCTAAATCGGACGTACTCAAATATAAACGGTTTTAAAACCGAAAAACCGAACCGCTCAAAACCGAACGGTTTCGGTTTTTGGTTTTTAAAAAACCGAATATGTCGGTTCGGGTTCGGTTTTTGCCAAAAACCGACCCAAACTGAACCGTGCACACCTCTAGTATACGGAACCACTCAAGGGTGACCTAGTGGCAAAAAGATTTGTGGTTATCACTCCAAAGTGTGTGAGGTCTCAAGTTCAATTCCCACTAGGTGCAAACAACCTTGAAGTGGCCACGCCAACCTCCTAAAAAGGGAGGGCTTTACCTGGTTTGAGTCTGTGTGACGGTGGGCTGAAACCCCGTGAATTAGTCGACCAATGAGTCAGAAATCACGGTTACCAAAAAAAAAATATATATAATGCAGTATACGGCATCCTAATAATGGTAATATAGTTCCTGATACATGCTCTCTTTTTGGTCTGAGTATTCTTTGTGTGTGTACTTTTTTTCTTCTTGACATTCGTTAATAATAGTGTATATTCATAGAAAAATGTTTAGATCCTCAGAGAAGTTATTTTGACAGGAACCGCTTTCATGTTGCATCAGGCCCTAATTTTACACCAAATCCCAGTTAACCAATTGATAGATATAACGAAACGGGAGTCTCTATGTGTCTTTTTAGATAACTATGCTCTCCAGCCACAAGGGACGGAACCAGGGTGGGTCCCGGGGGGTCACGGGACACCCATGGATTTTTGTTGCGTAGTGTTAAATTTGTTAAAAAAACTTTGATTTTTGTTAGATTTGTCCTAAATGCACATGGTCCGTAAAAAATTGTTTGTAGCATTGTTTAGTTTATTTTAAGTGCACCTGGTCGTTTTGTCTTCTGGTTCCGTCCCTGCCAGCATAGACACCTTTTTATCATTACCAATGGTTTTCAGGTGTATGTTGAATTTGCCACTACATGCGGCTCAGAAGGTGAAGGTATGTTTTGACTAATGAATTATCTGATATATGCGTCTTTAATTAAGGAGCGTTTGGGTAAGATCACAACTGCTTGAATAAGTTATCAGTCGTTTGTCCTAGAGTGCAACTGATTGTTAAAGGTTTCTATCATTTTATAACTTCATGCTTACCCCTCCTAGAATTTAAGAAAGGTTCATCTTTTTATTTTGAACAACAACATAATGGTTCTTCATTACTTCATGAGCCTTTTCTTTCTTAACCTAAAAGTTAGCTTTGTGAGGTTGTTGCTCAGTTTCAGACTACATTGGAAAAAAAACAAAATTTTTATAGATAATTATCAAATATGAACATTCTATAGGCGCATACAAAAAGGGTACACTTTATTCATATCAACTACACTATGGATGATACCTTTAGAGTAAGTTCAGGAAACTTGCTTGTTTCCTCTGTAACTATGTTAGTTTGTGTCCCATTAATGATTCAAAATGTCGACCCAACTTATGAATCTCGTTATATACATAAATATTTTGTTATAATAGAATGTAAAAATTCTAGATTAAATTTAAAAAATTTTACTTACCTATGTCAGTCGGCATGGGTCTGTCGGTTTCTTCATTAGAGTATCATATATTCTCAAAGTAGAACAGGTAGGAATATAGCTTCTCGAATTCAGGCTCTAAAGTTGTCGCATCGATCTCGAATGATTGCACTTCCCTTCCAAAATCAGACTTAACAAAACACGCAAAGTAAAAATTAGCATTGACCATGACTTTATTTCTTTCGCTATCAGAATGCCTCTTTGCAGCAGCAATGGCTTCTACTTCAGTTGTGAAATCATTTCCGGTAGTTAGAATGTCAAGAATATGTACCATTTCTCGCATCCCAATCATCATTGCCTCACCAACAATATCTGGATGCTTCTTAGACGGGGTTCACCAGCAAAGAATAAATAGTTGTTAACGGGACGACCCAATGTATAATAATCTTCACTGGATGCCCCAATAGCAGCATGAGAGTAACCGTTGTAACTAAACGGGCCTCATCCCCAATCTGTTTCAACAAATGCAACCGGCTTACGCATCAGACCCTCACCAATAAGATCCTGCATTATCAAGGAGATCTTTTCTGATTTGACTAGTCAAAATAAGATCCTGCATTATCAACCAACTTATGACTTTTATTTGCAAACTGCAAACTGTGTCGAATAAGTGGCTGCAGCAGACGCAAGAGAATTGACTATTGTATTCAATGCATCATCACCTGCATGGCATCTCTAAAATCTTAACAGATAGCTTTAAAAATTGCTTTATCTAAATTCATATGTCTGATACAATAGGTTTAAAATTCAACGACTTTAGGGAAGATATAGGTTCCTCAATAGATGGGTTGACTGGACTTAGGGCAGAAGGAAGGTCCTGGAGGTCACCCTCAAACAACGGACATTGTGTTTGTCAAAGAGCTATCGAGATCAACTTTTATATTGAAATGCTTGAGATCTTCACCGGCGTTTCAATATATGACCAAGTTAAGACTCTTGTATTTTCCCATGACAACCAAATGTTTAGTTATAATTGCCTGAGTTATTTGTGTTCGTTTTTAGTTAGTTTCTGCTTCACCTGTTTTTGACTTAATATGATACTCTTTTTTTCACAGCACCAAAAATAAAGATAAAACAAATTGCAAGCAAAACAGACATGCAAAGAAATAAACCAGAAGCTAATCATCTCACAGAATCTTTCAAATACAAAACATCCTAAAGTATTGTTGTCGAAAAACAGAACATAAGCATTTCAAAATAAAACTAAGCACAAAGTCTGATAACTTGATAAGATAAAGAAGAGCTCTCAGAAGATTTGTCTAGTCATCGAACAAGCTGAAACCCATTTCATCATCAGATTCCTCAGCTGGCTCTTCCTTCTTCTCTTCGACAGCAGCTGCAGCCGGAGCAGCACCACCCGAAGCAGCAGCAGCTGGAGCAGCAACAGCAAACTTACTTGGATCCTGAAACAATTAACAATATAAAATTAGCTTTCATAAATAAACAACACCATGTCAATTGAAACATAACCAAAAATAAAAGTTCAAAACTTACAGCAAGGTACTCCTTCACTTTGTCAGCCAATGGGAAAGAGTAGTCGGTCTCAACAGCAATGGCCAAAGCATTCTTGTAACCATTGATCAACATGTGTGGTGCAGCAGCAATGGTTGGGTAGTGGATAGCCAATGAAAGAGAGGTGACCATGGAAACACCCATAGCAAACTTCTCAACCAAATCGTCTTCAGTCAGGTTAAGAACCTCTGGGCTGAAGACTGAACCATTCTCATAAACGGTCTGAACAACTAAACCGTATGAGAACGGCCTGATGCCAAGCTTGGCTAGAAGAGCAGCCTCAGAAGAACCCACCTTGTCACCCTTCTTAATAAGCTCCACAGGGGTGATAATTTCGACTGTACCCTTGTTAATCTTGGTGGGAATGTTAAGAACCTGATTTTATAATAAAGTGTAAATTAACATCTTATGGTATACATGTATTGTATAACAGACATGAATGAAAATAGTTAGTTAACCTGGAAGAAAGAGGTCTGAGATGGATCGAGACCAGTGTTGCCTGGTGGGACAACCACATCAACTGGAGCAACCAAACCAACACGAGCTGGAGCTCCAACCTGTTGAAATAAAGCTTAACTGTGAGGGGTCTTTCATATTACGAAACAAATCACATGTATTTATATTTAAATCCAAATAAAACTTCAGAATAATTATTGAAAAGGGTGTTTGAACTTGCAAGCTGAACAATAAAATGGTGTAATGTATTTTCAAGATGTAACGCAAAAAATGAGCTAGTTAGACAGCTTAGTTGATTATTTAAGATGATCTTAAGCATTTTTTAGAGCTTAAGCTATCACAAATAAGATAACCCCTAAGCATCCTAATTAGATCATGTTGAGCTCAAAGAAACACTAGAGACGCTTTAACAAAAAAAATAAATACATTCAATATAATGTGGCCTTACTAAGGTATACCAATTAGAAAAAAACATGTTGCACAATATATCTTTTAGAAAATTTAGTTTATGATTTTGAAACAATAAACATCAGCCCAAAAGTGACCATATCATAGGAAATGTATACTTTATTATACAAGAGGTGGCAAGATTAGCTTAAACTGTTCCAAATGACCAATATTTTTAAAAGATAAATATAATTAACCAAATTAGCAACATTTAATAACCTTAACAAGCTAACACACACCACGGTATCTATTTCAATTAAAAGCTAAAATCATTCAACTTAATAACAAACAAATATATGAAGCTTAAAAAATCTCACCTTGTACTTGGCAACTTCCTCACTGACTTCCTTCAAGTCACCCTTGGTAAAGATCAAACCAACATTTCCCTAAAAGAACAAGTACAAAACACAAGTTCATTGTCAGATACAAAAACATTGCATACATTAGAAATTCAATGTTTTAATCATAGTATCACCAACATTTACTTAATCAACTAATTGTGATATTTTCATAACTATTATACGGGTGTTTGCTTAAGCTTATATGTGGGCTTATGAGCTTTACTGATTTCCACATATTTAAAAGCCCCAAATTTCTAGCTTAATTAGAGACTTTATATAAGTCTGTAACATTTAAATAAACTTATTTACCCAGCAATACTCGTAATAAGCCAGAAAATTGGAGCTAATAAAATATTATCCAAAATCAAATAAGCTCATAAGCACATAAACAAGCTTTAAACAAACACCCACAAAACTTTATCAAAAAAACTTTAAAAAATAACCATTGCATAAATAGACCAGTAACTACTCTACTAAAAATACCAAAACAGTGAAACAACAAAGTTAAATAATATAAGATATAACAATAAAAATACATTTCTTTACTAAATCGTCAGAATTCATTAAAATAAAACAAAATATAAAACATTAAACGAAATGAAGTAAAAAAGAACTTACAACAAGGAGTGGGATAAGGTTCAAGTAAGCCTCAACACCAGTCTTCTCAGAATGCATTCTGATGGATCTTTTCATCATGGTATTCTTTCCCATGAGAATAACAGAGTCACCTCTCAACCCTTGCCTAATATTCTGCAACTGGTTCGACCCAACATTGTCAGCAGCGGCAACCAACACCTGAGTGTAGGTATCCAACAAATCGCACAGCTTTGCATCGTATGAGATCTTCTTGTCAGCCTTTGATATCTTACCCATTCTATCTAACTGATTCTTTTTTGTTTTTTACAAAGATTGTATATAAGTTATACAAAACTGAGGGCCAAGACAATACTCTGTGTATGTCAAGGCGGACAACGGCGGCGCTGTCACCTTAGCCTGGTGTTTGGAATAAGTGGCGGCGGAAGAGGGGGTGAAAGATTGGAAACCCTATTTGCTATGAGAGATGTGTGTTTGTGGGTCTAGGTTATAAACATGGGAAAATTGGTAAACCTAGATTTGTTAAATGGGCTTTTTTGGGTTTTATGAATTACTATACTAGTAAAGTTTTAATGGCTGTGCTAAGCCCGGCCCACGATTGTAAAACAAATGAAACCATTTTTCATTTGTACATCAAATAGTCTTCAAATTTAAATGTGTGAAAAGGAAACTTTTTTTATCTTTGTTTACTTACGTTAATAAAACTCTCACTAATTATTTGCACATTTTAAAATTTAATTAAAACAATTAAATTATGCATTGAACAGTTATACTATTACTTTAATTGTACATTTAAATATCTAAATAATAAATTAAAATATGATAATCAAGTCTCTTTTATATTGTAGCATGTGCACAAAAGATATTTTGACTGCAATTGAAAAGATAAATATACATAATTCTTCTTTATTAATGTAAGTAGACAGTAGTAGGGCTGAGCATCGGTCTGGGACCGGATCGGACCGAGGACCGAAATAGTCAGAAACCCCGGACCGAGACCGGACCGAAATAGTTCGGTCCGGTCCGGGTTGGTCCGGTCCGGTCCGGCCCTATTAGACATATCTGACAAGATTTTGGTATGACCGAACCGGACCGGACCAGACCGAGGACAATTCGTCCAAAATTGCTCGGTTCGGTTCGGTTCGGTTCGGTCCGGTCCGATCCGGTTTTTCGATCCGGGTCGGTTTTGGGTCTGCCGTGCTCAGCCCTAGACAGTAGTAGTACTTTATGTAGAAACTAGAAGGGGGGGGTTGAATAGTTTCTCTTCAATTAGTCACCTAATTTAAATTACTTTGAATTAAGTGTGTATCAAAACTATCTTTTACTTAAAGCTAAGTTGCATAATGATTAGGTTCAATTCATATGCATTAGCAATGGTAATAGGTAAGTATAATGATAATGAAATAAGTAAAGAGTAAGGAAAGAGACGACCTAGTGACAAGACACCAATATTTATAGTGGTTCGACAACGAGGCTCTATCCTCGTTTCTACTCCACTCCTCGGGTACACCTACTCGAGATTTCCACTATATCCACAAGCTCCCTTCTTGGCGGAGAAAGCCTTACATCGTTGCTTACATTATTTTTCGACACTAAGCTAAATGTCGAGACCTAATCATTAGTTAGGACCAATCTACACAACGTTGCCTACTTCACAATTTAACGATACAAGGCTAGATGTCGAGTTCTAATCCAAAGCTAGAACCAATCTTCACGACTCTTCACTTTGAAGCTAAGTGAGAACTTCACACAACACAACTACTAATCACTTTCAAGTTTAGTGAGAACTCACAAGACACGTCCACATCACTTTATAGGGGAGCGTTCCGCCTTAGAGTGAAGCACCCGCGCGAGCGTTAGTGGACGAAGCGGAAGCGAGAATGTCGGCTTGAGTAACGCAAACATTGGTGAGAATTAGTGAGAACTACTACACAAATCTATTACAACTCAACTAGACATATCCAAGTACACACATGTAGCTTGGATCTACACAACACAAATCCAAGCAAACACATATGCAATGGATGTACACAACAAATCTAAATATTTACAAATAGCTTGGATGAACACAACTAGTCCAAGTATTTCATAAATACAAATGGATTAACAAAAATAAAAAGGCTAACATGATGAACATGACTAGTTCATGGATTCATCTTTATCACAACACTAGTGAGTGAGTGGTCTTCTCATTTGACAAGGTAAAGGAGGGGATCAAGAGGATAATCATATGTAAACATCCTTAACACTTTAAGTGATCATTTACTAATGATTATGCTATAGAAAAGAGAAAGGGGGCTGAGAAAAACGTCCAAGAGGCTTATTGGAAAATGAGATTTGATCCACTATTTATAGAAGACAAAGTCCAACGGCTAGCTGGGCGCGGATCCTTATCTAGCCGGCGGTACCTTATCGATAAGGAACCGCCTAGCTATTTAAGGTACCGCCTAGTAGAGTCCGCTCCCTTTTTTGTCTTTTAGTGGGGTAGAAATATCTGAGGTTTTTTAAACCTTCAAAGGATATTCTTATGGCATATGGAATATGCCATTTTCAAATTTACATTTTCCATTTTAATAAAATATTTTCTTAAAAAGAAAGTTTATTAAAAAAATCTTTTGTCATATTAACAAAAGTGAGTTTTAAGGATAATCACTTTGATGATCACTAAGTATGATTAAGAAAAGTTTAGTGATATGATTATTACCTTAATGATAGTGTTAGTTAAATAATTCGTTTTGTGTTTTATACTAAATGTGTTGTATAGTTTGTTGTGATCAAAACTAAGAAAGATTAGTTAACACTAATAATGTTTTTAGGCATCACTTGCATTAACAATCTCCCCCTTTTTTTATTACGACAAAGTATAAACTCATTTACTTAGAAACACAAAATATCGAATTATTAACGAGTTTATCACTATCATTTCTCCTCCTTTGTCGTAGCAAAAAGGTAAGCACAAGTCTTTGAAGATATTCGGACTTTGCTAGTAGCTCCCCCTTGGTGGTTGCTCCCCCTTGTTTGGGGCACCAAGTGTATTAGCTAAGGTGACATGTTACACAAAGGTTAGTAGAAAGGAAAGAAACACCAATGTATATATGATCACTACCTACTAAGTAACTTGAGAGGGAGAAGAAGAAGAAATCTCAAATTAGAAGCAAGTATTTGCTAAGTATATCCAAAAAGGTAAATGACAAAATCAAGTTTCAATTGGTGGAATGAAGAAAGAAAGGAAACATCCAACCAATGAAGATGATAAATTTGTCAAGGGGTTATAATTTAGAATTGATGGAATCACCCATAAACAATTGTAAATATTAACCACGATCAACTCAAAAATAACGAGAGAATGATCAAATAAAGAAAACAAACACACCATAAAGATTTCATATTACATAAATATAAAAAAGACAACCAAAGTAGATAGTCATACACACAATATGAGTATCTAAAGCAAAAGATATGGAAAATAAGCCACAAAGCATAAGGTAGTCTAATAGTGACAATTTTCCAAGATTGCTTACAAAATGACTCTAAAACAACTAAAGTTTTATTGACTCCAATGGAGTGTAGCCCTTTAGTTGGAAAAATAAGACGACGATGCATCATTCGAAGTTTTGTCCACGGGAACGAAAACTTTGAGAGGAGGTCGAGTGAGGAGGAATTCAAGAAAATTTAACTTCTCATACACATGAGCAAGTTCAATTTGTTGAAATCGACAACAAGCACACTAGGATCCATGATGCAACACAAATTCGGTTGATGGGGGAAGGCCATCACACCTAGGGTTTGGTGGTGGTTAGGAGAGTGGGTAGGTAATGTTTTCACAATGCCTTGTGAGGTTTGGGAAGGTTGAAAGATCATTGAGTTGAGGGGTGTCAAATGGCTTTGGTGGTGGGAGGAGATTCTCCTTTTCTCCAGTGATTGGGTTAATGGAGTAGGTCTCATTCCAATACTTGATTGGAGAGAAGGAGGGGTTCTTGGGTGGTTTGGATGAAGAGGGTTCATTTTTCTTGATCCAAATAGGTTTAACCGAGATTTTTGGTTTCTTTGAAAGCTTAGATGAGGAAGCTTTGGGTGAGGAGGTTTGTGACAAAGAAATGTCAAGGTTATGAAAGGGAAAGTTAGGCATTGTTGAGGTGTGAGAATGAAATCTTAAGGTTGGGGTATAAGAAGAAAGTATACAAGGCAAAGGTTTGAAAAACAAATGTAAAGTGTCAAGGAATGTTTAGCCAAATTGAGTAAACATGGAATCTTGACTGGGAATAGGGTGATGAAGGAAGACCAAAAACGAGCCATAAAATGGCTTTATGTGCGCGGTACCTTATAGAGACCGGTGGTTCCTTATCACTTAAGGAACCGCGTGTTCTTTAAGGAACCGCGTGCAATGGACTTGAAATCTAGATTTTCCAGGGTTTTGAGAAAAAATAAGACTTTTTCAAAAAATTGCAAATCTTGGAATTTTACCTCTATTAGCACTAAATTTTGCTAGGGTTGCATAAAAGCAACACATTCACCAAGAATGTCTTGACAAAGGGTGACAAAATTTTGGATAACATTTTGAACCAATTTTAGTCAAGTTTTAGAGGTTGTGATAGATTTAGGTTCAATTTTAATTTGGAATTAAAGTTGATTAATGTCCACATAGAGATAGAAGCACACAATGCTAAATCCATAATTAATTCTCATACAACATTCATGAAAGAAATACATAAAGAAAGACAGTAACTATCTAAAAAACAAAACTAGATTAAAATCTAGTTCTTGATTAGAAGTCTTCCTTCGCTTGTGTAGAAACTAGAAGGGGGGTTGAATAGTTTCTAGTTAGTTTTTAAAACATTTCGGCTTAATCCACTGTGCGCGGTTCCTTATGTCTACCTGCGATTCCTTATCAATAAAGAACCGTCGGTCCTCTTATGGAACCGCCGACAGTGGACGATGTCATATGTTACATGTTAAACATCAACAATCCTTTGTATCAAATTCTCGATCAAGCTTGAGTAGATATGAGATGTGTTTGATTAAAAGATAAATACTACAAGTAAGTAAACACACAAACACATCAAATCAAGAGTACATCAAGCAATGGTCTAAACACTAAGCACACGCATACTAAGCATAAGCTTTTCCGCAACTAGGATGTTTAGACTAAGTGATGTACACTTGACCATAATCTAAACATGAAGCACACACGTACTAAGCCTTAGCTTTTTCGCAACTTAGATGTTTAGATTATGAGATGCACACAACACACAACAACAAGTATGCAACTATAAATATATCTAAAAAGGTAAAGACATAAATGTAAATGAAAGTACCGACACGATGATTTATAGTGGTTCGGTCACGAAGCTCCTCTTCGCCCTACTCCACTCCTCGAGTACACCTTACTCGAGAGTTACTTCACTAGTCAACAAACTCCTTAAGGTGGAGAAACCATACACAACGTCGCTTATCCAATTTCCGACTCTAAGCTAAAAGTCGAGTCCTAATCTTAGGTAGGACCAATCTACACAACGTCGCCCACTTCACCATTTAACGACACAAGGCTAGATGTCGAGTTCTAATCGAAAGCTAGAACCAATCTTCACGACTCTTCACTTTGAAGCTAAGTGAGAACTTCACACAACACAACTACCCTAATCACTTTCAAGTTTAGTGAGAACTCACAAGACACAACCACATCACTTTATAGTTTAGTGAGAACTACCTAGACACAACCACATCACTTTAGAGTTTAGTGAGAACTACCAAGACACAACCTAATCTACCCATTAGTTATGTTTTATGGCCCAAAATAACAAACCTTGTGTTTTATGGCCTAAACACATAAACCATATAGATCTAAGCACACATCACTTAGATCTATAACTCTAATACTATATCCAAGTACTAACAATACTTGGATCTACACAACTAACACCTAATCCAAGGATACCCATCACTTGGATATTCTACCCTTACTAACACATCCAAGTGTACCCAACACTTGGATCTTCTACATATACATAGTAGGAAGACTAAAAACATAACTTAGATCTATAGAAGGAAAGATCTTCATCATGTAGTGAACCCAACACATCATGGTAATGATAGTGTTCTTCTCTTTGCACTTGAGAGGATGAGGAGATTGAAGATTGAATCACATCTTAAACAAGATTAATCAAAACTAACTAATCAAGGATCTAAGATGGTTTTTGAAAGAAACTGTGCAAAAAGGGTTGAAAGAAAATCTGGAAATGATCCACTATTTATAGGACAACATTGCAACGGTTAAAAACACCTGCGGTTCCTTATCTCCACCCGCGGTACCTTATCAATAAGGAACCGCGGGTTCCTTTAAGGAACCTCCGCGTCGAAGTCCGTGCAAATTTATCCTTTAGTGGGGATATGCCATCTGGGGTAGTTTATACCCTCAAAGGATATTCCTTTGGCATATGGAATATGCCAAATTCAAATTTCCATTTTCTTTATAATAAAACATTTTCTTAAAAATAAAGTTAATTAAAATCTTTTGTCACATTTGATTAAAATGTGAGTTTTAAGAAAATATTAATCCTTGATCACTTAGTTAGGTTAATGACATGTTTGTACATACCTTGAGTGATTTATGCCGAATGCGGTCTTGGAGGTGTCAAGAGAAGTATACAAATGTATTCTTGAGTGATTACGAGTACCTTAACATTTTACATAATGTATTGCGAATTATACGTTTGTCATCAACAAAACATAAAGAGATTATATCGACAAAGCATCGTAATGTTTGCACTAACAATCTCCCCCTTTTTGATGATGAAAAACAAGTAAACCGCAACACATATTAAAATGCATAAGTTACTCGTTTACACTTACTTCTCCCCCTTTTGTCGAATCAAAAAGGTAGTCCTCATTTGTAGAAGAGGAGGATCGACTTCGAGAGAACATGCATCCAAAAATCTAATCATCCATAGTGGTTGTCGTTTGAGAGGCGAGAATCCAAACCATAAACCCATCATACAAAAATATTGAGCTTGCGTCATCCTAGTGAAGTCTTCAATCACCACAGGTTAACCAACTCCAAGCATAATAATATGCTTATCTACGAGTGTCCAAAATGCATTACTTGTAAGATGTTCGATGAATGCAATTTGAGTGAGTCAACGATCGCAAAGGCAATGACTTGAACTCTTGCAAATGCTCCCCCTTGATATGAGCCCCCCTTGCTTGAGGTACCAACAAAGCAAGAATAGTGACAAGCTACAAAAATGGGTTAGAATTGTCCTACAAAACAAGGTTAGTAGACAAGAGCATATATAAAAAGAGATGTCACCCAAACGGGGATGATAAACAAGTCGTTTGCACAAACAATTCACAAAGAAGTGTGCGTGCGATGCTATCAATCCAAAAACAAATCAAAGGAGAGGATCTTGACAAGATCAATTCACAATTGTTGGAATAGAGATAGAAAAGAAACATTCATACCAATTGTAATGATAATATGTCAAAGGGTAAAAAGCTTAGAATTTTTGGAATCACCCAAGAAAATTCAAGATTTAACCATCAACTCTAAAAAAAAAACAAGGAGAGGATTTTGAGGAAATCAATTCAAAATTGTTGGAGTAGAGGTAGAAAACATCCAAGAATTTGAAGATATCATCTCAAGGTGTTAAAAACTTAGAATTTATGGAATCACCCATACCAATTGTAAATTTTAACCGCAATCAACTCTCAAAAAGAGGAATAAAAATATCTCAACCTAGAGACATTTTTGACCAAAAAAAATAAAGGAAAACCAAAAGCGGATAAATCGACGCTTTAAGAAAAATACGGGATATAGGACATTATAGGCAACAATGCGTATGAATGTCGACACCAAATGGTGTTTAGCATACGATAAACTACATGCTCAAAGTTTCGTAGCTCTTCTCAATCATTAAGGATGTTTAAAGAACAATTACATGATGAGGAAAGGGCAAGGTTCGACTCAACTTAGTTTAGAAAGACTAGAAGAAAGAGACTCGACATAAAAGAGCATGATTAAAATGAATTGAGAGAGACTCAACAAAGAAGTTAAGGATAACTTTACGAAACGAGAGAAGAAACTCAAAAGAAGCTCAAGAAGATATGAAAGAGTTAGTACAAAATCGAACACATAATCAAGTAAGCACATACGATAATTCATGCAATGCCTAATGAAGTCTACAATAAACCAATGTAGAGAAGGTGCGCAATTAACACATATGGCATGCAAGAAACATGATTACTTAAAAAAAGAAGACTAAGTAAAACATGTTAGCACGTAGCATTTAAGGACATGCATGAGTTAGACACATCTAAGAGATATTATATCGGAATTGCTTGACAAAGACAAAACCTTTATAATAAGCATGCATTCATTAACTAATTAATTAAGCATATAGCAAACGGATAAGCAAGAAGATATATAAGCAAGTAGCATACAAGCAAGTCATCTATCTAGATATCACAAATCAAGCTACATGTAATATAAATCTCCAAGAAGATTCCTAATTCTTATTAGTTTAAGAAAAGGACTCAAGATAAGAGAAAAGAAAGAAACATAATAACAACAACATTTAAGACTCAAAGAAAAATCATGTTGAAAAACATGAAAGGAAATACAAGAGAATAAAAAACAAGCCTAAAACTTAAGCATAATTCTAATCTTAGTTACACTAGAATCCTAAGATTTTCTTAAATTAGATGTCTTAGCAATAAGCAACCCACATGCTTAAATGAAAGACAAGGGTGGTGGCGGAATTTGGTGGGGTGAAAGGTGAAGTCACCAAGGGTTCAACAAAGTCACTCACAATGGGAATGCTTTGGATGGGTTGAGGTTGGGTAGTCACATCCAAGAGAGTACTTGGAGTGAAGGGTTAGCTCATTCATTCTAGATTGGAATGAAGAGGAGGTAGAACCATGAGAATGGTTGGTACCATGGGTTGAGGAAGTCTTGCATGGAGCAAGAGGTGGTGAGGGTGATGAAGAGATGAGAATGGGCACAATCTCATTCTAGGTGTGGCAAAAGGGTGAAGAGTTAAGTTTGGGTAACTTAATCTTAATTTTGAGGTGCCTCTTTGAGGAGGAGGTTTGTGACAAAGAAATGTCAAGGTTATGAAAAAGGAGAGTCAGGCATTGTGGATGTGTGAGAATGAAATCTCAAGGTTGGAGATGTGTGAGAAATGTCAAGGTAGGAGGTGTGAGAATGAAATTTCAAGGTTGAGGATGTGTGAGAATGAAATCTCAAGGTTGGGGAATAAGTAGAATGGTTTGATGAATTAGAGGTTCTTGTAGAAACCATGGTAGTAATGGGTGGTTTAATGGGTAAGGATGAATGGTTTGAGGTGTGAAGAACATGGCTAACAAGGAGGGTTTAAAAGGGTGAGGGGATGATCCAAACTAGTAAAGGGTTAAAAAGGGAAAGCCCAAGATATTTTGGGAGTGTTCAAAGGTTTGGAACAAAGATTCCAAAGGGTGTTGGAACAATTGGGAAGTTTCAGAAAACCCGAATAAGGAAGCACTGTACGCGGTTCCTTATCTATACCGGCGGTTCCTTATCAATAAGGATCCGCGGCCTATATATGGAACCGCCTACAGAGGCAGTGTTTTGGTGGTAATGGAAGATTTTCCAATTCAGCAAATCCTAATGTTCTAGTCTAACTTATCATAAAGTCATGCTTACGAGCAATAAAAACTAGAACACACACAAAGGAAAGACACATAGGTTCAATTATCACGTAAGAAGAAAGCTAAGAAAAACCTAATGGCTACAAAAGAAAAAGACTCCTAAAAGTTCATCAAAGTAAACTATCATTAGTCATATATAGGAAGAGCTATTTAGCCAAATTAGAGAATGAGTATGAGACTATCACTAGAGGTGCTCAATTAAGGCTAAACACGACCATTTTTACGAGTTATACACCAACTCAACTTCCCACGTGGAAGTAATTCAACCGTTAGGTCAAATTAAGATCCTAGTGCATAAATTCTCTAGTAGTCATTCTCAAGTTAGACAAAATGTAATTCCAACATTTGCCTAATAAAGTTTAGCAAGGATGAAACTTGCATGGCGACACAATGCAAGACCTAATGAGGGTTAAGAATGCACCATTGCATATCTTGACAAAAGAGTCTAGTTAAGGTTAATTACCTTAATAGATCTTGAGGCCAATAACATTGAATTGTACAAACCAAGTTTACACAATTTGTTAGAACACTCTTGATTGGTCTTTCGGAAATGACACATTTATAAATTGCATAGCAATGTAAATTACTTGAGTATTTCGGATGAAACATCCAAGTTATCAAACCGACTCTATTGTGCATTATAAGTAATTATTAAACAAAATATGTCTAACAATTTGAACAAGTAGATTCAATATAACACCATCAACACAAGTGTGAGTTATGATCCGATGTATATTATTAATAAACCACATTCATGTCTATACTAAAAAACATGTCAGTTGTATTCGATAATGATACCAATCATAGTTTGAATAATGCATTGATATTTAATCGAAATCTTTCTTGATTCCCACAAACACTCTTTTAAGAGAAAATAACTAAGATTTTCAAAGGGTGTTTCATGTTTTATAGTGAGACATTTATCTACTTGAACTAATAACACAATGATCGAGTAAGACGACCTAAATCAATAGATTTGACAAGCTCCCAAAGCTTTCAAACCTAAAAGTGTTAAAGAACATCCTGAGGTGTACAAGATGTTTATGTAACATTTGTAAACTAAGAGATGTTAATCCTATATGCAATGCACACATAATGTTGCAACTAAAATGCAAGAAATCTAGCATACATCCTAATTAGGAAAAACTAGATACTAACAAATACCAAGCAAGGCACAAGAGACTAGACATATAAGCAATACTACTACAAATAGCAAGGAACACTTAATAATGTCTACATATAATAATAACACACAAGGAAACACATACAAACAATTAGCTTAACACATAAAAGCATTCGTCCATGTTTTGAGTGTTAGATACAACAAAGTATTCATAGCTTGATTTTATTTGAAAATAGTCTTTGACCCATTTAAGATTTAATTAAGTTTAACACTTTGTAAATATATTAATTTTTAAAGATATATCACCAAGAGATGTCCAACTTAATAGAAAAGAGTAAAACACAAGTTTTACGACAAACCGACGCTCAATACTTTGGACAAAGTATGGAACTTAGAAACCATCCAAATTTTAAAGTTTGAATAAAGGTTTGGAAGCATTTTTAATTGAAAGAAAATTCAATTACGTTCGAAATGACGGGTGGCACGACTTCTACGGACTTACGGTTGATTTTATATGATTTTTCAAAGTTTTCAAAAATTTGAGTCAGACTGACTGCGGTTCCTTATTGATAAGGATCCGCGGGGAACAATAAAGAACCGCGGTCAGAGGACAAAAAATGAGTTTTTGGCCAAAATCATTTGGTAACTTTTTGGAAGGACTTAGGACTCTAAAAAATCATTTTAGACACATAGAACTCGTATTTTAGAGTTAATTATGACACAAAAGATTTTTATACTTCCAAACATGAAAAGATTTAATTCAAGCTATTATACAAGTTTATTTAACACCAAAACTTGTATGAATAAAACAACAAAACACATTTCATAAGTAATCACTCTTTATGAACAATTTGATACAAAGATCGTCTCTATTTTTTAAAAACCGTTTTCATTTTTAAAAACCATTTGTTTTGAAAAAGAGAGCAAAGATCGATCTAAGCTTTAAAGTACAATATACTTCAAAGATCTTGAGTAACCTCGCTCTGATACCAATTGTAGAAACTAGAAGGGGGGGGGGGGTTGAATAGTTTCTAGTTAGTTTTCAAAACATTTCGGCTTAATCCACTGTGCGCGGTTCCTTATGTCTACCTGCGGTTCCTTATCAATAAAGAACCGCTGGTCCTCTTATGGAACCGCCGACAGTGGACGATGCCATATGTTACATGTTAAACATCAACAATCCTTTGTATCAAATTCTCGATCAAGCTTGAGTAGATATGAGATGTGTTTGATTAAAAGATAAATACTACAAGTAAGTAAACACACAAACACATCAAATCAAAAGTACATCAAGCAATGGTCTAAACACTAAGCACACACGTACTAAGCATAAGCTTTTCCGCAACTAGGATGTTTAGACTAAGTGATGTACACTTGACCATAATCTAAACATGAAGCACACACGTACTAAGCCTTAGCTTTTTCGCAACTTAGATGTTTAGATTATGAGATGCACACAACACACAACAACAAGTATGCAACTATAAATATATCTAAAAAGGTAAAGACATAAATGTAAATGAAAGTACCGACACGATGATTTATAGTGGTTCGGTCACGAAGCTCCTCTTCGCCCTACTCCACTCCTCGAGTACACCTTACTCGAGAGTTACTTCACTAGTCAACAAACTCCTTAAGGTGGAGAAACCATACACAACGTCGCTTATCCAATTTCCGACTCTAAGCTAAAAGTCGAGTCCTAATCTTAGGTAGGACCAATCTACACAACGTCGCCCACTTCACCATTTAACGACACAAGGCTAGATGTCGAGTTCTAATCGAAAGCTAGAACCAATCTTCACGACTCTTCACTTTGAAGCTAAGTGAGAACTTCACACAACACAACTACTAATCACTTTCAAGTTTAGTGAGAACTCACAAGACACAACCACATCACTTTATAGTTTAGTGAGAACTACCTAGACACAACCACATCACTTTAGAGTTTAGTGAGAACTACCAAGACACAACCTAATCTACCCACTAGTTATGTTTTATGGCCCAAAATAACAAACCTTGTGTTTTATGGCCTAAACACATAAACCATATAGATCTAAGCACACATCACTTAGATCTATAACTCTAATACTATATCCAAGTACTAACAAGACTTGGATCTAAACAACTAACACCTAATCCAAGAATACCCATCACTTGGATATTCTACCCTTACAAACACATCCAAGTGTACCCAACACTTGGATCTTCTACATATACATAGTAGGAAGACTAAAAACATAACTTAGATCTATAGAAGGAAAGATCTTCATCATGTAGTGAACCCAACACATCATGGTAATGATAGTGTTCTTCTCTTTGCACTTGAGAGGATGAGGAGATTGAAGATTGAATCACATCTTAAACAAGATTAATCAAAACTAACTAATCAAGGATCTAAGATGGGTTTTGAAAGAAACTGTGCAAAAAGGGTTGAAAGAAAATCTGGAAATGATCCACTATTTATAGGAAAACATTGCAACGGTCAAAAACACCCGCGGTTCCTTATCTCTACGCACGGTACCTTATCAATAAGGAACCGCGGGTTCCTTTAAGGAACCTCCGCGTCGGAGTCTGTGCAAATTTGTCCTTTAGTGGGGATATGCCATCTGGGGTAGTTTATACCCTCAAAGGATATTCCTTTGGCATATGGAATATGCCAAATTCAAATTTCCATTTTCTTTTTAATAAAATATTATCTTAAAAATAAAGTTAATTAAAATCTTGTCACATTTGATTAAAATGTGAGTTTTAAGAAAATATTAATCCTTGATCACTTAGTTAGGTTAATGACATGTTTGTACATACCTTGAGTGATTCATGCCGAATGCGGTCTTGGAGGTGTCAAGAGAAGTATACAAATGTATTCTTGAGTGATTACGAGTACCTTAACATTTTACATAATGTATTGCGAATTATACGTTTGTCATCAACAAAACATAAAGAGATTATATCGACAAATCATCGTAATGTTTGCACTAACAGCTTGGTTTAATGATAAACTTATTAGGGAAAATCATCATTTATCTTCTAGGAGGATGATTGGCAAAGAGACTCAACAAAAAGCTTTGCAACTCTATGTGAGCCCCAATCATCCCCATTCTTAGGATATCAAGGAGATAGAAGTTGTTGAGGCAACAAGGGCAATTAGTGCCATTGTGCATGAAATATCCCTAAAAGCTAAGATCACCCAAGTTTGGAGTGTTTGAGGGAGGTGGAGGTGGAGGAGGAATGTTCTCCAAGGGTGATGTGGGTGAGTGTGGAGGCAAGCTCTCAAAAGGTGAAAAGGGTAAGTTAGGAGGGGTAAATGGTGAAGTCACCATGGTATCATCAAAGTCATTCACAATGGGAATTCTTTGGATGGGTTATGGTTGGGTGGTCACATCCAAGAGATTACTTGGAGTGAAGGATGAGGAAAGCTCATTCATCCTATATTGGAATGAAGAGGAGGTAGAACCATGAGAATGGTTGGTTCCATGGGTTGATGAAGTCTTGCATGGAGCAAGAGGTGGTGAGTTTGATGAAGAAATGAGAATTGGGACAATCTCATTCTTGGGAGTGTGAAAGGGTGAGGAGATAGGTTTAGCCATTTTAATCTTAATCTTAAGATTGTTCTTTGTGGTGGAGGTTTTGGATGAGTTTGAGCTTCTTGTAGAAACCATGGTTGAGATGAAGGGTTTAAGGTTTAAGGAAGAAGGTTTGATGTGTGAAGAACATGGCTAACAAGGTGGGTTTAAAAGGGTGAAGGGATGATCCAAACTAGTAATGGGTTAAAAACATTTTATGTGAACAGTGAATTTAGCTAACCTAGTTTAGGAAATGTGCAGGTTTTTGCAAAGAATCAAGCAAGGTGTACATAGATTAAGGAAAATAGTGTAAAGCAAAGATTCTGTCGGACACAGTAGCCGGCGTTTCCTTATATAAGGGTGGTGGTTCCTTATCAATAAGGTACCGCGGGTTGATAAGGAACTGCGACCAGTGGTGTTCAAAAATGGTATTTCCTTAAATTTTGGTTAGCCCAGACTTTTATCAAAGGATTTTCAAGCCAAAGTTAACTACTGACCAAAATCTAGGAAGCTAACTAACATATAGGATGCGCAAAGCTATGCAAAACATAATCACAATGGCATAGATATTCATCCAAAAGAATAAACAAGTAGAATTTAGTTAATACACATCCAAGAAAATAAAAAAAATTGTTCAACATTACTTGTTTACCAACATGTATTATTTGAGATACTTCAAAGCCTTCACCTTCTCTTCTTGCCCAATCCCTTGATCATATTCCCCAAATACTTGAATCCCTTCCTTGACTCAACCCGATATTCATGCAATTCACCTCTAGTCCTAAGATTTTCACGGTAGAGATGCTCCATGTTGAGATCTTCCGGTACTTCACTAGAGGAGTAATGAGGTGGGGGAGCTAAGTCTTCAAGTCCATCCACGAATGAGTTTGAGGATGGGTGGGAATTACTCGAAGAGTTGAAGTGAGAACTAGTACCTATGCCATCACCATCACTTGTTGGCATATAGGTGTCCTCATCATCCGTCTCTTGATGATCGGATTTTCGCGAACCTCGATCACTTCTTGGCTTTCTTGCATATACCTCTTGAATAGGAAACATAACCCGATGAACCGGGTGAAAGCGAGAAAGATCGAGGTGGGGAAAGTCATGAGCAACCCTTTTGAAAAGGCGAGTAAGAAGCATAGCATAGGGAAGGTTAGTTTTGGGCTTTGAAAGGGCATAATTTATTCGTCGAGCGATATAGAATGCCAAATTGTACTTGGTGGATGTAAAGATGCAACTCAACATATGCACCATACAAGCCGGGATATGATCTCGGTTTCCACCAAGACAAAAGACATTCTCCCTAATAATATTTTCCCATTGGACCATAAAATCCTTAAGTTCGCTAGAGAGCACTTCATATCGATTCACATTTCGCACATTTGAATGAAGGCTTCTCACAACGTTGCCATCACGCTCTTTCGAAATGATGTCAAGGATAAACTCTAGATCAATTTCGGTGTGGTCATTTGGAGGTTTATCGTAGGATTCCAAGAGAGCATCAAGTCTCCATTTATCCGTAAAACGACAAGTGCTTTCATATTGCACACCAAGAATTTCACCAAAGTGTTCGAGGGAGTATTGAATCATTTGATCATTCAACACGAATCGAATGAACATTTCTCCATTGTATTCAAGCATGGAGTAGGTGCTAAAGAATTCAAGAAGAAACAAGGGGTAAATATCTTCTTCTATGTTGAGCAAGCAATCAAACCCCAAAAGCTCAAACATAGATTGGATATAGTCATAACCCGTTATTCCCTCGTCAACGACCCTACCCTCATGGAAACAACGAGTAGAAAGGGATGGGAAGGAGTTTCGAAGTTGAGTGGAAGCATAGGTTTGGGAAAGGTTTGGAATGTATTGTCTAGTGAATTGATGATCCTTTTGATATTGAGAAGGCATGATTAGTACCTAATATAAACATAAGACAATATTTTTCCAATCACTTATATGAAAAATAGACTTAAAATTCAAAAATATGAGAATGTGTTATATAAATTTCTTGACAAACAAAGGATTGAATCCATAACATTTTCATGTTCACAATGTGTCTATTCCATTATTAACCAAGAACATATGACCTATGTTGGATCAACAATGGACTAGAACATTGGTTTTTCAAAACAATGTTTTTAGGTAAGCATTAACAACGCAACTACCTATTTATTCATGGGTTCATCTCAATTCCATCTTTTAACCAAAATCATTTAGTCAAAATTCGGATTTGTTCTACAAGTGGGTTTTTAGTGAAATCTCAATGTATATGAACCTAAGGAATCATAGTAAAGTAACCATGTCAACCAATATTCCTATTAAGGTTCTAATTCAATTTCAATTTTAAAAATCCCCAATTATGAAAGGATGAACCCTAGAACAAAATAGATGAAATTGAAAGAAAGTACTTACAATTAATTGATGTTTGAAGAAGGATGAGTGAAACCCACAACTTGGAATCAATTAATTGATTGATTGAAGGTTTTTGAAGCTTCAACAATGGTGGAAAAGATAAAAAACGTCGGTTGTGTGTTTTTGGGAGAGAGAAGGTTTGGTTTGAAAAGGTTATTTTATTAAAACTGGCGCTCTGACAAACTTTACTGCCCGCGGTACCTTATCGATAAGGAACCGCGGTTTGAGCCGTCAGAGATAAAGAACCGCCTGCAGAGGCTGGTTTTTATCAATGAAATACGCCAAAAATTTTAAACCAAATTTTCTAAAATACTTAAAAATATATCTTAAACCTTTTAGAACATCATTTGGATCATCATAGCACTAAGCAATATGCCTTAATGAAGGATTACGAGTTGAATCGAGATCGAAAAGAACCGAAACGGACAAACGACTACTCGTAGCGAAAAGGAAAAGTAGAGAGAAGTAAAGGGAAGTGAATCAAGACTAAGATCAATGCTCAAGGGATTAATGACAATCTTAAAATCATGGAGACGAAGAGCTTGTGTCATATATAGTGGTTTAAGACGTGCCTTTTCGGCAAAACGTTAAACGGCTTTGGTAATGAATAAACATAAAGCAATTATTCATGTATAGACTAAGATCACTTTCAATAATAGTCTTAGTCTAAACCAAAATATGAGCAAGGTATTAATTCACTTTCTCTCCCACAAAGGGCCTACTAACCGTATGGGTGCAAACCATGGAAATCATGCTTGATACTTTAAGCTACTACTAACTCACTCCACATCACCATAGTGAGTCAAGTATCCAAGCAATAAAGGTTTGAGAGGATAAAAGAAAAGAATCACAAACCATAAACAAATGTCAAGGCAAGGATGCCAAGAACAAGCACATAGTCAAGTAATGATCAAAAGAATGATCAAAGGGCGTGTGGAAGAACGAAAGCGTACCTTGGCCACAAAGAGCAATCCATCAAGGAATCAATGCAATGCCTAACAATGACTATGATGAGTACTAAGTCTTCAAGGACTAGTATCATTCCCAATCATCTTGGTATCATCATTCAAGGATGTTGAAGATCAATGAAGATGAGTCTTCTACAAGTGCAAGTAACTCAATCCACAACCAATTAAGTGATTGATCTTCATGAGTACCTACACAAAGCAAGATGCAAACTAGTAGATACATTTCAAGAATAGATCTAAAATGCATAAAGACTACTAATCTAAGAGGGATGCAATATTACCAATTAAAAGACCTATTTTTCAAGAAAAAATAGTTTTGACCAAAGAGAAACTTTAGTACAACTTGACCTTCTAATTTAAGGAGACAATGGATCGATCCAAGTTTTAAAGTACAATATACTTCAAAGATCTTGAGTGACCATCGCTCTGATACCAATTGTAGAAACTAGAAGGGGGGGGGGTTGAATAGTTTCTCTTCAATTAGTCACCTAATTTAAATTACTTTGAATTAAGTGTGTATCAAAACTATCTTTTACTTAAAGCTAAGTTGCATAATGATTAGGTTCAATTCAAAAGCATTAGCAATGGTAATAGGTAAGTATAATGATAATGAAATAAGTAAAGAGTAAGGAAAGAGGCAACCTAGTGACAAGACACCAAGATTTATAGTGGTTCGACAACGAGGCTCTATCCTCGTTTCTAATCCACTCCTCGAGTACACCTACTCGAGATTTCCACTATATCCACAAGCTCCCTTCTTGGCGGAGAAAGCCTTACATCGTCGCTTACATTATTTTCCGACACTAAGCTAAATGTCAAGACCTAATCATTAGCTAGGACCAATCTACACAACGTTGCCTACTTCACAATTTAACGACACAAGGCTAGATGTCGAGTTCTAATCAAAGCTAGAACCAATCTTCACGACTCTTCACTTTGAAGTTAAGTGAGAACTTCACACAACACAACTACTAATCTCTTTCAAGTTTAGTGAGAACTCACAAGACACAACCACATCACTTTATAGTTTAGTGAGAACTACTACACAAATCTATTACAACTCAAGTATACATATCCAAGTACACACATGTAGCTTGGATCTACACAACACAAATCCAAGCAAACACATATGCAACGGATGTACACAACAAATCCAAGTATTTAAAAATAGCTTGGATGAACACAACTAGTCCAAGTATTTCATAAATAAAAATTGATTAACAAAAATAAAAAGGCTAACATGATGAACATGACTAGTTCATGGATTCATCTTTATCACAACACTAGTGATTGAGTGATCTTCTCATTGGATAAGGTAAAGGAGGGGATCAAGAGGATAATCATATGTAAACATCCTTAACACTTTAAGTGATCATTTACTAATTATTATGCTATATAAAAGAGAAAGGGGCTGAGAAAAACGTCCAAGAGGCTTATTGGAAAATGAGATTTGATCCACTATTTATAGAAGACAAAGTCCAACGGCTAGCTGGGCGCGGATCCTTATCTAGCCGGCGGTACCTTATCGATAAGGAACATGTTCTTTTATACCTTATCGGCGGTACCTTATCTAGCCGGCGGTACCTTATCTAGTCGGTGGTACCTTATCGATAAAGAGAAAGGGGGCTGAGAAAAACGTCCATGAGGCTTATTGTGAAAGAAATTTTAATACCAAATACGCAGATAATAAAAGAACATGTTCTTGAGTTTGAAAATTTAATTCAGTCTGAAATGTTTGATGATTTGAAATATGTTGAGTCTCTTGAAAAAGAAATTGATGACCTTCAAAATGACAAATCAGAATTTTCAAACGTATATGATCTACTCTTAGAAGAATGTCTCTCCAAAGATATTTTGTGTGTTACTCTTCAATCTTGTGCTGATATCGATGAATATTCTGATGTTGCATGCAAATATCTTGATAAAATCAAAGAGTGTGAGCGTCTTGAACTTGAGCTTTCAAAACATAAAGAAAATGTTGATAAAAAGGCTTTTGAGTTACTTCAACACAAAACTGATTTCCTTCAAAAACATTGTCATTCTCTTGAACTTGCTTTGCAAAAAGACGTTGGTAGTTTTCCACATGATAATAAATTGCAAGAAAAACTTTCCCAAACGTTTCGAGAAATGAACGAACAGAATTTGGAAATTAAAGGGTTGAAAGCTCAGTTACAAGATAGGGACAGAGCGATAGCAGAGTTGCAGAAACTCGTTGCTAAGATGGGTGGGAAGATTGTGGAACCTAGTGTTAAGAAACCTGTTGTAAGACAACCCAATGCTCAAAAAGTGACTAGACCTTCTGTCTTGGGAAAACCATCTGTTTTCTCTAATTCTGCATTTGCAAAACCTGCGTTTGCCCCCAAGACGGATGGGAAGGATAGGTTACCACAAAACACTCTCAAAACACATATTCAATCCCAAAGCATTAAGAACACAAATGTGGTTAAACCAGGGATGTATAGATTGGCCACTAAATCCACACAAAACAAAGAAATTCAATCACCTCAGACTTCTAGAAACACTAATAGACGTGTGTCTTTTACTACAGGAGTAGTCCCCACTGCTAGTATTAGCCGGCCCCAGCTTAAGAGCACTCGCATGAATGAAAAGGTCTGGCAAAACAAAAGTCAAGGGAAGATGAAGGAAGTAGAAGACCACCCTAGGATTTTCAATGTTTCTAAGAATAAAACGTCTGTAATCGCGTGTAATGACGATTTGAATGATTCGACTTTGAATGCTATGAAAGTTAAGTTTGTTTGTGTGAAATGTGGAAAGTGTGCTAATGCTAATCATGCTATGTATGTTTCGAATAATGTCAAAGGCGTAGAAACTAGAACTAAGAAGCACACTGTGATGCCTATTAGTGCTAGAAAACCAAAACGCAAAGTGAACCATTCTGATGCAACCCCCCCTAAGAAAAGTATTGCATCAGACTCCACCACTAAGAACCCTAGAAGCAGAATTAGGGAATTATATGAGTCTGCTAGCAAGCCTTGGAAATGGTGGTTTGCTAATCAATGTACTCCAGGATATAAAATGGATGCCTAAGGTTAGGATAGAAAATGTGACTACGAGCGTTAGTGTGCCTCTAAGTGACGAAACTAGGGAAACTAATGAATCAGAAATCACAACTAACATGGAATCCAATTTAGCAAATGCTCCATCGTGTTCTACTTCTTCTGCAGGTGATCGAAGTAATTCTCTTCATAATGGACTCGGGATGCACGAAGCACATGACGGGGAATCTCAAGCTTCTAATTAACTTCGTGGAGAAGTTCCTGGGTACGGTCCGATTCGGAAATGATCAATTTGCACCGATCCTAGGATATGGAGACTTGGTTCAGGGGAATATCACTATCAAAAGGGTTTACTACGTCGAAGGGCTCAATCATAATCTTTTCTCGGTTGGTCAATTTTGTGATGCGGATTTGGAGGTTGCTTTTAGAAAGAAGACATGTTTTGTTCGTGATTATGATGGGAATGACTTACTTACCGGAACACGGGGTACTGATCTCTACACTATTTCACTACAAGACTCCACATCTTCAACTCCAATCTGTTTCATGGCTAAAGCTTCAACGACTCAAGCTTGGTTATGGCATCAACGTTTATCTCATCTTAACTTTGATACCATCAACTTGCTTTCCAAGAAAGATATTGTGCGAGGCCTTCCTAACTTGAAATTCATCAAAGATCATCTTTGTTCTTCTTGTGAGCTTTGTAAAGCTAAACGGATTAGTTTCAAAACAAAGACTACACCAAGCTCTAAAGGACGGTTAGATCTTCTTCATATAGATTTGTGTGGTCCCATGCGTGTTCAAAGTATCAATGGGAAGAAATACGTTATGGTAATTGTCGATGACTACTCAAGGTACACATGGACTCACTTCTTGAGATCCAAGGATGAAACACCCGATGTTCTCATCAACTTCCTTAAAGTGATACAACGTGGTCTTCAAGCTCAAGTTAAAGTGGTTCGTACTGATAGAGGTACTGAATTTTTGAATTCAAAACTGAGAAACTATTTTGAAGCTGAAGGAATTGAACATGAAACATCTATTGCTCGAACACCCGAACAAAACGGAGTTGTTGAAAGACGAAACCGTACTTTAGTTGAGGCTGCTCGAACATTATTATCCGCTTCAAAACTTCCACTATACTTTTGGGCCGAAGCCGTGTCAACCGCATGCTACACACAAAACCGCTCCTTAGTTATCCCAAGACACGAAAAGACACCATATCACATAATTAATGATCGCAAACCTTCACTCAAACACCTTCATGTTTTTGGATGTACGTGTTACATTATTCGAGATGGTGAAAATCTGGACAAGATGAAAGAGAAAGGTGATGCATGCATTTTAGTGGGATATGCAACTTAGTCTAAGGGATACAGAGTGTACAACAAGAGAACAAAATTGATAGTCGAGACTATTCATATCAGATTTGATGAATTGCAAGAAATGACACTTGAACAAAACAGTTTAAGTCCCGATCCACAACGACAAACGACTTCCGTTCACAACCGCACGGAACTCGGAACTCAAGACCACAACAATGAACCGTCAAGTTCAAAGCTGGTTCCTGAACATGTTCCTAGAGCCGATATGACAGTGGACACGACACTTGAAGAGTTGGAAATGTTATATGGACCAATGTATGATGAATATTTCACAGGGGAGAAACAAGTTGCATCGAAATCTTCCGCTGTCACTCATGATACGAATGATGATACCAATCATCATCAACAAAAGGATACAACTTCATCTACTTCAACACGGGTTGTTGCAGATTTACCTCCTCAGAATATCACTTCAACAATCGATCCTACAACATCCACAACTACTGTCATTGCTCTAGAGAACACAAATCAAGCAGACGGTACATTATCTGACGATGACGATTTTCACAACCCATTCGGTACACCGGTACACGAAACTGGAGAGTCTTCTACTCGCCATGTTGATTCGTCAAATATGCATACGTTCTATCAACGACATCCTTCAACACATCATTGGACCCGAGATCATCCTTTGGTTCACGTAATTGGAAACCCTTCACAGCCTGTTCGTACAAGACGACAACTAGCAACCGATGGCGATGTTTGTATGTTCGCACTCGCCGTGAGTACTGCTGAACCGAAAAACATCAAAGAAGCCATGGCTGATCATGCTTGGATTGAATCGATGACGGATGAACTTCAACAATTTGAAAGACTTAAAGTCTGGGAACTTGTTGACAGACCATACGATGTGACTCCTTTAAATCTTTGTTGGATCTAGAAAAACAAGATGGATGAAGAAAACACGATCATCAAGAATAAAGCTAGGCTAGTGGCTAAGGGGTATGGCCAGAAAGAGGGAATTGATTTTGAAGAATCATTTGCACCAGTAGCTCGAATGGAAGCAGTCAGGATTTTTCTTGCTTATGCTGCACATAAGGGATTCACTATCTATCAAATGGACGTAAAGACGGCATTTCTTAACGGTCCTTTGAAGGAAGAAGTCTATGTCATGCAGCCGGAAGGATTCGTCAATCCTCATTATCCTGACAAGGTGTATCGTCTCCACAAAGCACTTTATGGACTCAAGCAAGCTTCAAGGGCGTGGTACGACGAGCTCTCAAAATTTCTGGTATCCAAAGGTTTCTCAAAAGGTTCCATTGATCTTACTCTGTTCACTTATAAATACGGGGATGACATTTTGCTTGTGCAAATTTATGTTGATGACATTATTTTCGGGTCTACAAACCCAAAACTTTCAAAATGGTTTGAAAAAGTAATGCACAACAAATTTGAAATGTCAATGATGGGCGAACTAAAATTCTTTCTAGGAATTCAAGTTCACCAATCCCCAAGTGGTATCTTTATAAACCAAGCTAAGTATTGTTAAGAGATAATCAAAAAGCATGGTATGACTTCATGTGACCCCGTTGTGACACCATTATCAACCACATTGCTAGATGCTGACTTGGAGGGAAATGCCATCGATCAAACGAGATATCGTTCCATGATTGGTTCCCTCATGTACTTGACAGCAAGCAAACCTGATATTCATCATGCTACATGTTATTGTGCACGTTATCAAGCACGACCCACTGAAAAGCACCCCAAGGAGGTTAAACGGATCTTTCGGTACCTTAAGAATACCATTCATTTGGGACTCTGGTATCCGAGGGAAACCTGTTTCTTTCTAACGGCCTATTCAGATTCTGATCATGCAGGGTGTCTTGATACACGAAAAAGTACTTCTGGTGGTGCACAATTTCTAGGTCAAGATAAGCTTGTGGGATGGTCTTCCAAGAAGCAGGATTGCACGTCACTTTCATCAGCCGAAGCGGAGTATGTGTCTCTATCTGCGTGTTGTGCTCAAGTTCTTTGGATGAGAACACAACTCACGGATTATGGCTTCCACTTTGATAAAGTACCTATGTACTGTGACTCAAAGTCTGCCATAGCCATCTCCTGCAACCCGGTATAGCATTCCCGCACGAAGCACATCGATGTCAGATACCACTTCATAAAGGAACAAGTTGAAAGAGGTATCGTTGAATTATACTTTGTTGGAACGGATTACCAATTAGCCGACTTGTTCACGAAAGCTCTGTCGAAAGATAGGTTTGAGTACCTCGTTAGGCAAATTGGTATGAGATGTTTGACTCCAGCAGACCTGGAGATTCTGGCAAAGGTGCCTGCTTGATTTATGTATCAAACATCAACTTGTAAATATCTTTGAAAAAGCAAAATACAAAAATATAAAACACATAAAAGCAAAACACAAAATTAAAAATCTTTCAAAATCCAAAAATATTCTTCTTGACATGTCTTTCAGTATCGATAATATGGACGTGCCTAGAAATGTCGCTCAATAACGACACGGGTGTGTACATAAAGCTCGAATGAAAGTTGTAAATATTTTTCAAAACATGTCATTTCTTCTTTTAATAAAGGAAATTGTCTATTTTGGACAAATATTTCCACACAACGGGTAGAGCAATCTATCACGGGTTGAGCTTGTCACAAAACATTCAACGTTTTGAGCTCAACACAATGGCTTGTAATCACTTTCAGATTGCAATCCGGTTCTATATTCACGGGGGAGTGTACGATTTCGTGCTCTTACCCTTAGCAAAAGAAGAGAAATCTTCTTACACTTGAGTGGATTCGTCAAGACATTCAAAGTCTATGAACTCAAGTTTATGCTTAAGAAAAACCTCTTCGACAAAAAGAAATAGGATTTTTCAAAAAGCGTTGAACACAATTTTTTCAAGAATTTCTCAATGATATCCAAAATCTTTCAAAAATTGTGTGTTCAACAACTCCCATCCTCAAAAAGCGAAATGTGGATCATATCCTCATAATAACAATTCAATTGGATCAATTTTTGAGGGGGAGCATTTTAAATTCATGCAAAAGATTAACACATCTTTCTCCCAGAGATTTCAAGACTATTTTTTCAAAATATATTTTAATCAAATTTGGTATCTCTAATATCAAAAGATTTTATATATTAGAGATAGGGGAGAAAATGTGATTAAAATGTGATCTAATATAAGACTCAAGCACTTTAACTCTTACCTACATGTGCGAAACATTTTCGATTATCGATGCACATGTGAAGGGGGAGCATTTCTAAAACGACAAAACTAGCAAGGTGTTAAATGTTTTTCAAACACTTTGTTAGAATTTAAAGTGGTTTTCATGGTTACGCTCAAATACCCACAACATCTTTAATTCACGACGTTATTGGTGTCAAAAGGGTGGTTAGGTTTAAGTCCTATGATCCAACCAGAACCGGAGGGATCTTCCCAGGGACAATCCAATAGATTATTAGAAGTCCTTAGGAAAGATGGAGTAGAATGTGAACGTAGCTGAATGCCGACTAAGTACTGATGATAGCACTGGAACAACCACAACAAGGTGCTATTAATGATGTCTTGGTAAGCATTGAAGGGGTTGAAGAATGAAAAAGAAATGTAAGGATAAAGGGTGTAAAGAAAGAAGCCCTCCATACAACTTAGGCAGAAACCGGGTCAACTCATCATGAAGACAAACTCATCATGGACCCAGTGATGTGAAGCACAACCCTTTCCTAGCTACTCAGGCTTCTCTTAAAAGAAGTTTGTTTTATTGTCACGGAGATCAACACGACTTCTATTGACTTTCTCACTCCGAGATAGTTGATATTGAATAGGTGGCATCTACTCCAGCCTCCGACCACTAAAAGTGCACAAATCGAGTCTAGAGCCAAGAGATCAATCAAATCTCGTTAGGACACACGGATGAAGATCAAGAGAGTCCTACGCTATATCCTTGTGATATTGCTAGAACACTCAGAGTGATACTACTTAGTATTCGCAATGATGAGTGGAAATCCTTCCAGTGTTAACATCAAACATCACTGCGGTAGGTCATATGCAAGATTCTTTATAAATTGAACATATGTAAAACTGAAAAGCAACGGTGGTTTGATTCTGAATTGATTCAAACTCGTTTTAGGTTTCTACGCAATATCTTTATGGTCTTGCCAGAACATTCAGAGTGATATTCATTAATATTCACAGTGACGAATGGAAATCCTTCTAGCGTCAACATCAAACAGCGCTACGATAGGTAACTTGCGAGATTCTTACGAATCAAGCTTGTGTCAACTGGAAAGCAACAATGGTAAGATTCTTAATGAATCAAACTTGTTCCAGGAATTTGAATTGACGACTTTAATCAAGCGGATATCTATCCAATTGATTCACTCTTTATGTTCGCAGTCTTGCTTTAAGACGGTCGAGTAAAGAGAACGGCTAGTACAGCCGCGAAACCCTGTCAAGGAGATTCTTATTTGAATCTACCTGATCACAGGTACGATATTTAATATCGTATAACGGTCTTCACCGACCGGAGGTAAAACGCTACCGATTTAGGACGAATGTCAAAGCTATTCAGTCCGTGTCTATGTTTTGTCTCGAGAAGGTGGCGTCACGGTGTACACAACAAAGTCAATGATTCAGAAACCACATACTCTACATATTCAACAATTAATAGTGTGAGTATGTGGATGAAGACACAAGATCGCAAGATGGCAAAGACAAGTCAAGGATGATTTGAAGATCTCAAGCTTAAAAACAAAGTCGAAAGACAACGACAAAGGCTCAAAGATCACAGCATGAAGGAACAAGGCTACGATTACACGTTCAAGACTCATTTATGGCGAGATTAGTAATCTCTACAAATTTCCTAAATGACCAAGGCTTATGACCTCTCATTGGGGAAGATTGTTAGCCTCAAAATATTGAGCCAAACAAGAATGCTCGGTCATATGTTTATTATGTATCGTATTTTAGAACGTTGTAATAGGTAGTATATTAGTCATGTTATACGGGCTTAACTTTAGGCTAAAGTTCATTAATAAGTAACTAAAGCCCAAAAGGAAAGTCCGGCCCAAACCATATAGTCCATAAAGAAGCCCGCATGTGGGTGGACTATATATACTACCCTCCTAGCATGTTAGGAGGGTTGGTGATTCATTTTATTCTTAATCTAATATTTCACAAGTTTACACACTTCTCTCTCTTTTCTCTCTCTAGTTTCTCTCTCTAAAATTCATCTCATTTCTACCTTTCTTTCTTTAAATTCGTGATTATAACATCATAGATTAGGGACAACAAACCGCCTAGCTATTTAAGGTACCGCCCAGTAGAGTCCGCTCCCTTTTTTGTATTTTAGTTGGGTATGAATATCTGAGGTTTTTTAAACCTTCAAAGGATATTCTTATGGCATATGGAATATGCCATTTTCAAATTTACATTTTCCATTTTAATATAAACATTTTCTTAAAAAGAAAGTTTATTAGAAAATATTTTGTCATATTAACAAAATTGAGTTTTAAGGATAATCACTTTGATGATCTCTAAGTATGATTAAGAAAGTTTAGTGATATGATTATTACCTTGATGATAGTGTTAGTTAAATAATTCGTTTTGTGTTTTATACTAAATGTGTTGTATAGTTTGTTGTGATCAAAACTAAGAAAGATTAGTTAACACTGATAATGTTTTTAGGCATCACTTGCATTAACACTTTATATGAAAAAAAGGGTTTACTGCGAAGATCCTATGGCCTACTAAAAGATACGAAAAGATTAAAAAAAATCTTAGTTCAGTCTAACATAGTTTTTATCAGTTTATGTTTCATTTTTTGTCTGTTTAATACTTTTGACTCATAAAAATTTATTTTTTTCGCACTTTAGGTTTTTTTGTTTTATAACAAATATAGAATCATAAAAATAAAATAAAATAACATAAATAAAAATAGAAGAGTTTTAATAACCTAACCCATAAAAAACTTATTTATTAATCAAGGATCTAAATTTGCTTGTACTTGTTAAAAATAAACACAAATTATTTATCAAAATAAGATGGATATACAATAAATTTATATTTCTTTGGGTAATTCCCTAAATGACCCATTTTCATTTGAATGTTCCACTTTTGTCAGTAAATTTTAAAAGTTCCAAAAATTGCCCCAAGGCAATCGAGGCGACCAACGTATCTCTAATAGGAAGTCGTCGCGTGTCATTCCCAACCAAAAGTATACTGTCACGTGTTGTATTTAAAATGGAGGAAACCAGTTGGATATACACGAGGCGACCAAAAATAAATTTAAAATATACGCATATACGGTACATCCAAATAAGGCAACTCAATAGTTTATATTAAAAACCGAGGCATCTGAATTCAAAATATGGCGGCAACTCGTAAATAATTGAGGCATCCTATTGGAAATTGAGGCAACTCCTTTTATAAAGTGAGGCAACCGTTTTAGTTAAACATCCTCGTTTATAACTCTTATTCGGAAAAACCCAAACCAAAAACACACACAAAAAATACAAAGTTAAGAACCCTACTATCCAGTAAATGTAACTGTAAAACCCACATGTTTTTACCATGAATAGTATCCTTATGATCGTACGTACATGATTAGAACTTTCCTTTTATAGCATGTTTACATTTCAGGAACAAGATTTACAAGTATTGCGTACGTGTGATAACACGATAAGTATTTAATACGTATTAAGACACGGTAATTATTTCAATAATAATTACAATCACGAACATACGAACATGAAATCATAAACGTAAATAATCATGAGCTTAGTATTACGTATTATGTATATTTATTACGATCATGAATAAATATAATAAGACACGAACGATAACTAAATAAATCACGTAAAACACGAACACAAGAACAAGTATAATATTTGACACGGAAAAACATTTGGGTTACCCCATGTGGGCCCCCTTACCCGCGGCTAGAAACAAGACAAGGGTCAAGCCCATTTTAATTTTTACTAAACAAGAAAAAAGGGAAAAAACTTATTTTCATAATTACAAAAATTAGAAAATAATCAAAACCCTAAATCACCTTTTTTTTCCTCTCCTTGGCCGCCGGGTAGAACACACACCAAGGGTGTGTTTGGTTGATTTTTGGTGATTGATTTCTTGCAAGTGTGTTAGTGTTATCGTTCTCCTTTGTTTCACGTAATCGGTAAACCCTAAACCCTTTTTCTTTTTATGTTCTTGATTAATTAAACACATGAAATCATGAATGGTATAAAAACAAGTAAATACATGTTAATAAAATCATGGGGGTAAAATTAATTAGGGTTTAAGGGGTGTTTGTTTTTGGCCGACGCATGGAACCGAGACCAAGGGGGTCTCGGCTTATTTTGTTTCACACCAACCAAGACCTCAAGGTCTCGGTGTGTGTTGTGTGTCTCGGCCGCAGGAACAAAGGGAACCCCAACCTCGGTCGGGGTGTGTTTTTGGCTTGGTGGGTCTCGGCTAAGAACAAGGAACCACCACCGGCTTAAGCAGGTGGCTAATTAAGGAAAGTAGGGGGAACCGCCACTTGGCAGCGGCTAGCCAGAAGCAAGGGAACCACCGGCTCAGCCGGTGGCACCTTACACGCAAGCAATGGCAACCGGCCAAGCCGGTTTGCCACTGTTAAGGGTGCGTTTGGTTGGCCGGTTCACGGGTTAAAACCGGTCCGGTTCATGACATGTTTAGATTAAAACACGGGTTCGGTTCATGGGTTATTTTGCAAGTTAATTATTTTACAAGGTTTATTATTTTAACAAGATTTAAATTAAATTAATTAAAACATGTACATGGTTAATTTAATTTATGCATGACTTAGGTTATTAATATTATTATTAATACATGAATTTTAACCCAAGTAATTACCATTTTATTTAGACTATATAATTAATTTATTATTAAAATCATGACTTATAATTAATTAATTTACATGACTTAGGTTATATTATTAATAGATAATAATACATGTTTTAACCTAAGTATTTTTACCTTTATTTAATTAAATCATGTTATATTTAATTAAATACTTTAACCTATAGTTTATTTAATTCACATAAAATAATTAATTAACTATACTATTTAATTATATGACTTAGAATATTAATCAGTAAACACTTAAGCTTATATAATTAGCTTAATAATCCAACTTATTTCTATTAATGGAAACTTTCTATTTTTAGAAATTTATTTAATTAAGGCAACTAATCTATTTATAGAAACTTTCTATTTTTAGAAACTTATCTATTTTAAGCAGTAAATCTATTTTTGGAAACTTTCTATTTTTGGAAACTTTCTATTTTTGGAAACTTTCTATTTTAGGAAACCTGCTATTTTTAGAAAGTACTTATTATTACACAACAAGTATAATAATACAAGAAATACAAGAAATACTTAATCAGAATAGACATAATACATGATAAACACAGTATTAAGCTTTAATCAATAAAACATGACACGAACATATAAAACGAGCTAAAACATGATATAAAATCATTTACATACTCAGTAACCAGATACTTATTCACATATGTATTTATGTAGCATTGGTGATACCGAAGTAGGACTCTCTTCCGTTCGCCTTCTTCGTTCACTGGACACAAGGTACGGATTCTCCGTCCTTTCAGTATGGACATTCTTTCCTTATTAGGATTCCCCGTATGCAGCCAACTATTTTTTCCAGTGTATGTTTTATATGTTTTTGAATTGCTTATGTTTAATTAGATACCTAAAGCCATATACATGCATGACCAGTTTCACCTAGTTATGGAGGTACCATAACCATAACACTGGAAGCACCAATGTTTTGACTCCACCACGACAGAGTGATAGCTCGTGGCATCCCTTCAGCTTTTGGTCATATTATTATTATCAGGTGGGGCGTATGGGTGCATCCTAGTTTACATGTTTTCAGCAGATTATTCAGGTGAATGTCGTGTGTGCCTTGCATCCTTCACAAGGAGTTGATCCCTCCTACCCAAACCAGTATATTAAATTAGAGGCGACCCCTTTAATTTGCATGACGAGGTCACCCCTCCAAGTATTCATCCACGTTGATAACTCATGACTTATATTGGCTAATGGTAAACATGTTAAACCGTTTTTACAAGATAAACATAAGGCTTTTCAAACTATAAAACCAGTTTTTACTAAGATATACCAGGTTATCCAGGACTTAGTCTTTTCCGCTGATTCATGCTTATATGCTTATATTATTCATGCTTTACTTGTTTATCCGTGCACTGAGCGTTATGCTCAGCCGTTTTCCTTTCATGTTCCCAAAACGGCAGGTACTCAGGGACGCTCGTAGACTTTAAGCGTACGTGCATATGGATTGAAAGCTTCCTAGCCTTCTTTACTTTATGCATTTCTTTATACTTTGATACTCATTTCCATGGACATTGTTTAGTCCTTTTCATTTACATTACTTATGTTTGTGTGTGATGAGTTCTACGTTTGAGGTACCGATGTTTGATTTCGGTATTTCCTTTATGGTCATGTGATGTTTTATACATTTATCCTTGTATGATTTGATGACACGCCATAATCACGCGTGACATTCCATTTATCAAAATGGGGTGTTACAATTATGGTATCAGAGCCAAGGCTTCGACCTGTAGGCTCTCAAAACACGACATGTGATTAGTGGATAGTCACTATGGTCTTCCTAGAACTGACAGTCGGTTTTTTCATGCATGCATACATATATATGTCATTATCGCAGGTTTATGACTAAGTAATGTTTGGTACAGGACTGGCCCTATTTAGTCGCATGTGCTTTTATCGAAACTTTTAAATTTGGGACCGAACCATTGGCGTCCTCTCGTCATGTCTTTTGTTTTGAATGAACTGACCATGGGCGTTCACTCTCGCGCATACAAAAGTTTTTATAAAACGGCATCATGCATTCATGTATAAATTTTCTTGCATAAAATTTTTTCTCATGATTTATTGGTATAAATTTTTTTCATGTATATAGTTTATGTTTTGATCAGTTTAATCATGTATTTTATGTTATACTGTCAGATGGTTCTCACACGTGAGCAGGAACAACTCAATGCAACAATCCAAGCTGCAATGCAAGCTATGCTTCCTCAGCTGAGGAACGAAATCAGGGTTGAGGTTCAGGCTGCCAACAACCAGCAGCAATACCCAGTATCTCCTCCTCCTCCTCCAGCAACATTGGTCACATGGCTGGAGAGATTCAATAAGCTCTGCCCTCGAGCTTTCGAGAGAACAGATAGCCCCAGTGAAGCTGAAAGTTGGTTGGCTCACATTGAGAAGATCTTCGATGCTATGGGCTGTGACCCCGTCTTCAAGTCGAGATTGGATTGCTACAGGTTCGAAGGTGATGTGCTATCATGGTGGATGACATTGAAGTAGTCTAAGGGAGGTGATAATTGGGTGACTGGTTTGACTTGGGCTCAGTTCAGGGATTTGGTGATGGACAGTTCTTTCCCAAGGCTGAGCAAGACAAGCTGAAGAGGGAGTACCATGGAATCCAAAAGAGAGCTGGGAAGAATAGCAACGAGTTCATGCAGCGCTTTCTTCGCTTGGCTGGTTTCCTTGGTGCAACAGCAGGTACTCCTGAAGAGCAAGCACACCACTTCAGGTGGGCTCTTCGTACATCGGTCACAAACAACTTGGTGTGTGCTACGTTCAACACGGTAGTACAAGTGGCCGATGCAGCACGTAAGCTGGAGATGTTGCAGGAAAGAGATGAGTTCGGGGAAGCAGAGAGACCCGATAAGAGGTAAACATTCGTATTCTAACGGTGACCAATCCGTATTCTTTCAGTACATGTCAATATTTCATCTCTTTAAACTGTATCTTCCCGGCAGAATACTGGGGACCGGTCTCAGCCGGCTACTCAGCAACAGCCTAATCAGCCCAAGGGAAACGGTCAGACTCACGACCGTTCTGCTACGGATAGGCGCGGCGGTAATGATAATTACCGTAGCAACGCTGGACACTCTAACAGCAGCAAGTCCTTATACTTATTTAGTTTCTTATGATTACATGTTATAATTCTTAGTTCTGACACATTAGCAAATCTTCTACCATGAATCATGGTAACGGGAGGGACCAGAACCAGAGAGGTTCACAGCCTAACCGTCCAGCTATCACTGGTATTCCATCTTACGATTTATCTGCATTGTCCTTTGTACCTTCTTACCATGTCTCATGTATATTGTTTTTATCAGGCTCTCAGCCAGTCAGGACACCTGCTGGAGGATATACTCATCCTCTTTGCTCTACCTGCCACCATAGGCACCCAGGGCCATGTCGCCGCGACAGCGACATGTAACACCAGAGAATTTTCGTTACCATAAATAATAATAAACTATACTAATTATTATTTGAAATTCATTTTTGAGCGCTACTAAACTTATTGGATTTGAAAACGGGACATATTATGACAAAATCTGAAAATCGCGCAGTTTGCTTACCACCATGATAAAAATTAAATTAATATTTAATTCTCACGAGATATTTAATAAAAAGATTTATTAAATTAATTTATGCTTTTGACTCAATAACGTTGCTAAAAACAAGAAATATTTAGGTTAAAGTCCGTCTTTCTTTAAAACGAAGCTTGACTGGGGTACCTAATAGATAATTAACATTTTAAAAGAGTTTACGAAATATTCATGAAAAATAGTCAAGTGAATAGTCAGTTCTAATGGAAAATCTGTTTTAAAAACAATGGCGTAACTTTCGTGTCATGAATCGAATTTTGAGCCCCGAGTCACGTTAAACAAGATAAAAGAAACCTTTATTAGTTATTTATATTTTGAACCCTCAAGTAAATACAACTTTCCATTTACTTTTAACAACTTTTATTTAATTTATATAAATAATAAATTAATACACTTTTCATCATTTCCATCTTTACAAAAACACACATAACCCTAATTCTACTTCTCTCTCTCTCCTTCAACAAGTCCAGCCACCGGAACCCTAATCCGGCCACCGGATTCCGGCGCCGTCACCTTTTCCGGCGAACAAAAACTCCTTCCAAAATGACCGGATCTTCCTGATCTATACATCCACGCGCCACCACACCTCGAATCCACCATAAATCGTCACCCACCATGGTTCCAACCACCACCCGCCACCCTACAACCGCTGCAACATCACTAACCGCCACCACACCATCATATTTGCGAACCCTAGTCGCTGTCATCACCAAGCACTCACCAGCCACCTTCCACCGTGGCCTTCAAATCACGCAGCACCACCACCACTTTATTGACCAACCGCCACCATCAAACCCCATCCTCGCTGTCCTTGACCAGCTCCGACCCAGTAGCCACCAAATTCGTAGATCTATCATCACCACGAACACCAGTCGACCTCCACGTTGACACCTCATCTCCACCACCTCTACACGTGTGGCTCAGCCACAAACGACCGTCCGTTGTCACCATTGAAACCATCAGTCGCAACTGTGCTCCATCACGTGACCATCACCTCGAAGTCACTAGATCCGCTGTGGTTATAAACCACTGGCCAGCGTTTGGTCAGCCCGCAAGGGTGTTTGATTCATGTTCATCAGCGGTTGTTTGTTTCGTTGGTCATCAGCCCGTAAAGGGTTTTCTGTTCATATAGCACCGAGACCACCACGAAGGTGATACTCGGGTGTGTCTCTTCGGTTACCACAACCGCACTAATGGCGGTGCCGGCTCGTGGTTATATTGTTGTCGGTCGTGAATATATATTGATTATTGTTGCTTTTAATTTGTGTTCAAAAATGATAATAATATGACTAAGTTGGTTTTGTGGTTTAACGACCGTTAGCGTCATTTGGGTAGTCATAATAGTCATTAAAGAGCTTTTGATGCGGTTAAAAAAAATCAGTTTATGGAGCGTTTGGCAATGCGTTTAACAGCCCAACAGGGGACGTTTGGATATGGGTTTTGTGACGAGTTTTAGGGGCGTTTGGGTTTATGGATGACTAAAAAGATGAAAGTGTTGGTTTATTTTCGACTTGATTATCGGTAAATTTACTTTACTTATTGTTTATGATTCGACAATGATAAATTTGATATAATAGAAATATGTGGACAACTGTAACGCGGTATTGATTATGAAAGTGAAAATATCATGTTTTGTGATTATGGAAAACGTTGTATAAACGAATAGGTCATGCCGAAAATTTTATAAATTTAATATTTATTAGTTTTATAAATGTTATTTAGAAGCTAAGATATTTTTAGAATTATTAAATTGACAAGTAAAGAAACGACGATTTATAAAATATTATTTTATAAAATCATAATGACTGTATATATTATTGAGACTTCATTTGAAACTTAAAACGTGTGTTTCCTTTTATAAAACGACCTTTATTTAATTAATGAGTGATTTTGAAAATGTGTCGAATCATTTAGGTTTTATTTAATAATAGTTGAAAGGTATTGTATGTTTGGACTATTTTATTATTTTCTTATCATCTTTCTTGAGTTTTGTACATGTCGCGTGTCATGTACATTCTGAGTTATTCGTGCGTTGTCTATTCTTGCTATATAATTCAAGCTATGAATTATATACATGTTCCGTTCTTTCGTGTGTAATATATACTAGGTGTATATGTTACATACATGGTGGTATTTTCTGCTTCATCTTACTGAACCAATTGCTTAACCGATTACTGAACCGATTACCGAACGACTTCGACATAGGATTTAAACGGTTTATGAACCGATGGTATTGATGAAACCTTTCATCGGGAAAGCTTGGATGCATCGAATTTGGGATGCTGGGAAATAATATATAAGATAAACGACGACTTCTGGTGCTGAGCAGTTTTGGTTTACGTTACGCTGCTCTTGGTATTCGCATATATGCTAATCGTTCTACAACATCGATGTGAGTTCATACCCCCTCTTTTTATTTTCAAATCGCTTTATAAATGTTTTGAATCTCTTTTGGGGGAGATACATGCTTGTCGATGTCAAATGCGTGTTATGCATTTCAATGATTGTTTACGATATACATGATAGGTGTGAAAACACCCATCCTTTTACCACTTATTTCTGGCTAAAACGAGACCAAAACGCGTATTTAATATCATTTGTTTGGAATTATGCGTGGTTTTTGTGTTTATTGTGTTTTCAGAGCCAACCGGATGGATATTGGAGAAAACATGGGATTGCACGAGTTTTATCGAAGAAAAAAAGACTCAAGACGAAGTCTATTGTCCAAGAGATGCAAAAGATTTGAAGTCAATGGGCCTATTTGAAGATTTATCGAAGAAAAGGACCAAAGATGGAAGATTTACATATGTCGAAGGAACTCAAGTCTATTAAACGAAGAAATTAAAAGACGAGTTGAATTTAATCGTCGACAAATCCCGAATCAGAATCGAAAACGTCAACTTTTCTGAAAAGACGAGAAGACAAGAAGAAAGGGAGAAAGCCCACTCACCAACCAACCACTAGGCTTATAAATAGGATTCACCTTCACACTTTTTGAGCTAGTTTTTATTTTCAAGTTTTCTTTTCTTTTCTTTCGTAGGAAGCCAACACCATTAAGGTGTTGGTGATTTTTCTTTCTTGTTGAATCTTTAATCTTGTAAGTTTTTAATATTTCCTTTTGTTTACTCTACCTTAACCAATCAATATCATCTTCCATTTCAATCTTGTTCATCTTTCTTTTTCATTTAAAGTCTCAAGTTCTTATTTGGTTGATTTTAATCTTTAAAAGTAAGTAGGTTTTGTGTTTTTAGTGTTTTGATTTGATGTTTATTGTTAGTAAATGATTGGTGTTTAGTTTTGTTTAAGTTTTGGTTAAAAACTTGGTTGATTTTGGCTTAAAATCGTGTTCTTAAACTGTTACTGTTCTTCGCATCTTCATCATTCCCAGATTCCGGATCAGATACTTATTCCGAATCAAGCTTGTTTATCCGAAATTCCGGATCAAAGCCTTTCATCCGGAATAATCAATTATTCCGGATCAACTCTTTTATTCCGAATCAACCCCATTATTCCGGATAGAATTTTATTCCGGATCAACCACCTTTTGTTAATTATTCCGGATGAACTGAAAATATTCCGCATGAAGCCTTTTTCCCATTTATTCCGAATAAGCCTTGTATTCCGAATGAACTATCCTTGTTGATTATTCCGGATAGAGCATTTCTTCAAGTTATTCCGCATCAACTCTTTTATTCCGGATCAAGATTTATTCTGGATCAGCATTATTCCGAATGAAGTGTTTTCTAGTAAGGGGTATTTACTGTTTCTGTTTTACTGTTTAATTTAATTCGATTTCAGTCTTATTTTATTAATTGCTTTTAGTCTAATTTTATATCTTTGTGCATTTAAACCTTTTTAGTAGAATAGAAAACCAAACCCCTTTTTAGTAACCAAGAACAACTATTCCACTTTGAACCGTGATCGATTCGAGAAGATTCCGAGAATTAATCTGAACCCCAAGCAAAAATCTAGTATCAAATGGGGCCGCTGCCGGCTCTTCTCGTAAGGATTAACAGTTTTTTGTGAGAATTTGGATTTTGGGATCCGTTCGCCGTGAACGTTACTTTTTCATCATCAAAAAATTTCAAAAACCCTAAAAAAATATAAAATTTTCAAAAATACAAAAAAAAAAAAAAAAACATAAAAAACCAGAAATATTTCTTGTTTGCTTTGTTAGTTCTTTTGCAGGTGTATGCGCACTCGATCAACGTCCTATCAAGAACCCGAGACTCTCGATAACTTAGACATGGCCGGTGTACACAACAACAATAACAATCCACCTCAAAACAACATGAATAACAACAACAATGAACCTCTACCGGACAATCGCCCGATGATTGAACTTTTGCAAGCACATGTAGAGGGAAACAACGATCCAGTTGTCATACCCGCGATTGCAGCCAACAACTTTGAGCTCAAATCCGGCTTTATTCAGATGGTCTCTGCTCAACCATTCTTGGGGCGTACCATTGATGATCCACATGACCACATCAAAAGGTTCCTACAACTCACGGATACGGTCAAATTCAATGGTGTTCCACAAGAGGTAATCCGTTTACAACTTTTTCCTTTCTCCTTAGAGGGACAAGCCCGACATTGGCTTGCAAAGGAACCGCCACAAAGTATTCTGACATGGACGGATTTGGAGACCAAATTCATAAACTACTTTTTCCCACCCTCTCGTACTACCGCTTTGTGGAATGAAATTATTAACTTTGAACAAAAGTACGATGAGACTTTTAGTGAGTCTTGGGACCGTTTTAAAGAACTTTTAAGAAAGTGCCCACAACATGGTTTTACCAAAGTGCACCAAATTAATACTTTTTACAATGGTTTAAGCATGAATGACCAAGATTCACTAAATAGTGCCTCGGGGGGTAATATTTTGGTTAAGAGTTATAATGCCGCTTGGGATATTATTGAAAATAAGTCTCGTGTGCAAACCAAGAGTGTTCGGACCAATGCTGCTAGTGCTAGTACTAGTGACAACGACAAGAGACTTGACAAAATTACGTCGCTTCTTGAATCACTTGCTACCCAAACCGCTAGCAACACCAACAACATCAACTCTAAAAACGCTCAAGTCAATGTTGTAAGCCAACCATGTGAAATATGCGGGGGTCCTCACTCTTACACTACTTGTACTTCCACCCAAGACTATCCTCCCGAGAATGTTAACGCAGCATACGGTACCTATCCTCCGGCCGCTTATCAAGCACGTCCTCAAGGAGACCGCAACTTGCTTAGCTACCGCTCAAACAACTTTCTTTCCTCGCCCGGTTTTCCCCCACCCAATCAAAACCAACAACAAAACCTTAACCGACCCAACCAAAACCAACCTCGAGCACCATACCAACCACCTCAAAGACAACCATATCCACCTTAAAGAAACAAGCAAGTTTACCAACAACCTGCTTATCAACCACCCGCCTACCTTGCTTCTCCTCCCAACCAACCCACCGCATTACACCAAGATGTTGAAACCTACATGAGGACTAATGATGTGATCGTGGAAAATCTCCAGCGGGAAGTGCTCAACTTGAAAGCAGACATGGTGAAACAAGGGAACGATCTTCGAGCTGATATGCGAAACACTTTGGCAAGTCAAACGAATGACTTAAGGAACATGATGGCTGGTTTCTTCCAAGGTAATCAATCCTCTTCTTCGGGTACTCTTCCGAGTAACACCGTGGCTAATCCAAGAGGGGAGATGAAAGCAATCACCACTCGCAGTGGCAAAGGTACCAAGGAACCCGAGCTTCCTATACCTCCACCGGTGATTGTGACTAAGGAAAACGAGTCCCCTATTCCTATTCCTCAATCTTCTACTTCCCTAATTCCTCCACCTCTTACTTCTACCCCTCCTCCACCCAAGGATGTGAGTGATCCTACTATTCCAAAGCCTTCCTCTTCTTCCGATATACCTTATCCCTCAAGGTTGAGGAAAGAGAAGCTCAAAAGCAAGGACGATATTCAGGTTTCGAACTTTCTCAAAATGTTTAAACAACTGAATTTCAACATCTCCTTCGCTGAGGCTCTCGCTCACATGCCTAAATACGCGAAAATGTTCAAAGATCTTCTTAGCGACAAGGAGAAGCTTCTTGATATTGCTAATACCCAACTTAACGAGAATTGCTCTGCAGTGCTCTTAAGGAAATTGCCAACCAAACTTGGTGATCCGGGTCGCTTCTTAATCCCTTGCAACTTCCTGGGAGTAGAGAATTACATGGCCCTAGCCGATCTAGGTGCCAGTATTAACTTAATGCCTTTAAGCGTTTGGAAGCAATTATCTCTCCCTGAGCTTGTCCCCACCAAAATGACTTTGGAATTAGCTAACCGTACGGTTGCTTATCCAGTAGGGATAGCCGAAGACGTTTTTGTAGGAGTCGACAAATTCACTTTTCCCGCCAATTTCGTCGTCGTCGACTACGAGATGGACCCTCGTGTTCCATTAATCGTGGGACGTCCATTCCTGAGGACCGGTCGCACTCTCATCGATGTTGAAGCCGGTGAGCTTATCATGAGAGTTGGTGACGATCAAATTGTCTTCAACATGGGTAAGATTTCTAAACAGCCTTATTCATACGAGAGTGTTAATTGTATCGACGTTCTTGATGAGGCTTGTGAAGAACACTTCAAAGATGCTTGTAAAAGTATTCCTACCTTTCCTCCCAATGTTGAGACCGTTTCCTCTATTGATTCATCACTTACTCTATTTGGAGAAAGTGATTTCCTTTGGAAAGATTTTTAAGCAACCATGGGAGATGTGAACGTAGAATATGACGATTCTCCCACCGATTGGGATGAAGACATTCGTCTCATTGAGAAACTTCTCAAAGAGGACCATATTTCTCCACCATCTCCTAAGGCTATTGCTATCGATGAAACGACTTTGAATACGCCTCCCATCGAAAATCCTCCGGATTTAGAACTTAAGGAGTTACCCTCCCATCTCGAGTACGTATTCCTTGAAGATAAGAAGAAGTCGCCCGTCATTATCGCGAAGGACTTGAACGAAGAAGAAAAATCTCGCCTCATCGCCGTGCTTAAAGATCATAAGAAGGCAATTGCTTGGAAAATTTCCGATATCCGCGGAATTGATCCAAACTTTTGTACTCACAAGATTCTCATGGAAGATGACTTTAAACCCGCAATCCAGAGCCAAAGAAGGGTTAATCCTCGAATTCATGACGTCATCAAACAAGAGGTTATCAAACTTCTTGATGCCGGCTTGATTTACCCTATTTCGGATTCGCCATGGGTAAGTCCCGTCCATTGTGTGCCCAAGAAGGGCGGAATAACCGTTGTTCCCAATGAACACAACGAGTTGATTCCCACTCGTCTCGTTACTGGGTGGAGAGTTTGTATCGACTATCGCAAGCTCAATGATGCCATGAGAAAAGATCATTTTCCTCTTCCTTTCATGGATCAAATGCTCGAGCGTCTAGCGGGTAATGACTATTACTGCTTCTTAGACGGTTTCTCCAGGTATTTTCAAATTCCCATCGATCCCAAAGACCAAGAGAAGACCACATTCACTTGTCCTTACGGAAAATTTGCTTACAAACGCATGCCTTTCGGTTTATGCAATGCTCCTGGGACGTTCCAAAGGTGTATGATGGCTATCTTTCATGACATGGTTAAAGAAACTATGGAAGTCTTCATGGATGATTTCTCGGTTTACGGCGATTCTTTCTCTGCTTGCCTTGCCAATTTAGAACGTATGCTTAAGCGGTGTGAAGACACTCGCCTTGTTCTTAATTGGGAAAAATGCCATTTCATGGTAAAAGAGGGCATCGTGCTAGGACACAAAATCTCCAAATCCGGTCTTGAAGTGGACCGTGCTAAAGTCGATGTTATTGCAAAATTGCCTCCACCTTCAACTGTGAAGGGTGTGAGAAGTTTCCTCGGTCATGCGGGCTTCTACCGTCGATTCATCAAAGATTTTTCTAAAATCGCTCGCCCGATGACCCACCTCTTGGAAAAAGATACTCCTTTTATCTTTTCCAAAGAGTGTATCGAAGCCTTCAATCTTCTTAAGGATAAGCTAACTAAGGCACCGGTCTTGGTTACCCCTAATTCGGAGCTACCTTTCGAGTTGATGTGCGATGCTAGCGACTTTGCTATTGGGGCGGTTTTGGGCCAAAGAGTGAACAAACACTTCCAACCGATCCATTACGCTAGCAAGACAATGACGGGGGCTCAATTGCATTATACCACTACCGAAAAAGAGCTTTTAGTTGTAGTGTATGCTTTTGAAAAGTTCCGCCCCTATCTTGTCCTTTCTACCACCATCGTGTATACCGATCGTTCCGCGTTGAAGTACTTGTTAACTAAACAAGATTCCAAACCAAGACTTCTTCGTTGGGTTTTGCTACTTCAAGAATTTAAAATCGAAATTCGTGATAAGAAGGGAGATGAAAACCTAGCCGCGGATCATCTCAGTAGACTTGAGGATCCTTATCAAGGGGATCATCCGAACAAAGAGATCAATGACTCTTTTCCCCTGGAGACCTTAATGTCTATCAATTCGAATAATGATGAAGCCCCGTGGTTTGCGGACATTGCAAACTACTTGGCGGGTGGAATTCTCATCGACGGGTTAACATCCCAACAAAAGAAAAAGTTCTTCAAAGATATTAATACTTACTTTTGGGATGACCCGTATCTATTCAAACAATGCGCTGATTTGATTATTCGCCGATGTGTTGATGGACCGGCAGCTTTCGACATTCTCGAAGCTTGCCACAAAGGACCCACCGGTGGTCACTTTGGTCCCAACTACACCGCCAAAAAAGTGTTTGACTCGGGATTTTATTGGCCCACCATTTATCGTGATGCCCACGAGATGGTTAAACATTGTGATGCTTGCCAAAAACAAGGCAAGATCACACATAAAGATGAGATGCCTCAAAATTTCATACAAGAATGTGAAATCTTTGATGTTTGGGGTATCGACTTTATGGGGCCATTCCCTTCCTCTAAAGGAAACAAATATATCCTTGTAGCCGTTGACTACGTTTCTAAATGGGTTGAAGCCAAAGCTTTACCCACTAATGATGCAAGGGTGGTTTGTAACTTTTTGAAATCGCTATTCGCTAGATTCGGTGTGCCTCGTGCCATTATTAGTGATCGCGGGACTCATTTTTGCAATGACCAATTCGCAAGAGTCATGGCTAAGTATGGTGTAAATCATCGTCTTTCTACCGCATACCACCCACAAACTAATGGCCAGGCTGAAATCTCTAACCGAGGATTAAAGCGAATTCTTGAACGAACCATGGGAGAGCATCGTGCCTCATGGGCCGATAAACTTGATGATGCTCTGTGGGCTTTCCGTACCGCATACAAGACTCCGATTGGTTGTACACCATATCGTCTCGTGTACGGGAAAGCGTGCCACCTCCCCATTGAGTTGGAGCACAAGGCTTACTGGGCCTTGAAGTGGGCTAATTTCTATATCAACAAAGCCGGTGACCTACACAAGATCCAACTCAATGAGCTGAATGAACTCCGGAATGAGGCTTATGAAAATTCTTTGATCTATAAGGAAAAGATTAAGCTAATTCACGACTCCAAGATTAAAAACCTAGAGTTCCAAGTTGGGGACAAAGTTTTACTCTTTAACTCTCGGTTGAAAATCTTTTCGGGCAAGCTGAAATCTCGTTGGTCTGGCCCATTCACCATTGCCCAAATTTTTTCATATGGTACTCTCGAGCTCGCTCAACCTAATGGACCTAATTTTAAGGTGAATGGCCAACGAGTGAGTTGTACTTTGGTGAGGACATCTCTCTTGAGATGATTCCATCCCTTACCACGTTTCCCATGAACTAGTTTTGGGTCGAGTCAGGCTCGTGACTCGGTTATAAAAAACAAGCGCTCCTCGGGAGGCAGCCCGAGTATCTATCCTTTTCCGTTTTAACCTCCTAAGTGTAGGGGGACCTATATAGGTTGTTTGTGTTTATGTGGTGATGTGATTACAGGGATAAGGCACTCTTGGAATCTTTGAAGAACCGTGCTCCCATGTTATCCGAAATCCGGTTCTATCTCTCAACTATCATGATTTAATTTTCTTCATACTCACATTTGAAATTGATCACGTTAGTCGTCTCTTCCTTAGCTTGATTTAACCAACGTGCACAATATCATAAGTGTAGGGGAGACTTTTCCCACATGCTTAAACATTGAGGACAATGTTTATCTTAAGTGTAGGGGGGACTTCTATCGAAGTTTTAAGTGGACTTTTCCATGAAAATGACTTCATTTAACCGGAAAATCATCTTTTTCAGCATTTTTCAAAATTTTAATTAACTTTGGCCATATAGTCATAATTTTTAAATTTTTATCGTTGCTTTCATATGTATATATCCCGCAATAAAGTCAAAAATATTAATAAAGTGGTGTAGCTAGTTTTGAAGTCTTTGGCATATTAGTCCCGTTGCGATTATTTGACTCAACCCGAATAGACTTATCCAAGTTTATTCTAGCTAGTATCCTTAACCATGTAGACCTTAATTGGTTTATTAGGCTAAGCATCCACGAGTCTCATTACTTGAGATTTTAAATTGTGGAGAACGAGAAATGATAGAGTCAATTATAAGTCAGTATTCTTGCACAAGCACACTTAGTGTGATTATCTGCCTATTCTCCCATCACTTGCTAATAATTTATCTGCAATAAGTAAGGTCGTACGATTTGAAAAGTTACTTAGCTTCTAGCCCAAGATCGTTTAAAAGTTGCTCGGTAATGATAAGAGTTCATAGCCAAGGCATAACTTATGAAGCGGGGCGCGAAGATTGGCGAGTCTGAAAAGGCCCTAACAGGGCATGAGGATTCAATCTTATTGCTAAAGATCCAAGGTGATGTGAAAAGCATTATTCCCAAAATCAATATGAAGGATCAAGACTCACGACGAAAAGCAATCAACTCCTATAAAGATCATGGAGAAGTCTATCCGAAAAGACCCTAACAAGGTATGAGGATAAATAGATCCAAGTCCGAAAAGGAGGCGGATCGTTGTATCTCAAAATCCCAATTAACGATTGAAGAAATAATGATGAAGTCGTGGTCAACAAAGTTGGAGTACCCCTCAAAAGTCTCCAAGTGAAGAAACTCTATTAACGAAGAGAAGACCATTATCTCAAGAACGTCTCTCAAGATATGAAGTATGAAGTACATGCCAAATATCAGCCCGAGAAAGGTCTCAAATCGTGAAGCAAGTTATGCCAAGATATGAACTTTTTGATATCCCGAGAAGCAGTTTTAAGAGATTTTGTCCTTTAGCTAACTATTAATCAAATCGTCCTACTTTGCTTTCAGCCTAAATAAACTATCGCAATAAGTCCAAAAATGCATCTTCATGATCATTCTAAGACAAAAATAAAATATAAGAGATACACCTAGGAATAAGGGAGTTTAAGCATATAATTAAGCCATGTGTGTAAGTGTTTGATTTGCTAACTTATAATAACAATGATCTTGTTTTTAAGCTTAGTTTAGGGAACGTGAAACTTGAGGGTGATGAATCTTTGCAGCACCGAAGCCCTAATGTAAGTCTTAGATCTCTTTGCAAGTTATTTCCATGTAGCTATTTTCAAGTGAAAATGGTTTTCTATTCCTTTTGTTTCCTTTAAAGTTTTAATTTCTCTTAGTATTTTAATTTTTGTTTAGTAGTATTTTAATAAGGCCAAGGTTGATTGATTATGAGAAAAGTGTAAATTTGCTTTGTCACTAAGCATTGCATGAGGGCATGGTAATGATTAAGTGTAGGGGATTTGATAGGTGTGAAAACACCCATCCTTTTACCACTTATTTCTGGCTAAAACGAGACCAAAACGCGTATTTAATATCATTTGTTTGGAATTATGCGTGGTTTTTGTGTTTTTTGTGTTTTTCAGAGCCAACCGGATGGATATTGGAGAAAACATGGGATTGCACGGGTCTTATCGAAGAAAAAAAGACTCAAGACGAAGTCTGTTTCCCAAGAGATGCAAAAGATCAATGGGCCTATTTGAAGATTTATCGAAGAAAAGGACCAAAGATGGAAGATTTACATATGTCGAAGGAACTCAAGTCTATTAAACGAAGAAATTAAAAGACGAGTTAAATTTAATCGTCGACAAATCCAGAATCAGAATCGAAAACGTCAACTTTTCTGAAAAGACGAGAAGACAAGAAGAAAGGGAGAAAGCCCACTCACCAACCAACCACTAGGCCTATAAATAGGATTCACCTTCACACTTTTTGAGCTAGTTTTTATTTTCCAGTTTTCTTTTCTTTTCTTTCGTAGGAAGCCAACACCATTAAGGTGTTGGTGATTTTTCTTTCTTGTTGAATCTTTAATCTTGTAAGTTTTTAATCTTTCCTTTTGTTTACTCTACCTTAATCAATCAATATCATCTTCCATTTCAATCTTGTTCATCTTTCTTTTTTATTTAAAGTCTCAAGTTCTTATTTGGCTGATTTTAATCTTTAAAAGTAAGTGGGTTTTGTGTTTTTAGTGTTTTGATTTGATGTTTATTGTTAGTAAATGATTGGTGTTTAGTTTTGTTTAAGTTTTGGTTAAAAACTTGGTTGATTTTGGCTTAAAATCGTGTTCTTAAACTGTTACTGTTCTTCGCATCTTCATCATTCCCAGATTCCGGATCAGATACTTATTCCGAATCAAGCTTGTTTATCCGGAATATTTTATATTCCGGATCAAAGCCTTTCATCCGGAATAATCAATTATTCCGGATCAACTCTTTTATTCCGAATCAACCCCATTATTCCGGATAGAATTTTATTCCGGATCAACTTCATTTATTCCGGATCAACCTATATTCCGGATCAAGAATTTTATTCCGGATCACCTAATATTCCGGATCAACCACATTTTGTTAATTATTCCGGATGAACTGGATATATTCCGCATGAAGCCTTTTTCCCATTTATTCCGAATAAGCCTTGTATTCCGAATGAACTATCCTTGTTGATTATTTCGGATAGAGCATTTCTTCAAGTTATTCCGCATCAACTCTTTTATTCCGGATCAAGATTTATTCCGGATCAGCATTATTCCGAATGAAGTTTTTTCTAGTAAGGGGTATTTACTGTTTCTGTTTTACTGTTTAATTTTAATTCGATTTCAGTCTTATTTTATTAACTGCTTTTAGTCTAATTTTATATCTTTGTGCATTTAAACCTTTTTAGTAGAATAGAAAATCAAACCCCTTTTTAGTAACCAAGAACAACTATTCCACTTTAAACCGTGATCGATTCGAGAAGATTCCGAGAATTAATCTGAACCCCAAGCAAAAATCTAGTATCAATACATGTCTACACTTTCCATGCGTTATTGTGATAAATACAAGTTGATATCTTTTTGAAGATTGCTTATATTACGTACGTGCTTGTACTTTAATGGATTGTTTACGTGACATGTGTGTTTATACATTTGGGATTATTTATGATTTATACTTACGAATATCGGGGCTATCCCATAGCTCCTTTTTAACTGTTTTGTATGTTAAATACTGTGAAGTGAAATAATTGCTTGTACTTGCTTGTGGACGCAAAGATTGATTTCTGTGAATGCTCAGTGGACTTCGTTTATGATTAGCCTAAGTAGTGTTAGCCATAGTCCCCACTATCATGAATCGTTAATTACTCTGCTGGAGTAAGCTCTTATGTTATGGATAGATCTATTGAGGCTTGACAACCTCCACTCGGGCATTCTGACGCCGGACGAGTGTATATCATTTGTGTGAACTTGGGTAGTCTTGGCTAGACTCCCACTTGGGGCAACTTATATGTACATTATGGTGTACGTACTGGATCATTAGCTTCGATATCATGAGCTTAGTGCTATCATAAACACTGAAACACCCGATTTATCCTACACTTGGGACTATATCTCCTATAGTTGCCTTGGGTACTTAAACTGAACTTTTGCGGTCCATCTTGCTATGAATCTTGAATGTGAATCTTGACTTTGATCTTGCTATGAATCTTGAATGTGAATCTTGACTTTGATCTGGCTATGAATATTGATATGAATCCTCACTGCGATCATGTATCGATATGATATGAATCTTAACTGCGATATTTATATGAATCTTGACTGCGATCATGTATTGATCTAATATGAATCTTAGCTGTGATATCGATACGAATCTTGACTATAGTAATGAAATGATCTTGACATGAATTTATTATGTGAGTCTGACATGATATCTGCATGAGATATGATAGGATTATCGTACGTGGACTGATCTAATTCTTAGGTGTGGTATACATGCATATGGTCTTTATATGACACTTATATGATGGTTTTAAATGATGCTTACACACTGGGTTGATATGATGCTTATGTGAAGGTTTGATTTGATGATTAAATGATGGTTGGACATGATACTTATATGCATTTTTTTTCTATGATTCTCATATGTGATCTTGATTACTGACATGAACCTAGAACATGACATTGTTATCTATATTGACCGTGACTATTGAATTGAACTGGATGTGAATGTGATCATGAACCCAAAACTGAAATGAAATGAACTGTAAGCATGATCTACAACTTGTGTATGAACTGAAGTTTTTGTGTTAACTGTTATGCTACTTCTAAATTTTGAGTTGTGACCGAGCTTTGTTGTAATGTCTCTTTATTGTGAAACTCTGGATTTCTAAACGTTTTTACGATACTACTTTTAGTAGTTGTCCTTGTGAACTTCTAAAGTGTCTTAAACATTTTAATAAAACTTATGAACTCGCCAACCTTTGTGTTGACACTTTTAAGCATGTATTCTCAGGTACTTGACTGTATGATTATTTGGAGTCAACATTGTGATATTTGGCATATAGGTCGTTCTCTCGGATCAAGACTCGGATAATCATGACGTAACAGGCCCCAATACTCGTGGGCTTCCGCTGGGCCAATTTGGGGGTGTTACACGACACATGCTACAAGTGTGGTCTTCCTGGCCATCGCATGAAGGATTGCCGCAAGGGCGAGATGGAGGGTACATCAGGACATGCTGATACCAAGCCGCCTCCTACTAGTGGACGCGTTTACACGACACCTCGCGATCAGGCCAACAAGTCTACAAGTACCATCACTGGAATCTTGTATATGTATGGTCAAGTTGCATGTGTTCTGTTTGATACGGGTGCTACTCACTCGGTCATTTCTACTGCTTATGCCAAGAATGTTAGGATACTCCCCATGCCACTAGAGAATATACTGAGTATTTCCACACCTTTGAGAGACTCTGTACGCATAACCCATGTGTACAAGAGCCTTCCCCTAGAGTTTTACGACAAGATTCGTCCTGTTGACGCACTTCCGCTGGACATGAATGATTTTGACATGATTTTTGGTGGATTGGCTATCCAAGCATCATGCTACCATAGACTGCCATTCATATCGAGTCATCTTCGGTGATGTTAATGCACCAGTGTACATTCACAATGGGTTCGTACCCGGAAGGTCTGTACAAATCATATCAACCCTGTAAGCACGTGCATTACTTTCACACGGTTGTGAGGGTTATCTGGCTACTGTTCATGACATGGATGCTGAATCCTCATCAATTCAGAATCAACCGATAGTGTCAGAATTTCCAAATGTATTTCTAGAAGAACTTCCAGGAATACCACCTGCACGTGAAGTAGAATTTAATATCAAGCTCATCCCAGGAGCTGAGCCGATTCCCAAGGCTCCTTATCGCATGGCTCCCATAGAGTTGAAGAAGCTGAAGGATCAATTGCAAGAACTTTTGTATCGAGGCTTTATTCGACCGAGCGCATCTCCATGGGGCGCACCGGTCTTATTCGTGAAGAAGAAGGACGGCAGTATGCGTCTTTGCATAGATTATCGCGAGCTCAACAAGATTACCATCAGGAATAGGTATCCACTACCACGTATAGATGATCTGTTTGACCAACTCCAAGGGGCCAAACATTTCTCCAAGATTGATTTAAGGTCGGGCTATCATCAGCTACGGGTTAAGGAGCAGGACATCGCCAAGACTGCTTTCCGTACACGCTATGGCCACTACGAATTTGTAGTCATGCCATTTGGCCTTACCAATGCTCTAGCAGTGTTCATGGATTTGATGAACATAATCTTCCATGAATTTCTGGATAAGTTCGTCATTGTCTTCATTGACGACATTATGATATTCTCTAAGTCCAAGAGGAACACGAAGACCATCTTCGTACAGTACTACAGATTCTTCGCCAGAAGAAACTATATGCTAAATTCTCCAAGTGTGAGTTCTGGTTAGACAAGGTGGCATTCTTAGGTCACATTGTATCAGCAGAAGGAATCATGATGGATCCATAAAAGGTTGAGGCTATTACCAAGTGGCCAAGACCGACATCAGCGGCTGAAGTCCGCAGTTTCCTAGGCTTAGCTGGTTATTACCGTAGGTTCGTGGAGAACTTTTCCCGCTTAGCACTACCATTGACCAAACTGATGGGGAAAGGGGAGAAATTCGTCTGGACTGAAGAACGAGATAAGAGCTTTAAAGACCTAAAGTAGAAGTTAGTATCTGCACCTATTCTTACTCTCCCATCTGGTACAGGTGGATTTCAGATCTACAGTGATGCATCGGGGAAGGGACTTGGTTGTGTTCTCATGCAACATGGGAAAGTGATCGCGTGCGCTTCACGGTAGCTTAAGCCTTATGAGGAAAATTACCCTACGCATGACTTGGAACTTGCAGCAGCCGTGTTTGCATTGAAGATATGGAGGCACTACTTGTATGGAGAATCATGCGACATTTTCACGGACCACAAGAGCTTGAAGTATATCTTCACTCAACGTGAATTGAACATGAGACAGAGGAGATGGTTAGAGCTGTTAAAGGATTATGACATTAATCTGCAGTATCATCCCGACAAGGCGAATGTAGTGGCAGATGCACTTAGTAGAAAGTCCGGAATGATAAACGGCATTAAAATTGAGGAGGAATTATAAGAGACTTGGAGCGACTAGACATAGAGATCATGGTACGTGGATGATAGGTGTGTAAACACCCATCTTTTCTACCACTTAATTACAATAATAACCGGACCAAAACGTGTATTTTATGTCTTTTATGTCGGAATTATGCGTGGTTTGTGTTTTTGTTGTGATTTAGGATGAAAAGGTGAAAAGTGGAGAAAACACGGACATTCACGGGCATTTACTGACTTTTATTGAAGAAAAGAATGAAAGACGGAGTCGAGAAGTCAAGAGTGGAAAAAGAACGGAAGTCCAAGACCAATTCTGAAGATTTATCGAAGAAAAAGTCAAAAGACGGAAGTTTATCAAAAGTCGAGAAACTCAAGTCTATTTTATTGAAGAAATTAAAGACGAGTTCAAAAGATATCCCGAGCCACAAGTCCTTAAAGTCCAAATTTAAAAGAAAGATTTGAAGAAAAGGACTAATGATGCAATTAATGATGATTAAATGAAGGAGGGACTTAATCCCGCAATTAACAAGAAATGAAGGAGGGGAGGAAGCTTCCTTAATCCTCCCCTATAAATAGTTTAGATTGTTAAGCATTTGTTTTTGTTGGCTAATAGTGACAATTAGTCCTTCCACCTTTAATTACCTTGTCAATTTAAATACTTGTCCATTTAATTACCTTGTCTTGCACCTTAATTACCATTTTAATTCAAGTAAGTTTTTCTTTTTAATTCTTGTCAAGCTTTATCTTTATCTTGTTAATCTCATTCTACCTTTCTTTAATCTTTGTGTGATTGGTATATGTTCATGTTCTTAATTTTTGTTGATTTATTTAAGTGGGTTTTGATTATCTTGATCTTTATTGTTTGATTTGTTGTTTTGGATTGATTGTTTATGTTCATTAGATGTTTTGTTATTAGTTTGGTTTAATCTTTTTGTTGATTTGGTTGAGTTTTTGTTTGATTCGTGCTATTTTCTTATCCCTTGTTCTTCGGTTTATGGTTACTGTTCTTCCCCTGAGATCGAGCCCAGAAACTTTCCGAGTAAGCTTTTGTTTGGAGGACTATTCGGAATATTCTATATTCCGAATAGCAGCTTTATATTCCGAGTAAGAGTTTTGCTGTGAGGCTTATGCGGAATATTTTATTCCGAATAGGGATTCCGCATAGAGGCTTGATATTCCGAATAGGCTGATCTTTCCGAGTAAGGGCATCATTCCGAATAGGGACTTTTATTCCGAATAGGAATAGTTTTCCGAATAGGCTGAATTTTCCGCATAGGGTCAATCTTTCCGAATAGACAAAATATTCCTAGTAGGGTGATATTCCGAATAGGTGACAGATATTCCGAATAGCCTTTTATTCCGAATAAGAGTTTATTCCGGATAGGGTTATTTTCAGTTTCTATATTTTAAGTTTTTGCCTTTTAAATTCTAGCTCTATTTTTCCCGCCTTTTTCATTAATCGCACTTTAAGTTTATTTGCCTTAGTTTAAGTTTTAGTTTTAGTTGCGTTTTAAGTTTGCCTTAGTTAGATTTAAGTTTGCGTTATTTACTTTATTGCCCTTTAATTTTAGTCAAGCTTTTAATTACTTGCATCATTTATTTAATTAGATTTAGATTTACTTTAATTGCACTTTTACTTTAATTGTTTTGCACCTTTTATTTTCAAAACTACAATGACACATCTTTGTTTCCACCAAAATACAACTGAGTCACACATTAAACACAAGTTTTTCAATTCGAAGAGAACACTAGAACGAAAAATTTTAACTGGGAAAATCTTAGTTATCAAATGGCGTCGCTGCCGGCTCTTTTCGTAAAGATCAACATTTTTTTGTGAGAGACACGTTGCTTTTTGGGATCCGTTCACTTGTGAACGTTATTTTTCTTGCATAAAAAAATTCAAAAATCATAAAAATTAAAAAATTCATAAAAACCATAAAAATTAAAAATATCAAAAATCCAAAAAGATTTTCTTTTTATTGTGTATATATATTGTCTTTGTGTTTGGTTTTGTTTTCTTTTGCATTTTCAGGTGTATGCGTACTAGATCTTCTAATTATCAAGAGCCCGAGCCTCAAGAAGATTTAGATATGGCAGGTGTTAACAACAACAACATTCCACCGAACCTGAATAATAATAATAACAACAATGCTCTTCCACAGCCCGATCTTCGGACCATGGAGGAACTTTGTCAACCAACCATGTTTGGACGAGGAGGACCGATTGCGCCGATGCAAATCAACGCTCCTGAGTTTTCGTTGAAGCACCACATGATTCAGCAAGTACAAACAAACCCATTTAGAGGATTGCCTGATGATGATGCCAACAAACACCTCGACAAGTTCATTACAATCACCCAAAGCATGAAGTTGCCTGGGGCCACAATGGATGTACTTCGCCTACAACTCTTCCCACATACTTTATCGCATCATTCCGAGAAATGGTTTGATCGTCTCCCGAAGAATTCTATTCACACTTGGGATGACATGACTCAACGCTTTCTTTCGCGCTACTTTCCACCATCCATGGTCACAAGCCTTCGCAATCAGATCAGCGGTTTCATGCAAGATCCCGATGAATCTCTTTTTGATGCATGGGAGAGATATAATGTCTTGATTGACCGTTGTCCAAACCACAACATGCTTCCGGTCACCTTGATCGATACTTTCTACAACGGATTGACTTTTCGAGATCGTGATACGATCAATGCAGCCGCCGGTGGCACATTCATGAAAAGGAGACCCGAGGAGTGTAGAGAGTTAATTGAAAACATGACTACTCATCATAAGAACTGGGATTCCTCTGCTTCTTCTAGAAACAACACGAGAGTCAATGTTTCTTCTACCTCAGCAAATCCTGAGATGACCGAACTCACCCGCATGATGGCTGAAATGAGCAAAAGTATTACGCTTCTCGCTTCAAACCAACAACAACAACAAGTTAAAGCGGTTGCTAATCCTTGTGAAACATGTGGCGGTCCTCACTCATACACCGATTGTCCTTCGACACAAGGAAATCCGGAAAATGTGTATGCAGCTTACGGTAATTATTCACCGGAAAATTACCAAGCTAGACAACAAGGGGATAGAAATCTGCTGAGCTACCGTTCAAACAATTACCTTTCACCCGGTTTTTCTCCTCAAAACCAAAATCCCGCCAACAACTACAATAGAAGCAACCAAATCCCACCTCGTGCTTCTAACCCTTATCAACCACCCACCCAACAACACCCACCCATTAATCCCGATGTTGACACAATCATGAGAACTCAAGGTGAGCAAATCAAGAATCTACAGAGCCAAATAATCAATTTGAAAGGAGATATCTTGAAGCAAGGTAATGACATCAGAACCGAGGTTCGTGATAATCTTCAATCCTCTTTCATCAATCAAACAACTGAATTGAAGAATCTGTTGGCTAGTTTCTTGCCCGAAGCTCAACCTTCTTCTTCTTCGGGTTCTCTACCTTCAAACACCGTCACTAATCCGCGAGCTAATGTGAGTGCTATAACTACGCGTAGTGGAATTACCATTGTCAATCCACCTGATTCACCACCATCATCTACACCTCCTCCACCACCATATATCCCTACTCCTCTTACACTTAGTGATAGTACACCATTACCGTCTCCGCCTCGTCATGACGATGTATCTCGGAAGGACCCTTCAACATCACAACCTTCACCAACTACACCTTCACCTAACCCTTATCAACCTAGAATCCCATACCCTTCTCGCATAGGCAAGACCAATGATCTAACCAAGAATGACTGCCAAGTATCGAAATATGTGGATATGCTATCTAAAATGACCATCAACATTAGCCTTGTTGAAGCACTTTGCCACATGCCCAAATTTGTCAAAGCATTCAAGGAATTGCTTAGCAAGAAGGAGAAGCTGATTGAACTCGCCAACACACGCTTAAATGAAAACTGCTCTGTAGTTCTTTCTAAGAGAACTTCTGGAAAAGCTTGGAGATCCCGGTCGTTTTGTGTTGCCTTGCGTGTTCAACAAAACTGAAGAATTTACTGCCCTTGCTGATCTCGGGGCTAGTATTAACTTGATGCCACTAAGTGTTTGTAAAACACTATCATTGCCCGACCTCACTCCAACTAAGATGACTCTTGAACTTGCAAATCACACTCTCGCTTACCCCGTTGGTATAGCCAAAGATGTGTTTCTTAAAGTTGGCACATTTACTTTTCCGGTTGACTTTGTCGTAGTTGATTATGAAATGGACCCTCGTATTCCTTTAATACTTGGTCGGCCATTCTTGAGAACCGGACGTGCTTTAATAGATATGGCCGAATGTGAGTTAATCTTACGAGTCGGGGACGATTCTAAAGTTTTTAAAATGGGGAAGCTTACAGGAAATCCTTTAGAGGCCGAGAATCAGTGAATATGATCAATGTGCTCGATGACTTTACCGTCTATGACAATCCTCTATTCGAGTATTCCAATGATAATCCACTCTTTGAATATAATGTGGATGATTCTCCCCCTACTTTTGACGCTTCTCCCATTTATGATTCACCACCGGTCTTTGATGCTTATGATGATGATGATTCTAGCTCAGACTCGGATGATTTTGATTGTACTTCTGAGTATCCCGAGCTGCCCATATTCGATGATTTTGATGAGGCCGATACTCTTTCGAGCGATTCTTCACATGATGAAGATCCTCCGCCATCACTCGATCCTACCTTGGACGATTACTCATTCGAGGAAGACTTCTCTATGTTTCTCAATACATACTTCCTGCATGAGAGTGATGCACCTCCTCTGGACTTTGAATCTTATCGTCTTGATCCTACTTTGGATTTGAAGAAAATTTTGTCTAAGGAGAAGAAACCGGTTGACACCGAAATCCGTTGCACGTATGATTTAACACCTCTTTGTCCCACTTCTGAGGACGAGGTTGTGCTTCTTTGCGGATCTTCTTCACACTCGGCTGAGCCTGAGTGCTATTTTCCCTTAAAGGAAAAAGTGTTCGACCCCGGTATCGAAGTCTTTAAGCCATCTCAGTATCCACCTGATGAAATACAAGGAAAAATCTTTGCAACCATTGAAGACATGCTTACACCGCTTCCTACTTGCTTCCACCGTGCTCCATCACTGCTTAAGGGAACCCTGCCACTTCTCTTTTGGCTTGCCTTGTTCGCCTTAAGCTCGTGCTTATTGATGGATGAAAACTATGTCTTTGATACTGGTGGATTTGTTTCATACTACTTCCGTTGATGATCAAGGTCGAGTCAGGCTCACGACTCGGTTAACAAAAATCAAGCGCTTCTTGGGAGGCAACCCATGCATCTATCTTTTCGCTTTCTTTACCATAAGTGTAGGGGGGACCCTTTGGTTTGCTTTCCTCTCATCATTTCTTAATCAGGGATTCGAGCTTCAAACGATCTACTCTTGATGATTCTTGACAACCCGTGATACCGTGCTCTACTTCTTCCCGGTTCTATCCTAAACTCTATTCGATTCACTATTTTATATTTTCTCAATATTAAAATAGGAATCTCTTTAGTTGTCTTTTCCTTAGCAAGATTTAAACAACGTGCACAATGTCTTAATTGTAGGGGAGTTTACTCCCACATGCTTAAACATTGAGGACAATGTTTATCTTAAGTGTAGGGGGATTTCTATCGAAGTTAAGTGGTCTTTTCCTTGTATTTGTCCTCATTTTAACCGGAAAATCAATTTTTCGACATTTTTCAAAATTTTTGATCTATTTTGGCCTATTAGTTGTTATCTTTGTATAGTTATTTTCTTCCTTTGCTAGAATAAATCTTTGAATAAGTGGTTTTAGTTTTCAAGCGTTGTGAATCTTTTGACTCAACCCGAGTTTACTCTAAGATCAAGGAAGCACAGATCAAGGAAGCACAGATTGATGATGGAGAAATCTGGGCGATAATACAGAATTTGGAGAAGCAGACAGAATTCCGAGTAGACGCAGATGGTATCTTATGGCAGGGCACGAGACTTTGTATTCCTGATGATCAAGAACTCCGGGAAGCATTGTTAGCTGAGGCTCATAGCTCCCTATTCTCTATCCATCCTGGTTCGACCAAGATGTACCATGACATCAATCAGTACTTTTGGTGGAGTGGTATGAAACAGGATGTTGCTGCTTACGTCTCCAAATGTCTTACCTGCCAGCAGGTTAAGATCGAGCATCAGCGATCTGGCGGTCTTCTTCAATCGTTAGATATTCCCGAGTGGAAGTGGGACAAAATCACAATGGATTTTGTTACTCGTCTTCCGCCGATAAAGAACAAGCACGATGCAATTTGGGTTATCGTTGATCGACTTACCAAATCAGCTCATTTCTTACCGATCCACAAGAAAGATTCGGTCAGTAAACTCGCCGATACTTATAGGAGGGAGATCATGAGGCTTCACGGTGCTCCATCTAGCATCGTCTCAGATAGAGATACTCGGTTCACTTTGCGATTTTGGCAAATTATACATAAAGCTCAGGGGACAAAACTTAAGCTTAGCACGGCTTTTCATCCTCAAACAGACGGGCAGTCGGAGCGAACGATTCAGACATTGGAAGACATGTTGAGGTCATGTGCGTTGGAATGGACGGGTGATTGGGACGATTATATCTGTTTGGTGGAGTTTGCATACAACAACAGTTGGCACGCAAGTATCAAGTGTGCTCCATTCGAGATGTTGTATGGCAAAAAGTGTCTCGCCCCAATCTGTTGGGATCAGGTTGGTGAGCGAACACTTGAAGGACCAGAAATGATAGAGCTGGCTAATGAGAAGGTCGTAGTAGCTAAGCAGAAACTGCAAGAAGCACGGTCACCTCAGAAGAGTTATGCAGACAAGCATCGTAGGGACTTACATTTTAACGTAGGAGATCACGTTTTCCTTAAGGTTTCGCCGGCACGTGGTGTTAGACGTTTTGGAATCAAAGGGAAGCTCAGTCCTCGATTCATCGGACCGTTTGATGTCATTGAACGAGTCGGTGAAGTATCTTATCGTTTAGCGTTACCTCATCAGCTTTCTCATGTTCACGATGTTTTCCATGTGTCCTTACTAGAGGGTAAAAGTATCATCCCCTTCACATGGTTCAGTATCCACTGGAACAGATTCGTGAAGATCTCACTTTCATAGAAGAACCCGAACGAGTTCTTGACAGACAAGAACGAGTCATGAGAAGGAAGACGATTCCATTCGTCAAAATCCTTTGGAGGGATCATACCGAGCGGGAAGCCACTTGGGAAACAGAGGAGTCTATCCGGGCTTCTTACCCTCATTTCATATTTTGAATTCGGGTATGTTCTTCTTTTCCAGTTTACTTTATCTATAATTCGGGGACGAATTATTCTTTTTAGGGGGGAAGAGTTGTAAAACCCGCATGCTTTTACCATGAATAATACCCTTATGATCGTACATACATGATTAGAACTTTCCTTTTATAGCATGTTTATGTTTCACGAACAAGATTTACAAGTATTACGTATGTGTGATAACACGATAAGTATTTAATACGTATTAAGACACAATAATTATTTCAATAATAATTATAATCACGAACATACGAACATGAAATCATTAACGTAAATAATCACGATCTTAGTATTACGTATTATGTATATTTATTACGATCATGAATAAATATAATAAGACACGAACGATAACTAAATAAATCACGTAAAACACGAACACGAGAACAAGTATAATATTTGACATGGAAAAACATTTGGGTTACCCCATGTGGGCCCCCTAAATCTCCTTTTTTTTCCTCTCCTTGGCCGTCGGGTAGAACACACACCAAGGGTGTGTTTGGTTGATTTTGGTGATTGATTTCTGGCAAGTGTGTTAGTGTTATCGTTCTCCTTTGTTTCACGTAATCGGTAAACCCTAAACCCTTTTTCTTTTTATGTTCTTGATTAATTGAACACATGAAATCATGAATGGTATAAAAACAAGTAAATACATGTTAATAAAATCATGGGGGTAAAATTAATTAGGGTTTAAGGGGTGTTTGTTTTTTGCCGACGCATGGAACCGAGACCAAGGGGGTCTCGGCTTGTTTTGTTTCACACCAACCGAGACCTCAAGGTCTCGGTTTGTGTTGTGTGTCTTGGCCGCAGGAACAAAGGGAACCCCGACCTCGGTCGGGGTGTGTTTTTGGCTTGGTGGGTCTCGGCTAAGAACAAGGAACCACCACCCGCTTAAGCCGGTGGCTAATTAAGGAAAGCAGGGGGAACCGCCGCTTGGCAGCGGCTAGCCAGAACCAAGGGAACCACCGGCTCAGTCGGTGGCACCTTATATGCAAGCAGTGGCAACCGGCCAAGCCGGTTTGCCACTGTTAAGGGTGCGTTTGTTTAGCCGGTTCACGTGTTAAAACCGGTCCGGTTCACGACATGTTTAGATTAAAACACGGGTTCGGTTCATGAGTTATTTTGCAAGTTAATTATTTTACAAGGTTAATTATTTTAACAAGATTTAAATTAAATTAATTAAAACATGTACATGGTTAATTTAATTTATGCATGACTTAGGTTATTAATATTATTATTAATACATGAATTTTAACCTAAGTAATTACCATTTTATTTAGACTATATAATTAATTAATTATTAAAATCATGACTTATAATTAATTAATTTACATGACTTAGGTTATATTATTAATAGATAATAATACATGTTTTAACCTAAGTATTTTTACCTTTATTTAATTAAATCATGTTATATTTAATTAAATACTTTAATCTATAGTTTATTTAATTCACATGAAATAATTAATTAACTATACTATTTAATTACATGACTTAGAATATTAATCAGTAAACACTTAAGCTTATATAATTAGCTTAATAATCCAGCTTATTTCTATTTATGGAAACTTCTATTTTTAGGAACTTATTTAATTAAGCTAGCTAATCTATTTATGGAAACTTTCTATTTTTAGAAACTTATCTATTTTAAGCAGTAAATTTATTTTTTGAAACTTTCTATTTTTGGAAACTATCTATTTTAGGAAACCTGCTATTTTTATAAAGTACTTATTATTACACAACAAGTATAATAATACAAGAAATACAAGAAATACTTAATCAGAATAGACATAATACATGATAAACACAGTATTAAGCTTTAATCAGTAAAACATGACACGAACATATAAAACGAGCTAAGACATGATATAAAATCAGTTACGTACTTAGTAATCAGATACTTATACACGTATGTATTTATGTAGCATTAGTGATACCGAAGTAGGACTCTCTTCCGTTCGCCTTCTTCGTTCACTGGACACAAGGTACGGATTCTCCGTCCTTTCAGTATGGACATTCTTTCCTTATAGGATTCCCCGTATGCAGCCAACTGTTTTCCCCAGTATATGTTTTATATGTTTTTGAATTGCTTATGTTTAATTAGATACCTAAAGCCATATACATGCATGACCAGTTTCACCTAGTTATGGAGGTACCATAACCATAACACTGGAGGCACCAGTGTTATGACTCCACCACGACGGAGTAATAGCTCGTGGCGTCCCTTCAGCTTTTGGCCATATTATTATTTTCAGGTGGGGCGTATGGGTGCATCCTAGTTTACATGTTTTTAGCAGATTATTCAGGTGAATGTGGTGTGTGCCTTGCATCCTTCACAAGGAGCTGATCCCTCCTACCCAAACCAGTATATTAAATTAGAGGCAGCCCCTCTAATTTGCATGACGAGGTCACCCCTCCAAGTATTCATGCATGTTGATAATTCATGACTTATATTGGCTAATGGTAAACATGTTAAACCGTTTTTACAAGATAAACATAAGGCTTTTCAAACTATAAAACCAGTTTTTACTAAGATATACCAGGTTATCCAGGACTTAGTCTTTTCCGTTGCTTCATGCTTATATGCTTATATTATTCATGCCTTACTTGTATATCCGTGCACTGAGCGTTATGCTCAGCCGTTTTCCTTTCATGTTCCCAAAACGGTAGGTACTCAGGGACGCTCGTAGACTTTAAGCATACGTGCATATGGATTGGAAGCTTCCTAGCCTTCTTTACTTTATGCATTTCTTTATACTTTGATACTCATTTCTATGGAAATTGTTTAGTCCTTTTCATTTATAGTACTTATGTTTGTGTGTGATGAGTTCTACTTTTGAGGTACCGATGTTTGATTCCGGTATTTCCTTTATGGTCATGTGATGTTTTATACATTTATCCTTGTATGCTTTGATGACACGCCATAATCACGCGTGACATTCCATTTATCAAAATGGGGTGTTATAGTAACCCCAATTAACAATGCGTCCAATTAACATTAGTTGTGCATACGAATAATCATGAATTCAATGTAACATCCAAATGATATTTCAAATTGAGACCCACACTTACTGCAAAGGATTACAAACTCTTTATCTACTGAAATTGTGAACAATGTGTTTAATTTATTAGGACTCCAATTTACTATTTATTTAATTAATTTGAATTTGATAAAACGTATTTTTTCCCATGATATATTAATAGATTGTATGATGAACCCCCTTTTGTATATGAATGTTTTGAGAAAACATTTTTTAATTAAATTTTAGATTGTTATATAATAAATATATTCTACAATAGCCTTCGCACACTAGGATTTGTGTTGTATGTGATGTTGAAAGGGATCATAGAGGAATGTTGTTGGTGTACCTTGGATAATGGTAAACTGTTGAATATGATGTGACATATGAGATTAGTTTATGTTTTTGCTAGTTTTATGCCTTACCCAATTCAATCTTTATGACGGTTTTCGCATTGCCACCATTGCATAATTAGTACAAAACATAGGTTATATAATAGGTAGTGAAAACATTGAAGGTAACATAGAAAGTGAAACAAAACATAGTATCATACTAAGCTTACTAGAATAGTTTTAGAATACAAAAAAATGAAACATAAAGTAACAAGATAACATAGGTGAATAATGCGTTAGCCGATTGACTAGAAAAGGTTATAAGTGAACAGAGAAACCCTAAAGACATGTCTGGGATTGGGATGCATGCAAAAGAGTATGCTGATGTTCCACCCCTAGCAGGTGACTTCTATGGGGTTTCTAAGAAAGACTTCTCATGGACTGGTATTCCAGAGTTCCAAGTAGAGGAATTTACTCCTCCACTACGTGTGCTCACACCAGTTGAGGAATACAAACAAAGGGTGACTAACCTTGACCTATGGAAGAAAGCCAACCCTATTCTCTTTGTTAAGGGAGGGCTTCTTAGTGATGAACAAACTGACCCTAAACCCATTGCTATCACTAACCCTACTACTGGCAAACCTGTTGACCTTAGCTCTCAATCTAAAAGCAAATCTAGTGTTAAGTATGTAGATAGAAAACCTAGATCACCAAAGAGTCAAGCTAGTGTTAATGGGACTAGATTTTATGAACCTAGATCTAAGGTTATGTCTAGAAAGGCTTGTTATTCATGTGGGAGCTTCTCACATCTGGCCTATAAGTGTGTTAGCGGATACAAAACAGCCACTGACAATAGGTCAACTATGGTCAACCCTAAGCCTTATGTTAATACTAGACCTCAGGCCACTAGACCAGCTCCTTACTTTTCTAAGGCAACTAATACCCATGGCCAAATACCCTTTTAAAATACCAACACTTGGTCTAACAAACAATGGGTTCCTGTAGCAAACCCTAATTCACCCGTTGATACGAACAATTCATCCACTGATAAGGCAAAACCAGCCGCTGACAGAACTAGGTTTGGTATAAAAATGGAACAATTAGTAGCTTTCAGGCCATTGTTAGACCTAGTAATAATAAGTATTTATAACCCAGTGTATAAGGATTTAAGGCATCATCCAACTTAACATGGAGACCAAAACAAGAACAATCATCAACTTTTAATGGTGTCTCCATGACTTGTAATAGGTTTAAATATCTTGAAAAGTATGTTGGGACAAACTAGGTGTTTAAGGTAAAAAGGGATGAACAAGGGGGTTGTTACAAGAAACAATTCCATTCTTGTTGAACAACCAAATGAATCCAAATCTACTAGGTTCCCAAAGAAAACTCATTTGTCTTCTTTATGTGCAGGGCATTCCAAAGCAGGTTAATGACCATGGATATTGGGATAGTGGATGCTCAAGGCACATGACTGGAAAGGAAGACTATTTGACAAACTTTACTCCTATTCTAGATGGTGATAGAGTGTACTTTGGAGAAGGATCTGGGACCATATCTGGCAAGGGCACTCTTATTACTGATAACTTAAGGTTTGATGAAGTTTCTTTGGTAAAAGAACTTGACTATAACTTGTTTAGTGTGTCATAAGTTTGTGACAACAAAAATAAAGTTCTTTTTACTGACACTGAATGTTTGGTGTTGATTAAAGACTATGTGTTACTTGCTGATATGTTTATTGAGTTTAGGACACCTAGACATAAGGAAATTTATAATGTCAATCTATGATGGATTAAAATGAGTAATAACTTTTCATGTCTATATGCTAAAGCTTCAGAAGATGTAACTTATGGCATAGAAGGTTAGGACACATTAACTTTAAGAACATGAATAGACTTGTAAGGCATGATCTTGTTAGAGGATTGCCTTCAAAAGCATTCCACAATGATCATAATTGTGTTGCATGACTTAAGGGCAAGCAACACAAGGCCTCATTTAAGTCTAAGAGTGTTCATTCTAGTTCTAAAGCCCTACATTTGCTTCACATGGACTTATTTGGACCTACTAATATAGAGAGTTTAAATGGTAAATCTTATTGCTTTGTGGCCACTGATGACCATTCTAGGTTTACATGGACTTTCTTTTTAGTCAAGAAGAGTGATACTGCTAAAACTTTGATTAATTTTATTAACCAGATGGAAAAGAAATCAGGGTTTATAGTTAACATTCTTAGAAGTGATAATGGTGGTGAGTTTAGAAATGACCTATTAGATGCCTTCGAGATTATTAGGGAGTTTAGCATAGCTAGAAATCCACATCAAAATGGTGTAGCTGAGAGGAGAAATAGAACCCTTATTGAAGCAGCTAGAACTATGTTAGCAGATGCTAAGTTACCCATTGCTTTTTGGGATGAGGCTGTGAATACTACATGTTATGTTCAGAACCTTGGTCAACAAAATTCACAATAAGACCCCCTATGAGTTCTTTTGGAATAGAAAACCTAATATAGATTTTCTTAGACCCTTTGGATGTCATGTAGTAATTCTTAATACTAGTGACAACCTAGGTAAGTTTAATTCAAAAGGTGATGGAGGATATTTTGTGGGTTATTCAACGAACAACAAAGGGTATAGGGTTTACCACAAGAGAGATAATATCATAACATAAAACGTGCATGTTGACTTTTTGGAAAGTAAACCCAGTGATCTTGCAAATGGACCATATTGGCTTTTTGATTTAGAGCCATTGTCTAGATCCATGAATTATTTGCCTGTTACTAATCCAGTTGTCTTGGAGAACTCTCCAAAGATTATAGAAGAATCTATTATTGATAATGTAGGTACACAAGCTACAAAGGTGACAAGGTCACAAGCAGATGAGTTCACTCCAACATTTTCCTTTGTGGACTTACCCATTTGGAGTGAAGAATTCCTTAAAGCATCTGCTGTTGAGAGAGAAGTGGAGAGAAAGCAAAAAGAAGAGCAAGTTAGTGAAGGTATTTCATCTGCTAACAAAAGTAGTTCAACAGCTGACATGCCTGATCCAGCCGCTGATAACTTGCTTTCATCCGCTGACAAGGAAGTACTTGAACTTGTTGAAGATTCCATACCTAATGAAGGTGTCAGCGTCATCATTCCAAACGCTGACAACATATCTCCTAGTTCAAGTGGGTATGGAAATCATGATGATGGGGATTATGGCACCTTGGAGTCTACAGTGCATGACAACACATTGTCTGGGGAAGGAATTGTCACTAAAGTATCTAAAATTCATCCTCCCCTGGTAACAAGTATTTGGTAACAAGTATTGGAATGATCAATCCATAAAATATGTGTTTTTGAATTTAATGTATAGTATGTACAGGACGTGCACTGTTATTATTACTTGTAAAAGTGTTAGATTTTCCACTATATTTTCTAACCACCGACAAAGGCATTCTATCTGCTGACAAGTGGAAAGAAGCCACTGACAGCCTATGTTAGTTTTTGTGGTTTTTCATCTAATCATGCAGGCATGTTGAGCATTGTGTAATAGGATACAAAGTTGCTTATGGACTTCAAAGATATGAAAAATATTTATTTATGATGGTTGAAATGTTTGCATTCCTATCTTGAAATAAATATCTATCATATTTTTTTTGTGCAAACTGTGTAAGTTTAAAGGGATGTTTAGGAAACCTTTAGGTTTTTAGGTACTCTTAGAGTGCTCTTATCACAATTCTAGATTGTGTCCACCGGTGAGTAGGGGTTAGGAATAATGAAGATCTTTCTTTTAAGAATTGTTGGAATTTCTAAACTTTAAGGCACTGTAGCATGCAAAGTTGATATAACTGTGCATGTTGGCAAGACTGTTTTACCTAGAATTAGGATTGGTTGGTTGGGAGACTTGGTGTAAGTAAAAATAGGATTACCTAGGAGTTACAAAGTGTTTATATGAGATAACTTCACTCCAAAGGACTTACTTTAACAATGTTCACTTGAGGACATTTATGTCTATCTTTCTTATGCAAGTGTGTATAATTGGACTGCGAATGCTAATTTCAGTCTGTGTCAGAGGAAGAGTTATCTTCATTAGGGTAAACCTCTTTGTTAAGGTCTTTTTATTTTTATTACTTTTTATTTTTGGCCGCTGACACATAAGTGGTTTAGACGCTGACAAGCATGTTTTTTATACGCTGACATGGCAAAATTTACACGCTGACAAATATAGCCGTTATCCGCCGACAAAGTCTTTGACCGTTGAAGGACATTGGGTCCCACCTAGTTGTTACTTTTGCGATATTTTGGGTCGTAATTTTATGGGATTTGGTAATTTCTTTTAAATCCAAGAGATAAGTTATTGTTTTTCAAGATCATAATCATTACTTTTTGAATAACTTACCTCTTTTTCAACCAATAGTAACCTAGTTTACCTCCTATATATACGACTCATTCTTTTTAAACATGGTAACTTGCTTGTTTGTCTACATTTCTCTATCACCAAAATTCAATAATTTCCTTCATCTTAAAGCTTTCACCACTGGTTTTCATGGCTCCATTGTTTAAACTTGCTGCTGCTATATTGGGATTCAGGGATCATCACAACATGATTGCAAATCTTAAGGCTGATCATGATAATCATCCCCAATACACCAGAATGATTGAGTATCTCTTGGCGTCTAACCTAAGGTATGCTTTGACTCATGCTCTAATAGGTGTTAAAACACTTATCCTTTTACCACTTAATTATAATAAAAACAAGACCAAAACGTGTATTTGATGTTGTAAAAGTCGGAATTATGCGGGGTTTATGTTTTTATTGTGTTTTAGGACAAAAATATGAAAATGGAAGAAAACACGGGCTTTCACGGGCTTTTATCAAAGAAAAAGACAAAAGACGAAGTCAAAAGATCAAAAGTGCAAGAAGAACGGAAGTCAAACGCCTATTCTGAAGATTTATCGAAGAAAAAGTCTAAAGACGGAAGTTTAACGAAGTCGAAGAACCAAGTCTACTAAAAGAAGAAAATTAGAAGACGAGTTCATTTTATCATTCGACAAATCCCGAGACAAAGTCGAGAAAGTAGAGTTATTTAAAAAGACGAGAAGACAAGAAGAAAGAGAGAAGCAACATCACCACCTCCCCTCCTCCTATAAATACCCTCCTAATCCTTCATTAGGAGGTGTTAGTTAATTAGTTCATTTTTAGTTTTTAAGTAAGGTAATTAGGAGTAGGTGTTTACTTTCTCTTTCTAGAATTTTCTTTAAAGTTTGCTTAATATTTTATCTTTTTAATCTTGTAATTGAATCTTAATCTTCATCATTAATTCAAAGCTTTTTAGTTAATTCTCATTCTTCTTTTCTTAATCATAATCTATTGTTTTGTTTCATTAATCATGTAGTTGGTTTAATCTTATTGATTGTTTGATTGATTTGCTTATAGATTGTGCTTATTGATTTGGTGTGTTTGATGTTTTAGCTTATTGAGCTTTTTGCTTATAATTGTTTAGCTTATTTTTAATTAAGTGGTTTTAATAGTTTAATCTTTTAAAATCTGATTTTTAATATTTTGATTATTTGATGTTTTTGAAGTTTTTAATTCGTGGCTTAATTAGTTTTTCTAAAAATTATTTTGGTTAAGTGCTTATTTTGATTTTTGCTTATTTTCATAATCCGGGTTGTAGAAACCCTCTTATTCCGAACTAACATATAACACTGTCATTCCGAATTAAGTGGGAACTTAGCTTATTCTGGATACATGCATAATTGGCAGTCCGAATAGTGTATGAAACTCATTATTCCGGATTAGTTTTGATTCCGGATTACTTGAAATTGGTTTTATTCCGAATTAGTGGGTGAATAGTATTCCGGATTGTGTATTGCATACACATTTTGGATTTGGGTTATTACACACTTTACGAATTGCATCCAACATTCTGTATTCCAGATTAGTAGTGAACTTTATATTCCGGATTACGTCAGGGACACGTATTCCAGATTACGTTAAACTTGTTCTTTCCGAATTGTGAGCTAGGCTAGGATTCCGGATTAGGTGTATGAGACCTATTCCGGATTAGGTCAAGTTTAAGGGATTCCGAACTGTGTCCTTTTTACACATTCCAGATTGCTTGGTTTTGTCACTTTCTGACTTATATGTTTGGTTATTTTCCCGAATTAGTTTTAAATTTTATTTTTCCCGCCATTTCTACTTAGCTTATTTTCAATTGTTTTGACTTAGTTTATTTTCTATTTTACTTTCCTTAAAGTTTTAAACTTTTGTCATTTACCTTTAAAAGTCTTTATTTTTAGTTTAAAATTTTAAAGCTTCCATTTTTATTTTAATTAGTTAATCAACGACCTTTCGTTCTTTTACCAAGAACAACTGTGCAGCATTCATTCCGGATAAGATATCAAGGTTAGATATCCCTCTTTTATTTTTATATTTATGTTTAATAATTTTAGCTTTTATTTTACAAGTAGAAATAGATAATCAAAAGCCCCCTCCCCTTTTAGTTACCAAAAACAATAAGTCTACCCTAAACCGGGATCAATTCGAATTGAATCGAGTACGAACAACACATAAAAATACACCATATTAAAATGGCGCCGCTGCCGGCTCTTTTCGTAAAGATTAACGGTTTTTTGTGAGAAAAATTGGATTTTGGGATCCGTTCTTTTGGGAACGTTATTTTCATAGCATATAAAATTTTTCAAAAAATCCTAAAAAATATAAAATTTTCAAAAAAATCCAAAAAAAAGATTAAAAAATCAAAAATATTGTATTGCATTTTTAGTGTATGCGTACTTGATCTTCATCTAATCTTGAGCCCGAGACTCGTGAAGACTTAGATATGGCCGGTGCCAATATTAATAACAATCCACCACACCACGTTGTGAATAATAACAACCATCACCCTCAACCCGTCCTTTGTACGATGGAGGAGTTATGCCAACCGACAATGAATGGACGTGGAGGACCGATTGCGCCGATGCAAATCACGGCTCCCGAATTTTTGTTGAAGCATTACATGATCCAACAAGTTAAAAATGCTTGCCCATTTCGCGGATTACCGGATGCTGATGCCGACAAACACCTCGATAAATTCATAATCGTCACTCAAAGCATGAAATTGCCCGGTGTTACCATGGATTTTCTCCGTCTTCATCTTTTTCCACAAACTTTATCCCACCATGCCGAAAAATGGTTTGATCGCATTCCTAAAAACTCAATTCATACATGGGACGAAATGACTCAAAGATTTTTGTCGCGCTTCTTTCCACCATCCATGGTAACTAGTCTTAGGAATCAAATTAGTGGTTTCACTCAAGAACCCGATGAGTCTCTTTTTGATGCTTGGGAACGTTATAATGTCTTGATCGATCGTTGTCCTAACCATAATATGCTCCCCGTCACTATAATTGATACTTTCTACAACGGTTTAACTTTTCGTGATCGTGATACGATTAATGCCGCCGCCGGTGGTACATTTATGAAAAGAAGACCCGAGGAGTGTAGAGAGCTTATAGAGAACATGACCACTCATCACAAAAATTGGGATTCATCCGCATCCTCAAGAATAATTCGAGGGTCAATGTTTCTTCTACTTCATCAAACCCCGAGTTAACCGAACTCACCCGCTAAATAGCCGAGATGAACAAAATTTTCTTAACCATGGCTACGAAGCAATATCAACAAGTTAAAGTTGTAGCACTCTCTTGTGAGACTTGCGGCGGTCCTCACTCATACACCGATTGTCCTTCTACTCAAGGCAATCCTTGTGAGAACGTGTACGCGGCTAACGGTAACTTTTCTACGGGAGGCTATCAAGCACGTCCTCAAGGTGACCGTAATTTGCTAAGTTATCGTTCAAACAATTTTCTTTCACCACCCGGTTTTCCTCCTCAAAACCAAAACAACCTCAATCGCAACAATCAAAGCCAACCTTGAGCTCCTAATCAATATCAAACCCAAAGAAATCCATATCCACCTCAAGGTAATAATCAAGTTTACCAACCACCCACCTATCAACCACCCGCTTACCAAGCTCCACCTTTTAGCCAATCCACGACATTTAATCAAGAGGTCGAAACCTACATGAGTGTTGGAAATACGTTTTATGTATTAAGAAGGATCGGTCAATCCAACGATAGTCCATGTAATAGCTCGTAGTTTAGTTAACTTTCTTTATTTATCAAACAACATCAAGCCTAGCCTACAACATGTGTAGGCCGGCCCAAATGTAAGCCTAAGCCCATGACAAGGGCTTGGGTATATAAACCCTCTCCTTTGATGGAGAGGGTGTGTGGTTTCATAATAAACACATAGTTCTCTTAACTTTCTCTCTCTAAAAGTGTGAAATCCACCATCTCTTTCTCTCTCTAAAACATAAGCAAGATTTACATTTCTACAAATGGTATCAAGAGCCATGGGATGATTGTTTAGTTCTTGTGTTTGTGTTCTTGATTCTCGCCATTTTTGATCCATTTTCATACGAACCAATTTTTTTTTTTGTGTTTTTATGGGTTAATCTTGATTTACTTCATCCTATTACTTGTTATAGTGATTTGGTATTGTTATTTGGGTTAAAAACACAAAATTTTTGGTTGTTTGCTTCATTTTTTGGCTCAGAATCTTGAATAGTTTGTGTTCGTGTACTGTCCGAGAAATAAGGTAAATTGGAATCCATAGTACGATCTGACTTTGTGATTGCATAAACCCTGGGGGTTTCTACTTGCGATCCATAGTTACGATCTGTTATTACGATCTAACTGCGATCATTAGTACGATCCAAGTTACGATCTTGACTTCGATAGCTCACTACGATCCATCACTACGATTGCAGAGTACGATCCCTCAATCTGATTGCTTAGTACGATCACGTGTTACGATCTGGGAGTACGATCTAAGTGCGATCACTCGTTGCGATAAGGGAGTGCGATCAGGGTACGATCGTTGGGTACGATCTGGGAGTCCGATCTGAGTGCGATCACTTGTTGCGATAAGGGAGTGCGATCAGGGTACGATCGTTGGGTACGATCTGGGAGTCCGATCTGAGTGCGATCATAGGGAGTGCGATCACAACTACGATCTGAGTACGATCAAAGGGAGTACGATCACCACTACGATCTATGTACGATCCAACATTTTTTCAAAAACGTGTTCGTGTGTAATTTTAACTTGGATTTTTTGGTTTATCGAGGACATAATTTAGGGGATCTTAACATTATTTCTCGGTTTTAACACACTACAACAAACACATTTACTTTCTTTCATTGATCGATCAACTTTGTAAATCTTCACTTATTGAAATGGAGTACACATCTCTGACGGATAAGTCCATCCTCTCTGGTACGGATAATTGTCCACCAATGTTGGTGAAGACTATGTATGAGGAATGGGCTTCCCGAATGGAACTTTATATGTTGAACAAGGAGAATGGACATCTAATTTGGGCATAGGTGCTCAATGGACCATTAGATTATGGTACAGTGACGGAAGGTACGACTACTCGTCCTCGCACAACGGGTGAGTTGACTGGAGATATGAAGATTCAAGATAAATGTGATAAGTATGCTACAAACATCATTCTCCAAGCCCTTCCTCCAGATGTCTACAAACTCGTCAGCAAACATAAAGTTGCCAAAGAGTTATGGGATAGAATTCGTGTTCTCATGCAAGGCACCTCGTTAACTAAACAAGAACGAGAGTGTAAGCTTTATGATACTTTTGATAAGTTTGCCTATGTGCCAGGGGAGACTCTCAATGATTATTATCTGAGATTTACCCTATTGTTGAATGAGCTTAATATCTATGGCATGGCAATTCCTACCTTTCAATTGAACACCAAGTATTTGAACACTCTTCCTCCAAAATGGAAAAAATACGTGACGGATGTTAAATTGGCTAAGGACTTGCATAACACCAATGTGGATCAACTTCAAGCTTTTCTTCAACAACACGAATGCCATGTGATCGAGGCTCGGTTGTCTACACCTCAAGTTCATGATCCACTTGCAATGTATGCTTCTCAACAAAACATGGCTTATACTTATCAACAACCATCATACTTGCAGCAGCCACCACCACACATCTATCAACAACCATCTTATCAACCACCAATGATGCCACAGCAAGAATATCAACAAAGTGTTCATCAACAATCTTTTCAACAGCAACCACCATATCAGACATCACTATCACAAGCCAACACTTCTCCATTGGGCTATACTCCTCAGCAAGGATATTTTCCAATAGAAGCACAACCAGCACAAGCTTTCTACTCTAATGAACTTCCACCAATCCAAGCATCGGTCTTTACTCCAAATGATACGCCAGCTGATGTTCTAAACCATCTCATAGCCTACTTGTCAAAACTTGTTGCAACTAGAGGATTTCCACCAACAAACAATCAGCTCCGCACCTCATCAAATCCTCGACAACAAGCCACTGTTCAAGATGGTCAAGTGATGGTGCAACCTATTCAGGGAAGGCAAAATTCATATGGACCTCCTACAAGGACTGGGAAAAATCAAGTTGTGAATTCTCAAGCTAGTGGAAATGGGAGTCCTATTGGTCCTAAGAAGGTTGTGACTTGCTACAATTGCCGAGGACAAGGTCATATGGCTAGGGAATGCACTCAGCCGAAAAGGAAGAGGGATGATGCATGGTTTCGTGAGAAGATGTATTTGGTTGATGCTCAGTCTAAGGGGAAGATTTTGGATTCAGAGGAGTTGGCATTTCTTGCAGACCCAGGGGCAACAAATACTGAAGGCATTGCAGTCGTTTCTACTTCTAATACAGCTTATCAAGCGGACGATCTTGATGCATACGATTCGGATTGTGATGACATTCACTCTGCCCAAGCTGCTCTCCTTGCTAATCTCTCTCACTATGGTTCTGATGTCATCAATGAGGTACCAACCACATCTAATAATATTGATGATAACCAACATCAAGTTGGGCATGAAAATGACAACCTCGAATAGCATTCGGGAACTAGTAACTCAAATGATGTGGTACCCAATTCTACACATTTGAGTGAACCTCAACCAAATGCTATGGCGGGTATGGAATCTTATGCTCAACATGATTTGGTCATGGTGCCTAAACATATTATTGATCAAATGCATATGGCCCTCAGACAATCCGTAGATACGAATTCCACCCTAACTGCTGAGCTTGCGTTGCATAAAGAAAAAGTCAAAACTTTTGAAATGGTCCCTCAAGAAGAGAAAATAACATGTTCTGAATTTGACCAATTTCGTTTTGAAAAGATTGAACACTTGAAAGAAATAGAATCATTAAAAGCTAATCTTTCTAATGAATTAAAAGAAAAGGAGTCGGTTGTCAATGATTTTCAGAAACTTAAAATGGATTTCGAAACTCTCGAGTCTAAAAAGGTTGAATCAGAAATTAATGCTACCAAACTTCTTAAATTCAAGGAACAACAGCTTTTAAAACAATACGCTTCCACAGAAAAGGTTCATCTTTTAACTAAATCATTTAAAGAACTCGAACTTAAACGTCTTCAAGATTTACCACCTAATCTCGGTTATGCAAAACAAGCTCAGGAATATATTCCCGGTCTTTATGATATGACCATAATTGGCAAATCGAAAGAAGCACCTTTTGTTCGTAGTACTGAGGAGACACAATCACTTGCGGATGAAACTCATTTTCAAATGCTTTCAAAATTCCATACAATTGATTATGATCAACATAACAAAGATCAATTTTCTAAAAAGACACGCATTCGCTTACAAAAGGAATTAGCAGAATTGACAGTTCTTGCGCCCCAAAGTTTGTCAAATGAAAACCTTCCTAGTACGTCTCCTACACTTGTCAAAAAGGATTTAACAAAGTTAATTCCACCGGTAAGCAAGGCGTCCGTTAACTTAAATGCGGTTCACCAACACTTAGCCGATTTTGACAAGGTCATTTTGGAACGTACGACGGCCACGGCCATAACGGAAGGTGAATGGAACTTTGAGCACACTAGAGCTGCGTTTCGAGATGAAATTGTTCCGTTTGTAGACAATGTTAAAGCTTTTCTTAGTAATCTTGATCAAGATTTGTTTTTGGAACTAGAAGAAGTTAGACGTGTTTTCAATGAAATGGAAGATGCTTATGAAAACAGTTTACTTGAAATAGAACGGGTTTCACACCAAAATGATCTGCTTCTGAAGCAAGTGATGTCTCGTGATCTAGTTTCCATCTGTGTGAATAACAGTATTGATAATGATTCTATCGTGCATAATGTTGAATCTGTGGATAATGTGGTAGATAGTACTTGTCACGAATCTGACGCTGCATTTTTAAAGCTTCAAGATTCATATTCTTCGCTTTCAAAACGTTTTGATGAGATTCAAACACATTGTATTTCGCTTGAATGCAAGCAACAATTTATTCAAGAAATCTTTGAAACGTCATTTGAAGGTGTTAATATCGATGATGCAAACTTTGAAAAGAATTTTCGATTGAATTTACAATCAAAACAGCGTCAGGCAAGTGACAAGGTTGCTCAATCTTTGCCGATAGACATAGAGAAATCTAAGGAGCTTAACTGTGTGAACGTACTTGAGGCCGCTGAGAATTTTAAACTTGATCTAGATAATCGAGTTTCCAAGATTTTGTCCAAAGTTGATAACTTAAAACAGAAAAATACACGACTCTTCGATTCAGTAAAGCCCGCATGTGCTAATACCACTGCACAGAATCAATCATTGATTGAACAATTGAATCGAAAATCGATGGAAATATCTGATTTGAGGGAACAAATTTGTGATAAGAATCTGGTCTTGGCTGAGTTAAAGGAAATACTTCGTACTCTAAAAGGTAAGAATGTTGTGGATAACGCAGCCACTATCTCAGCATCGTCCTCTAGTGCAATCAAAAGTAACCTTATAGCCGTCACACCACTTAACAAGGGCCCTAGGACTAAACCATCTCAAACTTTGGTCACTAAAGATAAGACGGAATCAAAACCAGCTTCTAATATTCCCGTGTTGCCTTCTACAGGAGTAAGCACCACTACTAAGGCTCAAAGATCTAAGCTTAAAAGAAACAAGAAGAATGATAGGATCTTGCCCCCATCTAGTAGTCAAGTGAAGAAGAAAGTAGAAGCCCATCCTAGGAATGTTATTTCTGTTTTGAATAAAAAGAATCATGTAGCTAAACCTAAAGGCTCTGCGGTTGTGCAGCGTTCTAAGCCTACTGTGAATTCTAATTTGAAATGTTGGAATTCCAATGAATGTATGTTTTCTAGCCGTCATGATTCTTGCCTTATTGACCATGTGAATGAGATGCATACCCGGAAAAATGGATTAGAATGGAAACCGACTGGGAAAGTGTTAACCCAAGTTGGTTGGATGTGGCGCCCCACTGGTAGAACTTTCACTATAGTAGGAAATATGTGCCCTTTAACTAGGATCACTCCCACTAAAGCGAAGAAAGCGTGCCCTTTAACTAGGAGTACCAAGGCTACCAAAACACAAGCGTGTCCTTTAACTAGGAACAACGACACTACCGTAGGAACCAAGTGCCCTTTAAATAGGTATAATCCCACTGTAGTGCCCGCGAATAATCCAAAACCTAAGAAAGTTGGAACAGTAAAACCTGTTAGTGCTAAAACTCACATTAGAAAACGCAGAAAATCTAAGGGTCTAAAAAATGTTAGCAATTTTGATAATTCTATATCTGTATCTGCTAACACTCCGGAACCAATAGTTTCCAATGCATTGTCTACTGTTGTTATTGAAAACAGGTGGTCCAAATTGTTCTCTGGTATTTGGACTCTGGTTGCTCCAAGCATATGACCAGAGATCGCTCTCAGCTCAGAAATTTCGTCAGCAAGTTTCTTGGTACGGTTCGATTTGGAAATGATCATATTGCAAAAATAATGGGTTATGGTGAATATCATATTGGGAATTTTATAATTTCAAGAGTGTATTACGTGGAAGGTCTTGGTCACAACTTATTTTCTGTGGGACAATTTTGTGATGCAAACCTAGAAGTTGCTTTTCGAGAGCATACCTGCTTCATTCGTAATTTGGAAGGGGTTGATTTATTGAAAGGTACTCGAGGAAATAATTTGTATACTTTGTCTCTACAAGACATGATGGCCGCTTCTCCCGTATGTCTTCTCTCCAAAGCATCAAAGACTAAGTCATGGTTATGGTATCGATGGTTATCTCATCTTAACTTTGACGCTATTAATCACTTGGCGAAAAACGAACTTGTTCGTGGTCTTCCTAAACTATCATTTCACAAGGATCATTTATGTTCCGCGTGTACAATGGGGAAAAGCACTAAGAAGTCATACAAACCCAAGACGGAAGACACCAACCAAGAGAAACTTTATCTGTTGCATATGGATCTTTGTGGGCCAATGCGTGTTGAAAGTCTTAGTGGCAAAAAGTACATCCTCGTCATTGTCGATGATTACTCTCGGTTTACATGGGTGAAATTTCTTAAAGCAAAAAATGAGGCACCTAAATTCATCATCGGATTTCTCAAGATGATTCAAGTGCGTCTCAACACTACTGTCCGACGCATTCGTACAGATAATGGAACCGAATTTGTGAATCAAATTTTGCGAGATTATTATGAAGAAGTTGGCATTTCTCATGAAACATCCGTTGCACGCACTCCACAACAAAACGGTGTCGTTGAAAGGCGAAATCGCACACTTATGGAAGCTACTCGAACGATGTTAATTTACGCAAAGGCTCCACTGTTTTTATGGGCAGAAGCAGTATCTACAACAGTGTACACCCAAAACCGGTCACTAATTCGTAAACGCCATGGTAAAACACCTTATGAGCTTCTCCATGGAAAAGTACCAGATTTATCATATCTTCATGTATTTGGTTCTCTTTGCTATCCAAATAATGATGGTGACAATTTGGGAAAACTTCAACCAAAGGCTGATATTGGTATTTTCATTGGTTACGCCCCCGCAAAGAAGGCATACCGCATCTACAACCGTAACTCTCGCAAGATCCTCGAAACTATGAATGTTGATTTTGATGAGCTAACAGCTATGGCTTCTGAGAAAAGCAGCTCTGAACCCACACTTCATGAAATGGGACCCAGTAACATTAGTTCTGGTCTTGTCCCAAACAACCCTACTTCATCATCATTTACACCACCTACTAGGAAGGAATGGGATACGTTGTTTCAACCGTTCTTTGATGAATTCTTTACTCCTCCAAGTATTGTTGCTTCAGAACCTGAGGTAATAGCTCTGGTACCCGAAGTTGTCGCTCCAGCAACCGAAGCACAATCAGACACATCTGCACCTACAATTGGTCAAGATATACGTTCAACGAGTAATTCTCAACCAACACATGTTTCAACTACCCATGTCATGCCTATTAATTATGAAGAGGATGATGATGATCACGATTTGGAATTCGCTCAAATGCGTGAACTTCCATTCTTTGGTGTATCAATTCCCGACCCTAATCAAGCCGGGTCGTCCACCTCAGAGGAAGCTCCAACTACAGTTTACTCCAATCCACGGATTCATGAACATGACAGCAAGTGGACAAAGGATCATCCTATAGATTCTATTATTGGTGACCCTAATCATCCGGTATCCACACGAAGTCAGTTACAAGAAAGTGCAATGTTTTGTCACTTTGATGCTTTTCTCACTGAAGTTGAACCTAAGACATGGCAAGAAGCTTTTACTCAATCCTGTTGGATAAAAGCTATGCAAGAAGAACTTAATGAATTTATACGTCTTGAAGTATGGGAACTTGTCCCATGCCCGGATCAAGTGCAGTTACTCACTTTGAAATGGGTTTACAAGGTGAAACTCGACGAGTTAGGCGGAATATTGAAGAACAAAGCTAGACTAGTAGCTCGTGGATACAAGCAATTATTGGGCGTCGACTTTATGGAATCCTTTACACCTGTTGCCCGTTTGGAAGCTATTAGACTATTCCTCGCTTATGGAGCCCATATGAATATGATTGTCTACCAGATGGATGTGAAGACGGCATTTCTTAATGGTGAAATCAAGGAAGAAGTCTATGTTCAACAGCCGGATGGTTTTGTGAATCCTAATTATCCTAATCATGTGTACAAGCTTAAGAAGGCTCTCTATGGGTTGAAGCAAGCTCCACGCGCATGGTATGATCTATTGTCACAATTCCTCATTACTCAAGGCTTCACTAAAGGCAAGGTGGATCCCACGCTGTTCATTCAGAAACGAGGTAAAGATATGATTATGGTACAAATATATGTTGATGATATTATATTTGCAGCCTCGACCCAAACCTTATCGGATGAGTTTGGGACACTCATGTCTTCCAAGTTTAAGATGTCAATGATGGGCAAGGTATCATTCTTCTTAGGTCTTCAGATATCTCAGAGTCCCAGAGGCATCTTTATCAATCAATCCAAGTATGCCCTTGAATCGCTTAAGAAATATAAGATGGAATCTTGCGACCCCATGGACACTCCAATGGTGGAAAAATCTAAGCTTGATGCAGATCCACATGGAGTTGCCGTTGATCCGACACTTTATCGTGGAATGATCGGTACTCTTCTGTATATCACAGCCAGTCGACCTGATCTTCAGTTTGCTATATGTATGTGTGCCAGGTATCAAAGTAGGCCTATTGAGTTACACTTAGCTACTGTTAAAAGGATCTTTCGATATCTTAAAGGAACCATTAATCGGGGACTTTGGTATTCGAAGGACTCTTCTATTGCACTAATGGCATATGCAGATGCGTATCACGCGGGTTGTCAAGATACAAGGCGTAGCACGAGTGGAACATTGCAACTACTAGGAGATCGATTAATAAGTTGGGCATCGGAAAGGCAGAAAAGTGCTGCAATTTCAAGTACGGAAGCAGAATACATAGCTATGTCCGGTTGCTGTGCTCAAATTCTTTGGATGAGATCGCAATTAACCGACTATGGTCTAGGTTTCAACAAAATTCCGATGTACTGTGACAACAAGAGTGCAATTGCCTTATGCTGCAACAACGTTCAATTCTCCAGGTCGAAGCATATTGACATTCGCTACCACTTCATCAAGGAGCAAGTGGAAAATGGAGTAATCGAGCTTTACTTTGTCCGATCTGAGTATCAATTGGCGGATATTTTCACGAAGGCTTTAGATCGCGCTCGAATTGAATTTTTGGCCGACAAGCTTGGAATGAGAACCTTCTCGCCTAAGACTCTTAAGGAACTAGCAGATGAAGTGAAAGAATAGTGATGGTAAACTATTCTCCGTATCCTTGGTGATCATCTGTATATATTGTTTATATTTTTATCCACAAAAGCAAAATACAAAAATATAAAACCATATAAAAACCATAAAAATTGAAAAATCATAAAAAAATCCAAAAATATTTTTACTTTATTTTTCTAAGGCATGTCTTTTGGTACGATAATATTTACGGCCTTAGAAATGTTGATTAATATCGACACGGCGCCATAAATAGAGTTCGTACAAAAGTTGTAAATTTTTCATAAAACATACCTAAATGGCTTGTAGTTATTTCATACTACAACCCGATTTTCATATTAAAGTCAAGCATTTCTTATGAAAGCTTTGGCTAACAACGGGAATTAATTTTCTCGGGCAAGGTTTACTTTAAAACCTTGTAAGGGATCAAGTTTACTTTATAACTTGGTCTAACACAAATCTATGTACGCCTCAGTGCATTTATTTGTTACAACAAGAGAAGTCTTGTTTTTATGAAGCTATCATCTCTACAACCATAGCAATCTACAATTGGTATCTACATACTCGACAATGCGACTACTCAACCGACGACTATAGCTCTTTCAGTAGAACACGGGTCAACAATTGAGGGGGAGAAATTGTCAAGCATTCAGAATTATCGATGCCGAACGTACCAAGCTCACTAACCGGTGTCAAGACAACAATATCAATCGTACACGTGGTGTCAAGAGATGACTTCAGACGTGACGAGGTGACCAACATATGCTGACAAGAACCATTTGATCTTATCATATGATGTTCTCATCAATCAGGTCCAACCTTGTCAATTCTTTTCTAATATGGTGAATATGTGATCATGTTACAAATCGATATCATATCTCATACATTTGGTATCATGAAGATAAAACGGACTTGCATTTTTCTTCCCAAAACCTTTGTTAAAACTTCATTAAATCAATTGATATTAAAAACATCGATTGGGTTAATATTTTTAATATGGGGGAGAAAATGTGATTTAATATGGGATATTATCACAAAGAGTTTGACTTAATGTGTTGGCTCATCCCGACATGTGCGAAATGTTTTCGAATATCGTGGCATATGTTAAGGGGGAGAAAAATGGATTTGCATATCAAAATGGATTTTCATGGTGACATATACTTACCCAAAACCCATTTATTTCACGACGATGAAGATTGTGGTGACATAAGGATGGTAGGATAGGTTAAGTCCTATGATTCTTCCAGAACCGGAGGAATCTTCCCAAGGACATTCCATAGCTAGAAATAGTAGTCCTTAGGAAAGTTGGAGAAAGATTGTGAACGTAGCTGAATGCCGACCAAGTACTTAAGTTAGCACTGGAACAATCACAACAAGGTGCTAGTTATGACGTATTGGTAAGCATTGAAGGGTTTGAAGAATGAAAAAGAATTGTAAAGATAAAGGGTGTAAAGAAAGAAGCCCTCCTTACAACTTTAGGCAGAAACCGGGTCAATACATATGCTATTGAGATCATTTTTAATGATGCTTGATATTGAAGATAAGACATCATGGACCCAGTGATGCAATGCACAACCCATCCCAGCTAACTCAAATATCTCTCAAAAGGTATTTGTTTTAATCACACGGAGACAACACGTTATCTATTGATTTATTCACTCCGAGTAAATTGGTATTGAAAAGGTGGCACTCCTCTCCAGCCTCCGATCACTAAAATCCAAAATGCACGATCGAGTCTAGAGCCATTTGAGATCATCAAATATCTCCTTAGGACACACTTTCATATTTCCTTGCTTCTTCACACACTGTGAAAAGTAAGAAAGATTTTAAGAGTCCTACGCAAAATCTTCATGATCTTGCCTGAACATCCGAGTAATACGAAAGTAATTACAATGAAGATGTAAATCCTTCTTGAGCGAATATCAAAAAGCTCATGGTAGGTGACTTGTGCGATTCTTTATGAATCAAACTTGTGATAACTGGAAAGCAACAGTGGTTTAATTTTTAACTGAATTTAAACACGTTCCAGGCCTCTACGCAATATCTTAGTGATCTTGCCAGAACACTCAGAGTGATAACTTAGTGTTCACAGTGATGAGTGGAAATCCTTCTAGTGTTAACCTCAAACAGCACTTGGTAGGTAACTTGCAAGATTCTATACGAATCAAGCTCGTGACAACTGGAAAGCAACGATGGTGCGGTTCTTAATTGAATTTCACTTGTTCCAGGAACATGAATTGACGGCTTCAAATCATGCGGATATTATTATCCAAATGATTCACTCTTTATGTTTGCAGTCAGCTTTGGACGGTCGAATAAAGAGAACGGGTTTACCCGCGAAATCCTGTCAGGAAGTTACTTAATTAAAACTGTCCATCACGGGTACGATATCTAATATCGTCCAACGGTCTTCACCGACCGGAGGTAAAATGCTACCGATTTAGAATGAAATGTTCAAAGCCATTTCGTTCGTGTCTACTTATGTTGCGGCATTTGAAGACGGTGGCGTTGCGAAATCCAAGAAGAAGTCGTCCCCGCATGCTTATACTTTATGCACTTAATATCTCATCTAATTCAAGAAAGCCTAAAAGTTAAGTCTTCCGTTGTATCGAACTCTGAAGCTTTCAAGAATTACGAAGGTATAAGTATGTGGGACATGGTGTCACGAAGAGGCGAAGATCACAAGTGATGGATGCACGAGATCAAGGCAAGAGATAAATGCTCGAGACTGATATCAAAGATCACATCAGCATATTCACCAGAAAAGAAAAAGGAAAAGGAAAACGAAGACTACGAGCTCAAGACAAGCATAGTATGCTAGGTTTATTTCTTTATTGTAACTCGGGTAACGCCCCTTGTTTGGAGTGACCTCCCTTAGGGGGAGATTGTTGGAAATACGTTTTACGTATTAAGAAGGATCGGTCACTCCAACGATAGTCCATGTAATAGCTCGTAGTTTAGGTAACTTTCTTATTTATCAAACAACATCAAGCCTAGCCTACAACATGTGTAGGCCGGCCCAAATGTAAGCCTAAGCCCATGACAAGGGCTTGGGTATATAAACCCTCTCCTTTGATGGAGAGGGTGTGTGGTTTCATAATAAACACATAGTTCTCTTAACTTTCTCTCTCTAAAATTGTGAAATCCACCATCTCTTTCTCTCTCTAAAACATAAGCAAGATTTACATTTCTACAATGAGGACCAATGACGTGTTGGTTAAAAATATTCAAAGCCAGAGTATTAACTTGAAGGGAGATTTGACTAAACAAGGGAATGATCTTCGAACCGAGCTTAGGAATGACATGCGAAATTCTTTAAACAATCAAACGAATGACTTAAGGGATATGATGGCTAGTTTCTTCCCAATTAATCAACCCTTTGCTTTGGTTTCTCTTCCGAGTAACATCATTGCAAATCCAATAGGGCATATGAAAGCAATCACTACCCGTAGTGGAAAAGGCTATAAGGAACCCGAGATTCCAAAACCTACTGCGGTGATTGTGAGAAAGGATAACGAGCAACCTTCACCAATTCCTTCACCTTCCAACCCACCCCTCCACGACCACATGATGTGAGTGAACAATCTATTCCAAAGCCTTACTCTCAACTCGACATACCTTATCCTTCAAGGTTGAGGAAAGAGAAGTTGAAGAACAAGGATGATATTCAAGTTCCAAACTTTCTTAAAATGTTTAAACAATTGAATTTCAACATCTCCTTTGCCGAGGCGCTTGCTCACATGCCTAAATATGCTAAAATGTTTAAGGATCTTTTAAGTGACAAGGAAAAACTTCTTGATATTTCTCAAACCCAACTTAATGAGAATTGCTCCACGGTTCTTTTAAGGAAATTACCAACCAAACTTGGTGATCGGGGTCGCTTTCTCATTCCTTGCAACTTTCTCGGGGTAGAGAATTGTATGGCCCTAGCCGATCTAGGTGCTAGTATCAACCTAATGCCATTAAGCGTTTGGAAACAATTATCTCTACCTGAGCTAGTCCCCACACGAATGACATTGGAGTTAGCTAACCGTACGGTTGCTTATCCGGTGGGGATAGCCGAAGATATCTTCGTCGGTGTCGACAAATTCACCTTTCTGGCGGATTTTGTTGTCGTTGACTACGAGATGGATCCCCATGTTCCATTAATCGTTGGATGTCCATTCTTGCGGACTGGCCACACTCTTATTAATGTAGCCGTAGGCGAATTAATCATGAGAGTTGGCGACGACAAAATCTTCTTTAACATGGGTAAACTTTCTAAGCAACCTTATGAACACGAGAACGTTAATTTCATTGACGTACTTGGTGAGGCTTGTGAAGAACATTTCAAAGACGCTTGTAAAAGTGTTCTTTCTCCTTTACCTCATGTTGAGAACGTAGCTTCTATTGCTCCATCATTGACTCCATCTGGAGAAAGTGACTTTCCTTTGAAAGAATTTGAAGCAAGTCTAGGGGATGTGGATTTAAAATATGACGATTCTCCCTCCAATTAGGAAGAAGACATCCGTACCATTGAGAAACTTCTCAATGAGGACCATATTTCTCCACCTTCTCCTATGGAAGTTACAAACGATTATCCTAATTTGACTAAGTCTTCCATTGACAATCCTCCAGATTTAGAACTTAAGGAGTTACCGTCTTATCTTGAATACGTTTTCCTAGAGACAATAAGAAGTTACCCGTCATCATTGCAAAGGACTTAAAAGAGGATGAAAAATCTCGACTTATTGATGTGCTCAAAAATCATAAGAAAGCAATAGCTTGGAAAATTTTCGACATCCGCGGAATTGATCCTAACTTTTGCACTCATAAAATTCTCATGGAAGATAACTTTAAACCCGCAATCCAAAGCCAAAGAAGGGTTAATCCAAAAATTCATGACGTCATCAAGAAAGAAGTTATCAAACTTCTAGATGCCGGAATGATTTACCCTATTTCGAATTCGCCACGGGTTAGTACCGTCCATTTTGTGCCTAAGAAAGGCGGAATAACCGTTGTTCCCAATGAAAACAACGAGTTGATTTCTACTCGACTTGTCACGGGTTGGCGAGTTTGCATCGACTATCGCAAGCTCACTGATGCCACTCGTAAGGATCATTTTCCTCTTCCTTTCATGGATCAAATGCTCGAGCGTTTAGCGGGTAATGACTACTATTGCTTCTTAGACGGTTTCTCCGGGTATTTTCAAATTCCTATCGATCCAAAAGACCAAGAGAAAACCACATTCACTTGTCCTTATGGAACATTTGCTTACAAAAGAATGCCTTTCGGCTTATGCAATGCTCCTGGGACTTTCCAAAGGTGTATGATGGCTATATTCCATGACATGGTTGAAGAAACTATGGAAGTCTTTATGGACGATTTCTCGGTCTATGGTGATTCTTTCTCATCTTGCCTTGCCAATTTAGAACGTATGCTTAGACCGTGTGAAGACACTCGTCTCGTTCTTAATTGGGAAAAATGCCATTTCATGGTAAAAGAAGGCATTGTCCTTGGTCATAAAATTTCCAAAGCCGGTATCGAAGTCGACCGTGCTAAAGTTGACGTCATTTCTAAGTTGCCTCCACCTACCACCGTCAAAGGAGTTAGGAGGTTTTTAGGTCATACGGGATTTTATCGTCGTTTCATCCAAGATTTCTCTAAGATATCTCGACCAATGACTCACCTCTTAGAAAAGGATGCTCCTTTCATCTTTTCTCAAGAATTTCTTGATTCTTTCGAACTTCTTAAATGTAAATTAACTAAGGCACCGGTCTTAGTCTCTCCAAATTGGGAGTTATCTTTCGAGCTCATGTACGATGCTAGTGATTTCGTGGTTGGATTGGTTTTAGGTCAACGAGTGAATAAACATTTCCAACCAATCATTATGCTAGCAAGAAAATGACGGGGGCTCAATTACATTATACCACTACCGAAAATAGCTTTTAGCCGTAGTGTATGCTTTTGAGAAATTCTGACCCTATCTTGTGCTTTCCACCACCATCGTTTACATCGATCATTTCGCCTTGAAAAACTTTTTGACCAAGCAAGATGCTAAACCGAGACTCCTTCGTTGGATTTTGCTCCTGCAAGAATTTAAAATAGAAATTCGTGATAAAAAGGAAGCTGAAAACCTCACCGCGGATCATCTTAGTAGACTCGAGGATTCTTATAGAGGGGAAATTCCTAATCAAGAGATTAATGAATACTTTCCTCATGAGGCCTTAATGTCTATTAACTCCAATCTTGACGATACCCCATGGTTTGCGGACATTGCAAACTATTTAGCGGGTGGTGTTCTTATGGAAGTTTTAACGTCCCAACTAAAGAAAAAAATTCTTTAAGGATATTAAACACTATTATTGGGACGACCCTTACCTTTTCAAGCAATGTGTGGATCTTGTCATTCGTAGGTGTGTTGATGGGCCAACATCTTTACTAATCCTAGAAGATTGCCACAAAGGACCCACCGGTGGTCACATTGGTCCTAACTATACCGCGAAGAAAGTTTTCGACTCCGGATTTTATTGGCCCACCATTTATCATGACGCTCATGAAATGGTTAAGCATTGTGATGCTTGCCAAAGACAAGGCAAGATCACACATAAAGATGAGATGACTCAAAATTTCATCTAAGAATGTGAAATCTTTGACGTATTGGGCATCGACTTTATGGGGCCATTTCCATCATCTAAAGGAACAAGTACATCCTCCAGCCGTTGACTACGTATCCAAATGGGTTGAAGCAAAGGCTTTACCTACTAACGATGCGAGGGTGGTTTTGAACTTTTTGAAACAATTATTTGCTCGATTCGGTGTTCCTCGTGCTATCATTAGTGATCGCGGGACTCATTTTTGCAATGATCAATTTGCACGAGTCATGGCTAAGTATGGTGTCAATCACCGACTTTCCACCGCGTATCATCCACAAACTAATGGTCAAGCCGAGATCTCTAACCGTGGACTTAAGTGAATCTTAGAGCGTACTGTGGGATAGCATCGTGCCTCATGGGCCGATAAGTTAGATGATGCTTTGTAGGCTTTCCGTACCACTTATAAGACACCTATAGGTTGTACACCTTATCGCCTTCATTTTTGCAATGATCAATTTGCACGAGTCATGGCTAAGTATGGTGTCAATCACCGACTTTCCACCGCGTATCATCCACAAACTAATGGTCAAGCCGAGATCTCTAACCGTGGACTTAAGCGAATCTTAGAGCGTACTGGGGGAGAGCATCGTGCCTCATGGGCCGATAAGTTAGATGATGCTTTGTGGGCTTTCCATACCACTTATAAGACACCTATAGGTTGTACACCTTATCGCCTTGTGTACGGAAAGGCGTGCCACCTCCCCATTGAGTTGGAGCATAAGGCTTATTGGGCCTTGAAATGGGCTAATTTTGATACCAACAAAGCCGGTGATCTTAGGAAAATCCAACTCAATGAACTCAATGAATTGAGGAATGAGGCTTATGAAAACTCTTTAATTTACAAGGATAAAACTAAGCTCATTCATGACTCCAAGATTAAGAACCGAAAGTTTCACATAGGTGATCAAGTTTTACTCTTTAACTCTTGGTTGAAAATCTTTTCAGGAAAGCTTAAGAGTCGTTAGTCCGGTCCATTCACCGTTGTCAAAATCTTCCCTTACGACACCATTGAGTTATCTCAACCAAATGGGCCAAACTTTAAGGAGAATGGCCAACGTGTTAAGTTATACTTTGGTGAGGACATCTCTCACGAGATGATTCCATCCCTCACCACGTTTCCCTTGAATTAGTTCTGGGTCGAGTCAGGCTCGTGACTCGGTTAACAAAAATAAGCGCTTCTAGGGAGGCAACCCGATGATCTATCCTTTTTACCCGTTTGTCATAATAAGTGTATGGGGAGCCACGTAGGTGTTTGTTGTCTTATTTCTTATGATGTGCAGAGATTAAAGCTTTCAAAGATCCATTTTTGATGATATTTGACGACCCGTGATCCCGTGTTCCCGTGTTCCCGTCTTCCCGGTTCTATCTTAAACTTTTGTGATTCAATATTTTATATCTTATATGTTGACATTGAAATCACTATAGTCGTCTCTTCCTTAGCAAGATTTAAACAAAAGGCACAATATCCTAAGTGTAGGGGAGTTTACTCCCACATGCTTAAACATTGATGGCAATGTTTATATCAAGTGTAGGGAGACTTATATCGAAGTTAAGTGGGCTTTTCCATGAATTTGTCCTCGTTTTAACCGGAAAATTTAATTTTTCGACGTTTTTCATATTTTTTGATCTATTTTGGCCTAGTAGTATTTTTCAATTATTTTCTTTTATTTTCTCGCATCGTATGTATATATTTCATTTCAAGAATAAAGTCAAAAAAGAAAAATAAATAAATAAAAATGGTTTTAACAAGTTTAGATGTCTTTGATATATTAGGCCCGTCATGAATCTTTTGACTCAACCCGAGTTTACTTATTTGAGTTTACTCTAGCTAGTAACCTTAAGGTGTTTAAATCAAATTTTGCTAGACTTTTATATAGGGAACTTTAAAACGCGAAAGTCTTAACTCGTACGGGTTAAGAACAAGAACTTTTCGCAAGTTCCTATAATTGATCCTAGGAAGTCGTTTATCAAGGGAACTTTAAAATGCGAATTCTAAACTTGAAAAAGTCTAAGAAGATGCAAGATCCTATAGATGACTTGAAAACCCAAAACTTTGATTTAATTGGCTAAGCATCCATGAGTCTCATTCCTTGAGATTTTAAATTGTGGAGAACGAGAGATGATAGAGTCAATTATAAGTTTTGTATTCTTTCATAAATTTATGTGAGTTAATTATGAGCTTTTTTTCCCATCGCTTGTTTATAAATATAATTGCAATAAGTGAAGTTGTACGATTTGAAAATTTACTTAGCTTCTAGCACAAGATCGTTTAAAAGTTGCTCGGTATTAATTAGAGTTCATAGCCAAGGCATAACTTATTGAAGCGGGATGCGAAGATTGGCGAGTCCGAAAAGGCCCTAACAAGGCATGAGGGCTACATTCTGTTGCTAAAAATCCAAAGTAATGTGAAGAATCATTTATCAAAAATCAATATGAAGGATCGAGACACACGACGAAAAGCAAATACTCCCATAAAGATCATGGAGAAGTCTATCCGAAAAGACCCTAGCAAGGTATGAGGATAAATAGATCCAAGTCCTAAAAGGAGGCGGATCGTTGTATATCAAAATCTCAAATAAAGATTAGAGAAAAATGAAGAAGTCGTGGTCCAAGTTTGAAGAATCTCTCAAAAACTTCAAGTGAATAAATTCCTATTATGAAGAGAAGACCATTATTTTAAGAACGTCTCTCAAGATGCAAAGTATGAAGTCAATGTCAAATATCGGTCCGAGAAAGGTCTCAAATCGTGAAACGAGTTATGACAAGATATGAACTTTATGAGGTTTCGATAAGCAATTTTAAAAGATTTTGTTCTTTAGTTAACTATTTATTAAATCGTCCTACTTTATTTTCAGCCTAAATAAACTATTGAAATAAGTCAACAATGCATCCTCGTGATCATTTAAGACAACAATAAAATATAAGATATACACCTAGGAATAAGGAAGTTTAAGCGAATAATTGAACCACATGAGTGAGTGTTAGCTTACTAACTTATAATAACAATGATCTCGTTTTTAATCTTAGTATGAGGAACGTGAAACTTGAGAGTGATAAACATTCATGACAACCAAAGCCCTAATGTAAGTCTTAGATTTCCACTTGTTCTTCCTTCTAGTATTTTGTAATTTTCTATTTTTATTTAGTTTCATTATTGTCTAGTATTTAATAAAGGCCAAGGTGGGTTAATTATGATATAAAATGTAAATCGTGCTTTGTAACTAATGCATTGCATGAGGGCATTGCAATGGTCAAGTGTATGGGATTTAATAAGTGTGAAAACACTTATCCTTTTACCACTTAATTATAATAAAAACAAGACCAAAACGTGTATTTGATGTTGTAAAAGTCAGAATTATGCGTGGTTTGTGTTTTTATTGTGTTTTAGGACAAAAATATGAAAAGGGAAGAATACACGGGCTTTTATCGAAGAAAAAGACAAAATACGAAGTCAAAAGATCAAAAGTGCAAGAAGAACGGAAGTCAAAGGCCTATATCGAATAAAAAGTCTAAAGACGGAAGTTTAACGAAGTCGAAGAACCAAGTCTACTAAAAGAAGAAAATTAGAAGACGAGTTCATTTTATCATTCGACAAATCCCGAGACAAAGTCGAGAATGTCGAGTTATTTAAAAAGACGAGAAGACAAAAAGAAAGAGAGAAGCAACATCACCACCTCCCCTCCTCCTATAAATACCCTCATAATCCTTCATTAGGAGATGTTAGTTAATTAGTTCATTTTTAGTTTTTAAGTAAGGTAATTAGGAGTAGGTGTTTACTTTCTCTCTCTATAATTTTCTTTCAAGATTGCTTAATCTTTCATCTTTTTAATCTTGTTATTGAATCTTAATCTTCATCATTAATTCAAAGCTTTTTAGTTAATTCTCATTCTTCCTTTCTTAATCATAATCTCTTGTTTTGTTTCATTAATCATGTGGTTGGTTTAATCTTGTTGATTGTTTGATTGATTTGCTTATTAGATTGTGCTTATTGATTTGGTGGGTTTGATGTTTTAGCTTATTGTGCTTTTTGTTTATTAGTGTTTAGCTTATTTTTAATTAAGTGGTTTTAATAGTTTAATCTTTTAAAAGTTGATTTTTAATATTTTGATTATTTGAAGTTTTTGAAGTTTTTAATTCGTGGCTTATTTTGTTTTTCTAAAAATTATTTTGGTTAAGTTTTTTGGTTAAGTGCTTATTTTGATTTTTGCTTATTTTCATAATCCGGGTTTTAGAAACCCTCTTATTCCGAACTAGCATATAACGCTGTCATTCCGAATTAAGTGGGAACTTGGCTTATTCCGGATTACATGCATAATTGGCATTCCTAATAGTGTATGAAACTCATTATTCCGGATTAGTATAAACCTTGATTCCGGATTACTTGAAATTGGTTTTATTCCGAATTAGTAGGTGAATAGTATTCCAGATTGTTTATTGCATACACATTCCGGATTAGGGTTATTACACACTTTCCGAATTGCATCCAACATTCTGTATTCCGGATTAGTAGTGAACTTTATATTCCGGATTACGTCAAGGAAACGTATTCCGGATTACGTTCAACTTGTTCTTTCCGAATTGTGTGCTAGGCTAGGATTCCGGATTAGGTGTATGAGACCTATTCCGGATTAGGTCAAGTTTTAGGGATTCCAAACTGTTTCCTTTTTACACATTCCGATTGCTTGGTTTTGTCACTTTCCGACTTATGTGTTTGGTTATTTTCCCGAATTAGTTTTAAAATTTATTTTTCTCGCCATTTCTACTTAGCTTATTTTCAATTGTTTTGACTTAGTTTATTTTCTATTTTACTTTCATTAAAGTTTTAAACTTTTGTCATTTACCTTTAAGAGTCTTTATTTTTAGTTTAAAATTATAAAGCTTTCATTTTTATTTTAATTAGTTAATCAACGACCTTTCTTTCTTTTACCAAGAAAAACTGTGCAACATTCATTCTGGATAAGCTATCAAGGTTAGATATCCCTCTTTTATTTTTATATTTATGTTTAATAATTTTAGCTTTTATTTTACAAGTAGAAATAGATAATCAAAAGCCCCCCTTTTAGTTACCAAAAACAATAAGTCCACCCTAAACCGTGATCAATTCGAATTGAATCGAGTATGAACTACACGAACAACACATAAAAATACACCATATTATGCTCCTCTCATTCCTATCACACACATCAAGCAGTTTTGGAACATTGCTCGTTCTGAAACAATTGATGAAGTGATTAAATTAGTTGGTACTGTTCATGGGACTGAATGGGTGGTCACTGAAGCCCTTATTCGTCAAGCTTTATAGCTTGATGATGTTGATGGTGTGACTACCCTTCCCATTGAACAAATAGAGGAAGTACTTTGAGGTTTGGGATATGATTTGTCCCTAATAAATATTCCAAACAACAATTTCCATTAGCCTGGAAGTTCTTAATACATGTCCTCCTTCAATGTCTTAGTCCCAAGTGTACATCTTTCAATGAAATCAACCGTTCATTCGGGAGTGCTCTTGTTGTATGGCCACTGGGAAAAAATATAAATTTTCTAATATGATTTTTTAGGGCATGTTACACAACAAGGGTAGCAAGATGACACTTGCTTACCCTAGGTTTTTACAAATGGTTTTTTATCTACAAAGATATTGTCATAGGGATCATGACAAATTTTATAAGATCCCTACTTAAAAGTCAAAAAATTGTTTGTCCATGAACACTGCACCATTTAGGGATATACCTTTCACCCCTCCTATGCTGGCTGTTATTGAGGCAGCCTTACAACCTCCCCCACAACAACAACCACCCATTGAACAACCTCCATCTTCCCCTCACCATGAAGAACACATAAACATTGACCCCTAGCCGTCCGCCGCTGACACTCGTGTTTCAGCCGCTGACACTCGTGTTTCAGCCGCTGACACAGCCATTACAGCCGCTGTCACCTCTCCACCTCACCCTTCACAAATTCTACACTCCACTTTGTTAATGAAATGATGCCTAAAAACGTTACTTGCATATTTCGGTCTCGCTTTGTTTTGACTACGACAATATGTAAAAACAAGTATTTACGAAACAACGAAAAACGAATTCTTAAGTTCAAGTATTTTTCATTTCAACCATTATCACCTTAAGGTATGTACAAACAAGTACTCATCCTAATTAAGTGATCAAGGATTTAATATTTTCTTAAAACTCACTTTTTATTAAGTGTGACAAGTTTTTATTAAACTTTCTTTTTAAGAAAATGTTTTAGTAAATTAATTATTTGAAAATGGCATATTCTATCTTGGTTTGGAATATCATTTCAGAATATTTTAATCTCTAGATTCGAACCATACCACTAAAATACAAAAAGGAGCTGAGTCTACTCTGGAGATTCCTTAGTGGCTATGGCGGTTCCTTATCGATAAGGAATCGCAGGCTCCAATAAGGAACCGCGGGCAGATATAAACGTTGGAAGTTTGTCTTATAAATAGTGGACCCTTCTCAGATTTTCTCTTCACCTCTTTTGCACATACATTTCCAGATTCTTTCATACTTCTTAAATCACTCAAATCCTTGGTCATTTGGTTGATTACTACTTGTTTAGAAGTGAATCTTTCTCTTCCCATCTCTTCCTCTCAAAGTGCAAAGAGAATAACACTTTCATCCTTGAAGTGTTGTGTCTACCTCAAAGATCTATTGAAGATCCAAACTTATTTATTCATTGTTGTGTCATTGGTGTGAAGATCCAAGTAGTTGTGTCTATTTGGAAGTTGTGTATGTATTAAGGTTAATACTTGGTCCATAAATTATATTGGTGTAGATTGTTCCTAGCTAAGATTAGGGCTCGACTTTTAGCTTAGAGTCGGAAATTGGATAAGCGACGTTGTGTACGGTTTCTCCACCTTAAGGAGCTTGTTGATTAGTGAACTCTAGAGTAAGGAGTACTCGAGGAGTGGAGTAGGAACGAGGAGTGAGCTTCGTTGCCGAACCACTATAAATCCTTGGTGTTTGGTTTGATCTTTCCTTCCCTTATCTCTTTACATTTATTATTCTTTATACTTGTGATTATTAGTTTAGTTGCACTATACCTTGTTCATATTGTGTATAAGAAGGTTTCACATAAATACTCAAGCCTAAGTTTTTGAAGGATTTTTTAAAAGACCATCTTTTAACAAGTAAATTTAAAAAACTATTCAACCCCCCTTCTAGTTTCTACAATTGGTATCAGAGCGTGTTTGCTTAAGCCTTTTTAAAATATATTGTATTTTAAAACTTGAATTGATCTATGTGTTGGAAATACGTTTCTCCAAAGAAAGTCTCGGTCACATCATTATTAGCATAGATCACGAGCAATAGACTATTTAGGACATTGTAACTTGGAGTGACCTCCCTTAGGGGGAGATTGTTGGAAATACGTTTTTACGTATTTAGAAAGGATCGGTCACTCCAATGATATTGGGCTCGTGATCCAATATAGTCCATATAGCCCACATGTAGGGTGGGCTATATAAACCCCCTCCTAGCATGTTAGGAGGGGTTGGTCATTCTCACTTTCACACATTCAATCTAATATTTCATTTTCTCTCCAACCTCTCTCTAGTTTCTCTCTCTACATCTTCATCTATCTATCTATTTCTTTAAATCATTCGAACACAAGGATAATCCAAGATTACGAGGACCTACAAATGGTATCAGAGCCTTGGTTTGATTGGTTTTGTTCTTGTGTTCTTGATTTTGTGTTTTGATAATCCATACCCACGTCCAAATTATTTTTTGTGTTTTTATGCTTTGATCTTGATACACGTTATCTAGTTACTTGTTGTAGTGATTTTGGTATCTTGGTTTTGGTTAAAAACACAAACTTTCTTGGATCAAAAGTGCAAAAAGGTATTGTGTTCATCTTTCCGAAATTCAAGCAGAAATCTCCATCGGAAAGTACAAGTGAAAAGTGGGCTTCCATCGCAATAACCATCACCATCGGAAAGGGGTTGGTTCTACATTGCGATACTGAGGATTTCAATACTTATTCCGATCTGGACATTCCGATCGTTCATTGCGATCTGGGATTCCGACGGTTATAAGGAAGTGGTTAAGTCGTTACTCTGCCCAAATTTTGTCAGCTATATTCCGATCTGAATCTTTCCGATAGGACTTTGCGATCTGAACTTTCCGATAGGACATTGCGATCTGAATCATTCCGACAAGGTTACATTGCTATCAGAGTATTGCGATCTGAAATCATTCCGATCTGACCTTACGATCTGGACATTTCGATCTGACATTCCGATCTGACATTCCGATGGGTATTCCGACGGATTAGTTTTAAGGATTTCGATACAGTGACAAGTATTTCAAGATTTTTCAAAAACGTGTTTTTGAGTGTGTAATTTTGTCTTGGAATTTTTGGTTTATCGAGAACAATTATTAGGGGATTTTAACATTATTTCTCGACTTCTACTCACAACAACAAACACAATTGCTTTCTTTCATTGATCGATCGACAAGTAATCCTTACATTTATTTATCATCGATTTTCAATGGATTCGTTGAACTCGACATCTCGAGAGGGAGACTTGCTTCTCATGCAAAACACAGCTAGAGAAAGTGGTATCACGTTCTTTCGACTACTCCAGTCTCATCTAGTGACCATTTCTTGGTTTCAAGGAGGAAGCGAATTTCTGACACTCTTCGGTGAAGACCGTTATATATTCATCGATTCAATGTTCCTCAACTTGAACCAACTAGCTGAGCAACTTCACAAAGAAGACTTTAATCACTCCAAATCAGCATCTGCATATCAAGCTCTAGTGACACAACTCACGCCTTTCCTCCAATTCAATATCATCAAGTCTGACAATTCACAGATATGCCGGTCATTTTTTCAATACACACAAAAAGAGGTTAAAGATTTCCGTGATAAACTGTTGAAATTTATGACATCGGTTTCGTCTTCGATTTATGAAAGATCCAGACTTCAGCAAGTGTATGATAATGGAGTGCAAGAATTTGTGGTGCAGATGCAAGAGGAGAATTGTCATACGGTTGACAACTTGGAGCCTAACGATGGCAAGAGCATTGAATCAGAAGGACAACATGATACAAGCAGCATGTCAGGGATTGATGACACCATACCCGTATCTGACAAAGAGTCTACAAATACGGTACAAAGGAATGTGGTATATGATGTCGATGCCGATGAACTGCCGCATGTTGAGCATTCCGAACCTAATTATGACAAACATGGGATGGAAAAGGGTGATAGTTTTACCACTTCAGATTCATCCGATGTGAGTCAAAATAGGGGAGAAATTGTTCAGAATGCTATAGTTCATCATAATAAATGCTTTATGACTGCTTCATTAACCGATTCTGATTCCAAGATTAAAGAGCTTGAAACGATCTTAGCTCAGCAATCTAAAGCTCTTGAGGATGCCAAAATTGAATTTTCGAAGAAAACGGATAAATTTGAAAAGTATTTTGAAAAACTTGAAAATTCAAACGTTATTCTAGAAAGAAAATTAAATCAAAAAATTCAAGATTCTAATGCTGAAAAAGATAATTTTGTGAAACAAATTACTTTGCTAGAATCTAAGTTGGCATCCCAAGATAAATTGCTTAAAGATAATGAGAATTTGAAGGCCCAGGTTCAGGAAAAGGTTTTTGCTATAGCTGCGTTGAAAAACGAATTAAGAAAAGCTAAAGGAACTAGTGTGGACACTAAGCTTGAAAAACCATCAATCTTGGGGAAACCGCCTCAAATTCAGTCTGTTAGGCAACCGACTGCATTTAGATCCGAGCGACCAAAATCCTCGAGACCGCGGTTTGCCTCCCAAGTTGACATGGTTCATCTTTCTAGACCAGTCACTCCACCATCTAGGCCCAATGTGACTAAACCAGCTTTTGCAAGACCTAATCACATGATTGCATCTAGTCTCCCTAGACATAGTTCAAAGAATACGTCTCGAACTAGTTCAAAAGACGTTCGCCATAAATTTGGTCTAAGGGAAGCTATTCAGAAGACACAAGTAAGAGATAGGAATTTTAAACCTAGTCAGATGCCTTATAGATTACCCAACACTGCTAACCATAGCATATCACATCCTAGGAGCATCAATCAATCATCTAGGAATTCTAGATCTTACTCGGACATTAAATATGCTACTTGTAAAACATGTAGGAAATGTGTCTTTAAAGCCAATCATGATTCTTGTGTCAAGAAATTACTTAATGAGGTGAACTCCCGTGCTAGACTTAAAACCCAGTGGATAGCTAAAATCAGACCCATTGGTAAAATGTGGTGCCCCACTGGTAGAACTTTCACTCTTGTAGGAAACGAATGCCCTTTAACTAGGATAGTCTCTGATTCTACTAAGACTACTAGGGAGGAAATTGAAAAGGAGGATACATCACTTAAGCCTGAACTTAAGGTTTTCTATAAAAGGAAACGTTTGCCAGCTAAGACAAGTGAATCATCTCCTCAAGTCACCTCTAGCACAAGAAAAGAAAATTGTGAACCCCCACTTGCTTCTAAGATAGATATCGCTAACCCATATCAAAGCATGCAAACTCCTAATGAGAATGCAGGTACCAAAAAGAATGTCCCAAAAGAAAGAAGCGGTCCAATCATTGTATACCACTCAATTAAGGACACTCTCGGAGTTTGGTTGCTAAAGAAGCTGATTTCTAAGAAACAAGTGTCTCAGGGGATTTCCAGTTAAGCTTACAGTGCATCAGGACTTATAGTCGCATCACAGACTATAACTCGCTCTTCAAAGAAAGGAAAGTTTATCGCCGATGGTAAACTTATCCTAACAACGAGAAATTAAATTTTCTCGGGCATGAGCTTATGTAAAAAACATTCCATGTTTTTAAGCTCATGCACAATGGCTCCTCGTTATATGACAGACGATGACCCGGACTTCAGAGACAGGGAAGTTTATCTACGCAACGATAACTTACCCTTTTAACGAGAAATTAAGTTTTCTTGGACACGAGCTTATCCTAAAACCATTCAAAGGTTTTAAGCTCGTGTATAAGGCTCTTCATCAAATTTCAGATGATGACCCGATCTTCAAATTAAGGAAAGTTTATCGCCGATGATAAACTTATCCTCACAACGAGAAATTAATTTTTCTCGGGCATGAGCTTATATTAAAAACAATCGAAGTTTTTAAGCTCATGCACAATGACTTACAGTTAAATATCAGACTGTAACTCGGACTTCAATTTTAGGAAAGCTTATCTATAAAGATAGCTTATCCTCGTAACGGGAAATTAAATTTTCTCGGTCATGAGCTTGTATTAAAACATTCCAGGTTTTAAGCTCAGAAAGGAAAGTGAATCTTTTAAATAAGAGAACTTTTCCTCATAACGAGAAATTCACCTTTCTCGGTCATGAGCTTTACGTTAAAACATTCAAAGTTTTTCAAGCTCATGAAAACGACTTCTAAGTAAATGTCAGCTTAGAACTCGTTCTTCAATTAAAAGGAAAGTTTATCGCCGATGGTAACTTATCCTTAACAACGGGAAGTTTACAACTTCTCGGACTTGAGCTCGTTTTGTAAGATATTCAACATCTTAAGCTCAAGTAATTGGTTTTCAAAATGTTGAACACAATTTTTCGAGAATTTCTCAAAAAGGTTTTTCTAAATCTTTCAAAATTGTGTGTTCAAAAAGTGTTTTGATAAAAAGAGCATGTCTTCTGGAATCGATAATATTTACGATACTAGAAATGTCATTCAATAATGACACGGGGTTGTAAATAAAGTTCGAGCAGAAGTTCAAATGTTTTAAAACATGCTCAAAATGGTTTGCTATTATTTCAGATAGTAACCCGCTTTTTATACTATAGTCAAGCATTTCACCGGAAAGCTTTGACTCAACAACGGGAATTAATTTTCTCGGGCATGGTTTACTTTATAACCATGTAAGGGATTGTGTTTACTTTATAACACAATCTAACACGAATTTATGTACGTGTCAGTGCATTTATTTGTTAAAACAAGAGAAATCTTGTTTTTATGAAGCTATCATCTCTACAACCATAGCAATCTACAATTGGTATCTACATACTCGACGATGCGACTACTCAAACGGTAACTATAGCTCTTTCAATAGAACACGGGTCAACAATTGAGGGGGAGCAATTGTCCAGCATTCAGAATCTTTGACGCCGAAGGTGCCAAGTTCACATATTGGTGTCAAGACAACGATATCAATCGTACATATGGAGTCAAGAGATAACTTCAGACGTGATGAGGCGACCAACATTCGTGAACAAGAACCATGTGCCTCTTTCATATGATGTTCTTCATCATTCAGGTCCAACCTCATAAATCGCTATCTTGTGAATACATTATCATATATGATCTTTGCACGTGATAAATACCTTACAATTGTGTTTAAAAGGTATTTAATTTACGTCTCAAGTACACCCTCATTAATTTGAGGAGGAGCTTGTGTAATTCATGAAGATAATCGGATTTGCATTTTTCTTCCCAAATTTTCTTAAAATGCTATTAAATCAATTGATATTAAAAACATCGATTGGGTTAATATTTTTAATATGGGGGAGAAAATGTGATTTAATATGGGATATTATCACAAATAATTTGACTTAATGTGCTGGCTCATCCCGACATATGCGAAATGTTTTCGAATATCGTGGCATATGTTAAGGGGGAGCAAAATGGATTTCATGATGATTTATACTTACCCACAACCCATTTATTTCACGACGATGAAGATTGTGGTGACATAAGGATGGTAGGATAGGTTAAGTCCAATGATTCTTCTAGAACCGGAGGAATCTTCCCAAGGACATTCCATAGCTAGAAATAGTAGTCCTTAGGAAAGATGGAGAAAGAATGTGAACGTAGCTGAATGCCGACCAAGTACTTAAGTTAGCACTGGAACAATCACAACAAGGTGCTAGTTATGACGTATTGGTAAGCATTGAAGGGGTTGAAGAATGAAAAAGAATGGTAAAGATAAAGGGTGTAAAGAAAGAAGCCCTCCTTACAACTTTAGGTAGAAACCGGGTCAATACATATGCTATTAAGATCATTGTTTAATGATTCTTGATATTGAAGACAGACATCATGGACCCAGTGATGCAAAGCACAACCCATCCCAGCTAACTCAGATATCTCTTAAAAGATATTTGTTTTAATCACACGGAGACAACACGTTATCTATTGATTTATTCACTCCGAATAAATTGGTATTGAAAAGGTGGCACTCCTCTCCAGCCTCCGATCACTAAAATCCAAAGTGCACGATCGAGTCTAGATCCATTTGAGATCATTAAATATCTCATTAGGACACACTTTCATAATTCCTTGCTTCTTCATACACTATGAAAAGTAAGAAAGATCTTAAGAGTCCTACGCAAAATCTTCATGATCTTGCCTGAACATCCGAGTAATACGAAAGTATTTACAATGAAGATGGAAATCCTTCTTGAGCGAATATCAAAAAGCTCATGGTAGGTGACTTGTGCGATTCTTTATGAATCAATCTTGTGATAACTGGAAAGCAACAGCTGTTTAATTCTTAAATGAATTTAAACACGTTCCAGGCCTCTACGCAATATCTTAGTGATCTTGCCAGAACACTCAGAGTGATACCTTAGTGTTCATAGTGATGAGTGGAAATCCTTCTAGTGTTAACCTCAAACAGCACTTGGTAGGTAACTTGCAAGATTCTATACGAATCAAGCTCGTGACAACTGGAAAGCAACAATGGTGCGGTTCTTAATTGAATTTCACTTGTTCCAGGAACATGAATTGACGGCTTCAAATCATGCGGATAATTTTATCCAAATGATTCACTCTTTACGTTCGCAGTCAGCTTTGGACGGTCGAATAAAGAGAACGGGTTTACCCGCGAAATCCTGTCAGGGAGTTACTTAATTGAAACTATCCGTCACGGGTACGATATCTAATATCGTCCAACGGTCTTCACCGACCGGAGGTAAAATGCTACCGAATTAGAATGAAATGTTCAAAGCCATTTCGTTCGTGTCTACTTATGTTGTGGCATTTGAAGACGGTGGCGTTGCGGAATCCGAGAAGAAGTCGTCCCCGCATGCTTATACTTTATGCACTTAATACCTCATCTAATTCAAGAAAGCCTAAAAGTTAAGTCTTCCGCTGTATCAAACTCTGAAGCTTTCAAGAATTACGAAGGTATAAGTATGTGGAACATGAAGTCACGAGGAGGCGAATATCACAAGTAATGAATGCACAAGGTCAAGGCAAGAGAACATGCTCAAGACTAAAGTCAAAGATCTCATCAACATATTCACAAGAACAAGATCGAAGACTCAAGCATAGTATGCTAGGTTTAAGATTTTGTAAAATGGTGTGACCTCCCTTTGGGGGAGATTGTTGGAAATACGTTTCTCCAAAGAAAGTCTCGGTCACATCATTATTAGCATAGATCACGAGCAATAGACTATTTAGGACATTGTAACTTGGAGTGACCTCCCTTAGGGGGAGATTGTTGGAAATACGTTTTTACGTATTTAGAAAGGATCGGTCACTCCAATGATATTGGGCTCGTGATCCAATATAGTCCATATAGCCCACATGTAGGGTGGGCTATATAAACCCCCTCCTAGCATGTTAGGAGGGGTTGGTCATTCTCACTTTCACACATTCAATCTAATATTTCATTTTCTCTCCAACCTCTCTCTAGTTTCTCTCTCTACATCTTCATCTATCTATCTATTTCTTTAAATCATTCGAACACAAGGATAATCCAAGATTACGAGGACCTACACTATGGATTCCAAAAATTATCTAGAAGGGCAATCTATGCAAAGACCACCTCTTTTTGAAACCGATAGTTTTATTTATTGGAAAAATAGATTTGAGACTTATGTGAAATCAAAAGATCTAGATCTTTGGCATGTTATTACCCATGGTGATTTTTTGCCTTATCAATATAATGAAGTTTCTAAAAGCAAAGAGATAGTCACTTTTGACAAAGCTAATGATGACACTAAAAGGAAACTTGCTAAAAATAATGGGGTTAAAATGGTGATTTATAATGATTTACCAAAGAAAGAGTACGAAAGGATTTTTATGTGTGAAACCGCTAAAGATATTTGGAACACTCTTATAGTAACTCACCAAGGTTATAGCCAAGTTAAAGAAAGCAAAATCGATCTTCTTGTTTAACAATATGAACAATTTGTCATCTTAGAAGATGAAACTATTGATAGTGCATTTGCTAGATTTAACACTACTATTACTAGTCTAAAAGCACTTGATGAAGGTTTTTCTAGCAAGAACATTGTTAGGAAGTTTCTTAGGGCGTTGCATCCAAAATGGAGAGCTAAAGTCACGAAGAGTCAAAGGATCTCGCCAAATTATCACTCGATGAACTCATTGGCAACTTGAAAGTTCATGAGATGATAATTTTGAAGGACTCGAAAACGGTGAAAACCAAGAGAGAAAGAAAGTCTCTTGCACTTAAGGCCAAGAAGGCGCAAAGTGACCATGAAAGCTCCTCGGGTAGTGATGATGAGGAATATGCCATGGCGGTTAGAGACTTTAAGAAGTTCTTCAAGAGACGAGGTCAACACGTGAGGCAACCAAACAACGACAAGAAACCCTTCTCCAAAAACCGATTTGTCAAAGATGATAAAGGTGATTGTCCTAAGCCTTCACGCGACAAGAACCACACGACGTTCGTTGGAGGTTCATGGAGCGATAGCGGTGAAGATGTTGATGACAACCCCAAAGATGAGAAATGTCTTATGGCTCACACTTCTATAGAGGTACATTCCGAAACCGATTATTATAGCAATAATAGTTCTTCTCAAGATGATAGTGAATTAGAAGGTCAATACAATAATTTACATAAACTTAGCCTTAAATTCATTGAAAATAACAAAGTGCTAAAATCAACTAGAACTAAGCTTGAGAATGAGATTAGTGAGCTAAGAGAGAAATTAGCTAAGCTTGAGAAAAACAAAGAAGTTGATTTAGGTTGTTTAAACTGTAAAAACCTTAGACAAGAAAATGAAGATCTCAAGAGTACCTCCATTAAATTGGAAAAGTTCATGAAAGGTACTAGTGCTCTTGATGATATGTTGAACAAACAAATTCATTCTAAGGAAAGACTTGGGTTGGGATATAACACTAATGAAGCATCAACTAGTGAACCAAAACAAGTTAGATTTTCAGAAAAACGCACTCCTGTACGCGGTTCGCCAGTATATGGTGTGGTTCCTTATTGCTATGGAACCGCGGGTGGAGATAAAGAACCGCGGACAGAAGATAGTTTTTGTGAAAATCCTGAACTTTCTGAAAAGTCTATTTTAGGTGAAGGGCCAAAACATATTCTTATTAACAATGTCAAAGTACCTATTTTTGAAAAGCCTAATCTAGATAAATTCTACAAGCCCTTGAGTAAACCTCTAATGGGAACTAGAAACTTATCTAGACAAACATCTACTCCTCCAATAGTATGAAATGAGTCTAAACCTAGAAGTAGAACACCTACACCAAAAAGATATGATCAAGCTAAATCACGACCTAGAAGTAAAACTCCAACACCTAGAAGGAATAACAATAATTCTAGATCAAGATCAAAGACACCTAGGAGAAACTATGGACAACAAAATGGCCATATGAATTGGAACAATTTTCAACAACAATACTTTTCCCCATGGGGAATGTCTCCTCCGTTCATGCATCCTAACAAAATGCAAGGGATGTTTGGAACTAACAACTTTGGACCCATGAGATATTGGGGACCAAATGTTTGATCTTGTGTGTTGTTACCTAGATATGCATAGGAATCGATTTAGAGCCTGACGAGTGGATTAAGGATAGTGGTTGTTCTAAACACATGACAGGTAATCGAAGTTTGTTCTCGCACTACAAAGCATATGATGGAGGTAACATTACATTCGCAAGTAATCGACGGGGTAATATCATTGGCAAAGGTACGGTCTCTCTTGACTCTATGACCATAGAAAACGTAGAGCACGTAGATAACTTAGGTTTTAACCTTCTAAGTATATGTCAAATTTGTGATAATAAGTGTAAGGTCATCTTTTCAGAATATGACAGTGAAATCGTAAAAGATGGGAAGGTCATTAGAAAATGTGTTAGAAAACATGGGCTTTATGTCATGAAGGTCAATAGGAAGTCAAAGGATAACCTATGTCTAGCGACTTTAGATGATAGTTCTACTCTTTGGCATAGGAGACTAGGTCACACTAATATGTGTTTCATTCAATCTTTAGTCTCTAAGGAGTTGGTAAGACATCTCCCCAAGATGAAGTTTGATAGTCACTTTTGTGATGCTTGCGAAATTGGGAAGCAAATTCACTCAAGTCACAAAGTCAAGAATTTGGTTTCGACCTCTCGATGCTTAGAGCTCCTATATATGGATCTCTTTGGACCTTCCACCATACGGAGTTATGGAGGTAACCTTTATACCCTAGTTATAGTTGATGAATATTCTAGATTCACTTGGACTAGATTTTTGGCGTCTAAGAATGAAGCTTTCGATCACTTCGAAACCTTTAGTCAAAGAATTCAAAATTAACTATGATGTTCAATTGTCTCTATTAGGACGGATCATGGTATGGAATTTGATAATGAAGTGCAATTCGGTGCCTTTTGTGAAGCTCATGGTATTACCCATAACTTCTCGGCTCCTCGCACTCCACAATCAAATGGGGTAGTTGAAAGGAAGAATAGGACCATCCAAGAGATGAGTAGGACGATGTTAAATGAGCAATCTTTGCCTCAAAAATTTTGGTGCAATACTGTGGACACATCGACCTATATTCTCAACCGAATTCTTATTCGATCTTTCCTAGGAATGACCCCCTATGAGATTATTAAAGGTAAGAAGCCCTCATTGGAATACTTTAGGGTGTTTGGAAGCAAGTGCTTCATTCTCAACACCAAACATTATCTTACTAAGTTCGACCCAAAGTCTTACGAAGGTATCTTTTTAGGTTATTCTCAAACTAGCAAAGCCTACATAGTCCTCAATAGAACCTCGGGTGTAATTGAAGAATCACTTAACGTGACATTTGATGAAACCCCTACTTCATCTAATACACCACCTTTGGTAGATGATAACTTGGATGAAATAGACATAGTTAATGCCAAAGATGTTAGAAACATGGGAGTTGAAGACCTTAGTGTTGAAAATGGACCATTAAGGAGTCAAAGGATCATGCTCTCGACAACGTCATAGGCGAATTAAATCAAAGGACCCTAAGATCTCAAGTCCAAAATCAAAGTAACTTTTTTTGTTTTGTCTCCATGATTGAACCAAAGAATGTTAAAGAAGCTTTGATGGATGAGAGTTAGGTCATCTCCATGCAAGAAGAATTGAATCAATTCATTGCTAATGACGTTTGGGAACTTGTTCCTCCACCTAGAAGTTTGACCATCATAGGAACAAAATGGGTATATAGGAATAAGTTAGACGAGAATGGTGTTGTGTCTCGTAACAAGGCTAGACTTGTAGCCGAAGGCTATAATCAACAAGAAGGTATTGATTATGATGAGACATACGCACCAATAGCAAGATTAGAATCCATTAGAATCCTTTTAGCCTACGCTTGTGCCTTAGAATTTAAGCTTCAACAAATGGATGTAAAGAGTGCGTTTCTTAACGGTTTGATCAATGAGGATGTATATGTGGCTCAACCTCCCGCCTTCATTGATTTTGAGAAACCAAATCATGTTTACAAGCTTAAGAAAGCTCTTTGTGGTATCAAACAAGCACCCAAAGCTTGGTATGATAGACTTAAAGCATTTCTTGTAAAACATGAGTATACCATGGGGATGGTAGACAATACGCTCTTTATAAAGAAGAAAGGTTCTCACCTCATTATCGTACAAATATATGTTGATGACATTATATTTGGTTCAACTTGTCAATCATTGTGTGATGATTTTGCCAAAATCATGCATGACGAGTTTGAAATGAGTATGATGGGAGAACTTAACTTCTTTTTAGGACTCCAAAATTAAACAAATGGACGATGGTATTTTCTTTAATCACTCCAAGTATGTTAAATAAATGCTGAATAAATTTAGATTAGAAGACTCTAGATCGATAAAGACCCCTATGGCCTTTGTGGGTTTGCCATTTTATAGATCTGGTGGTCTAGTTGGGTGGTATATGGTGGTGGTAGCCATTGTTGAGTTAGAGAGAGAAGGTTGAAGGTGTTCTAGAGAGAGAAAGGCAAATGTTATAATGAAAATAGAAAACACAACCAACAACCCCTCCTTGGAAGCCTTGGAGGGGTATTTATAGTCACTCACGCATATATACTATACATCGTTACCTAGTCTAGTCCTTGCATGAGTGACTATGATAACTAATGTGAATTTTTAAATGTCGTCACATAAAGTGAATTTCCAACAATCTTCCCCTATGGGATGACATGTAGAATTCCTTACAATATTTTTCCTAACAAGTACATGATGATTAAGAACAAAAGCTTCCATGAAGCGTCCAATGCTGATGAAGTCTTCCGAGGCCTTTGACCTTAAGTCTTCACTTCAAAATGACTCATCTTTGTAGTAAGTTGTAGTAATAATACTGTAACGGCACGGGCTAAGTAACTCATATACTTCTGGTTAAGGAAAAGCTTCTAAATTAACTTCCCCCTAATTCATGCCACATAATCTTGATGTAGAAGCTCTTAATAGCTTCCCCCTAAACTGACAATCCTCATAAGCAATTTCAAAGCTTTCAATAAAGCTTAGAATGATTAAGCGCACATCGGAATTTAACAAGCAAACCCTATCATGGGAAATGATAATGTTGCTATGAGTGATTGAAAGTTTGGGACATCCCAAGTAGATCAACAATGTCTTTATCACTCTGGAATAATTCTTCTGAAATTTCTTCCCCCTGAGAGTTCAAGTTATGCATACTAGAAAGAATCAAGAAATTTCTTCCCCCATGAAGTTGAAGAAAGGAAACCAATCCCATGTATGAAGCCCAAATACTGAAGTAGACACTTTATCCCATTCATGAAGTTGACATCGTAACACCATAGTCAATTAAGTCTTGAAAATGCACATATCTTCTTCCGGAGATGCACCAGAGTCAATTAAGTCCCGTAAATGCATATCTCTCCATATAGGATAATGATGATGAATAATTGCAACATCAAAACAATTAAACATCAAACAATAGTGTACCGTTTAGAGACTGATAACGCCATGAGTTAAAACACTGATTTTCTCTGGGTTATGACAATTTTCTTCCAGGAATGTCTTCAAATCAAAAGTAGGTATGAAGTTCATCACGTGTACTCGTTGTGCGTTCAATATGTCTTCTTCTTCCCCCTTGGTGGTTTCGAAACCTCGAAACCAGCAATAATTTGTACGCACATGTACCTGAAATCTCGTGAGAATAAAAAATAAGATGAATTATATATTTTGTGAGAATCAGCTACTGATCGAAATTCTCTGCTCATAAACTCTTCCATGGCTATATTTACCAACCCCCTTGTAGGAAATTTGAAATGACCACTGATGGAATGAATCAGATATACCAAACTTGAAACTGAATAAAAATTCCTCGACCTTATGACTTAAGCTTGCACTATTGTTGAATGAGGAACGGTGTAGAAATATCATTGCTGAGAAATTTCTAATTACCCAATACATTACTGACGAAGTATATAAGCACATCACCTCTTGAAATTATCCACGTCAACTATGCGCGTGACACTGAGTACAACAATGTATCTCTTTTAAGTGATAGTTAACCGGGTCATCTACCAACCACCCCGAACCCGGTAACTAGATAAACAAGTCTTCATCCTAAGATTAAGCACGAACAAGTTATCTTTCAAAGATAAAATAAGTGCACGCCTTCGAAGAAATCCGTCTTCAACTTCAAATAAGAATACCCGATCAAAAATCCATAGCCACTAAAAATATAGCCATTTTTTCTCGGTCTCGTAAAAATAAATCTCGTCACTTTGTCTCGATACGTGTCTTCAAATCTTGTTACTTTTGTCACGTCTTTTTGTCACTTTCAAAACCATCAAAATATTATTTATCAAATAAAATGATAAATAAAATTTGGATATAACAAGTTTTTTTTATCAAAATTTGACCCATCACATGTCATATACAAACAAGTCTACATTACGGTCATAGCAACACATGTTTTGGTGATGATAACATATAGTAGTTCAACTAATATTCAATTGTTGAATTTTTACTAAGTTCATCACGTTACCACCTCAATAAATACGATGACAATAAAAATTGATGACCAAATCAAGATAATACAACTAACATGTCAATTCCTTATACTTGGACCATCAAAAAAATTAACTCGGCCCATGAGAGTTGCTATACCCGGTAATGATTATATAAGACCATCTATACCCTAATTGATCTTATAACTACCCTAATCTCATTTCACTCAGCCACCAAACACACAATATAACCTAATCTTCATATCCCACCGCCTCCATTTCTATCCTTGCTTTTGCTCAGCCTCCAAACTCACATCTAATCTATTTCATCCTACATCATCATCATAATATTCAAAACAACATCTCCAATTAACCGAAGATGCGTAGAGACCCACCTACGAATCAAAACCCTAGCTTCACAAACATAGAAACCAATTCCATTTTTATTGTTCCCATGAATGAAGAATAATAAAAGAGTTTCGGCTTCTAGATCAAACAAATGATTTGGTCTCGGGTAGGTTTATTAATGGATGTTGTTTTAATACGGATTGTATGTGGCAGATTTGTGTATTTAAATATTCAAAATGAAGATTCGAATATAACACAATTGTTATGATTCAATCTTTATTTTTGAATATTAAAGAATGGTTAAAACCATTGACAGATCGATGATGGTGTGTTTATTTCGTGTGAATGATCTCAAGAGGTCTCAAGAGTAATAATAACCCATGAAAAAAAATGAAAATGAGATCTAAATGTTTTCTGTTTGAGTCTTTAGGGTCCAAGATATTGAGATAGAGGTGGGATTAGGAGACGAAGGGCTTAAGTTAGAAATGATGGATTTGGTTGGAGTGAAAAGGATGTTGTGGTTTAGGTGTCGGAATGTTTTTTATACAACATTGTCTCGAGTTTTGTTAAACTGGTCGCAATGATTTTAAAGAAAAAACCATCGCAATGTTTTGTATTAAGCCAGTATCGCAATCCTTTTTGTTCCCATGTCACAATAATGCAAAAGAATAAACCTTATTAGAAACCCTATCACAATGTTATCTTTTGTTCCCATCGCAATGTTATCTTTTTTGAAACCCTATCGCAATGTACCATTTATACATCCATCGCAATAACTGAAATCTTATCCATAACAGTACTTTTTCCGGATTTTCAGGATCCGGATATTTTGGATATGATCTAATCTTTATATACATAAAAAAATACCAGAAAACCCAGAAAATGATGATACCAGATATGAAGCCAGTGAAACAATGAAGTCACAAAAAATTATGACTCTTTGGGAAAAAGACAAATCATGACTGTTTGATTTCTTTGGTAAGACTGTTTAGACAAATAAAACCACCGTCATAAACGATAACAGTTTTTGAAATAATGATGAAAAACCAGAAGGATGATACCAAAGACAAAAGTAATACAATTGTGACAAAAGACGGACAAAAAAATCATTATGACAAAATGTATTAGACATATTTAAACCAAGAAAAAAACCACCAAATCAATAACCAAAAATACGATCGATCCAAGGATTGAACCATATCTCCGATACCAATTGTGGGTTTGCCATTTTTTGGATCCGGTGGTCTAGTTGGGTGGTATATGGTGGTGGTATCCATTGTTGAGTTAAAGAGAGAAGGTTAAAGGTGTTCTAGAGAGAGAAAGGCAAAAATGAAAATAGAAAACACAACCAACGGCCCCTCCTTGGAAGCCTTTGAGGGGTATTTATAGTCACTCACGCATACATACTATACATCGTTACCTAGTCTAGTCCTTGCGTGAGTGACTATGATAACTAATGGGAATTCTTAAATGTCGTCACATAAAGTGAATTTCCAACAGCCTCGGATACTAAACTCACCATAGATGATGATTGTGAGTCGGTAGACAACACCAAATATAGAGGTATGATTGGTAGTTTTTTGTACCTAACGGCAAGTCGACCGGATATCATGTTTAGTGTTTGCCCTTGTGCTCGCTTCCAAGAGGCTCCCAAAACCTCTTACCTTGAAGCGGTAAACGTATCTTCCGATACATTAAGGGAAATATACATTTAGGATTATGGTATCCTACAGGGACCAGCGTAGAAACCATTGTCTACGCGGACTCGGATCACGCGGGAGACTATGTAGACCGTAAAATCACTAGTGGAGTTTGTACCTTCATGGGTTGTTGTTTAACTTCTTGGTTCTCCAAGAAACAAACCGCTCTTGCAATATCCACCACATAAGCCGAGTATGTGAGTTCCGGCAAAGCTTGTCAACAAGCTCTATGGATGAAGCAATTGCTTGTTGATTACGGGATTTCTCTTGATGATGTTCCCATCATGTGCAACAATAAGGGTGTAATAGACCTTAGCAAGAATCCCGTGCAACATTCGCGAACTAAGCACATAGAGATTCACCACCATTTCCTTAGGGATAATGTTCAAAAGGGGAACATTTCGATTGAGAAGGTGCCCTCGGTAGAAAACTTAGCCGACATCTTCACTAACCCACTTAAGAGGGAACTTTTTAATTACTTGCGTCTAGGTCTAGGTTTAATGCAACATATTCCTTAATTGCGCATTTTATTAATTGAGTCCTTTTCTCTTTTGAGTCTTTTCTTTCCTTGAGTTATTGAGTATTGCAAACTCTTTTTGGAAAACTTCTCCTCTCTTTTTCAAAATTCTCAAAGTTTTTTTGAAAATGGTCGAGAAATGTTTTTGCATTGTTAATTCAATCTAAAAACGTTTTTCATAGCTTCTTGCTATTCATAATGAGCTTACATAATTCATATGTATGTGTCTCTCAAATATAGCAAGGACAAAAGAGAACTATGGAGGATCGTTGTGTCATGACTTTTTGTCTAGTTCTACACACCTCCAACATCAGTTTTCTTAAAAATCTATGTCTTTTGGTCAAAACCTTGTTTGGTGAGTTCTTGTGTAACACCCACTTAGATAAGTGGACCGTTATGTGTATTTATGGCGTGCCATCAAAGCATAAGGTAAATGTTCTAAAACATTAACTGACCATAAAGGAAATACCAGAATCAAACATCGGTAATCCAAACATAAGCTCAAAACATAAAAAGCAAATACTGAAGGAAAGAACTAAACAATGTCCAAACAAGCTGAATAATGTGAGAAGTGCATAAAGTAAGAAGTCTGGATAGCTTCCATCCAAATGCACGTGCTCTCAGAATCCTAAGAGCGTCCTGGTGTACCTGCCGTTAGAACACGAAAGAAACTACGGCTGAGCATAACGCCCAATGAACGGATATAAAGCATGATAAGAAATACTGAAATGAAGCAGATGATAAAATATTGAAGCTGTAAAACTGATAAGTAAAGTTGCAGCGAAAACCTGTGTAAAATCTGAAAAGTCTGATTTATAAATAATAAAGCTGAACTGTTATCTATTACATCTGGAAACATGTATTTACTGTATTTTAATTTCCAAGAGCTTATATAGGTCATGTGTTGAAACAACTATTGCATGAATAGCTGGAGGGGTGTCCGCATCATGCTGTAAAGGGGTGACCTCTAAATAATGTGCTGGGTGGAGGGATCAGCTCCAATGTGAAGGATGTAGAGCACACACCACATTCACCTGATAACTATAAAATGATAAGCCTAGGATGCATCCATACGACCCACTAATAATACTGATAAAATGGCCAAGCTGAGCTGAATGGGACGCTGCGGAATATCACTCTCCCACGGGTGAGTCATGACACCGGTGCCTCAAGTATCATGGTTACGGTACCTCTATAACGAGTACATATAACTGGTCATGCTTGTATATAAAGCTCAGGCAATATATTAATTATTAAATAATTTTTGATAATTTAAAACATATATTGGGGAAAGCATTTGGCTGTAGACGGGAAATCCTAATCATGCATAGAAAGGAAGTCCTTACTGAAAGGACGGGAAATTCGTACCTTATGTCCAGCAAGCAGAGACAGAGATGAACAGCGGAAAAATACTACTTACTTCACGTGAGCTACATAATAAAAGACGTGTATGAGTTGCTTGTTCATGATTTATTGTGTCTTTCCTTCTTTAGTTGTTTTTATGATATTTGTAGCTTTCCTTAATGTTATATGTTCATGCTTTCCTGATTAATGTAATTCATGATTCGTGTGTTATTACACTTGATATTTCCATAATTAGTAAATAAGCCGAATATCAAATAATAACTACGTAAAGTGCCAATTCTAATTTATATCAACTAAATGAATAACTGTTGAAAAGCTTGATGCCATACTTATTTTCTAACTTGTCAAAAGAGTAACCAAAGCACATACTTGATAATATAATACCAATTTACTAATGTTGAAACAAAATCTCTTATCATAAACCAAACTTCTAGCTAATTTAATGGTCCACTGATGTTCATAAGTTTAAAACATAACTTAACTTTTAAATTAATATATTATGAAAGAATTCATATTTGATAGATAGTACGTATAAAATACGACATCCATTTCCATGGCTTGCTTCAATTCAAATAAGACCTTTCTTTATAATAGATACTTTAGTATATGCAATATTTTGAAAATGTAATTATTTAGCTCAGTTCATCATTTGTAGTTAATATCTGTTGGAAAAACTAGCAAATCTGTAACGAGATATATCATGTCTTTAACACATATATATAGTTTAATGCACTATGGCTCGAGATTTACCTTTGGACGAACAATGAAAGATTGAAACCGAACATCTATGCAAAGAAGAAACGTAGCCTGAACCTAATAATAAACCCGAACATAACGCTCAACAGGAAAACACAAACACAAACCGGAAATCGATCATGGCGATGTGACCAAATCCAAATACTCGATCACCTAATATGAACATGGAGTACTACTCGCTTTGTTCAAATAAATATAAAACGTGATCAGGTGCCTCCAAGTTCCGAGTATAGATCAGAATATATCTCGAAACAAATATCATTACACATGCAAATGTGAATATGCAATATAATCAAATCTGATTATACGCACCACCTAAAACCTCTAGTAGACGATGCCAAAACCTCAATTCTAACCGAATCTCGAACCAAGAATGTAATGAGTGAAACATGTAGTAAAACTTGGCTCTTGTTATATTCTCTAACATTAATATTGAGGAGATTTCAAGATTGTGAAAGAAAAAAAACGTATAATGTTCTTATGATGGACCCAATTTTAATATTATTACTTTTGCCTAAAATCTTGCCCACAATTAACGATAGTATTTTGAGAAAGTTATTATGAAGGAGCGTTTTGCATTTGAAAGTCAAATTGGTTTAATTTGAGTTACTATCATTCTATTGTTAGTAACGTATATATATCTACTAATTCCTGAATGATCAACGTTAATGTAAGGATTTGAGTCAATGACTTATTAGTCACTCTTTGAATGAATATTTATCAAGATTAAAAATAATAAACTATGATTTTCCTTTTTTTTACAAATGTGCTTAAAAGATGTTTTATTTATAAGCTAAGATTTTAATATCAAATGTTTATTATTTAAACTTTTGTTATATTTAAAATGATGAAATAAAATATAACCCAAGTTTTTGGGTTTTATAACTCTTCCCTTCTAAAAAAAATAATTCGTCCTCGAATTAGAGACACGATAATGTTGTGGTTTTACAATTCTTACCTTCTAAAAAGGAAATTTCGTCCTCGAATTAAAGGTAATAAGTAGATGAAGTTATAAAAGTTGAAAGGACACATATGCTGAAAGAGTATGAAGGCTGAAAAGACATATAAGCTGAAAGATCATTCGTCCTTGATTTTGAACATACTACTGCTGAACGGGTATAAACGTGACATGACTGAAGTGAACATGGAACGTGACATGTCTGAAAGAACTTAACTGAATTATTGAAGGAAAGGGATGAGAGGTCCGGATGGACTCCTCCGTTCCGAGTGGCTTCCCGCTCGAAACGGTTCCTTCAAAGATCTAAACACAATGAAAAATCTTCGTTCTGATGACCCTGTCCTGATGATGCTGAATAGTTTCTGGTTCCATACTTAAGATGGATTTTCTGAATCTGATTGAATGAATAAAATATAACATAAGGGATACATGAAACGATACGTAAAATTAACCTGAAAAAGATACCTATATCTCTGAGCAAAGCTGCTGAAACATATTGGGACGAACTACGTGAACAATCGTGAACGTGCTGCGTGAGCAATTGTGAACGTGGTTCGCGATTATATGACGAACGCTGAGCATGAAGTATATCGTGAATGTGGTACGTGAAACATAGTGTGAACGTGATGCTAGAACATATCATGAACGTATGCTGACTGAGAGAGGAATGCCAAACGATACGACCTAAGACGTGAAACGTCTGCCTGGGTATGGAAAAGTTGTTCTAAACTTGAGTCTGGTTTCTTAAGCTTTCTATAACCAAATCCGGTACAAGACCTGGAACGTAAATACTGAGATGGAACACGAACCTGAATGTGAACGATGTCATGAATGCGAACGTTAATTTAAATCATGAAATAACACAAAATATGGACTGAAACAATATGATAGAGAGACGTAAACGTGAAGGTGAACGTAAACGTACACGTGATCGTGAACATGAACGTAAGCGTGATTCGCGAACGTGAATTTCTATCTGACATGATTGTTGATGGAATACTTTGAAGTCATACGATCTATTGCTGAGTTTCCTGTAGATCTGATACTACGTAATCCTTTTCGGATGAAAGAAAACGTGTAGGCTGGGTTTAATGGTTGACAATGACTTAGATAGTGTTATACTTCTTCTGAGTCGGCGGCAGCCTGATAACAGCCTCATGGAGTCTTGTCTCATTTCTGCTCAGGAATTTCTAAGGGTTGTAATAACTTACTAGCATGACGGTGTTCTATCTTGGACCTGCGGTATGTCGGGCATCTAGATATTAACATAGCTGCATCAATGTGTTATACTGCTCCTATCAAAATTCTTCCTGGGATTGTGGTACATTCTGGTGGGATCTGGATGAATAGTCATGGAAGAATTTTAGTGAGAACTGTCAGTAATTTCTGCGGTAGCAGTCAACTGAGTTCTAGAAAATTTTGTACTTTAGATACAGACGTCGGTCTTGACCATCTGGTCATGGCCTTCACCTTCGCAGGGTTTCTGAAATGTTTTTCTGATGAAATAATGTGGTCCAGAAATGCCACCTTGTTCTACTGGGATTCATATCTAGAAAGCTGCGTATATAATTTTTCTCCTATCAGAGAATCTATACAACTGTGAGAAGATGTTTCTTGTGTTCTTCTCTAGAATTTAGCAGTTTAGAAAGTTATTAATGAATATACTGACGATTTTATCCGAGAACCCATGGAAAAATTTTATTCATCAATTTCATACTATAGCTGGAGCATTTTGGGAGCTCAGAAGTATAAATTAAAATTTGGAGAGACCATAACTTGTGCAAAAGCAGTCTTGAAAACATCACGTTCTTCCTCTCACCACTGATGGTACTATGATCGGAAATTGTTCTGAAAAAATTGTTTAAGACATCGCAGCAGATCATATAAGATTTCTATACGTGGAATGAACATCTATTAAGAATGGCGATCTTGTAAAAAATATTTGGTGGTCGATACATGATCTCATGGTACCTAGCCTTCTTCTTGATAGACAGAAAACCGTGTACCTCCTGGTGGTGCGCTAGGGCGAATAAAACCTTGTTTCAGCAATTCTTGCTGTTAGTCCTGCAACTCTTTTAACTCAGCTAAAGCCCTAGGATAAGAAGTCTTAAAAATAAATGTTTTTCTTGAGACAAGATCAATGTTAAATTCTGTCTCGTGGTTAGGAAGGAATCTCTGGAAAACCTTCTGGAATTTCATCTGAAAACTCTGGAATAATCTGCTAATCGAGAATTTAAGGAACTTCAGAAGTGGATTTATATCTGGTAGCTATAAGTCTTCGTAGCTTTGGACTGATAAGTTACGCGCTTGTAAGGCAGAAATAATTTGTACTAATTTTTCTGGCAGAAAATATAATGAATATATTTTGGATTTAGTAAAACGGATCTCGTCGTTAACTGAAAGGAAAACCTTAATAAATATGGGTGGTAATGTGGAGTCTTTTCTGGCTGGGAGGTCGGTAAATACATGTTTTAAAATAAAGCTGTCATAGGAATACATGAAGTAAACGTGGCGAATTTCAGTGAATGTGTTCGTCTGTAACCTCACCGAATGAATACTGCGTGTCTAACCTGAATAATACTCCAGTGGTGGTGACTGAATTTTTAATGGTCTGATTTATGCGTGGCATGACACAACGGGTATACCCCCTTGGAGGGTACCCTGAATTTTCGAGGGCCTGGTTTAGAAAACATACGGAGTGATGAGTTCTGACTCATACTTGAAGAAGATATTCGTATGACGTGTACCATGACTGGTGTCCTGACAAGTGTCTTCTTAAATGATACTTGAGACCTGTGTCTTGACTGTTGTCTGGACATGTATTTTAATGGGCGAGTCTGAATAATGTTAAGAATTTCCGGTAACTATTAGGCTTGGCGGACCGGTTAAACTGCTGACCTTTGTATTTCTAGTCACGTCCGTTCCGGAGTTCCGATGGTTACTGACTGGTTAATTATTAGCACTTTGGTTGTCACTACTGCCTTATCTGTCAGTTTCATGACGACAATTATCATGACCGTGATTCATGAATTATCCTGTTGAGTGGCTGACTGGTTACCGGTTCCCACTCTTCTGACTGAAAGATTAGCTGAGTGGAGTGTGACATCCAACTGAGGAAGTAAAGTATGGAATGAGAATGTAGCGTCTAATGGTTGACGTATATTCCTATCAGAAATTTCAACTTTATAGTTTCCGTCCTTGCTCTAGAAGATTCTTAATAGTATAAACAGCATCAGTATCTTGAGGAATCTCCAAAGTATCAGCAGCATCAGCATTCGTGAGGTCTCCAAAATATTAGCAGTAATGGCATCTCGTAAAATCTTCAACTCTCGAGCAACATCAGCATCTGGTAGAGTATCGACAAGTGGAAATGCATGAGATGATTGAGGATTGATTACAATACACAAGGAGAAAGGTACATGGAGTACACTCGGACTACTGCACATGGGTACACAATGAATACTGCACATGGAGCATAACTGAGACACTAATGGTAATTAATGGGATGATCGATACTTGTGTCAATTATCTGACATGATCAAAAGAAATAAATCGATTTTAACGGTAGTAAACTGAATTGAAACGAGTAACATGATAGCCTGGCAATTCCTGCATAGACTTAATACTGGTTGTATAGAGGTTCAAGAGTATGTTTAAACGGAAATTCAACTATGGTCTACATGAAGACCTGATTGATGACGACCAAACATGATTTATCATGAAAAACAGGATTCTACTGAAATTCTTCCGTGTATTAGCATGAAAACATCATCACCCTGCTGAAAATATAATTCTCATGAGGAGACATTAATAAGTGTGAAAATACTTATCCTTTTACCACTTAATTATATTATTTTAACCAAGCCAAAACGTGTATTTAGTGTCGTAAATGTTGGAATTATGCGTGATTTGTGTTTTTATTTTGTTTTAGGACCAAAATGTGAAAAGGGAAGAAAACATGGGCTTTCACGGGTTTTTATCGAAGAAAAAGACAAAAGACGAAGTCAAAAGATCAAAAGTGCAACAAGAACGGAAGTCAAAGGCCTATTCTAAAGATTTATCAAAGAAAAAGTCTAAAGACGGAAGTTTAACAAATTCGAAGAACCAAGTCTACTAAAAGAAGAAAATTAAAAGACGAGTTCAAGTTATCATTCGACTAATCCCGAGACAAAGTCGAGAAAAACGAGTTAATTAAAAGTCGAGAAGACAAGAAGAAAGAGAAAAGACACAAGACCCTCCCCTTCTCCTATATATACCCTCCTAATCCTTCATTAGGAGGGTGTTAATTAATTAGTTAATTTTTAGTCTTTAATTTTCTAGTTTTATTTTTAAGTGTGTTTTATTTTTCTTCTCTCTAGTTTTCTTTCAAGCTTATCAAATCTTCATCTTAATCTTGTAATCTTTGATCTTAATCTTCAATTTAATCAAGTTTATTTCATATCTCTCATTCTACCTTTCTTAATAATCTATTATTTTGCTTAATTAATCATGTAGTTGGTTTAGTTTTGTTGATGATGTGATTGTTTTGCTTATTTTGGATTGTGCTTATTGAGTTGGTGGTTTTAAAGTTTTTAGATTTAGGTGCTTATTGCTTAATTTTTATGTTTATTAGTTTTAAAATCAGTTGATTTTGATAGTTTAATATTTTTCATAAAAAGTTGATTTTAAATTTTTGCTTATTTAGTGTTTTTAAAAGTTTTTAAATTGTGTCTTATTAGCTTTTTTCTAAAAATTGATTTGGTAAAAGTTTTGGTAAGTGCTTATTTGAAATTTGCTTATTTTGATCTTATTCGGGTTGTCAAAACCCTAATATTCCGAATTGTGTACCAAATGCTTGTTTCTCGAATTAGTAGCTAACTTCATTTCCCTCTAAAAACAAAACCCTTTATTCAGACTTAGGTGCAAGATTGGTTATCCCGAATTAGATACAAAAGCTCCATGTTCCGAATTAAGTCAAACATTTTTATCTCGAATTAGGTTTAAGATTGTGTTTCCCGAATTATTTGTGTTGCTCATTTCCCGAATTAAGTTTAAGTTTGTATTCCGAGTTAAGTTCAAAGTCCCTTATCCTGAATTACGAGTTGAATCCTCATTCCGAATTATATACTAGATTATATTCCGAATTATGTCTTGGAGATATATTCCGAACTAGGTCTCGCTAGCAGATTCCGAATTAAGTCCCCCATCTCAGATTCCGAACTAGGTGGTGTACAACATTTCGAATTACATTGGTTACTAAGATTCTGGATTAACTTCTTCACTCATATTCCGAACTACGTTGGTGATAGTGATTCCGAACTACGTGCAACTTTCAGTATTCCGAACTAGGTTCATGATACATTGATTCAGAATTAGGTGATGGATCGACAGATTCCGAATTAGATCAGATTTACACATTCCGACTTATGTTCAGTTTTTGTTTTCCTAATTATTTTCAAACCTTAATTTTTCCCGCCATTTTCACTTAGTTTATTTTTCAAATTATTTTTATTAAAGTTTTCATTTTTACAAAGTTTTAATTTTCAAATTTACTTTTAAAGTTTTAATTTTTCTTCATTTATTTTTAAGCCTTAATTTTTAGTTTAACTTTTAAAGCTTTCTTTTTTACTAAACGACATTTACATTTTCAATTTTTACTTTTAGTTTAAAATAGATAATCACATTTCTTTATTTTCCACCAAGAACGACTGAGTCACACTTTCAGCTGGTAATCAATTCGAATTGAATCGAGACAAACAAATCTTTATACGAGAAAATCTCTTGTATTAAATGGTGCCGCTGCCGGCTCTTTTCGTGAAGATTAACGGTTTTCTGTGAGAGACGCGTTGGATTTTGGGATCCGTTTACTCGTGAACGTTATTTTTCGTGTCAAAAATTTTCAAAAATCCAAAAAATAGAAAACCATAAAAAAAACAAAAATATTTATTGTCTATCTTTCTTTTCCTTTTGTAGGTGTGTATGCGTACCCATGCTCGTAAGAAGAAAGCAACTCAAGCCGAAGTCGAAACTCAACCTATTGTCGCCATGGACAATCGACCAATGATCGAGCTTTTGCAATCGTACGTAGAGGGCAACACCGATGCTATTGTCATACCCGAGATTGGAGCCAACAACTTTGAGCTTAAATCCGGCTTCATTCAAATGGTCTCTGCTCAACCATTCTTGGGGCGTACACTTGATGATCCTCATGACCATATCAAAAGGTTCCTTCAACTCACTAATACGGTCAAGTATAATGGGGTTTCACAAGAGGTAATTCGCTTGCAACTTTTTCCTTTCTCCTTAGAGGGACAAGCCCGACATTGGCTTGCAAAGGAACCGCCACAAAGTATTCTTACATGGTCGGATTTAGAGACCAAATTCATCAACCACTTTTTCCCACCCTCACGTATTACCGCTTTGCGGAATGAAATCATTAACTTTAAACAAAAGTAAGGTGAGACATTTAGTGAATCTTGGGACCGTTTTAAGGAACTTTTAAGAAAGTGTTCACAACATGGTTTTACAAAGATGCATCAAATTAATACTTTTTACAATGGTTTAAGCATGAATGACCAAGATTCACTAAATAGTGCCTCGGGGGGTAACATTTTGGTTAAGTCTTCTAATGCCGCGTGGGATATTATTGAGAATAAGTCTAGAGTGCAAACTAGGGGTGTTCGGGCTAATGAAACTTTATCAGCATGAAAACGACATCTGCGTGAGAGTATAAACTTGACTGATGCAAAGAACATAGCAGAATAATCGACTAAGGTTTAACATCAACTGATGTGGATAACACTGGTTCAATCCACATAATTTACAGGGGGAAGCATGTGACTAAGTATGGGCGATTTTGGTTCGATCCATACTTGTCTAAATTTTATGAGAACTGTCATGTATAAAAATTTACAATCTTGGACTAAATATGGTTGGCGGTAGTCCAATCCATACTTGTCAAAATTTATGAAATGTTCTGAAATGACAAAGGTGAACAACTATGGATCAGTTCACAAAACATCATTCGACTGAAAAGCATAAAATTTGACCTGAGAAATGGTGAACGCATATGGGTCCGTTTACCTAATAACATTCTACTGAAACATGAATCTGTCATGAGTAAGGGTAAACGCCTATGGGTCGGTTTACCAATACAAAATTTGAACGGGCAAGGGTGAAATCCTATGGGTCGTTTCACCAAAACGAAAATTCGTAGAAAAGCACATGCGACTAAATATGGCCAGTCATGTACCAACCTTTTACTTAGTCAAATTTTATAGAAAACTGACTGATAAATGATGAGAAACATGAAAGATAACGACGCCAAAATCTGGGAAGTCCATGGTGACTACCCACTAGTCACAGGTCAAGTTTTAGAGCTTACAGGTCGAACCTATAGCTCTGATATCATAATTGTAACACCCCACTTGGATAAGTGTACCGTCACGCGTATTTATAGCGTGTCATCAAAGCATAAGGTAAATGTTCTAAAACATTAACTGACCATAAAGGAAATACCGGAATCAAACATCGGTAGTCCAAACATAAGCTCAAAACATAAAAAGCAAATACTGAAGGAAAGGACTCAACAATGTCCAAATAAGTTGAATAATGTGAGAAGTGCATAAAGTAAGAAGTCTGGATAGCTTCCATCCAAATGCACGTGCTCTCAGAATCCTAAGAGCGTCCTGGTGTACCTGCCGTTAGAACACGAAAGGAACTACGGCTGAGCATAACGCCCAGTGAACGGATATAAAGCATGATAAGAAATACTAAAATGAAGCAGATGATAAAATACTGAAGCTGTAAAACTGATAAGTAAAGTTGCAGCGGAAACCTGTGTTAAATCTGAAAAGTCTGATTTATAAATAATAAAGCTGAACTGTTATCTATTACATCTGGAAACATGTATTTACTGTATTTTAATTGCCAAGAGCTTATATAGGTCATGTGCTGAAACAACTATTGAATGAATAACCAGAGGGGTGTCCACATCATGCTGTAGAGGGGTGACCTCTAAATAATGTGCTAGGTGGAGGGATCAGCTCCAATGTGAAGGATGTGGAGCACACACCACATTCACCTGATAACTGGAAACTGATAAGCCTAGGATGCATCCATACGCCCCACTAATAATATTGATAAAATGGCCAAGCTGAGCTGAATGGGACGCTGCGGAATATCACTCTCCCGCAGGTGAGTTATGACACCGGTGCCTCAAGTGTCATAGTTACGGTACCTCCGTAACTAGTACATATAACGGGTCATGCTTGTATATAAAGCTCAGGCAATATCTTAATTATTAAATAATTTCTGATAATTTAAAACATGTACTGGGGAAAGCATTTGGCTGTAGACGGGAAATCCTAATCATGCATAGAAAGGAAGTCCTTACTAAAAGGACGGGAAATCCGTACCTTATGTCCAGCAAGCAGAGACAGAGATGAACAGCGGAAAAATACTACTCTTACTTCACGCGAGCTACATAATAAAAGACGTGTATGAGTTGCTTGTTCATGATTTATTGTGTCTTTCCTTCTTTAGTAGTTTTTCTGATATTTGTAGCTTTCCTTAATGATATATGTTCATGCTTTCCTGATTAATGTATTTCATGATTCGTGTGTTATTACACTTGATATTTCCATAATTAGTAAATAAGCCGAATATCAAATAATAACTACGTAAAGCGCCAATTCTAATTAATATCAACTAAATGAATAACTGTTGAAAAGCTTGATGCCATAATTATTTTCTAACTTGTCAAAAGAGTAACCAAAGCACATACTTGATAATATAATACCAATTTACTAATGTTGAAACAAAAGCTCTTATCATAAACCAAACTTCTAGTTAATTTAATGGTCCACTGATGTTCATAAGTTTAAAACATAACTTAACTTTTAAATTAGTATATTATGAAAGAATTCATATTTGATAGATAGTACGTATAAAATACATCATCTATTTCCATGGCTTACTTCAATTCAAATAAGACCTTTCTTTATAATAGATACTTTAGTATATGCAATATTTTGAAAATGTAATTATTTAGCTCAGTTCATCATTTGTAGTTAATATCTGTTGAAAAAACTAGCAAATCTGTAACGACATATATCATGTCTTTAACACATATATATAGTTTAATGCACTATGGCTCGATATTTACCTTTGGACGAACAATGAAATATCAAAACCGAACATCTATGCAAAGAAGAAACGTAGCCTGAAGCTAATAATAAACCCGAACATAACGCTCTATAGAAAACACAAACACAAACAAGAAATCGACCATGGCGATGTGACCAAATCCAAATACTCGATCACCTAATATGAACATGGAGTACCACTCGCTTTGTTCAAATAAAAAAAAACGTGATCAGGTGCCTCCAAGTTCCGAGGATAGATCGGAATATATCTCGAAACAAATATCATTACACATGCAAATGTGAAAATGCAATATAATCAAATCTGATTATACGCACCAACTAAAACCTCTAGTAGACGATGCCAAAACCTCAATTCTAATCGAATCTCGAACCAAGAATGTAATGAGTGAAACATGTAGTAAAACTTGGCTTATTTTCATATTCTCTGACATTAATATTGAGGAGATTTCAAGATTGTGAAAGAAAAAAAAACGTATAATGTTCTTATGATGGACCCAATTTTAATATTATTACTTTTGCCTAAAATCTTACCCACAATTAAGGATAGTATTTTGAGAAAGTTATTATGAAGGAGCGTTTTGCATTCGAAAGTCAAATTGGTTTAATTTGAGTTACTATCATTCTATTCTTAGTAACGTATATATATCTACTAGTTCCTGAATGATCAACGTTAATGTAAGGATTTGAGTCAATGACTTATTAGTCACTCTTTGAATGAATATTTATCAAGATTAAAAATAATAAATTATGATTTTTCTTTTTTTTACAAATGTGCTTAAAAGATATTTTATTTATAAGCTAAGATTTTAATATCGAATGTTTATTATTTAAACTTTAGGTTATATTTAAAATGATGAAATAAAATATAACCCAAGTTTTTGGGTTTTACATCTTGTGTGTTTTGTTTGTCTATCTTTGCTTCTTAGCATGTCTCCATGATTAGTTAGACTAGAAAAATATGATTTGCTGAATTAGAAAATCCTCACTCATCACCAAATTCAACCCACTGTGGGCGGTTCTCTATTGAAACTGCGACTCCTTATCAATAAGGAACCGCCGGTGGAGAAAAGGAATCGCGCACAGAGCCTTCCTTTTCGGGTATTTCTGAAACTCCAAATTTGTTCCAACACTTTTTGGAATATTTGTTTCAACCCTTTGATAATCCAAAATATATTAGGCTTTCTCTATTTAACCCTAAGCATTTTGCATCCTTTATCAAATCAAAATGTCTTATTCTCTAAATGAAATCCTTGATTCTCCTCTATTTTCTCCAATTGATTTCAATCCCAATTCACCCAAGAACACTCAAAATCACATCTCTTCTTCTTCTAAGAATGTTGATTGTGGAACTTCTTATCTTACACCACTAGCCTTTAGTGTTCTTCCTCCTTTACATGATAATGTCATGCATCATGGAACATATTGTCATTGTTGTCAATATCAACATCTTGCTATGACTCATATCTATGAAGAGTTGAATTACATCAAGAGTCTCTTAGTCAAACCTCATATTCACTATGACTATGAGATCTCCACCAAGCCACCACCACCTCCTTCCGCCACTACCTTGTATTTTATCTAAGCATTGGTTGCTTATCTTCAAGACATCTAGTTCAAGCAAATCTTAGAGTTCTAGTTTAACTAGGATTATATTTATGTTTCTCTTTTGGCTTGTTTTATTTCTCATACATCTTTGTATGCTTTGTTTCCTTGTATCTTTTATCATGACTTATCTTGGATCTTTGTCTCTTCTCTTATATTTTTGTGTGTAATATTTGCTATATCTTGTTGGGTGTCTCTTCTTTACTACTAACCCTTCTATGTAGCTTGATGAGACTGCTTTTATACATAGTCTCATCGTCCAAATCGGGCTTAAAATGCATTAAATATCATTAAAACTGCCAAATATATGCTCGTGTTTGTTGCTTGTGTATTTTAGGTACGGATATTGAGGAAATGACAAAAAGATCACAAGAATCAATCAAAAACGAACACGGGAAACGAAGTCGCACAATGAACCGGACCCAAGTATGGAATTTACAAAAATGCCCTTGAAGTTTTGAATATTGGCAACTTTAGTCCCTCATTTTTGAAGATTTGGCAAGATAAGACCTTGAAGAAATCATCATTGGTAAAAGAAGACCTCCATGTTTGAAGATTATACAAGTTATGCCCTTGAAGAATCCAAAATATGCATTAATGGTCCTTGTTAACAAGCTTGAAAAGTTATTGTGCCAAAATTGACAAGATGCCAAAGTTGTTATAAAGAGAATTGAAGTTGTGGGCTGTTTATAACAAAATGAAGAAAATGTGATACTTGAGGGGTTATATGGGCCAGACATGTAAACTTAACCCTTCCACTCACCACACGACACGTCATCCACTCAACTCTCCTCAACCGATCACCACACCCAGCTCCTCCACGTCACTTTCCCACTAAGTTTAATGTTAACTGATTTTTAAAATCGGTTTAATGAAAAAATTAAGTGTGGGAAACACACTTTTAAACCACCAAACGAATCAAACTACACTATTTAACCACCTTCATCCCCACAAACCCTAAAATAAACCAGTTCTAATCACCTTAATTTCTAACCTTAATCCTAATTAAGGTTAGGGTTTTTACTCCTTACCCCACTCCCAACACAACCCCCAACCCAGAAAACGACCACTCACCCTTTTGTCCCCTCCCCTGCTCACCCATCACATGTCTTTGACTACATCAACGCCCCAAAACTATTCCTTGTCCTCCACAACAAGATTAAGGGTCCAAGATCATAAATGCTAGCTGTCAACAAGGACAAACATCACATGGATGCCTAGAAGACCAAGATTCGAATTTGAACCAAGGGCATTTCAGGGATATCAGCAGCTAGGGTTTTGCTCATTGTAATATTTTATTTAAATTCTAGAATAGTCCAAACATGTGTATAAATAGGGTGCCTGTACCCTATTTGCAACTTGTTCCAGATTTTTCAAGTTTTTGTAATCCCTTTTTATCAAATATAAAAGTTGGTGTTTTCTTGTGTGAACTGTAATTCCTTTTTACTTTTTTAAAAGTTGGTATAAGCTTGTGAAAAATCTGAGTTCCAATTATCATTGTTGATTTTGTTGAGTTTCATCAAAATCTTGAATTTTTATTTGATAGTTATAGAAGCTTATAAGCTTATTTGGTGGACAACCAAACAAGCCTCATAAGCTTGTATAAGCTATTCTTTTAACTTCAGCTTTTCAAAGAATTGGTTTGACAAAAGATTCTGTTTTCAAAGATTTTTCTCAAAATCTTATATTTTTTATTTTGCTTATAGCTTACTGTTTGAATAAGCTAAAACCATTAAGCCTGACAAGCTTGTGGTTTGAGCTTATCCAAACTTGAAGTTTGGTCCTGGTTGTGTTGTGATTATGCAGGAACAACAAGGGTAAGCAAGCTCACCCATTTCATTTTTTGTGATTGAGGATATCACTTGGCATCCCTCATATCAACAAAGTTCTGCACAAGCCCGGGCTTGTTGGAGGTGGCTTTTCAGCCATTGTGGGACCTGGATGTGGGTCCCACAAGGTAACCATCTTGTACCTTGTATTTTGTCTTCAAATTTGTGATTTATGTGAAAATGCATGAAATGTGTTTATGTGTTTGTTTGATGTTTAGATGTTACTTCATTGAGGTGTTTATGCATGTTTAGGACTTGGTTAATCAGATTTGAGTAGATTTGAGTAGGTTTGCTTTGATAAATTTTGGTTTTTAGATTTTAAGGAGTGTTTGGATCTGAGTTTTAGCTAGGAAATATTGAAAGCTTTTAGTTTAAAAATTACCTAGACAAACTAAGGTTGTAAGAGTCACATGTTATCAGTATTGGGTTTTGAGTTAGGGTAAGTTTTTAAGCAATTTGCATGTTAAAATTTTGGAAAATAGCATAAATACAGTAATCCATTTTTCTGCCTGATTTTTGTGAAATTTGTTCATCAATCTTGGTAATGGTTAGAGATTAGGTTAATCTAGGGGTTATGAAAGTTTATATGCTATTTGGTGGATTTGTGAGCAAGTATTTAGCTGTTGAAATTCATTTTTGTGCAAGTTGCATCAGGACACTATTCATCAGAAAAACTCATGCTTAATCAGTAACTTTTTGTGCATTTTGTGGTTGAATTTGTGAAGAGACTTGTGGTTTTTTGTGTTGCTCTTGACTTCCCACAACCCAACTGGTTGTGGGAGTGCCTTATTGCCCAAGAAAAGCTCATAAATAAGCTTTCCTAAGCTTATTGGTCAACTGACCATTTATTTGCACTATCAGTGGGAACATAGTTCCTCCTGCTAATACACAAGTTAACCCTGCTACACTACCAGACAAAGCCCTAACACATGTCATTGTCAGATTTCTTAATTTTTTGTCTTTAGTGAACCAAAATAGGAATTAGGTCTTGAAAATAGTTTCATTATTTTTCTTATTTAATTTTTGATTTTTCTGATTAAATAGATTTTTTGTTACTGTTCATTTAATATTTTTTAGATTAAATTGCTATTTTTAATTAACTTTTTACTTTCTGTTTTTGTCTTTTAGTGACAAAAATACTTATTTTTCAGTTTTAAAATTTTTCATAGAATAAGAAAAATAATTTAAGATTTTTAGTTTAAAAAGTTTTTACTGTTCACTTTTTAATTATTTTTTAGAATTAATTTAGTTTAATTAGGTTTTTTATTATAACTGTTTTTGTCTTCTAGTGAAAATTTTTATATTTTTCAAACTTTTTAATTTTTCTACTCTTCTTTAGAGTAAATTAGGATTTTTAAAATTGTCAAATTATTTTTAGCTTTATTTTATTATTTTTTATGATTATTTTAGTTTAAAAATAGTTTTTAGTGATTTAAAGTAGTTTTTAAAATTTAGGAAAAATACTTTTTAGTCTTTAAATAATATAAGTAACTTATTAGTTCAATAAACTAATATGTTAGACATTTTGATTAATTATATTTAATTTTAGGGCTTTAATTAGCATTTAAAATTGAATATTTAATTAATAAAAGGTTTTAAAATATTTTTATTGGATTTTTACTCTTATTTATATTATTTTAGAATTAGTTTTATCTTTTAATTAATTTTTAGGTTAAAATTTTTAATTTGTAGCTTTTTACGGTTTTACGTGAACGCCTTTTTCGTCTTAGTTTAATCCGTCCTCGTAACCGTCATTCTCTTCTCACCCCATTTCTATTTTCTTTTTTCTCAATATAACCACAAATCAAAATCAATTCATTACACAACGCACTAGCCTCCTCGAGAACGAACTCACTTTAGGGTCATTTACACACGGTTTTCCTAAATCGTCATGCTTACTTTCCTATTTGTTGCTCTTTTCCTAAAGGGTATACAAAACACCAACTATCATTTTGGCGCCGTTGCCGGGGAGGCGTGTTGTGTTTTGATTGGAATTATTGTTTTTATATACTAACCATAATTAGTATTTGTATTAGTAGCACTCTACTAATACGTATTATCGGTTTTCGGTTTTTGTGTGAATACTATTACTATAGTGTATACGTAGAACAATAAATTCACAAGTACTCCAAATACGTGAGAAATCACAACCTTGACTTGGGAGGTCATTACCCAATCATTGTATTCGAATCTCAAACCAAATAAAAAGGCAAAAATAGATAAATACTTTCGTGAAGCTCGATTTTGAAAAATACAAACTATAAGGTGGGTATAAGGGGGTTGTATTTCACGACCTAAAGGAAAAAGGCTCTTAAGTGCTTCGCGCCGCCTCGTTTCCTCCGCTTGCTTGTGCGTATTTTGAGATTGAAAGCTAATCGAGGGTTTTGCCGCCCAAAGTATTATTAAGTATCATATATATTTTCTTGGTTTCCACTGATTAAACCCTCTTGAACGTTTTGGTGTTCCACCAACGTTCTAAAGTCATCGAAGGCGTTCACTTCACGTGATCGTTTTCATTCCTTGAGGCTTCTTTAATCAAGAGATTTGATTAAGGAGGAGATTTGTAGATTTGTGTCTACTTAATACATTCCACAAAATCCAAAAAGGTTAATACAATCAAAAACCACAAAAAAATTTGAAAAATACAAAACACCAAAAAGAATCTTCTTTGTTCGTCCCCTCGTTGTACGTGACGTTTATGCTAACTCGTAATCAAGCAAGACGTGCACGTAAACTAAAGAACAAAACTCCCACTCCAATTCTAGTGAGGAGTCTCCTATTGACGAACCCATTGTAAGAGAAGCACCAACCATGGCGAATCGAACTATGATGGAGTTACTTCAAGCACCCACCGAGGGTTATGGAGAGGCTATTGTGATTCCCGCTATCCTTGCGGAGAATTTTGAGGTGAAAACGGGTTTGTTGTCGATGATCCAAAACAACAAATTCCGTGGTGATGAGAAGGACAATCCACACAACCATATCCGCCAATTCAATCGTCTTACCGCCACTTGCAAATTTAAGGATGTCTCGAATGACTCGATTAAGATGATGCTTTTTCCGTATTCCTTAGCGGGGCCCGCTAAAATTTGGTTAGAGAAAGAGCCACCCAATTCTATATTGACGTGGAAGGATCTCGTTTCTAAGTTTGTAAACCAATTTTTTCCGCCCTCTAAGACTACGCATTTGAAAAACGAGATATCAAAGTTTTCACAAGAATCAAATGAAAGTTTTTCAACGGCTTGGAATAGGTTTAAGGACATGTTATATGAATGTCCTCATCACGGTTTTTCCGACTTGCATCAAATTGACACGTTTTACAATGGACTTAATGATCATGAAAGAGATTATTTAAATGCCGCCGCGGGTGGTAATTTTTTGTGTAAAACGGTTGAGGAAGCTTTGGTGATAATTGAGAATAGGTCTAAGGTTTATAGCCCTCGTAACACACCGAGTGTTGCCAAAATGGGCTCGTCATCGTCTCGTAGCATTAATGCCTTACATGATGAAGCTAATGAGGAAAATCGGTTTTTTGATAGATTTGCAACTCTTATGTCCCATTGGAAAGCTCAAGAAGCTTCGAACTCCGCTTCGGTTAAAGCGGTTGCTAAGAGTTGTTTATCGTGTGGTGGAGCTCATGATCTTTCCGAGTGCATTACCGCGGATGGTAACACTTCGAGTGCTTATGTAGCCACGGGAACTTATAACCAAAACGGTCAAGGTTCCCGCCAAAATCAAGCTCCACCAAATCAAAATGCTAATAACTATCAAAACAACAATCAAGGTGGTAATTATCAAGGCAACCAACGTAACTACAACAAGGGTAATTATCAAAGTGGAAATGGGCAAATTTCAAACCAAAACCAAAACCGTGATTTTCAAACTACCACACAAGGTTTTCAAAATGATCACACCAAAAATCTTCAAGGAGAATTTTTGAATTATGCTAAAGCAAACGATGCTAAGTTTGACAATATGCAACGTGAAATGGTTAGCTTAAGATCCGAGTTGAAAAACGAGCTTAAAAACGAACTTGCTAATGAACTTAAGACTCATACTAATAAAATGGAAGGAAATGTTCAACGACTCCAACAAAATCAACAAAAAAATGGAGCAAGGTCAACATGAGATTAAGCATGAATTGTTAAAAGCGGATGCTAGGCAATCTAAGTTTGAAGACCGAATGGGAAAAATGTTTGAAGCTATCATGTGTAAACCTTCTTCTTCGAGTAGTCTTCCTAGTGATACCATCGTGAACCCGAAAGGAGAATTAAAGGTTATTACTACTCGTAGTGGTAAAACTTTCAAAGAACCCATTTCTCGTCCAAGTACTTCTACGGAGAAGGAAAAAGAGAAAGAACCCGAGGTGGTGGTCGAAAAGGAGCAAATTCCAAGCCCACGAAGTACCGCTCAAACCACACCTACGGTTGAACCAATACCAATCATGGAACCCGAGATTCCAAGGCCGATGCCTATGCCCCAACCCACACCACCCTTACCTTACCCTTCAAGACGAAATAAGGAAAAGGCACAAGAACGAAATAATTATCAATTTGAACTTTTTATGAAAATGTTTCGTGACTTGCATTTTAATATAAGTTTTGCCGACGCCTTAGTCATGATGCCTCGATTTGCCGCGAACTTCAAAAGTATGTTGAATAACAAAGAGAAATTGCAAAAATCGTCTAGTTGTTCATCGGTTTTTCTTAGCCGCATACCTCAAAAAGTCGGTGATCCCGGCAAGTTTTTAATCCCATGTGCAATACAAGATATGGAGGAATGCTACGCCTTGGCCGATCTTGGTGCTAGTATTAATTTGATGCCTCTTGAGATTTTTAAGTCGCTCAATCTTCCAAATCTCACTCCTTCAAGAATGTCAATCGAGATGGCCGATCATTCTACGATTCTAGCTTGTGGAGTAGCCGAGGACGTCTTCGTGAAAGTTGGAAAATTCTACTATCCCGTAGACTTTATTGTTGTTGATATTCCCATCGATCCTAAAGTTCCTCTAATTTTAGGTCGATCATTTTTGGATACCTCGAGAGCACTTATCGATGTGCATGCTAGGAAAATCACTCTACGTTTCAATGAGGAAGAACTCGTCATAAATGCAACTCAAAACTCCACACTTTCTCATGTGTATTCTATCACGTCTTTGAACAATGTTAGTCCCATCAAAAACATTTGTAAAAAGATTTCAAAAAGAGTTTTAGAAGTTGATGATAAAAACAATTTTTCGTCCCCTCCGCCGGTGGAGGTTAAGAGTGTTAAGCCTACGATTCCAATCACGAATGAATCTTCGGATGATGAATATGTTGATCCCGATGGGGGAGTTTTCTTTGTTGACAAACGTTTTGAGAACTTACCACCACCTAAGCCAAAACGATTTTCAAATGTGAGAATTTTTAGTGTGACTAACATTGCTTTAGAAACACCAAATATTTTTGACATAATTAAGTCGGGTTTTCATAAGGAGAATTTAAAAGATGAAAAAGGAAAAGATTTTGAATTGAATTTAAAAGATTTTTCTACAACCCTAACTCCGTCATCACCACGTGTCTTGAGTACTACAAGCTCGTCTTCTCCTTTTGACGATGCTTTGTGTGGACCTAGTGAGGGGGAAGCCCCTTATGTTCCCTCCCCTTTCTCCACCGAGGACGAGATATTTGATCCCGGAATTGCTTATAAAGGGAAATCTCGGTCTTCCACCGATGCAATAAATGGAAAATCTTTCTATTTGATTGGTGCGAGTCTACCTCGAGTAGCTCAATATTTTTATGACTTACCCATTGTCCCACCCTTCTATTTCTTCTCATCTATTTTCTTGAAACCCTTTGGGTTTGTGCTGGCACGCGATGAAGTGGCGTTGATTTGTTTTTCCAATGAAAACGAGAACGCCATCTTCGATACCGGTATTTTGCACCATCAAAGGACTTAGTCCTTAATACCGATTGTTTTTGGGCCTTGTTTATCATGTAAGCCCCACTAAAAATTGACCAGACCAAGATAATCCCTAAATGATCACATTTATGGGGATTCGAGTCGAGCTTTTGACTCGGTTATCAAAAACAAGGTGCCTCGCGGGAGAAACCCATGCTTATCCATGTACATATTATTGCTTTCTAATTAGTTTAATGTGAGGGGATTTGTGCCCTTCCAACCTTTGTTTCGTGGTTGTTTGTGCATTGTGGTTTTTAGATCATGATCTTCACGATTGGAGCCTCTCGTGTTCATTTTATGGGAGCACTCGATCGTTTGCTTTGAAGACTTTCTCAATATCCAAATGATATATCCTTTTGATGTTCTAACCTTAGGTTTTTAGCACACTTCATAAACGGCTTTAATTTATTGGTTACACCCTTTCCATACTAGATTAGGCATTCGACTACGTCTCTAGTATGGGGGTGTTTTCACCCCTAGACTCGAAACATTGAGGACAATGTTTAACTTTAGTATGGGGGGTGAATAGATACTTTCCTTGCCAAACCTTCACGCTTTCCAAAGTTTATCTTTTTGTTTATCGTTTTGTTGCAAAATAAGGTTAAAATGGCCAAATTTTAAAAATTTTCTCATGTTTTATAAGTGTTTGAAGACACGAATGTAGATTTTCCGATGGCGAGAATAAGAGTAATTTTTGACTCGACCGTGCGTGTTGAGCACTTAGCTTTGGTTCCTTAACTACACATTTAGGCTAAGTCTCTTAAATGAGGATGAGAAATGATAGGGTTAATTATAAGTTACTATGCTAAACGTAGAGTACTCGTATTCTTTCAAAAACTCATGTGTTCTCGTTGTTTGCTTATTCTCCCTTCGCATGTAAATATTTTTTGCTTAATAAATATTGACTTAGCGGTTTAGTTAGGATTGTTGGGTTTCTAGTCTTTCTAGTAGCTTCCGTGTAATTAAATTGGGAAGACATTAAGGTATCGCCAGCGTCACGGTTTTGAAGTATTGGCACCCGAATAATCAAAAGCTTCACCCAATAATAAGATTTCAAGTGCTCACCTAAATCAAGAAAACAATTTGAAGCCCCACAAGGCCTAAAATCTATGCAAAATTGAAAGTGAATCAAGCCTTAATCTTCGAAGCTTTAAAGATCCAAAATTCGCCTTAGCGTGAGGATATACGTCTTTGGCTAATAAAACCACCGATGAGGCGGATCATAAAAGGCAAGACAAGACCGAAGTCATAATAAAAGCTTCATGGCGAAGTTGAATAAAAGATGGAGGTAAACCAAAGATAATAAGGCCCTTCCGTTAGGGGGCGTATAAAAGTCTTGGTAATAAGTCTCATGTTCAAAACCGTTATAAAACCGTGTTTATCGATTCTTCTTGTCAATTTAATTTTTTAACATCGTTGTCTATTAGGAGGGGTTATTGATTTGATGGTCTTGGTTACACCGTTAGGACTCTATTTTTAGACCTAAATCTCTATTATCGCATAAGTGAAACAATGTATCCTCGTGAAACATTCAAGACAAAATAAAATATAAGAGATACAACTTAGGAATAATGGGAGGATAAGTATGTGATTAGGGCGTATGAGTAGTGTTAGCATTACTAACTTATAATGACAATGATCTCGTTGCACGCTTGGCATGGACTTGGGGTGAAAATCGAGGACGATGAAATTATTTCTAACGAAGCATTCACGTGTTCTTGTTCTATGAACCTAAACGTCCCATTTTGCGATGAAAATCATACATTATGTCTAAAACACAAAGTAGTAGTAATAATAGTAGTGTAGCTAGTTTATCGTTCAATAAAGTGAATAAAATGAATTTTGGAGATGCTACGATACTTTATTCTGGCATTGCGTGAGGGCACAGCAATGGTTTAGTATGGGGGAGTGATGAGACTGCTTTTATACATAGTCTCATCGTCCAAATCGGGCTTAAAATGCATTAAATATCATTAAAACTGCCAAATATATGCTCGTGTTTGTTGCTTGTGTATTTTAGGTACGGATATTGAGGAAATGACAAAAAGATCACAAGAATCAATCAAAAACGAGCACGGGAAACGAAGCCGCACAATGAACCGGACCCAAGTATGGAATTTACAAAAATGCCCTTGAAGTTTTGAAGATTGGCAACTTTAGTCCCTCATTTTTGAAGATTTGGCAAGATAAGACCTTGAAGAAATCATCATTGGCAAAAGAAGACCTCCATTTTTGAAGATTATACAAGTTATGCCCTTGAAGAATCCAAAATATGCATTAATGGTCCTTGTTAACAAGCTTGAAAAGTTATTGTGCCAAAATTGACAAGCTGCCAAAGTTGTTATAAAGAGAATTGAAGTTGTAGGCTGTTTATAACAAAATGAAGAAAATGTGATACTTGAGGGGTTATATGGGCCAGACATGTAAACTTAACCCTTCCACTCACCACACGACACGTCATCCACTCAACTCTTCTCAACCAATCACCACACCCAGCTCCTCCACGTCACTTTCCCACTAAGTTTAATGTTAACTGATTTCTAAAATCGGTTTAATGAAAAAATTAAGTGTGGGAAACACACTTTTAAACCACCAAACGAATCAAACTACACTATTTAACCACCTTCATCCCCACAAACCCTAAAATAAACCAGTTCTAATCACCTTAATTTCTAACCTTAATCCTAATTAAGGTTAGGGTTTTTACTCCTTACCCCACTCCCAACACAACCCCCAACCCAGAAAACGACCACTCACCCTTTTGTCCCCTCCCCTACTCACCCATCACATGTCTTTGACTACATCAACGCCCCAAAACTATTCCTTGTCCTCCACAACAAGATTAAGGGTCCAAGATCATAAATGCTAGCTGTCAACAAGGACAAACATCACATGGATGCCTAGAAGACCAAGATTCGAATTTGAACCAAGGGCATTTCAGGGAAATCAGCAGCTAGGGTTTTCCTCATTGTAATATTTTATTTAAATTCTAGAATAGTCCAAACATGTGTATAAATAGGGTGCATGTACCCTATTTGCAACTTGTTCCAGATTTTTCAAGTTTTTGTAATCCCTTTTTATCAAATATAAAAGTTGGTGTTTTCTTGTGTGAACTGTAATTCCTTTTTACTTTTTTAAAAGTTGGTATAAGCTTGTGAAAAATCTGAGTTCCAATTATCATTTTTGATTTTGTTGAGTTTCATCAAAATCTTGAATTTTTATTTGATAGTTATAGAAGCTTATAAGCTTATTTGGTGGACAACCAAACAAGCCTTATAAGCTTGTATAAGCTATTCTTTTAACTTCAGTTTTTCAAAGAATTGGTTTGACAAAAGATTCTGTTTTCAAAGATTTTTCTCAAAATCTTATTTTTTTATTTTGCTTATAGCTTACTGTTTGAATAAGCTAAAACCATTAAGCCTGACAAGCTTGTGGTTTGAGCTTATCCAAACTTGAAGTTTGGTCCTAGTTGTGTTGTGATTGTGCAGGAACAACAAGGGTAAGCAAGCTCACCCATTTCATTTTTTGTGATTGAGGATATCACTTGGCATCCCCCATATCAACAAAGTTCTACACAAGCCCGGGCTTGTTGGAGGTGGCTTTTCAGCCATTGTGGGACCTGGATGTGGGTCCCACAAGGTAACCATCTTGTACCTTGTATTTTGTCTTCAAATTTGTGATTTATGTGAAAATGCATGAAATGTGTTTATGTGTTTGTTTGATGTTTAGATGTTACTTCATTGAGGTGTTTATGCATGTTTAGGACTTGGTTAATCAGATTTGAGTAGATTTGAGTAGGTTTGCTTTGATAAATTTTGGTTTTTAGATTTTAAGGAGTGTTTGGATCTGAGTTTAAGCTAGGAAATATTGAAAGCTTTTAGTTTAAAAATTACCTAGACAAACTAAGGTTGTAAGAGTCACATGTTATCAGTATTGGGTTTTGAGTTAGGATAAGTTTTTAAGCAATTTGCATGTTAAAATTTTGGAAAATAGCATAAATACAGTAATCCATTTTTCTGCCTGATTTTTGTGAAATTTGTTCATCAATCTTGGTAATGGTTAGAGATTAGGTTAATCTAGGGGTTAGGACAGTTTATATGCTATTTGGTGGATTTGTGAGCAAGTATTTAGCTGTTGAAATTCATTTTTGTGCAAGTTGCATCAGGACACTATTCATCAGAAAAACTTATGCTTAATCAGTAACTTTTTGTGCATTTTGTGGTTGAATTTGTGAAGAGACTTGTGGTTTTTTGTGTTGCTCTTGACTTCCCACAACCCAACTGGTTGTGGGAGTGCCTTATTGCCCAAGAAAAGCTCATAAATAAGCTTTCCTAAGCTTATTGGTCAACTGACCATTTATTTGCACTATCAGTGGGAACATAGTTCCCCCTGCTAATACACAAGTTAACCCTGATACACTACCAGACAAAGCCCTAGCACATGTCATTGTTAGATTTCTTAATTTTTTGTCTTTAGTGAACCAAAATAGGAATTAGGTCTTGAAAATAGTTTCATTATTTCTCTTATTTAATTTTTGATTTTTTTGATTAAATAGATTTTTTGTTACTGTTCATTTAATATTTTTTAGATTAAATTGCTATTTTTAACTAACTTTTTACTTTCTATTTTTTGTCTTTTAGTGACAAAAATACTTATTTTTCAGTTTTAAAATTTTTCATAGAATAAGAAAAATAATTTAAGATTTTTAGTTTAAAAAGTTTTAACTGTTCACTTTTTAATTATTTTTTAGAATTAATTTAGTTTAATTAGGTTTTTTATTATAACTGTTTTTGTCTTCTAGTGAAAAATTTTATATTTTTCAAACTTTTTCATTTTTCTACTGTTCTTTAGAGTAAATTAGGATTTTTAAAATTGTCAAATTATTTTTAGCATTATTTTATTATTTTTTATGATTATTTTAGTTTAAAAATAGTTTTTAGTGATTTAAAAATAGAAAAATAGTTTTTAAAATTTTGGAAAAATACTTTTTAGTCTTTAAATAATATAATTAGTTCAATAAAATAATATTTTGGACATTTTGATTAATTATATTTAATTTTAGGGCTTTAATTAGCATTTAAAATTGAATATTTAATTAATAAAAGGTTTTAAAATATTTTTATTGGATTTTTATTCTTATTTATATTATTTTAGACTTAGTTTTATCTTTTAATTAATTTTTAGGTTAAAATTTTTAATTTGTAGCTTTTTACGGTTTTACGTGAACGCCTTTTTCGTCTTAGTTTAATCCGTCCTCGTAACCGTCATTCTCTTCTCACCCCATTTCTATTTTCTTTTTTCTCAATATAATCACAAATCAAAATCAATTCATTACACAACGCACTAGCCTCTTTGAGAACGAACTCACTTTAGGGTCATTTACACACGGTTTTCCTAAATCGTCGTGCTTACTTCCCTATTTGTTGCTCTTTTCCTAAAGGGTATACAAAACACCAACTATCATAGCTTGTCACCATATCTCGATTTCTTGGTGCCCCAAGCAAGGGGGAGTAAGCACCAAGGGGGAGCATTTGCAAAGTCCGGTTCTTTTCTTCTTCAAAGACTTTTGCAACCTTTTTGCTTCGGCAAAGGGGGAGAAATGAAATAAACTCGTCTTCAAAAATCTTGTTTTTATTAGGTGATTGAGTTTATGTATTGTCATAATAAAAAAGGGGGAGATTGTTATGCAATGATGCCTAAAACGTTACTTGCATTTTTCGGTCTCGCTTTATTTTGATTACGACAATATGTAAAAACAAGCATTTACGAAAACAACGAAAAATGAATTCTTGAGTTCAAGTATTTTTCATTTCAACCATTATCACTTAAGGTATGTACAAACAAGTACTCATCCTAATTAAGTGATCAAGGATTTGATCTTTTCTTAAAACTCACTTTTTATTAAGTGTGACAAGTTTTTTTTAAACTTTCTTTTTAAGAAAATGTTTTATTAAATTAATTATCTGAAAATTTGAAAATTTGAAAATGGTATATTCTATCTAGGTATGGAATATCCTTTCAGGATATTTTAATCTCCATATTCGAACCATACCACTAAAAGACAAAAAGGAGCGGAGTCTACTCTGGCGGTTCCTTAGTGGCTATGGCGGTTCCTTATCGATAAAGAACCGCGGGCAGATATAGCCGTTAGAAGTTTGTCTTATAAATAGTGGACTATTCTTAGATTTTCTCTTCACCTCTTTTGCACATACATTTCCAGATTCTTTCATACTTCTTAAATTACTCAAATCCTTGGTCATTTGGTTGATTACTACTTGTTTAGAAGTGAATCTTTCTCCTCCCATCTCTTCATCTCGAAGTGCAAAGAGAATAAAACTTTCATCCTTGAAGTGTTATGTATATCTCAAAGATCCATTGAAGATCCAAACTTATTTATTCATTGTTGTGTCATTGTTGTGAAGATCCAAGTAGTTGTGTTTGGAAGTTGTGTATGTATTAAGGTTAATACTTGGTCCTTAAAGTATATTGGTGTAGATTGGTCCTAGCTAAGATTAGGGCTCGACTTTTAGCTTAGAGTCGAAAAATGGATAAACGACGTTGTGTACGGTTTCTCCACCTTAAGGAGCTTGTTGATTAGTGAACTCTCGAGTAAGGAGTACTCGAGGAGTGGAGTAGGAACGAGGAGTGAGCTTCGTTGCCGAACCACTATAAATCTTTGGTGTTTGGTTTGATCTTTCCTTCCCTTATCTCTTTACATTCATTATTCTTTATACTTGTGATTATTAGTTTAGTTGCACTATACCTTGTTCATATTATGTATAAGAAGGTTTCACATATATACTCAAGCCTAAGTTTTTGAAAAGGATTTTTTAAAAGACCATCTTTTAACAAGTAAATTTAAGAAACTATTCAACCCCCGCCCCCCCCCCCCCCCCCCCCCCCCCCCTTCTATTTTCTACACACCTCATCTTTTGAACCCTTTGATTTCAGAGTAGAGAAACGCCAAAGAAGTACTGGAGTGTTCTCCTTTAGTGGTCCTAGCCATGAAGTAGAGAGAACTTTGCCTAATGAATCCATGTTGAGGAGTCAAATCCCAACTATGGAGGAGGGAAGTCTGCAACCACTAACCAATTTGGAATTGACGGCTATATGCATTGGCTTGCAAAAGTAATGCAGAACTTGTACAAAAAGTCACTGAACAAGGCCTTGAACTTAATCAGTTTTGGTAGTCTTGGAGAATGCTGGTTCTAGGAAAAGAAAGGCTATGGTGCTGTCCTCAGGAGATGATTCTTACAAAGGGGAGGATGCACTTACTGAACCAGCAAATGTAAGTGATAAAGGGTCCCAAGAAGGTTCATATGGGACAAAGGAGGTAGCTGAGGCACTAACAAGTTTGAAGGAACAACAACCTTTCAATCCTTTTGAGGTTACTCATATAAAGCAGTCTTTTACAGAGATGTTGATGCAAGTGAGTGGAAGTTCAACCGCTGACAAAGGTACTTCACACGCTGACACGACTATTTCAGCCGTTGACAGATCTATGATTGGTTTATCCCAACAACCTTTCATGATCAAGGAGCTTTCCACCCAAATAACAACTACTTTGCCCTCATTGGATCCATTACATAAGGGTAAAACAATTTTGGTAGAACAAGTTCCCAAGGATGTAACCCAAATTGAGTATGATACTATGATTTCTCATCATCTTCAAGAGCAAGAAAAGAGAGGGCTAGGTAAGGGAAGTATTGAAGCTCAGATTCAATCATCTGAATCTGAGAGTGATGAGGTTGGTGATAATGATTATGAAAGTTCACATAGCTCAACCGTTGATATGAGCAATTTGGTGGACTTGGAAAAGTTAGAGTATGGAGATGATGAGCTTGCAAGGGAAAAGCTCAAGGAATTGAAGAAACAGGTTGATTTTGACATACCTCATGTTTCTGCTATGTATTTTAGATGGGAGGAAGTCTGTGCAGAAAGTCCAGACATGACATAAACAGGACAAATTTGGGGTTTGGAGATTCTATTGAGAGTTTAGAGTGACTGCAAGGTTATTTTGAAGCACAGGGCAAACAGAGTACTTTCCGAGAACAAGACAGCAAGAAGGGAGCTCTATTATATGCTTCTTAGGTGCCATCAAATAGGGTGGACCTATGCAAAATTGAGGAAGCTCTCTTTTGACCAATTGGAGTATTTTGCTTATCCCATTTGGGAGTCTGTGTGTGAGGCAAACACATTTAGGTTGTTATCTGTAGAGAGACAAGAAGAAATTAAAGAGGATCTAAAGATCAAGAAGGTTTTGGTTGTTCCTAAACCAGTGAAAAAAGGGTTCAAGTTGGGATTTCCAAAACTTGACCAAGTGCACCCAACTGAAGCAGTTTTAAAGAAAAATATGATGCTTTCTCCATTGATGGCTTCTGATTTAGCTGATGTTGTACCTTTGGACTTCAAGAATCCAATCATCAAATATGAAGAAGATTTTGTGGGATTTTGGAAGATCACCAGGGATGGTGATAAGGTACATACATTTACCTCTTTGGTGTCTTTGTTTGCAAGTATAGACATGGAGGACATAAAAACTCTTTGGAGTTTGATGAAGGAGGTGTATGAGCCTGAAGCTCCTTCATCATTGAATGAAATAAAGATCTGGACAACATTTAGAAGAATGTTTGCCCATGATGCTGCTGATCCAGTATGGTTGGATTTGGATGACTTAAGTAAGTTGAAGTGACATTTGTTTTTAGCTGCTGGAGTTTACCATCTTAGTACTACAAAGTTTGGAGAATACTTGTTGATAGATCATGAATATCCTCTATCACAAAAATTGTTGAAGAAGTTGGTCTGCACCAAGCTTGAAGTTGACTACACCAGTGACATTAGCATGGACTTTTTAAGGTTTATATATGCTCAGATTAAAGAGTAGGTTTTATTTGTAAGAATCCTCTCTTGTATTTTGTTTTTATTCAGAAACTTGAATATTAGTATAAGTATCAAGTTTAGGGGATGATTGTTGGGAATAAAATTAGCTAAGTCACTAAGCCGCTGACAAAGGGATTTTGGACGCTGACAAGAGTAATTGAGGCGCTGACAGATTGGGCACTGACAAGACAAATCAAGGCGCTGACAAAGGAAATCCCAATTACAAGACAACTGCTTAGTCAACACGTTTTGTATATTTAGAAAAGATATGTTCAACATTGTATTCTTTATATTTATCTTTTTTTAGAATAGTTGATAGGTTGATTATTGTTCAAGACTCCTTATGTTATAAAAGGAGGTCTTAGGGTTCATTATTGATATACGTTCTTAACACTCTCATTATACCTCATCGATTATCAATACAAGTGAAAGTTTGGTATACATTGTGTTTTGCTTTGTTCTTTGTTCTAAGTGTTAATTCCGCATAACACATAGATTGTCATAAACACAAAGTTTCTCTACGTGTTATACTTGATTTAATTTTGTTAACACAAAGCTAAATCGATCTAAGTTTGGGATCAACAAACACGAAGGAAGATGTTCAGGGAGTTGTGTTTTGGACGGTGGTTGGAATTGTCCTTTGTTTAGCACGACCAGGTTTTGATACATGGGATGCTTCAAAAGCAACGGTTTGTTAACGATGGCCATTATGACTTGCCAATTATCTATAACCATTACGGTAGGAGTTTACATCTCGGACGTCCTGCGTTTGCAATTGTAACAGGTTTACGTTTTGGTATGGTTAAATTTCGGCTATATCGAGAAGGTGAATTAAGATTTGTTGCGCGTGTGTTACCTAAGAAAGTTGGCCAAACTGTAACCAACCTATACCTTTTAGGTGTAATAGAGGACGAGGAGTTATTTAGTATGTTAAGTAACGAAGATGTTGTACGTGTAGCCCTACTTCTTGCTTTGCAAATGTGTTTTATGGGAACTTTGCTGGTTAAACCAGCCGATGAGAAACTACTGCGTTTGGTTGAAGACATTGACGCCTGGGACAAGTTCCCTTGGGGAGAGTACGTTTGGAGGCATTTGTACGAGGAGATTGTGAACGTAGTTACAAAAAATGTTTGGAAACACCAACAGGAGCTTCGTAAGTCTGTACATTATGTCCCTACTTATACGCTATCCGGTTTTGTTTGGGCTTTCATGGTAAGTTGTTTATATTATATAACCACATCCAAGTAACATTATATATCGTTTTAGTTTTATAACATTCATGATTTAAATATGTAGACCTGGATTCTTGAGTCTTTTGAGGTTCACCTATATTGGTGGAGTAAGGACGGGTCCGTGTTTCCAAGAGCGTTATCCTGGTTAAGGAAGACGGTTTTAAATAAACCTGATTATGATTTGATATTTTCCTAGGTAAACATTAGTATGATCAGATTAACATTTGAATTTCCACCAGGTAATTAATGATATGTAAATTTAATGTAGGACGTGAAGATTAAATTAGATCTTATACCAACAAGGGAGGAACAACAGGCAAAATGGTTTAAGATATTTTGAGAGTTCTACCAGAGGTATATTCCAAGGGTGCCTTCCAAAAAAGTACTTGATGAATATGACCTTTATTTTGCAAAGCTAAAATCCAGGCGCAAGGTTGGAAACCTAGAAATGAGGGATTTGCCAATTATACGGAGGTGTGAAGGTAGTGGTCAACAAGAAATAAAACTGAAGGACCATGTCATGAAGGAGCTAAAGACTCGCATGTTTAAGCTTGAGGTCATTATTAAGGTATGGTTTTGTTTACAAAAAATATAATGGTTTTCAATGTAATGACTATATGTGACGAACATGTAATTTTAAAAAAATTACAGGCTGATGTTTGTTTCGCAAGTCTTAAATTTATATTACAAGGATTAGACAAAACAAGGGACTAAAAACACAAACATGGGCAAGTATACCCTTTCGTTTGTAATATAATTTTGTAGTGGTAACCAGGATCGTTAGCGAGGACTTAGTTTTGTTTTGGCAAACAAAACAATAAGTGAAGGTAGAAGTATTGATTAAATAATATAATGACAAATATGACTAATATGGGATAGTTTCTATAATGTCATGATGATGATAATAATGATCGAAATATGATTAAGTAACTAAAGTGTGATAATCCTTTTTCGTCAAAATGGCGTTTACATAATTCACTTGGTTTGATTTAAGAATTACATTTTATTAAGCGACTAAGCTTAAAACAAATTTCCAATAAGTTCAATACTTTATCTAAGTGGATCTCTCCAACCAAAGATTCAAAACCATAAACAAGTTCTTAAAAACTTATTATAATAACTTGACCCTCTCGATGTCAAATCATCGTAACAAATCAACTTTGATAAAATATGTTGATAGAACTAAGTGGCAAAATGGTTCTACAACGTTAGCTTGAAATTGAGTTATAAAGGATCATATCACATCAAAGTAACAAATAGAAAAGAGTAATAGAACATCATACTTTAGATTGAATGAATCGACGAGTACACAAGTGTCACGATTGTATCTCCTTTCCACAAATCGAAGAGCAAAAATACTCTCGTTACAGGGTCTTCAAAATTTGAACACCATCATTTTAGGTAGACAACATGTGTATGATTTTGTAGATACATGTTTTTAATTGGTATATAATATGTATATAATTGTATATTTAAATAATGAATTGTATTAATAACATATTAATTAGTATTAACTAATTTTATTTGTAAGTGTCTATTAATTATTATATATTAAATAATTTTAATATAAGTATTAAATTATGTTTGTATGTTTTAATTGATTTCTAATAATGTTTTAATACTTGTACTATGTGTTGTTTTAGTGGTAAATTAAGAGTGAGAGGGCGTTTTAATCATAAAATTTATTGTAATGTGTTTTTAGTAGTATAATAAGATGTTTTAAGTTTTGTACATTCAATATATATACTTGTTTTGCTTGTACAAATAACATTATGTATTATAACTTGAATTTTTCAAATATTTTAATTTATAAATAAAAGAGTTAAATGCTTTATAAGATAGTATGATATATTAATTAAGGTATGTATCTATTATTCCAAACTTTTTCCACAATAAACCGGTTCGACCATCGAGTCAACCTATCGATTACGCGGTTACCGGTTCGACCATCGGGTCAACCATGTCTTCCGTAAAAATACAAATTTACAGATTCGGGTTATCAAGGGTCACTTCAAACGCGCAGGGTCTTATCAAGTTTCAAAATATAAAACCCTGTTTAATTTGACCCATGTTGTCAACGGTAACGAGTTCAACAAATTAAAACGGTCGGGTCGAACCGAATTTCAAAATATTGTTTTCAATCTCCAAATTCTTAAACTTTTATTAATTTTTGTTTATACCTCCTACGCTGTTTTATAACGAGGATGAAAACCCGCGCTTCGCTATGGGGTTTGAAGTCGGGGTTAAGGATGGACTAACTCTGTAACAGATGGAAAAAGAATAAAATGGTAAATAGCGAAAGTTAAGTAACGACCGTCAAATCTATACTATTATATAAAGAGGCTATCTTCAATCTTAACTCCGATTTTAATCCCACACCTAAAATTAACAAACCTAACTCTAAACCAAAAATTAATATAAGAATGATATATTCAAGTCATTAGATTATATTTTGTTAAATTGATCTCATTATATTTTTTTAACAAACTTTTCTAACAAATTTTGTAATAAACTACTTAATTTTTTTATTTTTAAATTGAAATATTTTTTTATCTATTTATTTTTTTTCATAATCTAGTTTTACAAAAATTTTCAAAATTTTGTGCTTATTAATTAAACATTAATTTTGATATTTTTTTTATATTAAATTTTTGTTTTTCATTTTTAGCGAATTTATTTTACTTTGATTTAACTTTTTTTACAACTTTAACTTTAATTTGAATACAAAATCGATGGGTAAAAGTGTACCATTTGTTTGCAAAAAAATAATCACCAGGTATCCGCTGCTATATTGCGCGAGTACCATATTAGTATTAATTAAATGTTGTTAACTTTTTGTATTTAATGACATTTATGAACCATTTAATAGCCTTTAAAAAATAATTATCAAGTATTCGCTGCTGTATTGTGCGAGTATCCGCCCTACATTGCGCGAAGTATAATTAGATGTGCCAAAAAAGAATATAGAAGTTCCCAATAGCAACTCCAATAAATGTTTATACTTATAATTATAATATAATCATAATTATAATATATCGTAATATAATTATAATATAATATAATATAATTATAATATAATATAATTTTAATATAATATAATTATATGAAATTAAATTGCTATGGGATACTCGTATAAAGCGTGAGCCATGAGCGAAAAGATAATATAAGTGTTTTCTTGGTTATAAATCTAATTATGATGAGCGATATGAAGAATGCACATGTGTTTTCATATTATTTAACAAAAAGATAGTTATAATACATATAAAATAAATACATGTACATGGTCCTAATATACATGTTTCTAGTGACTTACGACAATGAAAATTAATATATTTCTACCTAATGAACTAACCCGATGAATATACATGTGCATTTTAAGAGTAAAAATGTGGTTCTCGCATTTCTGTACGTTTATTTAGTTATGAAAATAAACTCACCCTAATAATATAATAATTACAAGATAATATAATTATAATATAATAATAATAATAATAATAATAATAATAATAATAATAATAATATAATATAATAATTATAATATAATATAATTATAATATGCCGTAATATAATTATAATTATAATATAATATAATTATAATATAATACTTATATGAAATTAAATTGCTATGGGGGATACTCGTATAAAGCGTGAGCCATGAGCCCAAAGTAAGCCCAAATCCTGACCGAACCTGCTTCTGGATTTTTGTTAATATCTTAATTTATTCCTAAAAATACAACAGTAGTGTACAAAGCTTCTTATCTTTTCCATTATTGAAAAAAAACCCTTGAATTAAATTCAATTTTTAATAATTGTAATTCATCTTCTTCGATCTCCAATCGCTTCGACATCATCATCTGGTAAGCTTCTTCTAATCTCTGCATCATCCACTTGTACTGTACAACTCTTCGCTTTATCAATTTACTACTATTAGCTAACTGGGTGTTTGTTTGGGTAATTCGAATTAGCTCGTAAGGGGGGTGTTTGGATTAGCTTCTTTTCCGGGCTTATTTGGTTTATTCAGATTTTGAAAAGCTGACGAAGCTCGCTTTTTTAGCCTTACCAGCCTTAGATTATTGCGTATTTGCAATAAGCCATATGCTCATCTTGATAAGCTCGTAAGGCGAAAAGAGCAGGCGTGTTCGCTTTTCAAAATCTTGATAAACCAATAAGCCTGAAAAATAAGCTAATCCAAACACCCCCCTTACGAGCTAATTCAATTAATGAAAGCAAATAGGCTTTTTTGTTAGAGCTTATGCTTATCGACATGAGCTTATCTGCTTATGAACTTGAATAAGCCTAAAGCTCCTAATAATAAGCTTATCCTTTTCAAAATTTCGATAAGCTCATAAGCTGGATCAACTAGCCCGCATTGACCAAACTTAACAAAAACAAGTCACCCAATCCTTAACCTGATTGGTCGAGTAGAGTCTGGAAATTAGCATTTAGCAGTCACACTATAAATACGTCTTTTTGCTGAAGTTGGTAGATTGTATCACATATCCTTGCCTGATGTTATTGTTATTGCATTCACATCTCAAATAGGGTCTCAGTCTTGCGTGTACACATCCAGTCACATTGTAGGAAAACATGATCTGTCCCGTGTTCTATCTCACACATTGAGCACAACCCATCTGAGCTACGCGATATACCTCTTTCTACTAGACTTTGGGTGTGTTTGTCAAAAGTAGCCGTGCAGTAAGAGTAGCAGTAAGCGGTAGATAAAGTTAGTAACTCCATTGAATATCTTGCTGAAGGTTTTGCTGAAAACCTTCCCAACTTGTCCTCCGATTTCTTAACCAGGTAATTAACACTGATTATATTTCTCTACACTTTTCGACGTATTTTTACTTCACAATATATATGGCCATAGCATACCACTCTGATTTCTGTACTTGCATATTATTTTAAAACTCCAGTTGCTATCATGCTTTCCTGCTTGTATTGGAAAACTTTATTAATTCGCATTCCAATAATCAGTTTTGCTATTTTAATTTTTGATCTATCATTAAATCATTAAATTACAGTTTAATTTAAGAAAGTTGTTAGCATGTAATTGATGTTAGTAGAAAAACTTAGATGTGTTATTTGTAATTGTATATGTGTTTGCTGGAATATATAAGAACTATTGGAGCTAAGATCAATAAAATTAGCCAAGTTTTTTGTAATTGTTTGTTAAAATTTGATGTTGTTTAATTTGCTGTTATGATCCCACATCGGCCAAGTATGGGATTGGTTGATGTTTATAAAGCTTAGGTGTCCCCCCCTCAAACAATCTAGCTTTTTGAGTGAGTTCTACACTTGCGACTTATGAACCGATACGAGCCTAGTATGGGATTGGTTCGTATAATGCGCATCTGATTAGCTATAATAATTGAAAACATATGCCGTGTCTTTACCGAGCATCAGTCTGATGTTTAATATATGCCCAGGTCTTTGCATATCACTTGACAGTTCATTGTATCTATGTATTACTACGTTTTAGGCTAACAGAAAAATTACACCCGTTCTTATGTTTCGGGGTCCACCGTTTTGTAAATCATTACCTCAAGTCCTCAACTAAACCTGCCATTGCAGTTGTTATCTTTTTCACGGTATTGCGACTACTGTCCAAACATTGTTGATACAAAGTGATGTCAAACTTACTGAGGATGTGTTGAGTTGGAGAAAGCATTTCTTAGGTTTCTATCTCTAGTTTTGTAGAAATTTGGAATTTTGGAGGGGGGTTTTAGAAGTCCAATGAGCTCCCCATTCTTGTTGAACACGACATGTACACCCTACACGAAGAAACGCCACCCAGCGACCATCACTTATACTAGTTTGGTTAGTCGTAATACACTCCTAATTCCTACAGAAAATCTATTTACTAAAACCCAACTGGTAACATGAGTAGGTCAATTTTTAGTCTGAATATTATGGCTCATGCTATTAAACTTCTTTTTGTTTCTATCCCCCTTGCCTGGTTCTTGGCATCCACATCTCAAAATTGGGTCTCAGTTTTGCGTGAACACGCCCAATTTATATCGCGTAAGCACAATCAAAGTTTGTGATAAACTGATAATATGATCTGTACTTTCACTTTCTAGCTCACCCATTAAGCTGCCCATCTGACCTCTGCAATATACCTCTTTTAATAAGCCTTTTTTTTAACTGAAAGTTTATTAATTAGCAGCTGCAATGCCGACTTTAACACTTTCTCTGTTCTCTTGAAACCTTTGCGTCCGATAGTTGAACATCGTGATAAAAATTTCTGCTGAAGATCTTCCCAACTTATCCTTTTTCTATAACACTCGATCATTTTGTTCCAATAGTTGCGCTTTTACTTGCGATAACCTTTCATACACTCATCATACTACATTTTTCGTAGTCTGAACTCTGAAAGGTTGTTTTATTTATGGAGTAAATTCCATGTTCCACAACCACGCCCGATTGATTCATTTTCCAAATGAGTTAATCATATCTTCTTTATCTTGAGTAAAAACCATACATTCATGGGAATCGATGCTTTAGCTTAACATTATCAAGCTATATGTCTTACCAAAACCGGATTGTAGCAAGTCTCCCTAACAACATCACAAATCGGTCTTTGATTATATTATTCATGCGGTGGTTCTGACTCAAGACATCAGTCATAGTTCTCTACACTTGTTATGACCAGCAGGATTGAAAATACAGAAGATTGTGATGATATTGCAGCAGACATCCTAATCTTATTTTTACAGCTTTCTTAGGGTGTTTATCTAGTATTTAAATTGTTTTTATTTAGGATAAAGTCTAGGTCTTTAGGGTTATTAGGTAGTGCTAATTGTTAGTGCTTTTTCCTATGTTTTCGTTAATTCTCAGGGAGTGAAAAGGGCTAATTTTTTCCTAACAAATGTCTGGAGAGATGATTTTTATAGTTGCTCTGTTTATATTCTCAGGAAGTGAAAAAGGCTAAAACATGACTTCCAGAAGTGGGAGTATGGATAGACTAAGCAGCTTGCCAGAAGAGATTCTTTCACATATATTGTCTTTAATGCCTACAAAGTTCGCAATGCGAACTAGCATTTTATCCAAAAGATGGAGACACACTTGGCATTTGGTCCATAACCTTGACTTCGATGATGATCACCCCTTCCCTGAATTAGATCGTTTTACAGAATTTGTGGATCGTGTTTTTGACCTTTGCAAAACAACCCAAGTTAAAATTTTTAGGTTCAACTTTTTTAGGTTCTATATTCCAGAGTCAACTCTGTCGAAGTGGATTGATCAAGCACTCAAGCTGAATGTTTGTGAGATTGACGTACGAGTTAGACATCTTGAGTTGCCTTCGAGTCTCTTCAAGGTCGAGACTCTCACAAAATTAACATTACATTATACTTACCTACATTGCCCTTTTTTGGACCTACAATCTTCCGACATTCTTCCTTGTGTGAAAAGCCTTGAGATCGTTATCCATAACGAACCTTGTGAATATGTGTTTAAAGTCATACATGGCTGCCCTAAACTTGAAAGTTTATCTCTGAGAATAAGATGGTGTAACCATGAAGAAGACTACTCTTTAAAGCTACCTAGTTTGAAGCGATTGGAACTATCAATCTCCGAATCCGCGTCATTAATCAATAAAGTTGTTGTAAATGTTCCTAATCTTGAATATCTCTTAGTTGATGGGACTTTGGGCTCACAGTTAGTAATTGAAAGTTTGCCTTCACTGGGAAAGGCAAAAACATCATGTGAAGTACATCATGATCATCTTGGGGTTGAGCTTCTAAAAGGAATAAGTGAAGCAGAATCCCTTACTTTAGCCTTCAAGGTAAGTTTCCCTTAAGAACTTTAGTTATAATTTGACATCTTTTGATAATATGTTACATTTTGAATTTTAATTGATTCTTGTTCTCGTTTATTCAACTATAGTCTTGGGATAGCATTGAAGACCGACTTGATTTCCCCAAGTTTCCTAATTTGAAACAATTGGAGGTAAAGGGATATGTTAGTGATGGATATCAACTAATCCGTCAAATTCTTAGGAGTGGTTCAGAGCTGGAAGATTTATGCATCGAAAAGGTACCTGGGCTGTTTTAATATCTGCCATGTTTTCTTTCATTTCATGCTACTAAACTTTTTTTATCCTTGTATGACGTTGGGTTTTTGTCTATCTTGTTTGTGTTAAATCAAAAGCCAAGAGGAGGTCGTTGGAATGAAAATGTGCCTACTTGTATGCTTACGAACCTTAAGACCATAACATATACAGAAAGGCGGGGGTACGATCTGAATATAGAGTTTCTGAAATATATGCTGGGAAATTTAAAGGGGTTGAAGTGCTTAACAATCACATGTGATACTATGTTTTCTGCAAAAGAAGAAGAATGCATGCGTGCAAAATTGTGGATGTTCCCCGGGGCTTCCAAAGGTTGTCAGGTTCGTGTTGCAAGGAGTAGAGTTTATCCTACAGCTAGTTTGTTTTCGTGAGAAGAAGAATTGACTGTTCATCTCTCTTTCCGGTTATATCATTGCCTAGCGTATTTTCTTTTTGTTTTGTTGACATCATATATTGTAAACCTAAACTTGCATTGGTTCCTGAATAAATTCTAATATACTCTTGAGTGCCATGAACTTGTTTTCATTTATTTGTTTATACTTGGGACGGGTTAGATGTGTGTTTAAAGCGTGACTGTTACAATTTTTTAGACATTTTGATTGCTTATAAATAAGCTAGTAACAGATCTTTTGCCAGTTGATATCTCTTCTAATTCATCGATACGAGAAGCAAATTGTTGTGTGGAGGAATCAATTACCTATCATACTATCATTCACCTAAGTGGCGAAATCTGGGATTGTGTTATGGTCCAATTTTTGACATATGTTGGTCAAATTAATAATTATGTCAATAAAATAAGCTGCAACACTTTTGGTGACTTTGCCCATGTAGGCTGTGTTTGGTAATAGCTTTTCTAAGAACATTTTCAACAATTAGCATTAGTATTTAGAATTTTTGATAAAAAAACTTGTTTGGATAAATTAATTAGCATTAGTATTTTGCATAAAAATGTTCTTTTTTTAAATGCTCTTTCAATAAGCATTTTTAGAGCATAAAAAAGTAGTAGGCTAATAAATTACACAAATACCTTCATTCATATACCCCTTTCATATATGTTCATATACCCCTTTCATATATGTTCTATTATTTTATTAAATAACTAACTGTCATACTTTATAATGTTTGAGATATGAAATAGCAATTGAGGCTTTGTTTATCAACCAGTGTTGACAATAAATAATTGTTTATATCAACTGCATTAATCCTATTATACGAGTACATTTAAGTTAGAAGCTAAATTTGAGAACTTCAAAAGAATCAATATATCTTGCATAACTTCTTCTAGCGGTTCTTGGAATTCACTTCTCGAGCTCAACAACGTGAAAAAAGAAAAAGAAACAACACTGTCTTTCTTTGAGCACGTTATCAGTTAAGTTATGCTAGTTAAGTTATACTGTTGTGTAAAAGTTACTAACAACCAGAGTGGAACATCTAACAAAATGAAATTAATCCAAAATGATATTGTCACGTCAACATGGAATGTACGTCATAGATAATTTATGAATAATAAGCATGTAAAAAACTCTATTACTAAAGATATATTTTTATTTATATATGTATGCCCTTTTTCGTCTTTTTATATATTCAAGTTACCGCTACTACTAATCTACCAAATACTATTATAAATTAACTGCTAACTGCTAAAGGCTAACTACTTACTGCTAACTGCTTACTGCTAACTGCTACTGCTAACTGTTACTACTAACTGCTACTTCTAACTGCTACCAAACACACCCGCAATAAGTTTTCTTTTTAGTTTTTCATTTGTTTTACCATTTTTCTAGCATTTATGAAGTCAAACCAAATTTGGGTAGCGTTAATCAAATCTGTTTTGAAAAGTATGGGGATTTACTATATGTGTTTACTCATGGTCCCAGAAACTATTCTCAAAACTCTTGAATGCCTTAGAGCTAATTTCTTTTTGGATGGCAATGAAAGTAATCGGAAATTAGCGTGGGTTAAATGGGATAACGTGTTGGCTTCGTTTGATAAAGGAGGTTTGGGTGTTGGAAGCTTGAAAATTTTTAATTTGGCGCTCCTTCAAAAGTGACGTTGGAGATTGATAAATAATACAAACCTTTTGTAGGTTCGTTTCATCAAATCGATTCATGGTGTAGAAACGGGTTTAAATGATAAAGGTTGTAAAACGACTGATTTATGGTCTAGAACGGTTGGGAGAGTTAATGATCTTCACTCTAGCAGTATTATACCAAGGGGTAAGCTAAAATATAAAATGAGTTGTGGTACTAAGGTGCGGTTTTGAAAGGATGTTTGGGTAGGTGATGTTTCGTTGAAAACGAAGTATAACAAATTATTCCATCTTGATCCTAATGGAGATTACGTTATTAGAGATCGAATTTGTAATGGTGGCTGATCTTGCGATTGGTGTAGATAAGATTTAAGAAGTTGCAACAACAAGTATTTGGTTTCGTTATTCGATGATATTGGTAATAACACAGTTGTGGATTCGGGTACGGGTACAAATACATGTTCTTGGGATATAGCAACGAATAGTATTTTTCGGTAGGAGTGACAAGGAAAAGTAAACATTTTTGTATGACAGTTTCTTTTGGATATGCTTCATAATAGGGGTAGGAAAGGGTCTCGGTTCCTTCAAAAGTTGTGACAAGTAGTGAAAATATTACTTCTTTCATCAAAATTATTATTTATTTTCTTCTCTAAATAAAAATGTTCAAGATCGATCACTGAATGATATGTGAAAATAGTTGCAAATGCGTATTCTTTAACTTAACCTTACAATAGATATACATTAGTAGCTCTTTAGAAATACATTACTATTGCTTAAGAAGCTACTTTTTCATTAACCACAAGATTTACTCTGTATTAAGGGTATGTTTAGTATTTTTAAGAATTGGAGCGAATCGCTAGAGCTAGATCTTGGAGCATATAGCTTGAGCTTATTTTTACATGTTAGTTTAACTAGCATGACATTTTGGGAGCTTATTTTTTCAACATACTTCTTCAAGCTCTGTTAGCTAAACAAGACTTATTTTTATAGTAGCTTATTTTTAAAAATTAATAAGCTTATACTACGATAAGCTCTGATAAACTCATGCCGCCAAACATAGCCTAAAGTTAGTAGTTTGAAGTCGGAAATTAATACTATTACTGTATAAGTTTTACGGGGTGTTTTTTTTTTCTTTTTGTACCTCTTAGTGGGAAAAGTTGTGGGCCAAAATCAGTTTGAACATCTTGTTCAACACTCACACAAAAATCTCTCTCTTTCAACTAAGAGACTAATTAAAAGCCTAAGATAGAAACAGTAAAAAAAAAAAAGTAAGCCCTTAGATTGCTATGGGCATATATAGTGTTGTAAAATCATGTAGTCTTATTCATCTAGTCTATTCTCTTGCTCTTGGACTCCTAGACATCTTGAATATACGTGTGTAACATTTACTTTTGAGGACACAAATCTTTTATCTTTTCTTATGGTGCTCAATCATTAAGATTTGATATTGCACGCATTCTGCTACCTAAATAAACGCAAATACAAGTTTAAGTTAAACCTCTTTATCATACTTTTGTCATTAATTAAGTTTAGATTACACGAGTAAGTGAAGGGCGAAAATAAGGTTTTGCCTCATATAGCGAACGTATATTTAAAACAAGAAAGAATGAGGAGAGTAAAATAAGTTGTCACAAACTTTTTCGGCAAAATAAAAAAAAAACTGATGCGACACTAATCTAAATGCGCGACAAAGCTAGCAAAGACGTGTTTAACTAAGAAGAAGCACAATCTCCAACTTTACGAGGAAATCTTTGAGTCTTGATTTAAATGCAAACACAATTTCTGGTTTAGTTGTTGTAACTTGTAAGTTGTAATCACTAAGTAGTCATGCCAAAAGTAGTATAGAAAGTGTTCCAAGATTCTCAAATGGTGCTTATTTTAAGATGTAATTTTATTCCATTATTACTGATAATCCAAACAGAATAAGATGGACTTGATAAAATGCTTGTCATTTGTCTTCAATTCGCAACCCCACCGTACATGACGATCATGCTAATTTAGTAGCATAAAACACAAAATATGGTATACGATGCCTGTATTCGAATATGAAAACCGCTTTTTATTGCATATTCCCAACCGATAAGTGATCATTGCCGGAACATGTAAAATATGACATGCTATTAAGATGTCATTATCTTTATTTTGAATTATAAGTTACATGTATGTACATAAGTGTAGTTTTTTTTTTTGAAGTACATAAGTGTAGTCAACCAATTTAATTGTATGATAAATGCTTCTAATGTTTACACATAATAATGGGTTACATGTGGTATCTAGAGTCAAAGTTTTTGAATTAATAATAATCCGTTTATTAGATGAGATTACTAACTAAGAGATGTTTGTTGTTATGTACTACGTAATTAACTAGCTAAATGCAATATAAAAACTAATGAAAATACTAAATAACTACGGTGGAAACTACTAAACTATAATTGTTTAGCGAATACGTTTGATAGCATGATCAGATAAGTCACATATATATTCTTTATGTATTAACTTTTTTAATCATTTATTGGTTTATGATGGCTTTAGAAAAAAAGATTTAAATATATGTTTTCTCTTCTTTTGAGTTGGACAAGTTGATTCATTTAGTGTCAATGAGTTGCTTGTCTATGGTTAAAAATATTTCGATTAAATGACACATAGTTTATCTTTATTTAAGAAATAAAGTTTATGTTCTATTTATGATTTATCATATGACATAATATATTATATTTGCTAAATCACATTAAAGTAGGGGTCTCCTTCGATTCGATTCTCGGGTTGTTCGGTTTATTCGATTCAGGTTATTTGGTTAATTTTTTTTCTGGGTCAACTCGAAAACCGAACCAAAAACCGAATTTGAATTTGATTCGGTTCTCGGGTTGACCCGAATAACCAGAATTATCCGAATTTAAAAAAAAGACATAATTAATTTAAATATTTAGAAAAAAGATATTTCAAATGTAAAAATTGTTTTTTTATATTAAGATTAAATTTTATTAATTATTTTATCTATATAAATTTATATAAAGATATATATATATATATATATATATATATATATATATATATATATATATATATATATATATATATATATATATATATATATATATATATATATATATATATATATATATATATATATATATATATATATATATATATATATATATATATATATATATATATATATATATATATATATATATATATATATATATATATATATATATTTGTATAACTTCGGTTTTCGTTTCGGTTTTTGGGTCCGATTGCCAAACCCATATCCAACCCGAAAACTAAATTTGTAGTTCAGTTCGGTTCGATTATGACCCACAACCCGAATTCTATTTTCGGTTTGGTTGTAATTTGGGTTCGATTCGACTCGATTTTTGGTTTTCGTGGGTCAAACCCAAATAATGGACACCCCTACATAAAGTATAGCTAAATTTTAAGCTCATTGAATTTTCAATGATATATATATATATATATATATATATATATATATATATATATATATATATATATATATATATATATATATATATATATATATATATATATATATATATATATATATATAGTGTAAGGTTATTTTCAGAACCAAATAAATGTACAGAACTGCGAGAACCACCTTTATTCTCTTAACATTGCATATGTATTCTCATTATTATGTTTAAACTAATATTTAATAATTGTTTTATTGGTTATAGATTTGAGTATGATGAGCGATATGAAGAGTGCACATGTGTTTTCATATTATCAAACGAAAAGATAGTTATAATATATACAAAACAAATACATGTGCATGGTCCTAAGATACATGTTCCTAGTGACCTACGACAATGAAAATTCATGTATTTCTACCTAATGAACTAACCTGATGAATATACATGTGCATTTAAAGAGTAAAAAGGTGGTTCTCGCAGTTCTGTACATTTATTTGGTTCTGAAAATAACCTCACCCTATATATATATATATATATATATATATATATATATATATATATATATATATATATATATATATATAGTTATGTTATTGTAGTGTAGTAACTTAAAGTTGTTAAAATGAAAAGTCATTTTAACCATTAATTTTATCAATTAACATATGATTTATTTAATATTAAACACAAAACAATAAATCTTATACATAAAAATTGGTATAAAAATACTAAAAAATTTGATACGTAAAAATTTATAGCTGATACATATGATACATAGTTTTACTTCAAAAAATATTATTAGCATAAATAATCATTTATTCGCAAATTCAGTGATACATTATCACATGTTGCATTCGATGTAACATAATAATTGATAAACTATGATACACAACTGATACACGAAAAACTAGTAATATTAAAAATTGTGAATTAGCTACTCGTGCACGAACTAAAACTTCCAAAAAACTCGTACATGAACTAAAAAAATCATAAACGAACCAAAACTAATCAATATATGGGATATTTGCCCATTTTCTGTTACTTCTTATTTTAACAACTTTAAGCATCTAGACCATTTTATCTAAATTCTCTCTGTCTCTCTCTCTCTCTCTCTCTCTCTCTATATATATATATATATATATATATATATATATATATATATATATATATATATATATATATATATATATATATATATATATATATATATATATATATATATATATATATATATATATATATATATATATATATATATATATATATATATATATATACATATATATATAAATATAGGGAGGTTAATCTGAGAGCTTTTTTAAAGTTGTAAAAATGAGAACTAATTTAAAACACCACTAAAACATTGATACATGACTATTTTACTAATACTACACCAAAATATACATTATTTACACAACTAAACACTCTACCGACTAATAAACAACGGAAAAGTGTGTAATAAATTACTGATACACAATTAAGAATGTGATACATATACATCAAAATCTCAAAAATTGAATATCTTATACATAAATTGGTACACTTGATACACAACCACCACTAAATAACTTGATACACAATACCAAAACATGATACGTATCACACCTCGAATCATAATGTATCACTTAGATTTCGCCAATTTTCAAAAGAAACCCCATCGAATCTTTAAAAATTATATTTTCACTTAATCATATTTTAAAATTGTTTCAAACAGAGTGTTATTTGTGAGATTTTGGTTGGTTCTCATTTTTACAACTTTAAAAAGTTCTCATATGATCCAAATTCTATATATATATATTGCTATTTACATATTTTTAGTCTTATTGATAATCTTAAAATTATAAAAACTCTTATGGCTAATATTATGTATATTGACATTAGAAATACATGTCATTTTTTAATTACGCTTCCGCACAAGTAGAGATATATGATATCACTATGTAAGACAAATTTGAATCTGTACAACATCATTGATTGTCCATTTTATTAAATGATTAAATTGATTGACGTATCAAAGTTTTGATGTTACTGACATTAAAATATATTTATAACATTCGAATGTTTAAGTTTTAACAAATGACTTTTAAGATTAGTCATTTATTTATTGTGGTTATGATCTTGATGTTACAAAATTTAAATACTTTGGTATCCCATATAAATATGCTTACATAAATTGATATATTAAAAAAGTTGAATGTTACATTATTTCAAGTATTTATAACGATAATCTTTAACGATTATATAAGTTTGAAGGACTCAATTAGATGTTACAAAGTTTAAAATATGTATTGTTTGTAAAATTTATGTCTTAAATCTTTATTGATGACTTTAAACATAATTTTTTATTTATTACATTTAAATGTTGACGTTACAAAATAAAAAATTTTTGTAAACTATTTTATTTATTATATGACATTAAGTGATATTAATTTGTTAGTCACCAAAGTGACCGAGTTAATTTCAATTTTGTAGTCATATAAATATGTTGTCTTAAAGCTATTTATACTTATATGACATTACGCGAGGTTAATTTGTTAGTCACCAAAGTGGCCAAGTTAATTTCAAATATATAGTCATATAATTTATGTTTTTAATAGCTATTTATTTATTACATGATATTAAAAGAGATTAATTTTGTTATTCACCAAAGTGACCACCTTGTTTTTTAATTCTAGTCATATGATCTAATTTTGTCTTAAAGAATGTTATGGGTCTTTTATTAGTTGATAGAAATTATTGATTTACCCAAAGGAAAATTATTCTTCTATAACTAATAATTTTAAAGATGAAAAATAGTAAACTTTTGTCATATGTATATAGTTATCCAAATATGCTTATATATTTGACTAAGTCTACTTCATTTTTCTTGTAAAGTTTCTTTGCATTCTAATAATGATGATGATATATTGTTGTGTTTACCCAAGGATTTTGATCCCCTTTGAATGGATCTATATTATGTCAAGAATTTGTACAATAGCTTGTAATCAAACTAGAGCACTTGAGAACTCTTACTCAACTAAGCAAGTTATACGAAATCTAACTTATAAAGCAAATAAGAACAGAATCACTCTAACTATTCGATCTTCTATTAATCGACTTTTTAATGAGGTACATAAAAATCCTTGTACCCATGTTTCTTTTATAGTGTAACGAACCCTAGAATATTCTGGTATGATAAGTATATCACACACGATATATTATCAATATTCTAAACTATTAAGTATATCACATAAGATATATTTTAACTATAACTATGACATATCTTTTCTAATATTCGTCCTAATCTTCTTAGCAGTACTTACATTATAACTAACGATACTTGACATATACCGCGTTAACACTAACGGTACTTGCTAACACTAACAGTACTTGTACTTGGACTAATGGTACTTGGTACTTTACAAATAATTCCCAACAATCCTCCCCTAAATAAGAATGATAATTTGTTGTCTTCTTGTTTCTCTGTGTGTTGAATGTATAAGAATGATAATTTGTTGTCTTCTTGTTTCTCTGTGTGTTGAATGTATAAAAATACATGTCTTCAAACTTGGATTGAACTTGGTAATCTTTGTAGTTGTAAACCAACTGAATGTAGCCAAACACTTTATGCAGATCTTCTTCTGATATGATAATCTTCAAGTCTTCATGAATATCATCTTTGTCTTCAAATTATGATCTTCTTGTGTCTTTTGAACATTCTTTGCAGCAACTATGTTGTCTTCACATAGAGAACTCTGTCATCTTTAAGCTTTTGGACCAACAGTCTTCCCTTATTTGATGATTATAAAACTTCCTTGTGATCTTGAACATACATGAATCTCCTTGAAAATGTTTGTTTATGAATCAACATTCTTGCTTATGCCTTCTCACCTAAAATAAAAGAGTTAACAACAAACCAATCTGTATTGGCATCATGATTTTTAGCAAATCATCAGCTATCAACGGATCTGATTTATTCTTTATCAGTTAGCCGTACACTCTGGAATAGCCAATACTTTATTCATAAAGAATAAGGTGTACTGATAACCCTACAATTTTTGGTAAACTGTCAACCATTAACGGATTTGATAGAGTCTTTACCTAGAACCGTTTGCCCTAGGACTAGCTAACTATTCACTTCTAAGTATGGTGAGTTAATGACCATGTAATTTTTAGCAAACTACCAGCTATCAACGGATTTGAGAAGTCTTTACCACAAATCGTGTGCTTATGGACTAGCCAGTTCTTATGTTTGTTAGACATGGTGAACTGAGAACCATTTGGGAAGTGTGATTAAGAGTGATACACGGGTTTTCTTTGGGTTCTAAATTCTCTCAGAATCCTCTCGAATTGATCTCGGCCTTAAGTGGAATGATTGTTTTTGGTTACTAAAAGGAGGTTTTAGTTTTCTAGTCTACTAAAAAGTTTAAATGTATTAAAATGAAAACTTATATCAAAGATAATTAATTTAATGACAATTAATAAAAACTTGAATTAAAATTAAAATTAAAATTAAAATTAAAACTGAAATTAAAGTTAAAATGAAGAAACAGTAACCTAAAGAAACAGTAACAATTAATGAAGCTCAAAAGATGATTGATACGGAAGTTTAAACCTTGATTCGGAACTTCATTCGGAAGTTTGGCTCGGATCTTTATGCGGAACTTTCACCCGGAACTTGGCTCGGAACTTTAGGTTCATCCGGAAGTTTTGCTTCATTCGGAACTTTAGGTTCAACTGGAAGTTTTGCTTCATTCGGAACTTATACTCATTCGGAAGTTTTTGGAAAAGAAACTCATTCGGAACTTAAGACTCATCCGGAACTTCAGTTCATTCGGAAGATTGGGTTCATCCGGAACTTTCTGTTCGTTCGGAACTTTCTAAAAGGAAACTTATTCGGAACTTAAAAACTCACTCGGAACTTTTTTAAATAACATTCATTCGGAACTTTCTAGTTCATCCGGAACTTAGTGTTCATCCGGAAGTTTTGATTCGTCCGGAACTTTTCAGTTCATTCGGAACCTGGGAATCTCAGATACAGTAACTACCCGACGAACAAGGAAACACGATTTTAATCTAAAAATCACAAAGTTTTTCACCAAAAACTTAAATAGACTAATCACTAAGCATCTACTAACCATAAACTACAAATCCCATCAACAAAAACACAAAACCCAACAACTTTTGAAGATCAAATGAAATAAAATAAAAACTTAAGAACTTGAAGAGAAAGATGATGATGAACAAGATGAAATAGAAAGATTAAACAAGAACTTGAATTGATGATTAATGTTTTAACAAGATCAAACAAAGATTGAGATTACAAGATTTGAGAAACAAAGATCAAAATCACCAAACACCCTAGTGGTGTTGGTGATACCTACGAAACAGAAAGGAGAGAAAAGTGGGGAGAAAGAAAACTAAAAAACTAACTGGCACTATGTGTGAGGGGTGGACTATATATAGGTGTTCCCCTTGGTTGGTGAGTGGGCTTTCTCCCGTTCTTCTTGTCTTCTCGTCTTTTCAAGTTGACGTTTTCGATTCTGATTCGGGATTTGTTGTCGATTAAATTCAACCCGTCTTTTAATTTCTTCGTTTAATAGACTTGAGTTTCTTCGACTTATGTAAATCTTCCATCTTTGGTCCTTTTCTTCGATAAATCTTTGAATAGGCCCAGTGACTTCAAATCTTTTGCATCTCTTGGACAATAGACTTTAACTTGAGTCCTTTTCTTCGGTAAAACCCGTGCAATCCCATGTTTTCTTTAATATTCATCCGGTTGGCTCTGAAAACACAATAAACACAAAAACCACGCATAATTCCAAACAAATGATATTAAATACGTGTTTTGGTCTCGTTTTAGCCAGAATTAAGTGGTAAAAGGATGGGTGTTTACACACCTATCAAATCCCCTACACTTAACCATTGCCATGCCCTCATGCAATGCTTAGTGATAAAGCAATTTTACACTTTTCTCATAATTCATCAACCTTGGCCTTATTCAAATACTACTAAACAAAAATTAAAATACTAAGAGAAATTAAAACTTTAAAGTAAACAAAAGGATGGAAATAACTTGCAAAGAAACCATTGACTTACATTAGGGCTTTGGTGCTGCGAAGATTTATCACCCTCAAGCTTCACGTTCCCCAAACTAAGCTTAAAAACGAGATCATTGTTATTATAAGTTAGTAAATCAAACACTTACACACATGGCTTAATTAAATGCTTAAACTCCCTTATTCCTAGGTGTATCTCTTATATTTTATTTTTGTCTTAAAATGATCATGAAGATGCATTTTTGGACTTATTTCGATAGTTTATTAAGGCTGAAAGCAAAGTAGGACGATTTGATCAATAGTTAGCTAAAGGACAAAATCTCTTAAAACTGCTTCTCGGGATATCAAAAAGTTCATATCTTGGCATAACTCGGTTCACGATTTGAGACCTTTCTCGGGCCGATATTTGGCATGTACTTCATACTTCATATCTTGAGAGACGTGCTTTAGATAATGGTCTTCTCATCGTTCATAGAGTTTCTTCACTTGGAGACTTTTGAGAGGTACTCCAACTTTGTTGACCACGACTTCATGATTATTTCTTCAATCTCTATTTGGGATTTTGAGATACAATGATCCGCCTTCTTTTCGGACTTGGATCTATTTATCCTCATACCTTGTTAGGGTCTTATCGGATAGACTTCTCCATGATCTTTATGGGAGTTGATTGCTTTTCGTCGTGAGTCTTGATCCTTCATATTGACTTTGGGAATAATGCTTTTCACATCACCTTGGATCTTTAGCAATAAAATGAAATCCTCATGCCTTGTTAGGGCCTTTTCGGACTCGCCAATCTTCGCGCCCCGCTTCATAAGTTATGCCTTGGCTATGAACTCTTATCATTACCGAGCAACTTTTAAACGATCTTGGCCTAGAAGCTAAGTAACCTTTCAAATCGTACGACCTTACTTATTGCAGATAATTTATTAGCAAGTGATGGGAGAATAGGCAAATAATTACACCAAGTGAGCTTGTGCAAGAACACCGACTTATAATTGACTCTATCATTTCTCGTCCTCCACAATTTAAAATCTCAAGTAATGAGACTCGTGGATACTTAGCCTAATAAACCCATTAAGGTCTACATGGTTAAGGATACTAGCTAGAATAAACTTGGATAAGTCTATTCGGGTTGAGTCAAAATAAACGCAACGGGCCTAATATGTCAAAGATTTCTAAACTAGCTACACCACTTTATTAATATTTTTGACTTTATTGCGGGATATATACTTATGAAAGCAACGATAAAAATTTAAAAATTACGACTGAATGGCCAAAGTTAATAAAAAATTTGAAAAATGTTGAAAAATAGGATTTTCTGGTTAAATGAAGGCATTTTCATGGAAAAGTCCACTTAAAACTTCGATAGAAGTCCCCCCTACACTTAAGATAAACATTGTCCTCAATGTTTAAGCATGTGGGAAAAGTTTCCCCTACACTTATGACATTGTGCACGTTGGTTAACTCGAGTTAAGGAAGAGACGACTAAAGTGATCAATTTCAAATGTGAGTATGAAGAAAATTGAATCACGATAGTTGAGAGATAGAACCGGATTTCGGATAACACGGGAGCACGGTTCTTCAGAGATTCCAAGAGTGCACTTATCCCTGTAATCACATCACCACACAAATACAAACACCTATAGAGGTCCCCCCTACACTTAGGGGGTTAAGACATAAAAGGATAGATACTCGGGCTGCCTCCCGAGGAGCGCTTGTTTTTGATAACCGAGTCACGAGCCTGACTCGACCCAAAATTAGTTCATGGGGAACGTGGTGAGGGATGGAATCACCTCCTGAGAGGTGTCCTCACCAAAGTACAACTTCACTCGTTGGCCATTCACCTTAAAATTTGGTCCATCAGGTTGAGCGAGCTCGAGAGTACCATATGGAAAAATTTGGGCGATGGTGAATGGGCCGGACCAACGAGATTTGAGCTTGCCCAAAAAGATTTTCAACCGAGAGTTAAAAAGTAAGACTTTGTCTCCAACATGGAACTCTCGGTTTTTGATCTTGGAGTCGTGAATGAGCTTAGTTCTTTCCTTATAGATTAAAGAATTTTCATAAGCCTCATTACGGAGTTCATTGAGCTCATTGAGTTGGATCTTACGTAGGTCACCGGCTTTGTTAATATCAAAATTAGCCCACTTCAAGGCCCAATAAGCCTCGTGCTCCAACTCAATGGGGAGGTGGCACGCTTTCCCGTACACAAGACGATAAGGCGTACAGCCGATCGGGGTCTTGTAAGCAGTACGAAAAGCCCACAAAGCATCATCAAGTTTATCAGCCCATGAGGCACGATGCTCTCCCACGGTTCGTTCCAGAATTCGCTTAAGTCCTCGGTTGGATATTTCAGCCTGGCCATTAGTTTGTGGGTGGTAGGCTGTGGAAAGACGATGGTTTACACCGTACTTAGCCATGACTCTTGCGAATTGGTCATTGCAAAAATGAGTCCCACGATCACTAATAATGGCGCGAGGCACACCGAATCTAGCGAATAGAGCTTTCAAAAAGTTACAAACCACCCTTAAGTCATTAGTAGGTAAAGCTTTGGCTTCAACCCACTTTGAAACGTAGTTAACAGCTACAAGGATGTATTTGTTTCCTTTAGAAGAAGGGAATGGCCCCATAAAGTCGATACCCCAAACATCAAAGATTTCACATTCTTGTATGAAATTCTGAGGCATCTCGTCTTTATGTGTGATCGTGCCTTGTTTTTGGCAAACATCACATCGTTTAACCATATTGTGAGCGTCACGATATATGGAGGGCCAATAAAATCCCGAATCAAACACTTTTTTGGCGGTGTAGTTGGGACCAAAGTGACCACCGGTGGGTCCTTTGTGGCAAGCATCAAGGATTTCCGAAGCTTCCGGTCCATCAACACATCGGCGGATAATCAGGTCGGCACATTGTTTGAATAGGTAAGGGTCCTCCCAAAAGTAAGTCTTAATGTCGGTGAAGAACTTTTTCTTTTGTTGAGACGTCAACCCTTCCTTGAGAATTCCACCCGCCAAGTAGTTTGCAAAGTCCGCAAACCACGGGGTTTCATCAGATTTTGAATTTATAGACATTAAGGTCTCCAAGGGAAAGGAATCATTGATGTCTTTGTTCGGATGATCCCCTTGGTAAGGATCCTCAAGTCTGCTGAGATGATCCGCGGCTAGGTTTTCTGCTCCTTTTTTATCGCGAATTTCGATTTTAAATTCTTGGAGCAGCAAAACCCAGCGAAGAAGTCTTGGTTTGGAATCTTGCTTTGTCAACAAGTACTTCAGCGCGGAATGATCAGTGTATACAATTGTTGTAGAAAGGACAAGATAGGGGCGGAATTTTTCGAAGGCATAGACAACAGCTAAAAGCTCTTTTTCTATTGTCGTATAATGCAATTGTGCCCCCGTCATTGTCTTGCTAGCGTAATGGATTGGTTGGAAGTGTTTGTTCACTCTTTGTCCCAGAACCGCACCAATAGCAAAGTCGCTAGCATCACACATCAACTCGAAAGGCAGCTCCCAATTAGGGTAACCAAGACGGGCGCCTTAGTTAGCTTATCCTTAAGCGAGTTGAAGGCTTCAAGGCACTCTTTGGAAAAGATAAAAGGAGTATCTTTTTCCAAGAGGTGGGTCATCGGGCGAGCGATTTGAGAAAAATCTTTGATGAATCGACGGTAGAAGCCCGCATGACCCAGAAAACTTCTCACACCCTTCACGGTTGAAGGTGGAGGCAACTTGGCGATAACATCGACTTTAGCACGGTCTACTTCAAGACCGGCTTTCGAGATCTTGTGTCCCAGCACGATGCCTTCTTTTACCATAAAATGGCATTTTTCCCGATTCAGAACAAGGCGAGTGTCTTCGCACCGCTTAAGCATACGTTCTAAATTGGCAAGGCAAGAAGAGAAGGAATCCCCGAAGACCGAGAAATCATCCATGAAGACTTCCATGGTTTGTTCAACCATGTCATGGAAGATAGCTAACATGCACCTTTGAAAAGTCCCGGGCGCATTACATAAGCCAAAAGGCATTCTTTTGTAAGCAAATGTGCCATAGGGACAAGTGAATGTTGTCTTCTCTTGATCTTGAGGATCGATGGGTATTTGGAAATAACCCGAGAAACCATCAAGAAAGCAGTAATATTCATTACCTGCTAAACGTTCAAGCATTTGGTCCATAAAAGGTAGAGGGAAATGATCCTTTCTCGTGGCATCATTGAGTTTGCGGTAGTCTATACAAACTCTCCACCCAGTAACGAGACGAGTGGAAATCAACTCGTTGTGTTCATTGGGAACAACGATTATTCCGCCCTTCTTGGGCACACAATGGATTGGACTAACCCATGGTGAATCCGAAATAGGGTAAATCATACCCGCATCAAGAAGTTTGATAACCTCTGTTTTGATGACTTCGTGTATTTTTGGATTCACCCTTCGTTGGCTTTGAATTGTGGGCTTAAAGTCGTCCTCCATGAGAATTTTGTGTGTGCAGAAGTGAGGATCAATTCCACGAATATCAGAAATCTTCCAAGCAATAGCCTTCTTGTGGTCTTTCAACACGGTGATAAGTCGGGCTTTTTCTTCTTCCTTTAGGTCCTTAGCAATGATGACTGGCGACTTCTTCTCTTCTTCAAGGAATACATACTCAAGATGGGGCGGCAACTCCATAAGTTCTAAATCCGGAGGATTTTCGACGGGAGGCGTATTCGAAGTCGGAGTATCGATAGCAATGACCGTGGGAGATGGAGGAGAAGGATTGTCTTCGTTGAGAAGATTGTCAAAGAAATTCATGTCTTCATCCCCATCGATAGGAGAATCATTAGTAGCTAAATTCACTTCTCCCATGGTGTCTTCAAGATTGTTCCAAAATAAATCACTATCTCCAAATAGAGACAATGATGAATCAATAGAGGACACGGTCTCAACATTGGGAAGAGAGGTAGGAATACTTTTGCAAGCATCATTAAAGTGTTCTTCACAAGCCTCATCAAGAACGTCAATACAATTAACACTCTCATATGAATAAGGCTGTTTAGACAACTTTCCCATGTTGAAGACTACTTTATCGTCACCCACTCTCATGATAAGCTCACCGGCTTCAACATCGATGAGAGTGCGACCGGTCCTAAGGAATGGACGTCCAACAATTAGTGGCACACGAGGGTCCATCTCGTAGTCGACGACAACAAAATCAGCAGGAAAGGTGAATTTGTCGACTCCTACAATGACGTCTTCGGCTATCCCCACTGGATAAGCAACCGTACGGTTAGCTAATTCCAAAGTCATTTTAGTGGGGACTAGCTCTGGGAGAGATAATTGCTTCCAAACGCTTAGAGGCATAAGATTAATACTGGCACCTAGATCGGCTAGGGCCATGCAATTCTCTACTCCCGGGAAATTGCAAGGAATTAAGAAACGACCCGGATCACCAAGCTTGGTTGGCAATTTCCTTAAGAGCACTGCAGAGCAATTCTCATTAAGTTGGGTGTTGGAAATATCGAGGAGCTTTTCCTTGTCGCTCAGAAGATCTTTAAACATTTTCGCATATTTAGGCATGTGAGCGAGAGCCTCAGCAAAGGAGATATTGAAATTCAGTTGTTTAAACATCTTAAGAAAGTTAGAAACCTGAATATCGTCCTTGCTTTTGAGCTTCTCTTTCCTCAACCTAGATGGATAAGGTATATTGGAAGAAGAGGAAGGCTTTGGAAGAATAGGATCACTCACATCCTTGGGTGGAGGAGGGGTAGAAGGAAGAGGTGGAGAAATTAGGGAAGGAGAAGGATGAGGAATAGGAGCAGGTGACCCGTTCTCCTTAGTTACAACCACCGGTGGAGGTATAGGAAGCTCGGGTTCCTTGGTACCTTTGCCACTTCGAGTAGTGATTGCTTTCATCTCCCCTCTTGGATTCGCAACGGTGTTACTCGGAAGAGTACCCGAAGAAGAGGGTTGATTACCTTGGAAGAAACTAGCCATCATGTTCCTCAAGTCATTTGTTTGGCTATCCAACGTATTTCTCATGTCGGCTCTCAAATCGTTTCCTTGCTTGACCAAGTCTGCTTTCAAATTGATCACTTCACGCTGAAGATTTTCCACGATCACATCGTTTGTCCTCATGTAGGTCTGCACTTCTTGGTGTAGAGCGGTGGATTGGTTGGGAGGAGCATTGTATGCGGGTGGTTGATAAGCAGGTTGTTGGTAAACTTGGTTGTTACGTTGAGGTGGTTGTTGCTGCTTGTGAGGAGGGATGTATGGTTGTCGAGGTTGTTGTTGTTGTTGAGGAGGGCGATTGAGGTTTGGTTGTTGGTTTGGGTTGGTAGGAGGAAAACCAGGTGGGGAAAGATAATTGTTAGAACGGTAGCTAAGCAAATTTCGTTCACCTTGAGGTCTGGCTTGATAAGTAGGTTGAGGATATGTGCCATATGCTGCATTCACATTCTCAGCAGGGTAGTCTTGGGTGGCGGTACAATTGGTGTAAGAGTGAGGACCACCGCATATCTCACAAGGTTGGCTGACAGCGTTAACTTGAGCGTTTTTAGCGTTGTTGCTAATGTTGTTGCTGACGGTGTGGGTGACAAGTGATTCAAGAAGCGTAGTGATTTTGTCCAATCGCTTGTCGCTGTCACTAGTGCTAGCACTAGCGACATTGGTCCGAACACTCTTGGTTTGCACACGAGACTTGTTCTCAATGATATCCCAAGCAGCATTGGAAGTCTTAGCCAAAAGATTACCCCCCGAGGCACTGTTTAGTGAATCTTGGTCACTCATGCTTAAACCATTGTAAAAAGTATTAATTTGATGTACTTTGGTAAAACCATGTTGTGGGCATTTTCTTAAAAGATCTTTAAAACGATCCCAAGATTCACTGAACGACTCATCGTACTTTTGTTCAAAATTTATGATTTCATTCCGCAGAGCGGTAGTACGAGAGGGTGGGAAAAAGTAATTGATAAACTTGGTTTCCAAATCCGTCCACGAGAGAATACTCTGTGGCGGTTCCTTAGCAAGCCAATGCCGGGCTTGTCCCTCTAAAGAAAAGGGAAAAAGTTGTAACCTTATAACCTCTTGTGGAACACCATTGAACTTGACCGTGTTGGTGAGTTGCAAGAATCTCTTGATATGGTCATGTGGGTCATCAATGGTACGTCCCAAGAATGGTTGAGCGGAGACCATCTGGATAAAGCCTGACTTGAGCTCGAAATTGTTGGCGGCAATTGGTGGTATAACAATTGGATCAGTGTTGCCATCTACATGAGCTTGCAGCAGTTCGATCATTGGGCGATTATCCGGAAGGGGCTCATTCATGTTGTTGAAAGGTGGGTTGTTGTTGTTATTATTATTGTTTGGAGGTGGTATGTTGTTGTTGTTTTGTACACCGGCCATGTCTAGGTTATCGAGAGGCTCAGGCTCTTGATAAGACGTGGATCGAGTGCGCATACACCTGCAAAAGAACGAACAAAGAAAAACAAGGCAAAAATATTTTTGGTTTTTATGGTTTTTCTATTTTTTTGTATTTTTGAAAATTTTATATTTTTTTAGGATATTTGAAAATTTTTGTGAAAAAGTAACGTTCACGGGGAACGGATCCCAAAATCCAAGTTCTCACAAAAAAACTTTTGATCTTAACGAGAAGAGCCGGCAGCAGCACCATTTGATACACGGGTTTTCTTTGGGTTCTAAATTCTCTCAGAATCCTCTCGAATTGATCTCGGCCTTAAATGGAATGATTGTTTTTGGTTACTAAAAGGGGGTTTTAGTTTTCTAGTCTACTAAAAAGTTTAAATGTATTAAAATGAAAACTTATATCAAAGACAATTAATTTAATGACAATTAATAAAAACTTGAATTAAAATTAAAATTAAAATTAAAATTAAAACTGAAATTAAAGTTAAAATGAAGAAACAGTAACCTAAAGAAACAGTAACAATTAATGAAGCTCAAAAGATGATTGATACGGAAGTTTAAACCTTGATTCGGAACTTTTGATCCGGAAGTTTTTCACTCGGAACCCCTTGATTCGGAACTTCATTCGGAAGTTTGGCTCGGATCTTTATGCGGAACTTTCACCCGGAACTTGGCTCGGAACTTTAGGTTCATCCGGAAGTTTTGCTTCATTCGGAACTTTAGGTTCATCCGGAAGTTTTGCTTCATTCGGAACTTATACTCATTCGGAAGTTTTTGGAAAAGAAACTCATTCGGAACTTAAGACTCATCCGGAACTTCAGTTCATTCGGAAGATTGGGTTCATCCAGAACTTTCTGTTCGTTCGGAACTTTTTAAAAGGAAACTTATTCGGAACTTAAAAACTCACTCGGAAGTTTTTTAAATAACATTCATTCGGAACTTTCTAGTTCATCCGGAACTTAGTGTTCATCCGGAAGTTTTGATTCGTCCGGAACTTTTCAGTTCATTCGGAACCTGGGAATCTCAGATACAGTAACTACCCGAAGAACAAGGAAACACGATTTTAATCTAAAAATCACCAAGTTTTTCACCAAAAACTTAAATAGACTAATCACTAAGCATCTACTAACCATAAACTACAAATCCCATCAACAAAAACACAAAACCCAACAACTTTTGAAGATCAAATCAAATAAAATAAAAACTTAAGAACTTGAAGAGAAAGATGATGATGAACAAGGTGAAATAGAAAGATTAAACAAGAACTTGAATTGATGATTAATGTTTTAACAAGATCAAACAAAGATTGAGATTACAAGATTTGAGAAACAAAGATCAAAATCACCAAACACCCTAGTGGTGTTGGTGATACCTACGAAACAGAAAGGAGAGAAAAGTGGGGAGAAAGAAAACTAAAAAACTAACTGGCACTATGTGTGAGGGGTGGACTATATATAGGTGTTCCCCTTGGTTGGTGAGTGGGCTTTCTCCCGTTCTTCTTGTCTTCTCGTCTTTTCAAGTTGACGTTTTCGATTCTGATTCGGGATTTGTTGTCGATTAAATTCAACTCGTCTTTTAATTTCTTCGTTTAATAGACTTGAGTTTCTTCGACTTATGTAAATCTTCCATCTTTGGTCCTTTTCTTCGATAAATCTTCGAATAGGCCCAGTGACTTCAAATCTTTTGCATCTCTTGGACAATAGACTTTAACTTGAGTCCTTTTCTTCGGTAAAACCCGTGCAATCCCATGTTTTCTTTAATATTCATCCGGTTGGCTCTGAAAACACAATAAACACAAAAACCACGCATAATTCCAAACAAATGATATTAAATACGTGTTTTGGTCTCGTTTTAGCCAGAATTAAGTGGTAAAAGGATGGGTGTTTACACACCTATCAAAGAGTCAAACACTTAAGGCTCCTTCTCAGCTTCTTCTTCTTTCTCCAAATCCTTGAGTTGTTGTTTGATCATCCTAATCAACTCTAAAGCACCATTAGATTCCTCTGAAACCTCCAATTGTTGTTCCAACATCCTTTCTAACAACCTTCTTCCAAAATGATATCTTTTCTCTTGAAGCATATAGTATGTCACATCATTTACATCTAGTGTATGTATTCCACATGATCTATAATATCTCCAGTAAGTAGGAACCTGATTCTCTAAATCCTTCAACATTCCATGATCACATTTGTGTGGTTCATACATAAACTTCAATTCTGTTCCCAATAGTGATATTTCTTCTTGACCTTCACTCCCTCCTTGAACAAATCTGTTAAGGTCTTGAATTTCTTGTCTGTCAAGAAATTGAAGAATATCTTCTAATAACCTGAACATCCTAAATGTGCCATCTATTCTAGTTATTCCATGAGCTTCTAGTCCTTGTCTCATAGCACCTGCACATCTTATAATTGATGATTTCTTTCCAAAGATTTCTGTATTAATACATTGATCTTTAAATTTAACTATCTTCAAGTACTTTCTGCATCTCTCATCATCATCATCACTATCTTGATCTGTAGATTTTGCATTTTTCTTAGCTTCTTGCTTTTTCCTGGTTGATCTCTTTCTTTTAATACCTTTGTAGGTTCCTTCAATTTCAATAGATCCTTCCTCCAAATCTATATGTACTGTTTCTTCAAGTACAGTTGACTGTGTATGTACCGCTTGTACATTTTCAGTCTCTTCAACACTTTGAGCTGTATTTCCCTCATCCATCCTTTGAGCAGTCTTTGCTTATTTTGAAACTTCCTTAACCTTTTTGTTCTTCCTAGCATATGTAGTCTTGATAGGTGGAGATGCTTCTTTCTGTCCAGAAGTACTTGAATCAAATCTGGGGGTACTTCCAAATTTCCTTTGTTGTTGCAGATGTTTCTTGACATCTTCAATGTCCTTTTTGTCTTTTTCAGATCCAATCTCAACAAAATTCAGTTTGCTCCTCTTGTGTTGCTCATACAAAGTCTTTATTTCATCAAAAGTTTTCCTGACTAATTGAGCATGGGTGAAATGCTTAACAATCTTGAGGTAAGACATAATCTAATTTCTGATTTGCATAGTAGTTGGAGGCTTTACTCTTTCTTTTCCTTTCTTTTCAGCAAAGAATCTTTGTTGCTCCCTTACCAAATCATCAATTAATTTATCCTTTTCTTCTTCATCATAAGCATGCATTTCTTCAGCTATTAAAGATTCTGCTAGAAGTTCACTTGCCTTTAGTTCAGCCTAAATTCTATCATACTATGCTATGTTCCATTCTTGCTGCACTCTCTGAGCTTCAAGCAGTTGTTGCTTGGCTGCAAGTTCTTCTTGTAACTCTTCTTCACTCATTTGTGCTTGTAACCTAAGAGCTACTTCTTCATCATGCTCCATTTGATTAAACTTATTAATGACTTTGCTTATATCATCATCTGAATCACTTTCACCTTCAGACTCGGATTGCAATTTCTTTTTGCCCTTATCCTTTGGATTTATCTTAGGTAATTTCTTCAATAATCTTAAAGATCTTCTTTCTTCATCTTCATTAGATTGTTGCTGAATAATAATACCTTTTGTAGTGGGCTGTGAAGCTTGTACTTTCTTACCTTTCTCTTTACCTTGATTGGCAAGATTTTCTTGTTGTGTCTTAATTTCTTCTTATGCTAGCCTTGCCTTTTCAGCTGAGCTCTTTTCTTTGAGATCAAGCAGCACTTGTGCTAATGTCTCATCTTCTTCAAAAGATGGAGTTTGGCTTTCTTTAGAATATGGTAGTGAAGCTTTTTCATCAGCAGTACTTGCAGTTGGCTGAGCAGTACTTGGTTCTTTAGCAGTATTTACTTCACACATTGTAGACACACTTCTTTCTCCTATCACCAAAGTATCTCTAGATACTTTAGGGATGAGCATTTGGACCCGAATCCCGGAACCGAACCGGAACCGTACCGGAACCGTACCGGAACCATACCGGAACCGTACCGATTCCGGGTACTCGAATCTCGTTTGGTACGGTACCGGTACCACGAAATAAGGTGAAAAAAAATTCGGTACCATTAGTTCGGTACGGGAACGGTACCAAATCGAGAAATTCCTGAAAAAACAGGAAAATCCCGATTTCCCGGTACCGGTGCCGATACCGGTACCGGTACCGATATCCGAATCCCGTTCGGTACGGTACCGGTATCATTAATTTATGCTCGAGAAAAATTAGGTACCATCAATTTAGTACCGGTTCTGTACGGTACCAGTATCGTGCTCATCCCTAAGATACTTTATCTCCTTTAGAAGCTGTCTTCTCAATATCTAACTCCTTAGTCTTGTCCGATTCAACATTTATCCTTGATCTTGACAGTACTTGGAAAGACTGTTTCTCATGAAACCAGAACTGTCTTTGTGGTAGAGTCGTAGACACAGAAAACTTAATAGTTATTTCCTCTAACTTCTCATAAAAACTACTCCAATTAACTTGTAGTTTTAGTGACTGAGGTTGTGGCTGAGTTTCCATCATATCTTCATCAGTAGAGGGTTGTGGTTCCTCATGAACAAATGGTTGTGGTTGTGGTTCCTCATGTTGAAGCTCCATATGTGTATGCTCCAAACTTGTATTATCTACATAATTCTCAATGCCATCATTAGCTTCAAAATTGATGTCATTTCCAGAGTTTGCTTGAATATCAGAAGAAGGTCCATGTTCTTCATTATTCCTCCCCTGTTTGGTTGCATTCAGTTTCTTCCTCCTGAAGATTCTGATCTTTTGCTTCTTAAGATTGGCTTTCTGGATTGCCATGCGATGCCTCATCCAAGGAGTAACTTTATTCCTTAGCTTTGTTAGATTGGCCTCCAAGTCTGTAATTTTCTTATCTTGTTCAAGCTTTTCCTTCTACAAAACCTGTACCTGTTTGGACAAGCTTGCGCACAAAGCAGTTAAATTTGCAACATCCACCACCTCTGTTGCTGTTGCTTGTGGAGAACCACTAGCAGCAATTGAAGCAGCAGGTGTATTGTGAGAACCCGTACTTTCCCAGCATTATTTTATTCTTTTTATTTGTGCTTCTTGAATTTTCCAACGTATTACGTTTTCTTGTATTGCTATATGTAAATCCTGAGATTTTTAAATTATACTTTTTAAGCATTTTTCTGATCATCGATAAATACTTTATATGGAATTATAAAATTTTTATTTTATTTTTCCATATTTATTTAAATCAAAGTTTTGATACAAAATCACCCGCGTGCGTTTTACAACGAGTTTATTCAAAATCAATGTACAACGAGAATCCTAGTGATTGCGATACCGACGGATGCCCAAAAGTTTACGTTTATTTATCGATTATTTCGATAATTAATATTTTCGACGATTTCGTTTTAATTACGTATTAAGTCGTGTCGGGAAATCATATAATCATTTTTATGATGCATTGTAACTTTTGAAAAGTATTTTTACGAAACCCGAGCCCCGTAAATATTTTTAATATTTACCAATAACCATTTTCTACCCTTTAAAACTATTAATTGTTTTTAAGTCCAAAACTATTCAATATTTGCAACATCTACCCTAACCTCACTATATATTACTTTTCCACCATTTTCACCTCATTTTATCTTACAAAAAAACACACACATGAAACAAATCCTCTCCCTCCGTTTCTTCTTATTATTTCCGCCACCATCAACACCAAAAAACCCTAAAATTTTGATTTCTACCATGAATTAATCAAAACAAAAACAAGACCCATTCCTAAAACCTTGTGATGATTCTATCTATACAAAAATCTTCCACATGCATCAAGGTTTTTATAACTTTATGATTTCATGGATGTATGATGTTTTAATCATCATGCATGTGTCATTTTTGGTAAGATCATCTTGTTTTGATCATAAAAAGTCTTGTTTTTAATCTTTGATTTTTGTTAAATTTTTCATACAAGTATTTTTAGGAGTGTTTGCTTGATGGGAATGTTATTAGAGTCATTCTAGAGATATGGGAATGAGTGGTTTTGGTTGAAAAATTGATTTGTCTTGTTTTCTAAAAAGTTATTTTGGGACAGCAGGTATTAAACAGATTTTTCGTTGGATTAAGTTCTAAAAAAGGCTAAGATTATTTGATATTGTTGTAGAGTTTTCCGAGACGGTCGTTTTGGTATAAGATAGAGCTTCTAAGTCATTACGAGTCAAAAGTTATGCTAGTTTTAGTTTTCGTGTACCGGGAGACGCAAGTCGGCACAATCCGAAATTATGGCTGATTTTGGGTCGACTCTCGGGGACTTTAGGCTTGGTTAGATAGTTGATACTATTGATTTTCAAAGTTTACAAACTGAGTTTTATGAGTCTAGTAGTGGTTTCAAAATACGGATTTTCGAATTAGTACTTTTAAAGTGGTCCAAACGGTTTTACAAAACAAGTGTACAAATCTGTCCCAAATTTGAAGTCGATTTTAGTGTCGAGATGATGGATTTTAAAGTGTGAACTTTGGCTCAAATTTTAGTGAGGTCTTATACAGGTTATAAGTTACCTTGACACCAATTTTCATGTAAAACGGACAAGTCTAGATAGGGTAGATCGGTGTGTACATTCGGGGTGTACTTGCTGATTTTATTTTGGACACTTAGTTCAATGCTTGTGTTGCGTGAGTTTGAGTATTCACCATCGGACATGGTGACTTACTCAAGTGCTTAGTCATTATATAAATGACTTAGCTACTGGTCCAAATAAGGTTAAAGGATAGTTTGACTTGCGTTGACTTGGCGTCTTATAACGGGTCAAGTTCAAGTGTACAAGTGTTTTAACGTGTATTGTTGGATAAATGGGTTAGTATGAATTCATTTGATTCGTGTCAATGGTTTTGAAACATGTACTTTGGAAAACATTTGAGTTATATTATATTTGGTACATATCGATACTTGAGTTCGAGTCTTAATGTGCGCGCCTTATTTTGATAGGTTTCGGTTTTCGTGTTTCCCGGGCATCCATATCGTCGGTGATCGTCTTACTACCATTGTTCTACTCAGTTGCTGAGTACCGTGATTGACTTACCTCGTGGCTAAGGTGAGTTCATAGCCCCTTTTTACTTTTACATGGTTTCTAAACGCGGGGTGAGATTTTACATGGTGGAACACAACCATTTAAAAAGTGTGTGCTATCCTCAACTTGTATGCTATCCAGAAATTGTATGCTTTACAGAACTTGAGGATTTCCAACTGATTTTCATTGATATTATTACTTTTAGTCTTTAGCCTTAAGTTACCTCTCATTGATCATGAACCGTTAATTAATCCTGCTACCAAGCGCGAATGTTGTGGGTGGATCCATCAGGATTGACTACCAAGCGGGACAATGGTTACTGTACATAACCATTTCCCCCTATTTCTTGTTTACAAATGAATGCTTGTGTTCCACATCCTTATTGCTAAACCTATGAATGTCACTCAACTTTATGTTGACGATTTTACATGTTTAATCTCAGGTATTATTACTTAGCTTTGCTTAGATGGTAGCCCGCAAGACATTATCGCAGCTTGGAGATTTCTGTGTTGATTTTATAAGACTGTTTTTAGTAAAAACTGTCAGGAGTTATTTTATTTTGGGGCAACTTTATGTTATAAATTGAGACGAAATAATATAATTTTCCGCTTCTAAAACTCTGGGACCTATGTTTAAAAACTCTGACCCTTTTATGATGTAATGTACATGTTTTTATTTCGTCAGCTTTGTATGAACTGTAATTCATTGTTTCTTGTACTATGACGTGTTACCCCCTTGTTGCCTAGTTGTTTCATGTCAGATTTTGGGGGTCTCACAAATTGGTATCAGAGCGATGGTTATAGGGAACTGAGTCATTTTTCAAAAACTTAGTCTATAACCAAAAGTTCAAATATTTCATGTTTTAAGTGTCAACCACAGAATCTGCCAATGTTGTTCGATATCTGTGCGGGTAACTCTCTAATCCTTATTATTTACTTTTAATTTTCGTTGTAGTGTTTCATCTCCTGATTACATGTTAAAATATTACATTACTTTAATGACGATAATTACTATGTCATTTCAAAGCCTTTGTGCTTCATGAATTATCATTGAATGTTACTTTGATTACATCTGCCTATACTGTATTTCTTGAATTCTTGTTCTTGTGAATTGATCTTATTGCAATGATTTCATACTGTTATGACATTACCTACTTGTATTCAGAGCGCGTGTACTGCCGACTTTTCATGCCCATTTTCTGAGTACTATTGCTATTTCATCTATGCGTGATACGACTGACTTCATATACTCGTTCGTTTTGAATCATCTGTTTTTCTCGACTCGCTGCTACATGTTGTGCATACTCTCGTGATACCATTGTTCGGAATTGAAGAAGTGTTGTTTTCGACGAAACTCCTGATTTTCATTTTACTACCGTGCATGCTGCTTTCATTGTTTATTTCCTTTAAAATATCTATTTAGATATCCAAGTTGTTTTCCGACCATTCATGATTTGATGAATTGAATGTCTAGTCTATAGACCATTGTGTAGCTCAATGTGTCTCCCAGAAAGACTAAAGGACACCATGTGAGTCACACATCTCGAAGCATTCGTTGAATCAGTACCTGAATAATATCGTGGATTTTCGTAATCTTGATTGACCTTTACGCCATCGTTCTACACGACACTTGTACATGGATTACATCTTATTTCATTGACCATTATACGTTTCGACTTCGACTTACAACATCCGTTGTACCTTGAACACATGATCGTCATTTATTATGTGACGATTGTTTGGAATACGATCCTACTTGTATCCTCCCTTCTTCATTAAACCTCCTCGCCTCAGGAGTATGACTTGTTAATATTTTGTTTCTTTCTCGGTATGTCCTGTGATTTTGGAAAATCACGCCGCCAGGAGACCTTCCTGCATTGCATCTTGCAGCCAAAGACACGGATGATATGCGTCATTTTTTATCTCTCAGATTACCGTTGGCATTCTTGAACCATTTTCATACTGTGTTTTCTTTACATGACTAATTATACAGTTTATCTTCTTTCGTCCTTGTGGAATCCACAAGTCTTGTGTGTACATTAATTCTGGGTTATTATGAAGTTGGATTTAATTTCAAGCTGTGTCGAAAAATATACTTTGTACAGAAACTTTACAGGGAATTCAACAGTGTCGAGAAAATATTTTTATAACCTTAGACATAAAAATATATATTTTTACTTGTTGAGACGTCCGTTTAGGACATAAAATTTGACCAGTAACTTTAAAATCGAGCAAGTTACGCTCATTTGAGATTTGTAAAATCTAAGAAGTTATTTTCTGAATAATGCTAAAATATCAGGTTGTTGACAGATTTAATGCAAGGGCATTTTCGTCCATTTTTATTCCGTTTTAAGTCTCGGGAAAAACTAGAAAGTTGTTCAAAACATTGTTTTACATCAAAATGCATAAGACTTTGAGTCTTAGAATATCGTTTAGTGAGTTAATTGGTCTAGTCAAACCCAAAAGTCAAAACCGATAGATTTTAAAAATATGTTTTCAAGCGTTTTTGAGTTCGTTGAGCTCATAAAACTTTAACTAATGATATTTTGCAAACTAAAAACAATGATTGTTTGAACAAGTATAAAATAGTAACTTTGAGTTCGGTCATGCATATACATAGATCTTGAACTTTTGAAATTCGGTAACTTCCTGATATAGAAACTTTTCAGAGTGATTGTACTATTTGTTAACTGATACCCTACTTTCTTAAAAGTATATTTTTGTCAAAAAAATTACGATGTACACATACGGATTCTTTATTCTTTTCTTTTATTTATGACTTATTTGTCATTTTATTTTCTTTCTCTGCTTCTATCGTACCACTGATTTGGACCGAGGTTGAAGTTCTTATTTTCATCGTTCGTTATCATCTTGACATGTGTCTCCCGACGATTCCTGCTAAACCTCTTGAAACCTTAGCACCTTATAACTATTTCAATGATTGTCTTGAACTACTATTCATTACCCTCTTGTAACCCATTCGCTACTTTGTAAACTATTATCAGGTTGCCATATAAACTCAAACTAGTCTTGTTTGCGAATTATTTTACAGAAGGTTTCATTTGGGCTTTCTTAAATAATTAAATGCTATCTTATAAAATTAATTTATATTAATTTTACAATGTATTCTCACTAATTGTTCTACAATTGGTCTTGTTAAGAATTCTTGTAACCATAAAATGGTTGATTTAAATATGTAGCCAATAACTTATAGTCGAAAAGTTTCATATGTTATTTTGATTCCTGTTTTTACAAATGGCATTATATACATATTTTAAATAATATGACCTGTAATACTGGTTTGACGAAGCTGCGCATCGCATTGCTAGTCCTAAATTATGCATGGCCTGATCACCTATGACCAATTTAGAAGGAGCCATGCAAGGCCGAATAGTATTCGCCTTAGATTTAACCAAGAATCAACTTTTTAATTTTGTTCCTTAAAAGTTAGATAAAATAAAAGTTTTGAAAACTTTTACATCTTATGCGAGTAGTAACAATTCACGACATACACATGTGAACCCTTATCTTTTCTTGAACAAAGTACATGCCTCAAACACAGATTTCACTACTCAACGACCTTTTTTTACCTGTTACCTCATCATCCTCATGATACGATTTTCGTTACCATTTGCCTAAATTGTTACCATTGATACCAGACTTGAAAGTTTCAACGTTGTTATGCCTCTACATCTTCTTTATCTATTTTGGTAGACCTTCGAAACATCTCTGGACGCGAATAGTGATTTATGAATGGAAGTGACCAATGATTTCGTGTATCCATCATTATGTGTGTTAGACTTCATCGTCTTGAAATTCATTCGTGTGAATCATGTGTTGATCTTGCCTTTCATTGCTAATGTTGTTCATTTTACTGGAATTACTATCAAGAACTTCTTAATAATTTTCTTTGATTCGAAAATTCGTTGTGTGGTTTTCCCCTTCGACCGTATTTCGACCACCGAGAACTTAATAAGCCGTTATTGGTGACGCCAACCGCACTCGTGAATTAATCTTGCTATAATCCTTGTTTTTTATTGTCCTTATCATCGATGCATCTATTCTATCATGTTCGTTAAGAGTTGATACGACTTCTGTTTTATTCCCTCGTGATATTGCTTGTATACTAATTGTTGATCGATATTCATTTCATAATCATTTGCTATTTTGTCACTTTCTGAAAACCAGAAACTGTTACGTGTTATCGTTTGATATCCAATAACACTTTCTTGAAATTCTAAAAATTATTATTAATTTTTAAGAACGTTTTATACATTTTATCAAATGTTTAAATTACCAAAATAACTGTTTCAAGTTAAGTACCGGATCTATACATCCTCTTTGGTAAATTTATAACTAGTGTTTAAAATGGATATCAAACTGTATCTTTTAAAGTATTTGATTATATCGTACTTTACTGTCAACCTAATGGAATTATTGAATTAAATTATAATTTCTAAACAATGTATCTGAATAACTTAGAAAATCTGATTTTTCCTAATGGTAACGATAAACCTGAGTTTTAACGATAATTTCATGTAGTCACCCGAAAAGCTCTTAAGCTGATCAAAATAACTATTTGAACTGAGTTACTTTTACTTTGAAGTCCTGATCAAGAAAAAGATTTGACAACTGTTTACCCACTCATTTTATATAGAGTTTGATTTTTAAATCACTACATCTGGTAAAATTTTATTTTAATCGAGAAAATATTTAAAACTAAGTTTTAAAGTAATACCAAAATACTAGACAACTGATTTTGACAGCCTATACTTTGAATGATCATATGTAATTCATTTTTCCCTTCTAGTTCTTTTGTAACTAGATTATTACGTTTAAAGATTGTCACGTTTTACAAGTTGCACGACTTGTGACCCCTTGTTGATTAACAATTTTGGTTCATCTTATCGCACTTTGTCAGTTTAAGCGATTCTTGTGTTCATTCTTGTTAGTTTATCGTACGTATTTCCAACAATTCTATCTCTTGATGTATCCCTGTACTGAAAGATCGTTATTCTAATCCAAGACTGAAAAGTTATACGAAAAGGAGTTAAGAAACTAAAGCTTAGTGAATTCTAACCGTTAAGATTCGTCGTGGTACGGAAATTACGTGGGAAGCAATGAATTTTGTTCTACACTTTGTACCTCCTCTTGTTTGCATATTCTACTGTTTTCAGGAGAACTCTGGGGACCAGAGTTCCTTTAGGGGGAAGACTGTGAGAACCCGTACTTTCCCAACATTATTTTATTCTTTTTATTCGTGCTTCTTGAATTTTCCAACGTATTACGTTTTCTTGTATTGCTATATGTAAATCCTGATATTTTTAAATTATACTGTTTAAGTATTTTTCTGATCATCGATAAATATTTTGAATGGAATTATAAAATTTTTATTTTATTTTTCCATATTTATTTAAATCAAAGTTTTGATATATGTAGAAACTAGAAGGGGGGGGGGGGGGGGGGGGGGTTGAATAGTTTCTAGTTCATTTTCAAAACATTTCGGCTCAATCTACTGCCTGCGGTTCCTTATCTCTGCCCGCGGTTCCTTATTGATAAGGAACCGCCGGTCCAATAACGAACCGCCGACAGTGGACGTAGCAACATTGTTAATTTGAAACCTTAACAATCCTTTGTATCAAATTCCTTATCAATCTTGACTAGATGTGAGATGTGTTTGATTGAGAGATAAATACTACAAGTAAGAAAACACACAAGCACATCAAATCAAGAGTACATCAAGCAATAGTCTAAACACTAAGCACACACGTACTAAGCACAAGCTTTTCCGCAACTAGGATGTTTAGACTAAGTAATGTAGACTTGACCATAATCTAAACATGAAGCACACACGTACTTGGCCATAGCTTTTCCGCAACTTAGATGTTTAGATTATGTGATGCACACAAAGACACACAACACAAGTATGCAATTATAAATACATCTACAAAGGTAAAGACATAAATGTAAATGAAAGTACCGACACGATGATTTATAGTGGTTCGGTCACGAAGCTCCTCTTCGCCCTACTCCACTCCTCGAGTACACCTTACTCGAGAGTTACTTCACTAGTCAACAAACTCCTTAAGGTGGAGAAACCATACACAACGTCGCTTATCCAATTTCCGACTCTAAGCTAAAAGTCGAGTCCTAATCTTAGGTAGGACCAATCTACACAACGTCGCCCACTTCACCATTTAACGACACAAGGCTAGATGTCGAGTTCTAATTGAAAGCTAGAACCAATCTTCACGACTCTTCACTTTGAAGCTAAGTGAGAACTTCACACAACACAACTACTAATCACTTTAAAGCTAAGTGAGAACTCACAAGACACAACCACATCACTTTAGAGTTTAGTGAGAACTACCTAGACACAACCACATCACTTTAGAGTTTAGTGAGAACTACCAAGACACAACCTAATCTACCCACTAGTTATGTTTTATGGCCCAACATAACAAACCTTGTGTTTTATGGCCTAAACACATAAACCATATAGATCTAAGCACACAACACTTAGATCTATAACTCTAACACTATATCCAAGTACTAACAAGACTTGGATCTACACAACTAACACCTAATCCAAGGATACCCATCACTTGGATATTCTACCCTTACAAACAAATCTAAGTGTACCCACAACTTGGATCTTCTACATATACATAGTAGGAAGACAATAATCATGACTTGATCTAGAGAGATCTTCATCATGTTATGACTCTAGACACTAACACTTCACAAGGGTGAATATGTTCTTCTCATTGCTCTTGAGGAGGATGAGGAATGGGATGTTGGAAGGTTTTGTGTGTTTTTGTGCAAGTGAAATGGAAGAGAGGAGTCTTCTATTTATAGCTAAACCTTGCCTTGGAGAGCACCTTTTTACACAATGGATAAAAGAGTGGACTACCCATTGGATAAAAGAGTGGACTACCCATTGGATAAAAGGATGCACCTTTTATTCTTGGATCCCAAATTCAAAATTTGAATTTTGAATTTATTAGTTTCCCTCCATCTTCTAGAAGCTTCCAGAAATCTTGAGTTAGCCAAAACCGGCTTGACTGCCCGCGGTTCCATATCTTCCCGCGGTTCGATATCACTAAGGAACCGCGTGTTCTATAAGAGAACCGCGCATCCTTCTTGTCTTTCAAGACGAATGTAATCTTCAAGGTGTCGAGAGAAGTATACATAAGTATGCTTGAGTGATTACGAGTACCTTACACATTTTACATTATGTATTGCGAGTTATACGTTTGTCATCACCAAAACATGAAGGGATCATCTTGATTAAATATCGTAATGTTTGCACTAACAATCTCCCCCTTTTTGATGATGACAAACAAGTAAACCGTAACGCATAGTAAAATGTGAAACGTACTCGTTTACACTTCCTTCTCCCCCTTTTGTCGAATCCAAAAGGTAGTCGTCATTTGAGGAAGAGTAGAATCCATATCATTTGAGGAAGATCACGCATCCAAAGGTAGTCGTCGTTTGTAGAAGAGAAAAATCAACTTTGAGATAGCTTGCATCCAAAAGATATTCGGTTGAGAGGCGAGAATCCGAACCGTAATCCCATCATCCAAAGATATTGAGCTTGCGTCATCCTAGTGAAGTCTTCAATCACCATAGGTTAACCACCTCCATGTCTTCAAGATCCCATAATTCATTACTTGCAAGATGTTTAATGAATGCAATTTAAGTGAGTGAACGATCGCAAATGTAATGAGTTGAACTCTTAAAAATGCTCCCCCTTGATTTGAGCTCCCCCTTACTTGAGGCACCAACAAAGCAAGAATAGTGACGAGCTACAAAATGGGTTAGAAGTATCCTACAAAACAAGGTTAGTAGACAAGAGCATATATAAAATGAGCATAGTCGAAAAGAGAGAAAGAAGGACTATGATGAAAAGAAAAAAAAGAGGATGATAAACAAGTCGTTTGCACAAACAATGACAAGCATTGAAGAAAGAAGTGTGCACGCGATGCTATCAATCCAAAAACAAGTCAAAAGAGAGGATCTTGACAAGATCAATTAACAATTGTTGGAATCACCCAATTGTAATGATAATATGTCAAAGGGTAAAAAGCTTAGAATTTTTGGAATCACCCAAGAAAATTCAAGATTTAACCCTCAACTCTCAAAAAACAAGAAGAGGATTTTGAGGAAATCAATTCAAAATTGTTGGAGTAGAGGTAGAAAAGAAACATCCAAGAATTTGAAGATATCATCTCAAGGGGTTAAAAACTTAGAATTGATGGAATCACCCATACCAATTATAAATTTTAACCGCAATCAACTCTTAAAAAGCGGAACAAAAATATCTCAACCTAGAGACATTTTTGACAAAAAAAAAATAAAAAAAATAAAGGAAAACCAAAAGCGGATAAATCGACGCTTTAAGAAAAAATGGGATATAGGACATTATAGGAAAAAATGCGTATGAATGTCGACACCAAGTGGTGTTTAGCATACGATAAACTACATGCTCAAAGTTTCGTAGCTCTTCTCAATCATTGTGGATGTTCAAAGAATAATTACATGATGAGGAAAGGGTAAGGCTTGACTCAACTTAGTTTAGAAAGACTAGAAGAAAGAGACTTGACTTAGAAGAGCATTATTAAAATGAATTGAGAGAGACTCAACAAAGAAGTTAAGGATAACTTCACAAATTGATTCATGAATACTATACCTTAGAAGGTGATAGTGAAATCTCGAAAGAAAATGAGAGAAGAAACTCAAAAGAAGCTCAAGAAGACATGAAGAGTTAGTACAAAATCAAACACATAATCAAGTAAGCACATAGGATAATTCATGCAATGCCTAATGAAGTCTACAATAAACCAATGTAGAGAAGGTGCGCAATTAATACATATGGCATGCAAGAAACATGATTACTTAAAAAGAGAAGACAAAGTAAAACAAGTTAGCACGTAGCATTTAAGGACATGCATGAGTTAGACACATCTAAGAGATATTATATCGGAATTGCTTGACAAAGACAAAACCTTTATAATAAGCATGCATTCAATAACTAATCAATTAAGCATATAGCATACGGATAAGCAAGAAGATATATAAGCAAGTAGCATACAAGCAAGTCATATATCTAGATATCACAAATCAAGCTACATGTAATGTAAATCTCCAAGAAGATTCCTAATTCTTATTAGTTTAAGAAAAAGGACTCAAAATAAGAGAAAAGAAAGAAACAAAATAACAGCAAGATCTAAGACTCAAAGAAAAATCATGTTGAAAAACATGAAAGGAAATACAAGAGAATAAAGATCATACAAAGATGTATATAAAAAAAACAAGCCTAAAACTTAAGCATAATTTTAATCTTAGTTACACTAGAATCCTAAGATTTGCTTAAATTAGATGTCTTAGCAATAAGCAATCCACATGCTTAAATGAAAGACAAGGGTGGTGGCGGAATTTGGTGGGGTGAAAGGTGAAGTCACCAAGGGTTCAACAAAGTCATTCACAATGGAAATGCTTTGGATGGGTGATGTGGGTGAGTTTGAAGGGGTAAAAGGTGAAGTCACCAAGGTATCAACAAAGTCATTCACAATGGGAATGCTTTGGATGGGTTGAGGTTGGGTAGTCACATCCAAGAGAGTACTTGGAGTGAAGGGTGAGGTTAGCTCATTCATTCTAGATTGGAATGAAGAGGAGGTAGAACCATGTGAATGGTTGGTACCATGGGTTGAGGAAGTCTTGCATGGAGCAAGAGGTGGTGAGGGTGATGAAGAGATGAGAATTGGAACAATCTCATTCTTGGGTGTGTGAAAGGGTGAAGAGTTAAGTTTGGGTAACTTAATCTTAATTTTGAGGTGCCTCTTTGAAGAGGAGGTTTTGGATGAATTAAAGGTTCTTGTAGAAACCTTGGTAGTAATGGGTGGTTTAAGGGGTAAGGATGAATGGTTTGAGGTGTGAAGAACAAGGCTAACAAGGAGGGTTTAAAAGGGTGAGGGGATGATCCAAACTAATAAAGGGTTAAAAAGGGAAAGCCCAAGATATTTTGGGAGTGATCAAAGGTTTGAAACAAAGATTCCAAAGGGTGTTGGAACAATTGGGAAGTATCAGAAAACCCAAATTTGAGAGCTTCTGCCCGCGGTTCTTTATCTCCACCGGCAGTTCCATATTGATATGGAGCCGCGGTCTATTTAAAGAACCGCCTACAGAGGCTTGGTTAAGGTGGTGAGGCTTGGTTTAGGTGGTGAAGGAGGATTTTCCAATTAAGCAAATCCTAATGTTCTAGTATAACTTATCATAAAGTCATGCTTAAGAGCAATAAAAACTAGAACACACACAAAGGAAAGACACATAGGTTCAATTAGCACGTAAGAAGAAAGCTAAGAAAAACCTAATGGCTACAAAAGAAAAAGACTCCTAAAGACATACAAAGTTCATCAAAGTAAACTATCATTAGTCATATATAGGAAGAGCCATTTAGCCAATTTAGAGAATGAGTATGAGACTATCACTAGAGGTGCTCAATTAAGGCTAAACACGACCATTTTTACGAGTTATACACCAACTCAACTTCCCACGTGGAAATACTTCAACCGTTAGGTCAAATTAAGATCCTAATGCAAAATTCTCTAGTAGTCATTCTCAAGTTAGACAAAATGTAATTCCAACATTTGCCTAATAAAGTTTAGCAAGGATGAAACTTGCATGGCGACACAATGCATGACCTAATGAGGGTTAAGAATGCACCATTGCATATCTTGACAAAAGAGTCTAGTTAAGGTTAATTACCTTAATAGATCTTGAGGCCAATAACATTGAATTGTACAAACCAAGTTTACACAATTTGTTAGAACACTCTTGATTGGTCTTTCGGAAATGACACATTTATAAATTGCATAGCAATGTAAATTACTTGAGTATTTCGGATGAAACATCCAAGTTATCAAACCGACTCTATTGTGCATTATAAGTAATTATTAAACAAAATATGTCTAACAATTTGAACAAGTAGATTCAATATAACACCATCAACACAAGTGTGAGTTATGATCCGATGTATATTATTAATAAACCACATTCATGTCTACACTAAAAAACATGTCAATTAGATTCGATAATGATACCAGTCATAGTTTAAATAATGAATTCATATTTAATCGAAATCTTTCTTGATTCCCACAAACACTCTTTTAAGAGAAAATAGCCAAGATTTTCAAAGCGTGTTTCATGTTTTATAGTGAGACATTTATCTACTTGAACTAATAACACAATGATCGAGTAAGACGACCCAAATCAATAGATTTGATAAGCTCCCAAAGCTTTCAAACCTAAGAGTGTTAATAAACATAACGAGGTGTACATGATGTTTATATAACATATATAAACCTAGAGATGTTGATCCTATATGCAATGCACAAATAATGTTGCAACCAAAATGCAAGAAATCTAGTATACATCCTAATTAGGAAAAACTAGATACTAACAAATACCAAGCAAGGCACAAGAGACTAGACATATAAGCAATACTACTACATATAGCAAGGAACACTTAATAATGTCTACATATAATAATAACACACAAGGAAACATACACAAACAATTAGTTTAACACATAAAACCATTCGTCCATGTTTTGAGTGTTAGATACAACAAAGTATTCATAGCTTGATTTTATTTGAAAATAGTCTTTGACCCATTTAAAAATTTAATTAAGTTTAACACTTTGTAAATATATCAATTTTCAACGATATATCATCAAGAGATGTCCAACTTAATAGAAAAGAGTAAAACACAAGTTTTACGACAAACCGATGCTCAATACTTTGGACAAAGTATGGAACTTAGAAACCATCCAAATTTTAAAGTTTGAATAAAGGTTTGGAAGCATTTTTAATTGAAAGAAAATTCAATTACGTTCGAAATGACGGGTGGCACGACTTCTACGGACTTACGGTTGATTTTATATGATTTTTCAAAGTTTTCAAAAATCTGAGTCAGACTGACTGCGGTTCCTTATTGATAAGGATCCGCGGGGAACAATAAAGAACCGCGGTCAGAGGACAAAAATTGAGTTTTTGGCCAAAATCATTTGGTAACGTTTTGGAAGGACTTAGGACTCAAAAAAATCATTTTAGACACATAGAACTCGTATTTTAGAGTTAATTATGACACAAAAGATTTTTATACTTCCAAACATGAAAAGATTTAATTCAAGCTATTATACAAAGTTTATTTAACACCAAAACTTGTACGAATGAAACAACGAAACACATGTCATAAGTAATCACTCTTCATGAACAATTTGATACAAAGATCGTCTCTATTTTTAAAAACCGTTTTCATTTTTTAAAAACCATTTGTTTTGAAAAAGAGAGCAAAGATCGATCCAAGCTTTAAAGTACAATATACTTCAAAGATCTTGAGTAACCTCGCTCTGATACCAATTGTAGAAACTAGAAGGGGGGGGGGGGTTGAATAGTTTCTAGTTCATTTTCAAAACATTTCGGCTCAATCTACTGCCTGCGGTTCCTTATCACTGCCCGCGGTTCCTTATTGATAAGGAACCGCCGGTCCAATAACGAACCGCCGACAGTGGACGTAGCAACATTGTTAATTTGAAACCTTAACAATCCTATGTATCAAATTCCTTATCAATCTTGACTAGATGTGAGATGTGTTTGATTGAGAGATAAATACTACAAGTAAGAAAACACACAAGCACATCAAATCAAGAGTACATCAAGCAATAGTCTAAACACTAAGCACACACGTACTAAGCACAAGCTTTTCCGCAACTAGGATGTTTAGACTAAGTGATGTACACTTGACCATAACCTAAACATGAAGCACACACGTACTTAGCCATAGCTTTTCCGCAACTTAGATGTTTAGATTATGTGATGCACACAAAGACACACAACACAAGTATGCAATTATAAATACATCTACAAAGGTAAAGACATAAATGTAAATGAAAGTACTGACACGATGATTTATAGTGGTTCGGTCACGAAGCTCCTCTTCGCCCTACTCCACTCCTCGAGTACACCTTACTCGAGAGTTACTTCACTAGTCAACAAACTCCTTAAGGTGGAGAAACCATACACAACGTCGCTTATCCAATTTCCGACTCTAAGCTAAAAGTCGAGTCCTAATCTTAGGTAGGACCAATCTACACAACGTCGCCCACTTCACCATTTAACGACACAAGGCTAGATGTCGAGTTCTAATCGAAAGCTAGAACCAATCTTCACGACTCTTCACTTTGAAGCTAAGTGAGAACTTCACACAACACAACTACTAATCACTTTAAAGCTAAGTGAGAACTCACAAGACACAACCACATCACTTTAAAGTTTAGTGAGAACTACCTAGACACAACCACATCACTTTAGAGTTTAGTGAGAACTACCAAGACACAACCTAATCTACCCACTAGTTATGTTTTATGGCCCAACATAACAAACCTTGTGTTTTATGGCCTAAACACATAAACCATATAGATCTAAGCACACAACACTTAGATCTATAACTCTAACACTATATCCAAGTACTAACAAGACTTGGATCTACACAACTAACACCTAATCCAAGGATACCCATCACTTGGATATTCTACCCTTACAAACAAATCCAAGTGTACCCACAACTTGGATCTTCTACATATACATAGTAGGAAGACAATAATCATGACTTGATCTAGAGAGATCTTCATCATGTTATGACTCTAGACACTAACACTTCACAAGGGTGAATATGTTCTTCTCATTGCTCTTGAGGAGGATGAGGAATGGGATGTTGTAAGGTTTTGTGTGTTTTTGTGCAAGTGAAATGGAAGAGAGGAGTCTTCTATTTATAGCTAAACCTTGCCTTGGAGAGCACCTTTTTACACAATGGATAAAAGAGTGGACTACCCATTGGATAAAAGGATGCACCTTTTATTCTTGGAGCCCAAATTCAAAATTTGAATTTTGAATTTATTAGTTTCTCTCCATCTTCTAGAAGCTTCCAGAAATCTTGAGTTAGCCAAAACCGGCTTGACTGCCCGCGGTTCCATATCTTCCCGCGGTTCGATATCACTAAGGAACCGCGTGTTCTATAAGAGAACCGCGCATCCTTCTTGTCTTTCAAGACGAATGTAATCTTCAAGGTGTCGAGAGCAGTATACATAAGTATGCTTGAGTGATTACGAGTACCTTACACATTTTACATTATGTATTGCGAGTTATACGTTTGTCATCACCAAAACATGAAGGGATCATCTTGATTAAACATCGTAATGTTTGCACTAACAATATAAAATCACTCGCGTGCGTTTTACAACGAGTTTATTTAAAATCAATGTACAACGAGAACTCCTAGTGATCGCGATACCGAAGGATGCCCAAAAGTTTACGTTTATTTATCGATTATTTCGATAATTAATATTTTCGACGATTTCGTTTTAATTACGTATTAAGTCGTGTCGGGAAATCATATAATCATTTTTATGATGCATTGTAACTTTTGAAAAGTATTTTTACGAAACCCGAGCCCCGTAAATATTTTTAATATTTACCAATAACCATTTTCTACCCTTTAAAACTATTAATTGTTTTTAAGTCCAAAACTATTCAATATTTGCAACATCTACCCTAACCTCACTATATATTACTTTTCCACCATTTTCACCTCATTTTATCTTACAAAAAAACACACACATGAAACAAATCCTCTCCCTCCCTTTCTTCTTATTATTTCCGCCACCATCAACACCAAAACACCCTAAAATTTTGATTTCTACCATGAATTAATCAAAACAAAAACAAGACCCATTCCTAAAATCTTGTGATGATTCTATCTATACAAAAATCTTCCACATGCATCAAGGTTTTTATAACTTTATGATTTCATGGATGTATGATGTTTTAATCATCATGCATGTGTCATTTTTGGTAAGATCATCTTGTTTTGATCATAAAAAGTCTTGTTTTTAATCTTTGATTTTTGTTAGATTTTTCATACAAGTATTTTTAGGAGTGTTTGGTTGATGGGAATGTTATTAGAGTCATTCTAGAGATATGGGAATGAGTGGTTTTGGTTGAAAAATTGATTTGTCTTGTTTTCTAAAAAGTTATTTTGGGATAGCAGGTATTAAACAGATTTTTCGTGGGATTAAGTTCTAAGAAAGGCTAAGATTATTTGATATTGTAGTAGAGTTTTTCGAGACGGTCGTTTTGGTATAAGATAGAGCTTCTAAGTCATTACGAGTCAAAAGTTATGCTAGTTTTAGTTTTCGTGTACCGGGAGACGCAAGTCGGCACAATCCGAAATTGTGGCTGATTTTGGGTCGACTCTCGGGGACTTTAGGCTTGGTTAGATAGTTGATACTATTGATTTTCAAAGTCTACAAACTGAGTTTTATGAGTCTAGTAGTGGTTTCAAAATACGGATTTTCGAATTAGTACTTTTAAAGTGGTCCAAACGGTTTTACAAAACAAGTGTACAAATCTGTCCCAAATTTGAAGTCGAGTTTAGTGTCGAGCTGATAGATTTTAAAGTGTGAACTTTGGCTCAAATTTTGGTGAGGTCTTATACAGGTTATAAGTGACCATGACACCAATTTTTATGTAAAACGGATAAGTCTAGATAGGGTAGATCGGTGTGTACATTCGGGGTGTACTTGCTGATTTTATTTTGGACACTTAGTTCAATGCTTGTGTTGCGTGAGTTTGAGTATTCACCATCGGACATGGTGACTTACTCAAGTGCTTAATCATTATATAAATGACTTAGCTACTGGTCCAAATAAGGTTAAAGGATAGTTTGACTTGCGTTGACTTGGCGTCTTATAACGGGTCAAGTTCAAGTGTACAAGTGTTTTAACGTGTATTGTTGGATAAATGGGTTAGTATGAATTCATTTGATTCGTGTCAATGGTTTTGAAACATGAATACTTTGGAAAACATTTGAGTCATATTATATTTGGTATATATCGATACTTGAGTTCGAGTCTTAACGTGCGCGCCTTATTTTGATAGGTTTCGGTTTTCGTGTTTCCCGGGCATCCATATCGTCGGTGATCGTCTTACTACCATTGTTCTACTCAGTTGCTGAGTACCGTGATTGACTTACCTCATGGCTAAGGTGAGTTCATAGCCCCTTTTTACTTGTACATGGTTTCTAAACGCGGGGTGAGATTTTACATGGTGGAACACAACCATTTAAAAACTGTGTGCTATCCTCAACTTGTATGCTATCCAGAAATTGTATGCTTTACAGAACTTGAGGATTTCCAACTGATTTTCATTGATATTATTGCTTTTAGTCTTTAGCCTTAAGTTACCTCTCATTGATCATGAACCGTTAATTAATCCTGCTACCAAGCGCGAATGTTGTGGGTGGATCCATCGGGATTGACTATCCTCGTCCCGATTACCTTGACGCACTAATATTTGTTTATTCACTTGAGTATTTAGGCTGAATACTGACTAGAGGAACTTACACTGAGTTAAGCTTCGGTTCATGAACTAAACAACAATAATAATGTTTCAGACAATGGTTACTATACATAACCATTTCCCCTATTTCTTGTTTACAAATGAATGCTTGTGTTCCACATCCTTATTGCTAAAACTATGAATGTCACTCAACTTTATGTTGACGATTTTACATGTTTAATCTCAGGTATTATTACTTAGCTTTGCTTGGATGGGAGCCCGCAGGACATTATCGCAGCTTGGAGATTTCTGTGATGATTTTATAAGACTGTTTTTAGTAAAAACTATCAGGAGTTATTTTATTTTTGGGCAACTTTATGTTATAAATTGAGACGAAATAATATAATTTTCCGCTTCTAAAACTCTGGGACCTATGTTTAAAAACTCTGACCCTTTTATGATGTAATGTACATGTTTTTATTTCGTCAGCTTTGTATGAACTGTAATTCATTGTTTCTTGTACTATGACGTGTTACCCCCTTGTTGCCTAGTTGTTTCATGTCAGATTTTGGGGGTCTCACAGATTGGTATCAGAGCGATGGTTATAGGGAACTGAGTCATTTTTCAAAAACTTAGTCTATAACCAAAAGTTCAAATATTTCATGTTTTAAGTGTCAACCAAAGAATCTGCCAATGTTGTTCCATATCTGCGCGAGTAACTCTCTAATACTTATTATTTACTTTTAATTTTCGTTGTAGTATTTCATCTCCTGATTACATGTTGAAATATTACATTACTTTAATGACGATAATTACTATGTCATTTCAAAGCCTTTGTGCTTCATGAATTATCATTGAATGTTACTGTGATTACATCTGCCTATACTGTATTTCTTGAATTCTTGTTCTTGTGAATTGATCTTATTGCAATGATTTCATACTGTTATGACGTTACCTACTTGTATTCAGAGCGCGTGTACTGCCGACTTTTCATGCTCATTTTTCTGAGTACTATTGCTATTTCATTTATGCGTGATACGACTGACTTCATATACTCGTTCGTTTTGAATCATCTTTTTTTCTTGACTCGCTGCTACATGTTGTGCATACTCTCGTGATACCATTGTTCGGAATTGAAGAAGTGTTGTTTTCGACGAAACTCCTGATTTTCATTTTACTACCGTGCATGTTGCTTTCATTGTTTATTTCCTTGAAAATATCTATTTAGATATCCAAGTTGTTTTCCGACCATTCATGATTTGATGAATTGAATGTCTAGTCTATAGACCATTGTGTAGCTCAATGTGTCTCCCAGAAAGACTAAAGGACACCATGTGAGTCACACATCTCGAAGCATTCGTTGAATCAGTACCTGAATAATATCGTAAATTTTCGTAATCTTGATTGACCTTTACGCCATCGTTCTACACGACACTTGTACATGGATTACATCTTATTTCATTGACCATTCTACGTTTCGACTTAGAATTACAACATCCGTTGTACCTTGAACACATGATCGTCATTTATTATGTGACGATTGTTTGGAATACGATCCTACTTGTATCCTCCCTTCTTCATTAAACTTCCTCGCCTCAGGAGTGTGACTTGTTAATATTTTGTTTCTTTCTCGGTATGTCCTGTGATTTTGGAAAATCACGCCACCAGGAGACCTTCCTGCATTGCATCTTGCAGCCGAAGACACGGATGATATGCGTCGTTTTTTATCTCTTAGATTACCGTTGGTATTCTTGAACCATTTTCATACCGTGTTTTCTTTACATGACTAATTATACAGTTTATCTTCTTTCGTCCTTGTGGAATCCACAAGTCTTGTGTGTACATTAATTCTGGGTTATTGTGAAGTTGGATTTAATTTCAAGCTGTGTCGAAAAATATACTTTGTACAGAAACTTTACAGGGAATTTAACAGTGTCGAGAAAATATTTTTATAACCTTAGACATAAAAATATATATTTCTACTTGTTGAGACGTCCGTTTAGGACATAAAATTTAACCAGTAACTTTAAAATCGAGCAAGTTACGCTCATTTGAGATTTGTAAAATCTAAGAAGTTATTTTCTGAATAATGCTAAAATATCATTTTGTTGACAGATTTAATGCAAGGGCATTTTCGTCCATTTTTATTCCGTTTTAAGTCTCGGGTAAAACTAGAAAGTTGTTCAAAACATTGTTTTACATCGAAATGCATTAGACTTTGAGTCTTAGAATATCGTTTAATGAGTTAATTGGTCTAGTCAAACCCAAAAGTCAAAACTGATAGACTTTAAAAATATGATTTCAAGCGTTTTTGAGTTCGTTGAGCTCATAAAACTTTAACTAATGATATTTTGCAAACTAAAAACAATGATTGCGTTTGAACAAGTATAAAATAGTAACTTTGAGTTCGGTCATGCATATACATAGATCTTGAACTTTTGAAATTCGGTAACTTCCTGATATAGAAACTTTTCAGAGTGATTGTACTATTTGTTAACTGATACCCTACTTTCTTAAAAGTATATTTTTGTCAAATAAATTACGATGTACACATATGGATTCCTTATTCCTTTCTTTTATTTATGACTTATTTGTCATTTTATTTTCTTTCTCTGCTTCTATCGTACCACTGATTTGGACCGAGGTTGAAGTTCTTATTTTCATCGTTCGTTATCATCTTGACATGTGTCACCCGACGATTCCTGCTAAACCTCTTGAAACCTTAGCACCTTGTAACTATTTCAATGATTGTCTTGAACTACTATTTATTACCCTCTGGTAACCCACTCGCTACTTTGTAAACTATTATCAGGTTGCCATATATACTCAAACTAGTCTTGTTTGCGAATTATTTTACAGAAGGTTTTATTTGGGCTTTCTTAAATAATTGAATGCTATCTTATAAAATTAATTTCTATTAATTTTACAATGTATTCTCACTAATTGTTCTACAATTGGTCTTGTTAAGAATTCTTGTAATCATAAAATGGTTGATTTAAATATGTAGCCAATAACTTATAGTCGAAAAGTTTCATATGTTATTTTGATTCCTGTTTTTACAAATGGCATTATATACATATTTTAAATAATATGACCTGTAATACTGGTTTGACGAAGCTGCACATCGCATTGCTAGTCCTAAATTATGCATGGCCTGATCACCTATGCCTAATTTAGAAGGAGCCATGCAAGGCCGAATAGTATTCGCCTTAGATTTAACCAAAAATCAACTTTTTAATTATGTTCCTTAAAAAGTTAGATAAAATAAAAGTTTTGAAAACTTTTACATCTTATGCGAGTAGCAACAATTCACGACATACACATGTGAACCCTTATCTTTTCTTGAACAAAGTACATGCCTCAAACACAGATTTCACTACTCAACGACCTTTGTTTTACCTGTTACCTCATCATCCTCATGATACGATTTTCGTTACCATTTGCCTAAATTCTTACCATTGATACCAGACTTGAAAGTTTCAACGTTGTTATGCCTCTACATCAATCGATCTTCTTTATCTATTTTGGTAGACCTTTGAAACATCTCTGGACGTGAATAGTGATTTATGAATGGAAGTGACCAATGATTTCGTGTATCCATCATTATGTGTGTTAGACTTCATCGTCTTGAAATTCATTCGTGTGAATCATGTGTTGATCTTGCCTTTCATTGCTAATGTTGTTCATTTTACTGGAATTACTATCAAGAACTTCTTAATAATTTTCTTTGATTCGAAAATTCGTTGTGTGGATTTTCCCTTTCGATCGTATTTCGACCACCGAGAACTTAATAAGCCGTTATTGGTGACGCCAACCGCACTCGTGAATTAATCTTGCTATAATCCTTGTTTCTTATTGTCCTTATCATCGATGCATCTATTCTATCATGTTCGTTAAGAGTTGATACGACTTCTGTTTTATTCCCTCGTGATATTGCTTGTATACTAATTGTTGATCGATATTCATTTCATAATCGTTTGCTATTTTGTCACTTTCTGAAAACCAAAAACTGTTACGTGTTATCGTTTGATATCCAATAACACTTTCTTGAATTTCTAAAAATTATTATTAATTTTTAAGAACGTTTTATACATTTTATCAAATATTTAAATTACCAAAATAACTGTTTCAAGTTAAGTACCGGATCTATACATCCTCTTTGGTAAATTTATAACTAGTGTTTAAAATGGATATCAAACTGTATCTTTTAAAGTAGTTGATTATATCGTACTTTACTGTCAACCTAATGAAATTATTGAATTAAATTATAATTTCTAAACAATGTATCTGAATAACTTGGAAAATCTGATTTTTCCTAATGGTAACGATAAACCTGAGTTTTAACGATAATTTCATGTAGTCACCCGAAAAGCTCTTAAGCTGATCAAAATAACTATTTGAACTGAGTTACTTTTACTTTGAAGTCCTGATCAAGAAAAAGATTTGACAACTGTTTACCCACTCATTTTATATAGAGTTTGATTTTTAAATCACTACATCTGGTACAATTTTCTTTTAATCGAGAAAATATTTAAAACTAAGTTTTAAAGTAATTCCAAAATACTAGACAACTGATTTTGACAGCCTATACTTTGAATGATCATATGTAATTCATTTTTCCCTTCTAGTTCTTTTGTAACTAGATTATTACGTTTAAAGATTGTCACGTTTTACAAGTTGCACGACTTGTGACCCCTTGTTGATTAACAATTTTGGTTCATCTTATCGCACTTTGTCAGTTTAAGCGATTCTTGTGTTCATTCTTGTTAGTTTATCGTACGTATTTCCAACAATTCTATCTCTTGATGTATCCCCGTATTGAAAGATCGTTATTCTAATCCAAGACTGAAAAGTTATACGAAAAGGAGTTAAGAAACTGAAGCATAGTGAATTCTAACCGTTAAGATTCGTCGTGGTACGGAAATTACGTGGGAAGCAATGAATTTCGTTCTACACTTTGTACCTCCTCTTGTTTGCATATTCTACTGATTTCAGGAGAACTATGGGGACCAGAGTTCCTTTAGGGAGGAAGACTGTGAGAACCCGTACTTTCCCAGCATTATTTTATTCTTTTTATTCGTGCTTCTTGAATTTTCCAACGCATCACGTTTTCTTGTATTGCTATATGTAAATCCCGAGATTTTTAAATTATACTTTTTAAGTATTTTTCTGATCATCGATAAATATTTTGTATGGAATTATAAAATTTTTATTTTATTTTTCCATATTTATTTAAATCAAAGTTTTGATATAAAATCACCCGCGTGCGTTTTACAACGAGTTTATTCAAAATCAATGTACAACGAGAACTCCTAGTGATCGCGATACCGAAGGATGCACAAAAGTTTACGTTTATTTATCGATTATTTCGATAATTAATATTTTCGACGATTTCGTTTTAATTACGTATTAAGTTGTGTCGGGAAATCATATAATCATTTTTATGATGCATTGTAACTTTTGAAAAGTATTTTTACGAAACCCGAGCCCCGTAGATATTTTTAATATTTACCAATAACCATTTTCTACCCTTTAAAACTATTAATTGTTTTTAAGTCCAAAACTATTCAATATTTGCAACATCTACCCTAACCTCACTATATATTACTTTTCCACCATTTCACCTCATTTTATCTTACAAAAAAACACACACATGAAACAAATCCTCTTCCTCCCTTTCGTCTTATTATTTCCGCCACCATCAACACCAAAACACCCTAAAATTTTGATTTCTACCATGAATTAATCAAAACAAAGACAAGACCCATTCCTAAAATCTTGTGATGATTCTATCTATACAAAAATCTTCCACATGCATCAAGGTTTTTATAACTTTATGATTTCATGGATGTATGATGTTTTAATCATCATGCATGTGTCATTTTTGGTAAGATCATCTTGTTTTGATCATAAAAAGTCTTGTTTTTAATCTTTGATTTGTGTTAGATTTTTCATACAAGTATTTTTAGGAGTGTTTGATTGATGGGAATGTTATTAGAGTCATTCTAGAGATATGGGAATGAGTGGTTTTGGTTGAAAAATTGATTTGTCTTGTTTTCTAAAAAGTTATTTTGGGACAGCAGGTATTAAACAGATTTTTCGTGGGATTAAGTTCTAAGAAAGGCTAAGATTATTTCATATTGTTGTAGAGTTTTCCGAGACGGTCGTTTTGGTATAGGATAGAGCTTCTAAGTCATTACGAGTCAAAAGTTATGCTAGTTTTAGTTTTCGTGTACCGGGAGACGCAAGTCGGCACAATCCGAAATTGTGGCTGATTTTGGGTCGACTCTCGGGGACTTTAGGCTTGGTTAGATAGTTGATACTACTGATTTTCAAAGTTTACAAACTGATTTTTATGAGTCTAGTAGTGGTTTCAAAATACGGATTTTCGAATTAGTACTTTTAAAGTGGTCCAAACGGTTTTACAAAACAAGTGTACAAATCTGTCCCAAACTTGAAGTCGAGTTTAGTGTCGAGCTGATGGATTTTAAAGTGTGAACTTTGGCTCAAATTTTGGTGAGGTCTTATACAGGTTATAAGTGACATTGACACCAATTTTTATGTAAAACGGACAAGTCTAGATAGGGTAGATCGGTGTGTACATTCGGGGTGTACTTGCTGATTTTATTTTGGACACTTAGTTCAATGCTTGTGTTGCGTGAGTTTGAGTATTCACCATCGGAAATGGTGACTTACTCAAGTGCTTAGTCATTATATAAATGACTTAGCTACTGGTCCAAATAAGGTTAAAGGATAGTTTGACTTGCGTTGACTTGGCGTCTTATAACGGGTCAAGTTCAAGTGTACAAGTGTTTTAACGTGTATTGTTGGATAAATGGGTTAGTATGAATTCATTTGATTCGTGTCAATGGTTTTGAAACATGAATACTTTGGAAAACATTTGAGTCATATTATATTTGGTACATATCGATACTTGAGTTCGAGTCTTAACGTGCGCGCCTTATTTTGATAGGTTTCGGTTTTCGTGTTTCCCGGGCATCCATATCGTCGGTGATCGTCTCACTACCATTGTTTCTACTCAGTTGATGAGTACCGTGATTGACTTACCTCGTGGCTAAGGTTAGTTCATAGCCCCTTTTTACTTGTACATGGTTTCTAAACGCGGGGTGAGATTTTACATGGTGGAACACAACCATTTAAAAACTGTGTGCTATCCTCAACTTGTATGCTATCCAGAAATTGTATGCTTTACAGAACTTGAGGATTTCCAACTGATTTTCATTGATATTATTGCTTTTAGTCTTTAGCCTTAAGTTACCTCTCATTGATCATGAACCGTTAATTAATCCTGCTACCAAGCGCGAATGTTGTGGGTGGATCCATCGGGATTGACTATCCCCGTCCCGATTACCTTGACGCACTAATATTTGTTTATTCACTTGAGTGTTTAGGCTGAATACTGACTAGAGGAACTTACACTGAGTTAAGCTTCGGTTCATGAACTAAACAACAATAATTATGTTTCGGATAATGGTTACTGTACATAACAATTTTCCCCTATTTCTTGTTTACAAATGAATGCTTGTGTTCCACATCCTTATTGCTAAACCTATGAATGTCACTCAACTTTATGTTGACGATTTTACATGTTTAATCTCAGGTATTATTACTTAGCTTTGCTTGGATGGGAGCCCGCAGGACATTATCGCAGCTTGGAGATTCCTGTGATGATTTTATAAGACTGTTTTTAGTAAAAACTGTCAGGAGTTATTTTATTTTTGGGAAACTTTATGTTATAAATTGAGACGAAATAATATAATTTTCCGCTTCTAAAACTCTGGGACCTATGTTTAAAAACTCTGACCCTTTTATGATGTAATGTACATGTTTTTATTTCGTCAGTTTTGTATGAACTGTAATTCATTGTTTCTTGTACTATGACGTGTTACCCCCTTGTTGCCTAGTTGTTCCATGTCAGATTTTGGGGGTCTCACATGTATGGATCATCTCATCAGAATTAGGTTGATTACCACCATGATGAGAAGAAGATGATGAGTCTTCAGATGGTTAGGAACTCTGGCTAGAAGGAGTTTGCTAAGAAGCACTAGCTGAGCTAGGTTCCTCACCTTCTTGATTAGTTGGGTGGGCTAACAAACTAGCAAATAATGGTGTTACTATCCCTGAAAAAGAGCGACGATTCTTTGTCAAGAAAGAAAAAGTTCTCTTGGCGAAAGAGGGGACATCCCATGTATCTGTTAAGTCTGGTAGGTTTGGGATTTGGTCTTGGACTAAAGCCTGAATATATCTTGGATACATTAAAAACTTTTTAGACCCTTCCAAATTCCTAGTCATGCCTTCCAAAATTAACCTTGAAAAGTTAAAAATTCTGTTGTTTGCTAGAAAAATACCAGCTGATGCCAAAGCAACAGGGATTTGATCAAAAGATGTACTTTTTGAGCTTAAACAATGAATTATAGCATGAAAAAGTAATTTCCATTGTTGTGAAAATAAACCTTTAAACAAAGTAAGACTTTCCCTACCTCCCTCATAACCCATGGCTGCAAAGCCATCATGTATCTCAGTGTTAGTCAACATACTAGTTCCATTTGCATCATGAAGTCTTAAACTAGCCCTAAGCAGTACTTCAGTCACATAAATGTTCCTATTATTAACCCTAACCCTTATGCAAGATTGATTATGATGAGTACCTATAACAACAGTATTCCAAAATTGTGTAACAATAGGAATAGAGACAACAGGACTTACAGTAAGTGCAAAACGTACATCCCCTTCGAGATAGAAAGTAAAGTATCTCATGAAAACCAAGACAATCATCATTCTGAGTAAGATTAGCAACCTGGTTGTGCTTAGAGATCACTTGTAGAGCAGCCATTAGAATTTTTGATGATCGAAAATTAGAGAGAAGGTTATAGAATCGAGGTATAAAGATAAAAGATTAGGTAATTGGAGTTAGTATTTATATGAATAACAAACCCAAGCGCGAAGAAACCTCCAATTTTACAAAAGAGACCCTCAACGGTACAACGGTTATGTAGCGGTACATGGAACATACACGGTAGTTCAAATTTTGCCTAGCGGTACTTGGTTCCAAAATGGTACCTCAAAAATTAGACCGGTTCATGCATTCTACTATCATTGTAACATCTTTTATCTTAATCTAATAATCTGCAATCACATGAAAAACTAAAACAACCACTATACAATAACAATTAGAATAATAATTGTACAAATGTTACCTCCCTTTAACATATGCACCAACTATTGGTTTAACATACCAATATGTGTCACCAAGAACTCAAATCTCTTAGTTTTAAATGCCTTGGTTAATAAATCAGCTACATTGTTATCTGTATGGATCATTAAAACTTGAATAAGCTTTTTATCATAAGCATCTCTTATAAAGTGATGTCTTATTTCAATATGCTTGGTTTTGGAGTGAAAGACTGGATTTCTGACAATGAATATGGTACTTTCATTATCGATGTTGATTTTGGTGTTCATAAAGTTGAAACCATAATCCAACAACTGATTTTGAATCCAAAGTACTTGTCCACAGAAATGAGCAGCAGCTACATATTCAGCTTCAGTTGTAGAAGTAGCAACAATGGTTTGCTTCTTACACTGCCATGATATGAGTCTTCTGCCTAGGAATTGACAACCTCCTGTTGTGGATTTCCTATCATGATTAGCTCCAACATAATCACTGTCTGAATAAGCTTCTAAGTCAAATGTAGAATCCTTAGGGTACCATAATCCTAGATTAGGTTGACCTTTAAGATACTTAAAAATCCTTTTCACAGCATGTAGATGTGAAACCTTTGGATTGACTTGAAACCTTGAACAAGCACACACAACAAACATAATACCTAGTATTGAAGCAGTAAGATACATAAATGAACCAATCATTGATCTATACAAATTAAGGTCAACATTTTCACCATGTTCATCTTTTGAGAGAGACTTCTTAGCTTGAAAAGGTGTACTTGCACTTCTTGTATCTATACTTGAAAATTTCTTTAAGGTCTCAACAACATACTTATCTTGGCTGATAAATATTCCATCTTTCCTTTGTTTGACTTTATTTCCTAAAGCTTCAAACTCTTCACATCATTACCTTTTGGTTGAACCATAAATGATGTCATCAACACATATCTGAACTAGGATAATATTCTTAGCATTCTTTTTGATAAAAAGAGTCTTTTCAATGGCCTCTCTTCTATATCCATGTTCCAAAAGAAATTTGGACAGAGTTGCATACCAAGCTCTAGGAGCTTGATGAAGACCATAAAGAGCTTTAATAACTTTATATACTTTGTTGGGTAACTTAGGATCTACAAAACCTGGAGGTTGTGAAACATAAACCTCCTCTGAAATAGTGCCATAAAGAAAAGCACTTTTCACATCCATTTGATACTATAAATCCCATATATGATGCAAAGGTCAAAAATAACCTAATGGCTTATATCCTTGCCGCTAGTGCAGAAACCTCATCATAGTCTATCCCTTCTTCCTGTCTATAGCCTTGAGAAACAAGCCTAGCCTTGTTCCTCACAAAACACCTCTTTCATCCTTCTTATTCCTGAAAACCCATCTAGTACCAATTACTCTCTTTCTAGAAGGGAGATCCACAAGAATCCAAACCTTTTGTAGTTCAAATTGCATTAATTCTTCTTGCATGGCATCTACCCAACTTTCTTAATCAAGAGCTTGAGAAATATTCTTAGGCTCTACTTGTGATAAGAAACAAGCAAACAAACAATGCTGAATATATTTATGATTTGTTCTCTGCTGTTGTTTGACATAGCTCACAAGTGCATGAGTTTTAGCACTAGCTTGAAGTTGTCTTCTGGTTTGCATAGCAGAATTTAGGTTTCCAATAATCTGAGTTATAGGATGGTTGTTATTGACTGTATGAGTGGGAATAAGACTAAATGATATTTCAGTTTCTAAATTGTTGAAGTCAGTCACTACATCCTGCTCATAGGAAGCATTTGAGAAGATTCCTTCCTTAGGACTAGTAAAACCATCTTCATTATCCATTTCTTGAAGAATGTCTTCTAGTGAATCAACAGATGTTGCAAAATTCGGCTTAGCAATACTTGTAGATGAAGTACCGCTAGGTTGCAAATGTACTGCTGAGCTTTGTGATTCCAAGTGTTCTTCTCTTGAATGCTTAGCACTTGCTCTAGCAATCCTTTCTTGATCCATAAGCCTCAGGAGTTCATCATGTGAAGCTTGAGCATCATATGGTATCACTGGTTGCTTCCTTTGTGGGTTAACAACTCTTTGTGAGACAGTAGGCAAATGTGGTACATAGATATGAACCTCGTTAACATCTTGAGGGTCTGATGAAGAAGGACTTTCCTTCTGAGTATCTGAACTAGTTGTGTTAGTTTCTTTACTTACATTGTTAGTTTGATAGTCTTGTTGCACAGAATAGTAATCCATGGAGTTAGTTAGATAATCTAAATCAAACATTCAAGCATAACCTATTCCTGGGACATTGGGCTTATTCTCTAAAAAATTGACATGGACATTTTCTTCAACTTTCCCCGATGTCAAATTAAAGACTCTATATGCCCTACTTTGCAAAGAATATCCTAATAGATATCATGGATCAGACTTTCCATCAAACTTACCCAAATGATCAAGAGTATTTAAAATAGACACATGAAACCCAAAAGGTTTTAAGTAACTTATGGTTGGCTAAAAACCAGTCAAAAGTTCATAAGGTGTTTTGTTTTGAGGCTTGGTTACTAAAACTCTATTTATCACATAACATGCTGTATTGATTGTTTCTACCCAAAAGGTATTTGGCAAAAGAGAATCAGACAACATAGTCCTGGCAGCCTCAATTAATCTCCTATTTTTCCTTTCAGCTACCCATTTTGTGTGAGACCCCTAGAATCTAACATGGAACAACCAGGCAACGAGGGGGTAACACGTCATAGTACAAGAAACAATGAATTACAGTTGACACAAAGTTAACGTAATAAAAACATGTACATTACATCATAAAAGATCAAAGTTTTATTACAAAGGTCCCATAGTTTTATATGCGGAAAATCTATTATTTCATCATGTTTTATAATATATGGTTGCCAAAAAGATAGAATAAACTTCTGACAGTTTTTACTAAAAACAGTCTTTTAAAAGCATCACAGAAATCTCCAAGCTGCAATATCCTGCGGGCTCCTATCCAACCAAAGCTATGTAATAATATCTGAGATTAAACATGTAAAATTGTCAACATAAAGTTGAGTGATATTCATAGGTTTAGCAGTAAAGGTGTGGAACACAAGCATTCATTTGTAAAACAAGTAATATGGAAAATGGTTATATACGTCAACCATAGTCCGAAACTATTATTATTGCTGTTCAGTTCATGAACCGAAGCTTAACTCAATGTATGTTCCTCTAGGGAGTATTCAGCCTAAATACTCAAGTATAAACAAATATTAGTGCGTCAAGGTAATTAGGACGGGGATAGTCAATCCCGATGGATCCACCCGCAACATTCGCGCTTGGTAGCATGATTAATTAACGGTTCATGATCAGGAGAGGAAACTCAAGGCTAGACTAAAAAAGCAATAATAATAATGAAAGTTTGGGAAGCATACAAGTTCTGGATAGCATACAAGTTTTGGATAGCATACAGTTTTTAAATGGTTGTGTCCCACTATGTAAAATCTCACCCAGTGTTTAGAAACCATGTACAAGTAAAAGGGGCTATGAACTCACCTTAGCCAGGACGTAAGTCAATCACGGTACTCAGTTACTGAGTATAAACAATGGTAGTGAGACGATCACCGACGATATGGATGCCCGAGAAACACGAAAACCGCAACCTATCAAAATAAGGCGCGCGTTAAGACTCGAACTCAAATATTGATATATACCAAGTATAATAAGACTCAAATGTTTTCAAAGTATTCATGTTTCAAAACCAAAGACGCGAACCAAATGAATTCATACTAACCCATTTATCCAACAATACTCGTTTAAACACTTGTACACTTGAAATTGACCCGTCATACGACGCCAAGTCAAAGCAAGTCAAACTATTCTTTTACCTTACTCGGACTAGTAGCTAAGTCATTTATAAAATGACTAAACACTTGAGTAAGTCACCATATCCAATAGTGAATACTCAAACTCACGCCACACAAGTATTGAACTAAGTGTCCAAATAAAATCAGCAAGTACACCCCGAATGTACACACCGATCTACCCTATCTAGACTTGTCCGTTTTAGATGAAACTTGGTGTCAAGGTCACTTATAACCTGTATAAGACCTCGCTAAAATTTGAGCCAAAGTTCACACTTTAGAACCCATCAGCTCGACACTTTACTCAACTCCAAAATTGGGACGGATTGTGCACTTGTTTTATAAAACCGTTTAGACCGTTTTAAAAGTACTATCTCGGCAATCCGTCTTTTAAAACCACTACTAGACTCATCAAACTCAGTTTATAGACTTTGAAAACCAGTAGTACACCTTATCTAACCAAGCCTAAAGTCCCCGAGAGTCGACCCAAAATCAGCCACAATTTTGAATTGTGCCGACTTTCGTCTCCTGGTACACGAATACTAAAACTAGCATAACTTTTCACTCGTAAAGAGTTAGAAGCTCTATCTTATACGAAAACGAGCGTCTCGGAAAACTGTACAATAATTTCAAATAATCTCAGCCTATAACAAAACTTAAACCCACGAAACAATCTGTTCTAAGCTGCTGTCCCAAAATACCCTTTTAGAAATCATGTCAAATCAATTTTCCAACCATAACTAGTCATTCCCAAACCTATATAATCACTCTACTATCATACCCATCAACCAAACACTCCTAAAAACACTTGTATGATAAATTTAACAAAAATCAAAGATCAAAGCCCAAACTTTTTGTGATCAAAATATGACGATCTTACCAAAAATAACACATGCATAATGATTAAAACATCATCCAACCATAAAATCATAAGTTCATGAAAACTTGATGCATGTTTATGATTTTGGTACCAAAAGATGCACCATAAAAATCTAGGAAGTGGTCTTTAAATTGTTTAGCTTAAAACATAATGGATGATGGTGGTTTATGGTGTTAAGGGTGGCGGCAACATGGAGGTGTGGGAGAGAGTTGTATGTTTTTTTAGCAAGTAGTTGTATGTGTAAAGTGGAGAAAGAAATGAATTTATATATGTGGTAATGGAGGGGCTAGATTTGCCAAGTTTTGAATCTTGTGGACTTAAAAACAAATAATAGTTTAAAAGGGTAGAAAATGGCTATTTGTAAATATTGAAAATATTTACAGGGCTCCGGTTTCGTAAAAATACTTTTCAAAAGTTACAATGCATCATAAAAATGATTATATGATTTTCCGACACGAATTAATACGAAATTAAAACGACATCATCGAAAATATTAATTATCGAAACAATCAATAATAAAATGTAAAATTTTGGGCATCCGTCGGTGTCGCGATCACTAGCAATTCTCGTTGTTCATTGAATTGAATAAACTCGTTGTAAAACGCACGCGGGTGATTTTAAATCAAAAACTTTGATTTAAATAAATATGGAAAAATAAAATAAGAATTTTATAATTCCAGATAAAGTATTTATCAATGATCAGAAAATACTTGAAAAGTATAATTTATTAAAATTATCATGATCTCAGGATTTACACATAAAGAATTCAAGAAAATGAAATACGTTGGAAAATTAATAAACACGAATAAAAGAATAAAATAATGATGGGAAAGTACGGGTTCTCACAGTCTTCCCCTCTAAAGGAACTCTGGTCCCTCAGAGTTCTACTGAAAACAGTAGAAGATGCAAACAAGAGGAGGTACAAAGTGTAGAACAATTTCATTGCTTTCTAGGTAATTTCTGTACCACGACGAATCTTAACGGTTAAATTTGACTATGCTTCAGTTTTCTAGACTCCTTTTCGAATAAAATTCAAACTCGGATTAGAACAATGACCTATCAGTACAAAGAAATATCAGAAGATAAAATGAAACAAGAATTTCTTAAACGGACAAAGTGCGTTAAGATGAACCAAGATTGTAAATCAACAAGGGGTCGCAATTCGTGCAACTGTAAAACGTGACAATCTTAAAATGTAAGAATCTAGTCACAAGCGAATAGAAGGGAAAAATGAATAACATATGATCATTAAGATACAAGCTGTCATAGTCAGTTGTCTAGGATTTTGGGATTACTTTAAAACTCAGTTTAAATATTTCTTGATTAAAAGAAAATTTACAAGGTGTAGTGATTTAAAATCAAACTATCTGTATTTAGTAAGTAGGCTGTTGCTCTATCTTTTTCTTAATCATGATTTTCAAAGCAAAAGTAGAACAGTTCAAAATAGTTATCCTGATTGGCTTAAGAACTTTTGGGTGACTGTATGAAATTATCGTTAAAACTCCGGTTTATCGTTACCATTAGACAAATCAGGTTTTCCAAGTTATTTAGAATCATTGTTAGAAATTATAAATTAGTTTAATAATTGAAGGTAAAGTATGATAAAATAGATTACTTCAAAAGATACAGCTTGACATATTCTGGTTTTCAAAAGGTGACAAGACCGCAACAAATATGAGACATATAAAGCTCAACAATCTGTATGCGAGCGATAACACAAGGGAATAAGACAAAAATCGTATCAATTCTTAACAAACATGATAGAATAGTCGAATCAATGATAAAAATAATAAGAAACAAGGATTATAACAAGTCATCACTTCTTGAGTGCAGTTGGTGTCACCAACAACGCCTTATTAAGTTGTCGGTGGTTGACATACGATCGAAAGAGAAAAGCCACACAATGAATTTTCGAATCAAAGAAAATTCTTAAGAAGTCACTTGAGAGTAAATTCAGTAAGATGAAAAACATTAGCAATAAGAGGCGAAATCAATGCGTGGTTCACACGAACGAATTTTCAAGACGATAGAGTCTAATACACATCATGGCAAATCCACATAATCATTGTTCACGTCCAATAACAAATCATAATACGCGTCCAGAGATGTTTCGAAGGTCTAAAATAGATAAAGATCGATTGATGTAGAAGCATAACAACGTTGAAACTTTCAAGTCGGGTATCAATCGTAAGAAATTAGACAAGCAGTTACACGAATTGTATCACGAAGGAAGACGAGGTAACAAGTGAAACAAAGGTTTTCGAGTAAAGAAACATGTGCTTGAGGCATGTACTTTGTTCAAGAAAAGATAAGGGTTCATAAGTGTATGTCGCGAACTGTTGATACTCGCATAAGAAGTAAAAGTTTTTTAAAATTTATTTTATCAAACTGTTTAAGGAACCTAATTATAAAGTTGATTCTTGGTTAAATATTTAAGGTGACTACTATTCGGCCTTGCATGGCTCCTTCTAAATTAAGCATAAGTGATCAGGCCATGCATAATTTAGGACTAGCAATGCGATGCTCAGCTTCGTCAAACCAGTATTACAGGTCATATTATTTAAAATATGCATATAATGCCATTTGTAAAACAGGAATCAAAATAATTTATGAAAATTGATCGTAAAATTAATGTCATTTAATTTTATAGAGTAACGTTCAAGTATCTTGTAAAGCCCAAGTAAATTATTTTATAAATTGGTTTGCAAACAATATCTATTTGAGTTTATATGGTAACTTATAAAATAGCGAGTGGGTTACACGAGGGTAATAAAGTGTAGTTCATCAGACAATGATGAAATGGCCACAAGGTGATAATGTTTTAAGAGGTTTAGCAGGAATCATCAGGAGACACGTGTCAAGATAATGATGAACGATAAAAATAAGAACTTCAATTCTCGGTCCAAATCAGTGGTACGATAGAAGCAAAGAAAGACAACGTAGAATGACAAATAAGTCATAAATAAAATAAAGGAATAAGGAATCCGTATGTGTTCACATCGTAATTTATTTGACAAAAATACACTTTTAAGAAAGTAGAACACCAGTTTATCAAATCACTTAGTTCCTAAAAGTTCAAGATTTATGTATGAACAAGCTCAAGTTACTATTTGTAAACGTTTTCAAACACAATTAATGTTTCATGGTTGTAAAATATTATTAGTTACAATTTTACGAGCTCACACGAACTTAAAATGCTTCAAACCATGTTTTTAACTTCTATCAGTTTTGACCTTTTTGGTCAACTTTGACTTTTGGGTTTGACTATACCAATTGATTCAGTAAATGACATTTTAAGACTCGAAGTCTAGAGTAATTTGGTGTAAAACGATGTTTTGAACAACTTTCTAGTTTTACTCGAGACTTAAAACGGATAAAAATGGACGAAAATGCCCTTGCATTAAATCTATCAACAAAATGATATTTTAGAATTATTCAGAAAATAACTTCTTAGATTTTACACTCTCAAATGACCGTAACTTGCTCGATTTTAATGTTTACTGGTAAAATATTATATCTTAAACGAACATCTCAACAGGTAAAAATATATTTTTATGTCTAAGGTTATATAAAAATATTTTCTCGACACAATTAAATTCCCTGTAAAGTTTCTGTACAAAGTATATTTTCTGACACGGCTTGAAATTAAATCTAAATTTCATAATAACTCAGAATTAACGTACACACAAGACTTGTGGATTCCATAAAGACGAAAGAGAATAATATGTAAAATTAATCATGTAAAGAAAATTGTAACACCCTATTTTGATAAATGGAATGTCACGCGTGATTATGGCGTGTCATCAAATCATACAAGGATAAATGTATAAAACATTACATGACCATAAAGGAAATACCGGAATCAAACATCGGTACCCCAAAAGTAGAACTCATCACACACAAACATAAGTACTGTAAATGAAAGGACTAAACAATGTCCATGGAAATGAGTATCAAAGTATAAAGAAATGCATAAAGTAAAGAAGGCTAGGAATCTTCCAATCCATATGCACGTACGCTTAAAGTCTACGAGCGTCCCCGAGTACCTGCCGTTTTGGGAACATGAAAAGGAAAACGGCTGAGCATAATGCTCAGTGCACGGATATACAAGTAAAGCATGAATAATATAAGCATATAAGCATGAAACATCAGAAAAGACTAAGTCCTGGATAACCTGGTTATATCTTAGTAAAACTGGTTTTATAGTTTGAAAAGCCTTATGTTTATCTTGTAAAAACTGTTTAACATATTTACCATTAGCCAATATAGGTCATGAATTATCCACGTGCATGAATACTTGGAGGGGTGACTGTAAAACCCCAAAATTTGGGCTTTTAACACGTCACCGTATTCATTATTATTATCATTGATCATATAATATTTTTACGGACCATCTTTACAATACACCATCACAAGACTTATTTCGTACAAAAATCATGATTTTATTATATAAAAATAGTGAAGTATTTTAACTTAATTTTATATACACACTTTTACCTGAATGAATAATAGATTCATCGCCTCAGTACATATTTTGAGATAAACTATAACTTTACTTAATTAAATTATTAAGTACTTGGACTTATTTCTATATGTATATATTTACATATATTTTATAATGGAAATAAACACATAACACTTTAAAAACAATGTACATTATTTTAACATTGTCATTTATTTACTTTCTTCAAGTAAAATATTATAATGATACATTCATTATATACTTTCACTAAATTACCTAAAGCTTCAACAAAAATACCTATAACTCAACAAATGCATACTATACTTACAAGGAACCATACAACTTGCTATACTTTCTTACACATGCATACTATGCCATACTTACACAACACTATGTCACCATACACAAATACTATACATGGTCAATTTTGTCTCCCTTTGACCTTTGTAAACCCACGGATAACATCAAAAACGGGAAGGAAATACTTTGCTTATTTTAGGCATGTGTGGAAATATCTTGTGTGATATCTAACAAAATCCAACAAATCTTCTCCAAGATACTAAGTATCTTACTAAGATTACACAAGATCTCTTTGGATCTCCTCTCTCCTTCATAAGCCGTAGCATACACAACTCACCAACATAAAACATTTGCAACTCAAATATCATTTCACTCTCTCTCAACCTACGGCTCAAACCATTTTCCACCATTAACAAACCTTCAAGCTCATCCATTACTCCTAAATCATGTCTCATACTACATGAAGATTAATCATTAGCTCATCCTACAAGTACCTTGATCATTGAAGCAAGAAAGAAGCCCTAGAAGCTCTCATTGAAGCCCACAGCAACATTTTAGTCACTAAGATCTCCATTGTTGAAAGCCTATCACTTGTTCTTACTCATTCTCCTATCACTCCTAAACCTATCTAAACAAGTAAGTCAAATCTAAAACCTATCTTTCTATACATTTACTTTCATATACATTAACATACACATGGTTATTCTTAGTAAAACTTAATGTTAAAACAAATATATGAAACCCTAAATCTATATTAGGTCACAACTTAATTTATACTATGACTTAAAATGATGTAAAAACTTATCAACCATGAAGAACATATCACCATGAACTAGTTAAACTTGAAGAAATATGAATAACATGTCCATACATATTTTGGACGTGGGTTTTAAACTCATGGTTCATTATGGGTTAAGCTTGTAATGTTTAGATGTGCCTAGAAATACTAGATCTATAATTATAGTTGCCTTAAAATGATAAGCTCACTATTTATGCCTTATAAGACTTAGTTTTAAGTTCACTATAATAAGCTTGCCTAAATAAACCTCACTATTACTAAATAATGTTTATTTAAAACTTTTGTGTCGAAATTATAACTTTACAAAGTTTCGGGTTAAAAACATAGATCTACAAGTAATGGACTAAAATGTTAGATCTATGAAGTTTGGAGTTAAAATAGTAGATCTATAATTTTTCGGATTAAAAATAGTAAATATAATACTTTCGGGTTAAATTAATAATTTTAGTAAGATAAGGGATCTAAAGGAACAAGTATGAAAACTCATTTTCCAAAAATATAAAACTTAGGGTTGGTTTTGTAATTAGCCGTGAGTTGAGGGTGTTGTTTTGACATTATCCAAAACTCAAAGTTAACAAAAAGGACTTAAATGATATTTCTATAATGTTAGGGTAATTTGTGTAATTTAATAAAAACCTAGGGATTCCTTTTGCCATTAATCGAATTTAATATAAGCCCTAGGGACCTATTTTGCCAACTTTGTAAACTTTACTAACCCTAATTAAACCCTAGGGGCTGTTTTGGACACAAGCCGAAAGTTATTGAAACCCCAGGGACTATTTATGGCAAGAACCGAAAGTGTTAAATGATTAAAAATGTGGAGGACTTGTTTTGCCATATGCTGAAAGATTTATAAGCCCTAGCTCTTTTATTAATTAGTTAAGTAAAACTATTAAAGAAACCCTAAACCAAAAGGACTAAAACCGTCATTTCCTTAAACTTATAACCTAGGGGTTTATTCGGCTAATATTATAAACTTGAGGACATTTGTGAAATTTAACTAAATTTATTCATATTAAATAAACTTTGGGGTTTTTAATGTGAATCGTAGAAACTTGAAGGACTCACTATGTATATTATTATGTATAAATAAATACATACGGATCGGATAACAAATGACAAGATATTTAAAACAAGTATAAGCATGCACTTTAATTATCTGGACGCATCTATGCATTGTATATGCATATACTGAGATCATTTAAATTACTTAGGTAATTAACTGTAACGTGAGCATACTATCTGGACTATCTGTGATATTATCCGGACACTGCTATTCAGGTGAGTTCATAGCCTCGCCTTTCACTGCTATTAATGTTTTTACTAACCCGCGAGGGGGAGACATGCTATAACTTGTTTTGACTATATGATTTTTATATCGTGAGATCGTGGCCCTACACTTATACTTAATAAATTGTTGATCGAGGAAACGCAAACTGAACTGTTACCCTTAATTACATGTGCCTATTGTAGATGAACCCGCATGACCCGTGCATCCGAAACTGTTAGAATTTTTGAATTGCCTGAATCTTATAAATAGATCTATTTGGGATTGACCGTCCCCATCTGGGTGAGTCATGCTCACTGTGCCTTGGCCAGGACAACAGATGTTTCACATGTCAGAACTTATTATTTTTATGGGTGCCTTTTAATAAGGCGAAGGGTCCTCATTTGTCGAGGACTTAACTGTCAAGTCTCAGTTTCGGGCAATATGGGAATGTAATTACCTTATAGTATTTGGCTTTGTGCGATACTATGTTTGTGATGTTTGCAGTTCTAAACTTGACCTTTTATTATTTGGTACTTTAATACATGGAACATACTGATATATCTGAACTTGAATTTTATCAAACCTTATGAATTACTATATGGGATATTTTTGATCCTACACTTTATTTTGATATCAAACTTTGTGCAACACTATGTAGGACAATTTACAGTCCTGAACTATGATTTTACAAAACTCTATGAATTCACCAACTTTATGTTGACTGTTTTAAGCATGTTTTTCTCAGGAAATTAAGCTAGATTTTTGAGCACGGACTGATTATCATTTAGGAGCATCATTTAGAAGCATCATAATAATTGGGGGATCTATTTTCACTGGGATATTTGTAATAACTGATATTTAACACTTCAACTGATTGTAAAAAACCATATTTGTATCAATTGTATTTCAAATCATGTAATTATGATCAATGATTTGTATGCCATTTGTTCTGTGATCCACCTACTGACACCCAATTACTATTCCGCTGCAAACCTGATTTGGGGGTGTCACAGAATGGTATCAGAGAAATGGTTATAGAGAATCAGATCAAAAATAAAATTGTTTTTCTATTTTATTAACTGAACTATAACCGGACAAAATTTTCAAAAACTTAGATTTCAAAAACTGGGGTTTTGACGGGGACATACTTAGAGAACATTTAGCATAGAGAGCATGCATGACTATATGATTTAAATGCAATTTATTATCATAGGCATCTATATTTATGATAGTACTAGATGCTAACCATTTACGTACTTTACGTATTACGACTGTTTAAAATCGTTATGAAGATACTAAAATATTAAAATACTTAACGTATTTAATGAAACTTATAAACTTGTCATGTTAGTAGGGAGCCTTATACTAAATATGTTCCATCTCGATATTACGTTTTGACTGAGTGGTTGGGTTTACGATTTAAAGTTCCCTCGCTCCTCAAACGTTTATAGAATGGCTTCTAAAGTATGATGGCCCGAAAATGCATTATAACCACAAACAACATAATACATAACAAACCCCTGGAAATATGTAAATGGAAATCTTTGGAAGATATAAATTAGATTTTATAAATCCTGGTAAATCTAAACAGATTTTTATAAATCTTGTAAAACCTAAAATAGATTTTGGAAAATCTTGGAAAATCTAAAATTCGATTTTGGAAAATCCTGTAAAATCTAAAAAGGGATTCTTGGAAATCTTTTCTTGAATAATTGTATCTTAGAAAAACTTAATTAAATTTTGGAAAATTTAAATTAGATTTTTTTTCTTTAGAAATCTTAATGTATCTTTGAAAATCCTTACCATGTCTTTGGTAAACTTAACTAGACTTTTATATACCTTGGAAAAAGCTAAAATTAGATTGTTATTGAGATCTTAATTAAATCCTATTGAACTTATAACAAACTTGTAAAAACCTAGATCTTATGTATGGACTTTAAAATTTACTTTTTAAACCTAGATTTCATAATGAAAACACATGGAAAAGAAATATAGCTTGGGCTATCTGATTCATTTTAGAACTTATAATAAACTTGTGAACTTATAATAAACCCTAAATCTTAATTTTTGGGGATCTCGTAAATTAAATGTAAACATAAAACAAGATTGGACTTTATCTTGAAATACTGTGAAGCTTATAATTAATATACAAACTTGTAACCAACTTAGATTTCATTTAAAACCCGGAAATAAAATATACCGTAGGTGTTTACTCTCTATTTAGAGATCTAGACTTAATCTTTACAACCAGCAATAAGCTTGTAAGGTTTCATAAACTTCACACCTAGATAAATGGTTAAGTATTATTAGTTGACTAAAATATGTTTAAGTCCATTAGGAAGCCCATTAGGCCCATTTATTGTCCTATGGACCTATGTAGTAAAACTTGTAATATTAATGGATCCAAAATGTAATTAGGCCCATTAAGAAATCCTTAGCTCACAAAAATTGTTAATGGATCTTGTAAGCTCAATAAGGGGTTGGGAAGCCCATTAGCTCTTTTGGCACATTTAATAAGCCCACTTAGTGATATTATACTTAAACAAAGTTTTTATACCAAAAATATATCTTATAAAAACTTTTGGACTGAAAATGTCAATTCATTAAACTCATGGATTAAAACCGTGACATTGAAACTTGTTTTGATAAAACATTAATTACAAGAACTAATATAGTAAATATTTGAAAGTCTAGGGAGTAATAAATGCCATTCGTGACTTATTAAACCCTAAGGACTAAAACTGTTAAGAACCGGAAGGTGTACATCTAGTAAAACATGGAGGGACTTCTTTTGCCAATAACCAAAACTTAAGCAAACCCTAGACCCCTTATATCATTTAATGTATTAAAACTTGAGCGAACCCTAAACTAAATGGACTAGAACCATCATTTTCTGAAACTTGTAAACAAAGGGTTGTTATTTAACTTGCGAAAACTTTGGGGACATTAAAGTAAATGTAATAAAGTGTTGTTACTTTTATAACTGTTCATAAAAATTATGAAATTTAAGGCACGTATATTATAAAAGTAAAATACAACAATGGTAAGTAAAATACTTTTTACTTAAATTATATTATTAATAACAATTTTAAATGGAAGTTATTAATACTTGTACAACGATGTATTTAACTAAAATACAGTAACATAAATGAATTGCATAAAAGCGAGTTGGTATTGTAATGAAATCCAAATAAATCCTGAAAATCTTATACTAAGATTTTTAAAATCCTCCATGATTGATTGTGTATCAAGCTTAAGCTTATACGCTAATCATTTCATATACGCTAATTATTGCTTATAATTAATTGATAACTATAAACCGGTTAGTCTATTTTGACTACTTGGAAAACTGACTGGCTACATAATAGGAACGGATTTACAACAACTGTACATACTGTAATGTTTAAAAATATACTAGGGAGCATTATCCCGTCTACTACATTTTATTAGATGTTTGAACTTGCTATTATGTGTATATAGGTATATATACCTTACTAGAAGGAACTATATGATACAATGCCTATACTTATGATTGTAATATATCATTATATTTTATATATGAGTTCCTTGTTTGATACGTATTCTTGCGCACGTTATTGCGCGTCAACATTTATTTTTCTCTCGCTTATAATTTTGCACGTATATCTACGAAACACGACTTATTAACGACTTATACACGTTGCTTTTAGTATTTTCACGTGGTATTATTTAGATAAGTTTGCATCTTTAAATGATGCGGTGGAACCCAAAATCAAGGTACTTATGATCCTATATTTTACAAGTGGGACCTGAGTCTCTTGATCCTAAGTTAATGATGATTCCCTCTCAAGACGTTATGGGACGTCTAAGAGTGAAATCTTAGGCCACCAGACCAGAAGTTTATTTATAATTTTGTATTAAGATGTTATGGGACGTCTGAAGACGAATGTTATAAGCAAACGGGCTGTAAAGTATCTTAATAATATCTTTATCTTAGATATTATATTTATTCTAAATAATAAGCCTTGCCGGAAATATTTAGGTAAGGTGGGCTATGAAATCCTTATTGAAACGAATTAGGACGCTTTTTCGTTTGAATAAAGAAATCATAGGTCACCGAATGGAGTTATAAATTTTACCTTACATGGATGAGGACGCTTATCGATGTAAATATAAATTTATAATCACATGAGCTTAAATATATTCGACATGACTCATAATTGATGTTATTTTATTTATCCAGTTATGGAATGTAATCCTTTTTGACTCGCGATTTCCTCCAGTAATATCTTATCCTTAAGATAACTTATATCTGATGTCATTACATCCTCACCCAGAAACATAGGAAGATTCGTGTTCATCTCTTTTAGATCAAAACATTGTACTCTTGACTTTTGGCTTATCCTTAACCCAAATACCACTTCCGCTGCATTCGACCCCATTTGGGGGTGTCCACTTCCGTTGCATTTGATTCCTTTGGGAGTGTCCATTTCCGCTGCATTTAAAACCCTTTTTGGGGTGCCGACTTCCGTTTCATTTGACCCGTTTTGGGTGTCACAGAAAATAAAGCTGTTTCATCTGCCATGAGGAAATGAAACCTCGGTCATTCGAGGCGACGGTAACACAGACTTTATCGACACTAGACTTAGTGTCATTTCTTGTATCGAAGCCCAGAAATACTTGGTAAGAGGATGCCTTATCTTCTAAGCTCGCATTTCTCAAATCGACGAGGAAAAAAAACCCAAGCATAAAAGACATGCCCAACTCACAATGGGTGTATATTGTAGGGTTATGTTTGTCACCCTCCAGAAAGAGATAATTGATGTCTCATACTTTTGGACAATCTTCTTCCTCTCCGGATCCAATTAGTTCAACAATACCATTGTCTAACTGTAACACCCCCCACATTTACAACGCAGCGGAATACAACATTGGGGTGCTACTTCATAATACAAGCTCACGAGTCATAGTAAACGTATTTTAATATAAACGTTTACCAACGATGATTTCATCAAAAGATCAGAGTTACAAGGTCCCAATAAATTAAGAAAACTTATTTTCAAATATGTTGCAATATACAAGTTTTTGTTTTATCTTTTTAAAAGAAAGGATTTTTATCCAATGTACAAAGTTCACCAAGTCCACTTCCTTCGATATCCGCATCCAATCCTATCCAAGCATGCCAATATAAACCTGAGATAAACATGATAAAAGTCAACAAAAATGTTGAGTGAATCCATAGAGTTTATAAATAGTAACTTTGGACACAAGCTTAATAAACATTTTATTCATTGAACAATCAAACGATGCTAGAGCCACGAACCGAACCTTAACCATGTGCCCAACCTGGAGTGAGACACTCCCAATACTAAATACAATATATCCTCGTATGCTTCTCGCAAGAACACATACTCCGGATAGGTCGTTTGGCCAAAATAGATCTATTATTATTGCACTAGCGTTTACCGGTTATCGGTAATTAACGGTCCATGAAGGAAAGGCCACTACATAACACTCATAGCAACGTTCACATAAAAGCTACTTGTGTTCGATTTTCTAAAACAAGCATGTATCCCCCTCGCGGGTTTTAAAAATCATTCAAAAGAATTATAAAAGCGAGGCTATGAACTCACCTTAGATGCAGACAATGAGCAGAATATAAGTATCAATAACACACGGCATATCATAACCCAATACTGCTTCACATAATTATCAACACAACATCATAATCTATACGGCTTGATTCCAATAGTCGTAATACACCATAAATAGCTAATAATCATGTAGCGTCAACTGTATCCTTTCGCGGTTGTAATTAATTCCACAACTATGCTCCAATCGTTTTGTGAGGTTTAGGTTTTGGTGTTTTCCCGATGGATGGTTAAATCAACTCGACATAAAATAAATTAATAAAATTCAACTCGTAAAATCTTGGTGGTTGGCCAAGTAAAATAAAATAATAAAACAAAATATATATATCCAGTATACATATTTTATAAGTGAAAATGACGCAAATGATTCATGTCATAAGTTACTATTTAGAACAAACATTCAAAATGTATTTCTTAAATTATATACATAATCCTTCAGAATTAATAGTGTATACAAAGTTATTTTTATATAATTCGACACTCGTTCGAAAATATTATGTAACTCATTAAAATTTATTTACGATAATTATATGTTAAATGTCATCTTAACTGGAATAATACTTTTCGAAAGTTATTATATATCGTAGTGATTCATTACCAATTTCTTTTATAAAAGTATATATTTTTTAGAAAATTTCGGCATGACCTTGCCGTTTTTATAACGTTTCCATGTATATAAAATACATAATTTTTCCCACTTTGTCTCAATCAATACCCAATTAATACTTTTGTCAATCAATAGTCTAATTAAGGTATTGTTAATCAACATAATTATTATATTAATTATATATTCCCACCATTAATATTTTAATTACCTTCCATATTTCCTTAATTAATTTCTTTCCATATTTCCATTAATACCATAATTAATATATTAATTATCAATCATCAATACTTTAATTACTTTCCATATATCATTAAATAGTTTTATATTTTAATATACCATTTATTAAAATAATATTAATAACAATATTCTTTAAATATGTATTTATTTATTTATTTCTTATATGTCCTCAAATAATTTTATATTTTATTACATCATTTATTAATAATTATAACAATATCCTATTATATCAAATAATATTATTATTATAATATTTTCAGAATGCTTACATTCTATATTTTATTATACCCTAACAATAATTATTATTGTATCCTCAAAATATGTATTTTCATATGTCCCACTATTGTTATTTCCTTTATTTATTCATTTTATCTTTTTATACATCACCCTTTTTACAATAATAATAAAGATAAATTCAGTATATAAATTTATTTATTCTTTTATTCATTGTACTTTTTATTTATCATATCATTAAATAAATAATAAAAACAAATAAAAATATACAAATATCATTATACATTTAGATCTACACCCAAAACAATAATCAACAATAGAAACAAGTCCAAAAACATCACCACCACAAGCCCGACACCAAAAAGGTGCGGCTGTGGTTGCTGTTGAGGGTCGGCCGCCACCACAGCGGTGGTCCAAACGGCGGGCAGCCCCCTTTTTGGTCAAGATTATAGCCAAAAACCACCATAAAAATAAATTTACATTTTAAAAAATCTTGATGTAACCATCTTGCATGTGTAGATCGGGACAAGATCCAAGGGTTTTAAGGGTTTTTAAGGTATACCCATATGTTTAAATGGAGAATCCGTCACCCACACACCACCTTATGGCGGCGGCAGCCGGAAAACACCACCACAGTAGGGTGGCAGCGACGGTTTGGAGATAAAAGGGAGGAGGAGAGGTGATTTTAGAGGTTTTGGAACAAGTGTGGCTCGGATTAATTATAAACATGCCGGAATTAATGGTGGTTTCGCCGGAAAACTCATCGGAAAACTTTTCCGGTGGCGGCGGCGACAGCCATTGTTGCCGGCGGATGGAAGTGGGAGAGAAGGGAGAGAGTGATTTTGTGTGTGTTTTGTTTGTGTTAAATGAAAGAAATGAAGTAAATTTTTCTATTTATACTAAAACTTTTAAAACAAAGTAGCAAATAAATGATAGTTTAGGGTACATTTCGTAAATACTTTATTTACTTTCGTAAAGTAAGCGTTCGACGCTCGTTGGGCGACTTAACGAACGATTCAAGTCACGAGACTTGCGCCATCGTTTTTAAAATCATTTCTCCAATAAATATGAGTCCTTACTTCGTCGAGTTTCGAAAACATTTGCTATTATTTATTTAAATGCTCGTTTAATCATTTTTAGCTATTTCGGTTATATTTCACCGTAAAAATAAAACGTAAATTCTTTTACTCACGTTATTAGCAACGTTTTAGGATACAATGAAAAATACTATTTCTTCATATTTTCAAAGTTTTAGTTTTAAATCGTTCCAACTATTATTTTTATTAGTTTCGATCAGTCCAACACTAAAACGTCGAAAATACTACAAGTAATTAAATAATAATTATTTAATTTATAAGACGTAAACGTAAAAATTAAGAAATATCAAATATCGAAATAATCGAATTAAAAAATATAATATTTAGGCATCCATTGGCATCGTGATCACTAGTAGTCCTCGTTACTTGTCAGAACGAAAAACTAAAACATTCAATACTGGTTTCAACTTAAATCGTTAAACGTCATAATAATAAACGTCATCATATACTTCAAAAATATCCGAAAAATAGAATTAAATTAGGATCTTATTTTTACGGAGTTTACATCCTCACCACCTTAAGGGAGCACCGTCCCGGGGCTCGTTAAAAGATATCACGTCATAGAAAATCTTCTCGAGTGTACATAACTTTATCGAATGCGTTACAAAATTACTTAAAACAAGGTAATCGTTAATAATCATACGAATTCACCTAATCACATGATCGCTAGGGAAACCTTCCATCAAAGGAGATTTCTTCGAAGCAGAAATCATTCGGAGTATACATTACTCCGTCGAACGCACTACGACGTAAATTAAAACATTGAATGCTATCATTAAGCACATATAATCACATTACGACATGCTTGCAAACTAACCAAGCCATGTCGAATCAATTAGTTCAATTAAGTTAACTCATGCTTGCTAAATAATCAAGCCATGATAATTATGAATATTTGACAGGATTTTTGGATATGTCCAGTCAAAAGAAAGTTTACATATTAAAGGATGTCCACGAGCCTGATGGCCATGGATGCACATCCAAAACGACTTTTTTCAAAGGAGGGTGCTCACACACGGATCCATACCCAAAATTTATTACGGGGTGTTCACATACGAATGCATACCCAAAATGATATTACGGGGTGTTCACAAACGGATGCATACCCAAGGTAATATAGGTACGCGTTACCTTTCGATCGGGCAGCATTTCACAATGCCACCTCGAGCTCGCACCATGTACGATTACTCGACTAAATACAATACAATATTACGGGGTGTTCTCATATGGATACATACCCAACGTAATAGAGGCACGCGTTGCCTTCCGATCGGGCAGCATTTTACAATGCCACCTCGAGCTCGCACAACGTACGACCACTCGACTAAGACACATATCACATAAACACATAACAAGCAAGGCTTTGCACATAATTTCAAATATGGCTATCCGCCGTTCGATCATCAACGATCAAAGGGGATCGAGTCAAGCACAAGGATTCCTCAACTGAATAAACGAAGACGGCAACCCGGATCGTCTTTCATCTACCGATGCGCGGTCGGCAAACTTCAACTATCCATCGCATACCGTTTTATTCCCTACAGATGATGATGACGGACGACACCACTGGATCTAGTAGGATCCGACCATTGTGCTTGGCTCTCGTGCCGAAGGCTCTCCTTTTTGAACCATCCTTGTGTGACCCTACGTTGGTATACGAGTCAGCACTCTACGTTGGTATACGAGTTCACAAGGCAGAATAGGAACAAATCAAACACCTCGAATTAAAAACTCGAGTCTATGTAGATTCGTCCGTGACATAAGCTGACCGAACACATACGTTTCGGGGGAAGATTTCTTCTTCAATGGCCTCAAAGTTACTCAAACTCGACTTTCCTCCGGTTTGGCAGTCTGCTGATCTTGTTAAAATTTCTTCTTAGTTTCGGTACGAGGTTCCTTGGTAATTCGTCACCAATATGGTGATTTAGACGGGATTCATACGTTGTACATGACACCATAGAAATGTTTTACGAAAATATTCGGTCAAGGTTACTTTCTAAGATAATACTAGTCGAAAGAGAATATGTCAAAGGATACAAGGAAATCTGGACATGTTCTTACGGAATCGAATCGAACATGATTACTTGCATAACGATCCACCATTTGGAAGTGTTCTCACCCAAACATTTATTCAAAACCACGATTTTAAAGGTAACGACTGATTTGACACGACGTGGCTCTTCCTGCATTATCCATAGTTAGCTAGGCTATGTATAATTAAGGACCAAGCAACGACACATCTAATATGTCACGACTCTTCCTGAATAATGCATAGTTAGCTAGGCTATGCATAACTGAGGACCGAGTAACGACATATTCGACGCTACAAAAGAAACTTTATAATTATTGCACAATCATACAAGATTATGAACATTTTTGACTTATTCTCGAAAATAAGTAAATCACGTGACATAGAATCAGAAATTATTTTTAACCTGTTTCTAGAAATACATCAACTATTTGTATATTCATTCTTGGGAAACATATTTTTCCTTCGCCTTCTTGTAAAATAAAAAAATATATCAACACAATTTGGTATTTGGTTCGATAAAATACTTTATATATTAATATATATTCTCGAAAAATTTTACATCATAAAATGACGCTAAGGTGGTTTGAAATCAAGGATCGATGCAAGTATAAATAGCAGGAATCAAGAATCAATGAGACTGAATGAGGTGAACGAGCAATATATTTGCTACTGAAATTGCTTATACTATGAGTCAAGATACACCTAAGATATGTCAAGAGTTTCTAGGTAACAACGGCCTTTCGAACAAGAATCGTGTTTTGCCGGATGGCTAAAACTGACTCTAAAATGCTCGATCGCTCTTCCAAAATTTATGTCAACTTTTAATTAATAACTTTCAAGTATTTAAATTTACACTTAAAGTGTATATTTTTATTTTTCTCTAGTTTATTTATTATAACAAAATACAAGCTTTGTCTCATGTTAAAATATTCATAAAAATAAATTTTATCTTATTTAAAATTTAACAATAAGTTTTTTACAAAATCTCAAACCTCCAAATACGTGACAAAGTATCCATTCACAAGCGTATATTATGAAACGTGCCAAAGTTTATATCTGAAGCAAAAATCATTTTATATCATGTTTAGACCCATGTATACACGCGTTTCAAATCGTGAAAATTTCTCAACCATTCTTTCAACTAATCTAAGCAAGTTTTCGACGGATCTCATCACAGACATTTATCAACAACAAGTTATGTCGTAAAACAAATGATTACATTAGTAATAGAGATTACTTTAAATGATTTACCAAAAAGACTAGCGAGGAAATAGTTTCGCCTCCTTCATGCGTTCCTTAGTCGCGGCTCAAAAGAGAAAACCAAACCAGAACACAAACAAAATCTAACCATGTTACATATATATATAGATGTATATATAACACCGTAACGTATATATATATATTACATATGTACGAGATTTACCATATCAGATGATAATGGAAACACCATTATTTAGTATAAATAGTACAATCGAAAGTACGTCCAATAGGATGATCGTAAGGTGTAAATAGCGATCTAAAAGTTCGTCAAAGAACGGTATCGTAAGTATATAATTATAATTTATACCACCCACGCATATGGTATAAAATATACAATCAAAGACCTAGCACCAAGCACATAAAGAAGCGGGAAGGATTGCACGCGCGGATATCGGACATCGGTGAACGACTCGTGAAAAATTTTAGAAAACAGTCATAGTCCAGGTTTTGAAAAACGACCTAGTTCGCTATGACTCGAGCTCTGATACCAATCTGTAACACCCCCCACATTTACAACGCATCGGAATACAACATTGGGGTGCTACTTCATAATACAAGCTCACGAGTCATAGTAAACGTATTTTAATATAAACGTTTACCAACGATGATTTCATCGAAAGATCAGAGTTACAAGGTCCCAATAAATTAAGAAAACTTATTTTCAAATATGTTGCAATATACAAGTTTTTGTTTTATCTTTTTAAAAGAAAGGATTTTTATCCAATGTACAAAGTTCACCAAGTCCACTTCCTTCGATATCCGCATCCAATCCTATCCAAGCATGCCAATATAAACCTGAGATAAACATGCTTAAAGTCAACAAAAATGTTGAGTGAATCCATAGAGTTTATAAATAGTAACTTTGAACACAAGCTTAATAAACATTTTATTCATAGAACAATCAAACGATGCTAGAGCCACGAACCGAACCTTAACCATGTGCCCAACCTGGAGTGAGACACTCCCAATACTAAATACAATATATCCTCGTATGCTTCTCGCAAGAACACATACTCCAGATAGGTCGTTAGGCCAAAATAGATCTATTATTATTGCACTAGCGTTTACCGGTTATCGGTAATTAACGGTCCATGAAGGAAAGGCCACTACATAACACTCATAGCAACGTTCACATAAAAGCTACTTGTGTTCGATTTTCTAAAACAAGCATGTATCCCCCTCGCGGGTTTTAAAAATCATTCAAAACAATTATAAAAGCGAGGCTATGAACTCACCTTAGATGCAGACAATGAGCAGAATATAAGTATCAATACCACACGGCATATCATAACCCAATACTGCTTCACATAATTATCAACGCAACATCATAATCTATACGGCTTGATTCCAATAGTCGTAATACACCATAAATAGCTAATAATCATGTAGCGTCAAATGTATCCTTTCGCGGTTGTAATTAATTCCACAGCTATGCTCCAATCGTTTTGTGAGGTTTAGGTTTTGGTGTTTTCCCGATGGATGGTTACATCAACTCGACACAAAATAAATTAATAAAATTCAACTCGTAAAATCTTGGTGGTTGGCCAAGTAAAATAAAATAATAAAACAAATTATATAATATATATATCCAGTATACATATTTTATAAGTGAAAATGACGCAAATGATTCATGTCATAAGTTACTATTTAGAACAAATATTCAAAAATGTATTTCTTAAATTATATACATAATCCTTCAGAATTAATAGTGTATACAAAGTTATTTTTATATAATTCGACACTCGTTCGAAAATATTATGTAACTCATTAAAATTTATTTATGATAATTATATGTTAAATGTCATCTTAACTGGAATAATACTTTTCGAAAGTTATTATATATCGTAGTGATTCATTACCAATTTCTTTTATAAAAGTATATATTTTTTAGAAAATTTCGGCATGACCTTGCCGTTTTTATAACGTTTCCATGTATATAAAATACATAATTTTTCTCACTTTGTCTCAATCAATACCCAATTAATACTTTTGTCAATCAATAGTCTAATTAAGGTATTCTTAATCAACATAATTATTATATTAATTATATATTCCCACCATTAATATTTTAATTACCTTCCATATTTCCTTAATTAATTTCTTTCCATATTTCCATTAATACCATAATTAATATATTAATTATCAATCATCAATATTTTAATTACTTTCCATATATCATTAAATAATTTTATATTTTAATATACCATTTATTAAAATAATATTAATAACAATATTCTTTAAATATGTATGTATTTATTTATTTATTTCTTATATGTCCTCAAATAATTTTATATTTTATTACATCATTTATTAATAATTATAACAATATCCTATTATATCAAATAATATTATTATTATAATATTTTCAGAATGCTTACATTCTATATTTTATTATACCCTAACAATAATTATTATTATATCCTCAAAATATGTATTTTCATATGTCCCACTATTGTTATTTCCTTTATTTATTCATTTTATCTTTTTATACATCACCCTTTTTACAATAATAATAAAGATAAATTCAGTATATAAATTTATTTATTCTTTTATTCATTGTACTTTTTATTTATCATATCATTAAATAAATAATAAAAACAAATAAAAATATACAAATATCATTATACATTTAGATCTACACCCAAAATAATAATCAACAATAGAAACAAGTCCAAAAACATCACCACCACAAGCCCGACACCAAAAAGGTGCGGCTGTGGTTGCTGTTGAGGGTCGGCCGCCACCACAGCGGTGGTCCAAACGGCGGGCAGCCCCCTTTTTGGTCAAGATTATAGCCGAAAACCACCATAAAAATAAATTTACATTTTAAAAAATCTTGATGTAACCATCTTTCATGTGTAGATCGGGACAATATCCAAGGGTTTTAAGGGTTTTTAAGGTATACCCATATGTTTAAATGGAGAATCCGTCACCCACACACCACCTTATGGCGGCGGCGGCCGGAAAACACCACCACAGTAGGGTGGCAGCGACGGTTTGGAGATAAAAGGGAGGAGGAGAGGCGATTTTAGGGGTTTTGGAACAAGAGTGGCTCGGATTAATTATAAACATGCCGGAATTAATGGTGGTTTCGCCGGAAAACTCATCGGAAAACTTTTCCGGTGGCGGCGGCGGCAGCCATTGTTGCCGGCGGCTGGAAGTGGGAGAGAAGGGAGAGAGTGATTTTGTGTGTGTTTTGTTTGTGTTAAATGAAAGAAATGAAGTAAATTTTTCTATTTATACTAAAACTTTTAAAACAAAGTAGCAAATAAATGATAGTTTAGGGTACATTTCGTAAATACTTTATTTACTTTCGTAAAGTAAGCGTTCGACGCTCGTTTGGGCGACTTAACGGACGATTCAAGTCACGAGACTTGCGCCATCGTTTTTAAAATCATTTTCCAATAAATATGAGTCCTTACTTCGTCGAGTTTCGAAAACATTTGCTATTATTTATTTAAATGCTCGTTTAATCATTTTTAGCTATTTCGGTTAGATTCACCGTAAAAATAAAACGTAAATTCTTTTACTCACGTTATTAGCAACGTTTTAGGATACAATGAAAAATACTATTTCTTCATATTTTCAAAGTTTTAGTTTTAAATCGTTCCAACTATTATTTTTATTAGTTTCGATCAGTCCGACACTAAAACGTCGAAAAATACTACATGTAATTAAATAATAATTATTTAATTTATAAGACGTAAACGTAAAAATTAAGAAATATCAAATATCGAAATAATCGAATTAAAAAATATAATATTTAGGCATCCATTGGCATCGCGATCACTAGTAGTCCTCGTTACTTGTCAGAACGAAAAACTAAAACATTCAATATTGGTTTCAACTTAAATCGTTAAACGTCATAATAATTAACGTCATCATATACTTCAAAAATATCCGAAAAATAGAATTAAATTATGATCTTATTTTTACGGAGTTTACACTAACAAGCCTTGAAATGAATGACTTCCTCCTTTTAGAAGTCGAAATTTGTGCAAATTTTGAACCACCAACAGTAGATGCATGACCCTTTCAGCATCTCACCAGGGATGCACACTTCTTTATTCTTGGTCTCTTCTTTGATTTTCATCATTTGAAGTACTTCTCTACGCAACTTATGCCCCAGCTCAGCCACAAATGAAGCAGATTCTTACAACTTCTTACCCAATCGCTATCAACAATAATCTTAGCCATTTCACTGAGTGAAGCTTTGGATTCAAACTAATGTTTGCTTTCCACAGGATAGAAGTATATCGGGAAGCCCATTTAAATAAAAACCAAGACTTAAAACGAACTTGTCCTATTTTATCCAACTTTGTACACTTATTAGAACTCGAATACGACTTAATGAACCTTTTACAAATTCTCATGGGCTAAACTTGAATTTTAGAACCATCAGGGACTCGTTTTGCCACCTTCAAAATATATTTCAAGCCCTAGGATAATAAGACGAGAGTTGTAAAACTCTAAAGACTAAACATAGATTTTAATGAACTTAAAAGAAGCCCTAGACGATTTAACACGGATTAAAACCCATATGGGTTGATTTTTCCACTTTTGAAACTTATTTTGTGCCCTAAGTTATTTTCATTGGAAATACTAATTGTGCCCTAAGGATCACATTACAAAAATAGAAGGACCAAATGTGTAAATTATCAAAACATAAAAGACAAGTTACTTTATTTATTAGAATGTACTCATCGAAAGTATACGATCAATAGCTACCTTCTAAAATATCACCTATGAGTCTAAACTTGAGTTCACAAGATTACACGTTCAAGAAAAAGTGTCCTCACTTGATCCCTGGACGAGTAACTTCATCTTAAGCTTTGAGGACAAAGCTAAAATAACGGGTAGGTGCTGTAAAACCCCAAAATTTGGGCTTTTAACACGTCACCGTATTCATTATTATTATCATTGATCATATAATATTTTTACGGACCACCTTTACAATACACCATCACAAGACTTATTTCGTACAAAAATCATGATTTTATTATATAAAAATAGTGAAGTATTTTAACTTAATTTTATATACACACTTTTACCTGAATGAATAATAGATTCATCGCCTCAGTACATATTTTGAGATAAACTGTAACTTTACTTAATTAAATTATTAAGTACTTGGACTTATTTCTATATGTATATATTTACATATATTTTATAATGGAAATAAACACCTAACACTTTAAAAACAATGCATTATTTTAACATTGTCATTTATTTACTTTCTTCAAGTAAAATATTATAATGATACATTCATTATATACTTTCACTAAATTACCTAAAGCTTCAACAAAAATACCTATAACTCAACAAATGCATACTATACTTACAAGGAACCATACAACTTGCTATACTTTCTTACACATGCATACTATGCCATACTTACACAACACTATGTCACCATACACAAATACTATACATGGTCAATTTTGTCTCCCTTTGACCTTTGTAAACCCACGGATAACATCAAAAATGGGAAGGAAATACTTTGCTTATTTTAGGCATGTGTGGAAATATCTTGTGTGATATCTAACAAAATCCAACGAATCTTGTCCAAGATACTAAGTATCTTACTAAGATTACACAAGATCTCTTTGGATCTCCTCTCTCCTTCATAAGGTGTAGCATACACAACTCACCAACACAAAACATTTGCATCTCAAATATCATTTCACTCTCTCTCAACCTATGGCTCAAACCATTTTCCACCATTAACAAACCTTCAAGCTCATCCATTACTCCTAAATCATGTCTCATACTACATGAAGATTAATCATTAGCTCATCCTACAAGTACCTTGATCATTGAAGCAAGAAAGAAGCCCTAGAAGCTCTCATTGAAGCCCACGGCAACATTTTAGTCACTAAGATCTCCATTGTTGAAAGCCTATCACTTGTTCTTACTCATTCTCCTATCACTCCTAAGCCTATCTAAACAAGTAAGTCAAATCTAAAACCTATCTTTCTATACATTTACTTTCATATACATTAACATACACATGGTTATTCTTAGTAAATCTTAATGTTAAAACAAATATATGAAACCCTAAATCTATATTAGGTCACGACTTAATTTATACTATGACTTAAAATGATGTAAAAACTTATCAACCATGAAGAACATATCACCATGAACTAGTTAAACTTGAAGAAATATGAAAAACATGTCCATACATATTTTGGACGTGGGTTTTAAACTCATGGTTCATTATGGGTTAAGCTTGTAATGTTTAGATGTGCCTAGAAATACTAGATCTATAACTATAGTTGCCTTAAAAGGATAAGCTCACTATTTATGCCTTATAAGACTTAGTTTTAAGTTCACTATAATAAGCTTGCCTAAATAAACCTCACTATTACTAAATAATGTTTATTTAAAACTTTTGTGTCGAAATTATAACTTTACAAAGTTTCGGGTTAAAAAAATAGATCTACAAGTATTGGACTAAAATGTTAGATCTATGAAGTTTGGAGTTAAAATAGTAGATCTATAATTTTTCGGATTAAAAATAGTAAATATAATACTTTCGGGTTAAATTAGTAATTTTAGTAAGATAAGGGATCTAAAGGAACAAGTATGAAAACTTATTTTCCAAAAATATAAACCTTAGGGTTGATTTTGTAATTAGCCATGAGTTGAGGGTGTTGTTTTGACATTATCCGAAACTCAAAGTTAACAAAAAGGACTTAAATGAGATTTCTATAATGTTAGGGTAATTTGTGTAATTTAATAAAAACCTAGGGATTCCTTTTGCCATTAACCGAATTTAATATAAGCCCTAGGGACCTATTTTGCCAACTTAGTAAACTTTAATAAACCTAGATAAACCCTAGGGTCTATTTTGGACACAAGCCGAAAGTTATAGAAACCCTAGGGACTATTTATGGCAAGAACCGAAAGTGTTACATGATTAAAAATGTGGAGGACTTGTTTTGCCATATGCCGAAAGATTTATAAGCCCTAGCTCTTTTATTAATTAGTTAAGTAAAACTATTAAAAAAACCCTAAACCAAAAGGACTAGAACCGTCATTTCCTTAAACTTATAACCTAGGGGTGTATTCGGCTAATATTATAAACTTGAGGGCATTTGTGCAATTTAACTAAAGTTATTCATATTAAATAAACTTTAGGGTTTTTAATGTGAATCGTAGAAACTTGAAGGACTCACTATGTATATTATTATGTATAAATAAATACATACGGATCGGATAACAAACGACAAGATATTTAAAACAAGTATAAGCATGCACTTTAATTATCTGGACGCATCTATGCATTGTTTATGCATATACTGAGATCATTTAAATTACTTAGGTAATTGACTGTAACGTGAGCATACTATCTGGACTATCTGTGATATTATCCGGACACTGCTATTCAGGTGAGTTCCCTAGCCTCGCCTTTCACTACTATTTATGTTTTTACTAACCCGCGAGGGGGAGACATGCTATAACTTGTTTTGACTATATGATTTTTATATCGTGAGATCGTGGCCCTACACTTATACTTAATAAATTGTTGATCGAGGAAACGCAAATTGAACTGTTACCCTTAATTACATGTGCCTATTGTAGATGAACCCGCATGACCCGTGCATCCGAAACTGTTAGAAATTTTGAATTGCTTAAATGTTATAAATAGATCTACTTGGGATTGACCGTCCCCATCTGGGTGAGTCATGCTCACTGTGCCTCGGCCAGGACAACAGATGTTTCACATGTCAGAACTTATTATTTTTATGGGTGCCTTTTAATAAGGCGAAGGGTCCTCATTTGTCGAGGACTTAACTTTCAAGTCTCAGTTTCGGGCAATATGGGAATGTAATTACCTTATAGTATTTGGCTTTGTGCGATACTATGTTTGTGATGTTTGCGGTTCTAAACTTGACCTTTTATTATTTGGTACTTTAATACATGGAACATACTGATATATCTGAACTTGAATTTTATCAAACCTTATGAATTACTATATGGGATATTTGTGATCCTACACTTTATTTTTATATCAAACTTTGTGCAACACTATGTATGTAACACCCCATTTTGATAATGGAATGTCACGCGTAATTATGGCGTGTCATCAAAGCATACAAGGAAAAATGTCTAAACATTACATGACCATAAAAGGAAAATACCGAAATCAAACATCGGTAGTCCAAAAGTAAAGCTCATCACACACAAACATAAGTACTGTAAAGGAAAGGACTAAACAATGTCCATAGTAGAGTATCAAAGTAAAGATAATGCATAAAGTAAAGAAAGGCTAGAAAGCTTCCAGTCCATATGCACGTACGCTTAAAGTCTACGAGCGTCCCTGAGTACCTACCATTTTGGAAACATAGAAAAGGAAAACGGCTGAGCAATACGCTCAGTGCACAGATGTACAATAAAGCATGAATAGGATAAGCATATAGCATATAACAGCGGAAGAAACTAAGTCCTGAATAACCTGGTTAAGTCTTGGTAAAACTGGTTTTATAGTTTGAAAAGCCTTATGTTTGTCTTATGAAAACTGTTTAGCATGTTCTACCATTAGCCAATATAGGTCATGAAAATCCACCGTGCATGAATACTTGGAGGGGTGATCTCATCATGCAAATTAGAGGGGCTGCCTCTAATTTAATATACTGGTTTTGGGTAGGAGGGATCAGCTCCTTGTGAAGGATGCAAGGCACACACCACATTCACACTGAGTAATCTGCTGAAAAACATGTAACTAGGATGCACCCATACGCCCCACATGATAAATATAATAATATGGCCAAAAGCTGAAGGGACGCCACGAGCAATCACTCCGCCGTGGTGAAGTCATAACATCAGTGCCTCTAATGTTATGGTTATGGTACCTCCATAACTAGGTGAAACTAGTCATGCAAGTATATGGCTATAGGTATTCTAAATTAAACATAAGCAAGTCAAACATATAAACTTATACTATGGGAAAACATTTGGCTGCATACGGGGAATCCTAATAAGGAAAGAATGTCCATATTGAAAGGACGGGAATCCGTACCTTATGTCCAGTGAACGAAGAAGTTGAACTGAGGAGAATCCTACTTCGGTATCACTAATGCTACATAATTACATACATGAATAAGTATCTGCTTACTAAATACGTAACTGGTTTTATGTCATGTCTTAGCTTATTTTATATGTTCATATCATGTTTTACTGTTTAAAGCCTTAAACTGTGTTTATCTTATATTCTGTCTATCCTGATTAATTATTTCTGGTATTTCATGTATTATTATACTTACTATGTAATAAAAAGTAACTTTCCAAAAATAGCAGGTTTCCTAAAATAGAAAGTTCCAAAAATAGAAAGTTTCCAAAAATAGAAAGTTTCCAGAAATAGAAAGTTTCCAAAAATAGAAAGTTTCCAAAAATAGAAAGTTTCCAAAAATAGAAAACTGCTTAAAATAGATAAGTTTCTAAAAATATAAAGTTTCCATAAATAGATCAGCTGCCTTAATTAAATAAGTTTCTAAAAATAGAAAGTTTCCATAAATAGATTAGCTGCCTGAATTAAATAAGTTTCTAAAAATAGAAAGTTTCCAAAAATAGATTAGCTGCCTTAATAAGCTAAGTATATAAGCTTAAGTGTTTTTCTGATTATTTTCTAAGTCATAATGATATAATGTATAGTTTATTAATTATTACATGTAATTTAAATAAACTATAGGTTAAAAGTATTTAATTAAATATATCATGTTTTTAATTAAATAAAGTTATATACTTAGGTTAAAACATGTATTATTATTTATTAATAATATAACCTAAGTCATGTTAATTAATTAATTATAACTATGGTTTTTAATAATTAATTAATTATAAAGTCTAGAAAATATAAAATACTTATGTTAATTCCATGATTCTAATAATTAAATTATAACCTAAGTCATGTTTATTAAATTAATCATGTCATATTTATTAATTTAGTTTTAACATATGATTATATAAAAAAATAATCTTAACATAAACCGTGAACCGGATCTTGACTAGAAACCCTGAACCGGACATGAAATCGACACCACACCTCGAACCACTTCGGGGTTCCCTTTGGTTTGCTGCTGTCGTGGGACCCACACCACCAAACCGGGACCATATGGTCTCGGTGGTGGTCTATTAGCCAAACCGAGACCCCCTTGGGGTTCGGTTTAGGCACCGGCCAAACAAACACCCCTAAAAACATCCTTTTTGATTAACCCAATAACCATTTACATGATTGATTTATGTTTTTAATTAGGTTTTTAAAAACATCATGTTCTTAATTAAGTTTATTAGATCAAATCAAAAGAAAAAGGATTAAAAGAATATACCGAATGCGTGGATCTAACGAGGATGAACACACACGAACACACGTACAAAAACCAAGATCAAAATCAAATGAACACCCCTCTTTGGTGTGTTATATGCGGCGGCCACAAGGGGACAAGAAGGAGAAGGAGAAAAACATTTTTAGGTTTTTGTTTTGGTTTCCTGTAAAGTGAAAATGAGTAGTAAAAATTACCTTAACCCCTTCTTAGTAAACTTTGAGATGTGCTTGGCCCATCTCCTTGATGTAGCCGCGGTTTAGGGGCCCCACATGGGGTACCCGTACCGTTTTCCGTGTCTCGTTGTTTAAGTGTTCGTTCATGTTTATTTGTGTTCGCGTTTTATGTGTTCTCGTTAAATATTTACCGTGACCTAATATATTTATTCACACTCGTAATAAATATATATACGTAATTAATATTTGTTCGTGATTTAATTATGTTTATGATTTGATGATCGCATGTTCGTGATTAATTATTGTTAAATAATTATTGCGTGTTCGTGCGTAATAAATACTTATCGTGTTCTAACACGTACGTAATACGTAAAATCCTAACACGTAAACGTAATCATACTATAAAAGGAAAGTTTTAATCTAGTACGTACGATCTTAAGGGTACTATTCATGGTAAAAGCATGCGGGTTTTACAACTCTTCCCCCCTAAAAAGAATAATTCGTTCCCGAATTATAGATAAAGTAAACTGAAAAGAAGAACATATCCGAATTCAAAATATGAGATGAGGGTAAGAAGCCCGGATAGACTCCTCTGTTTCCCAAGTGGCTTCCCGCTCGGTATGATCCCACCATAGGTTTTGACGAATGGAATCGTCTTCCTTCTCATGACTCGTTCTTGTCTATCAAGAACTCGTTCGGGTTCTTCTATAAAGGTGAGATCTTCACGTATCTGTTCCAGTGGATACTGAACCATGTGAAGGGGATGATACTGGTACCCTCTAAGTAAGGACACATGAAACACATTGTGCACATGCGAAAGCTGCAGAGGTAACGCCAACCGGTAAGATACTTCACCGACTCGTTCAATGATATCAAACGGTCCGATGAAATGAGGACTGAGCTTCCCTTTAATCCCGAAGCGTCTAACACCACGTGCCGGCGAAACCTTAAGGAAGACGTGATCTCCTACGCTAAATTGTATGTCCCTACGATGCTTATCGGCGTAACTATTCTGACGTGACCGTGCCTCCTGAAGTTTCTGCTTAGCTACTGCGATCTTCTCATTGGTTATCTCTATAATTTCTGGTCCTGTAAGTGTTCGTTCGCCAACCTGATCCCAGCAGATTGGGGCGCGACACTTTCTGCCATACAACATCTCGAAAGGAGCACACTTGATACTTACGTGCCAACTGTTGTTGTATGCAAACTCTACCAAACAGATGTAATCGTCCCAATCACCCGTCCATTCCAACGCACATGACCTCAACATGTCTTCCAATGTCTGAATCGTTCGCTCCGACTGTCCGTCCGTTTGAGGATGAAAAGCCGCGCTAAGCTTAAGTTGTGTACCCCAAGCTTTCTGCAGACTCTTCCAAAATCGTGAAGTGAAACGAGGAACTCTGTCTGAGACGATGCTGGATGGAGCACCGTGGAGTCTCATGATCTCTCTTCTATACGTATCGGCGAGTTTACTTACCGGATCTTCCTTGCGGATCGGTAAGAAATGAGCTGATTTGGTAAGTCGATCTACGATAACCCAAATTGCATCATGCTTCCTCTTGGTAGGCGGAAGACCGGTAACAAAATCCATGGTGATTTTGTCCCACTTCCACTCTGGAATATCTAACGGTTGAAGGAGACCGCCAGATCGCTGATGCTCGATCTTAACCTGCTGGCAGGTAAGACATTTGGAGACGTAAGTGGCCACATCCCGTTTCATAACACTCCACCAAAAGTATTGCTTGATGTCATGGTACATCTTAGTCGAACCAGGATGTATAGAGAATGGGGAGCTATGAGCTTCAGCTAACAATGCTTCCCGGAGTTCTTGGTCATCAGGAACAAAAAGTCTCGTGCCCTGCCATACGATACCGTCAGCATCTACTCTGAATTCCGTCTGTATCTCCACATTCTGAATTATCGCCCAGATCTCTCCATCATCTTTCTGAGCTTCCTTGGTCTTAGAGAGTAACTCGGGTTCTACTCTAAGATTAGCCCAGTAATCGTGCTATCCACGTACCATGATCTCGATGTCTAGTCGCTCCAAGTCTCTTATGATTTCCTCCTCAATTTTAACGCCGTTGATCATTCCGGAATTCCTGCTAAGAGCATCTGCTACTACATTTGCCTTTTCGGGATGATACTGTAGATTAATGTCATAATCCTTCAACAGCTCTAACCATCTCCTCTGCCTCATGTTCAATTCACGTTGAGTGAAGATATACTTCAAGCTCTTGTGGTCCGTGAAAATGTCACATGATTCTCCATATAAATAGTGCCTCCATATTTTCAATGCAAACACGACTGCAGCAGTTCCAGGTCATGCGTGGGGTAATTTTCTTCATAAGGCTTAAGCTGCCGTGAAGCGTACGCGATCACTTTCCCATGTTGCATGAGAACACAGCCAAGTCCCTTCCCCGATGCATCACTGTAGATTTGAAATCCACCCGTACCAGATGGGAGAGTAAGAATAGGTGCATATACTAGCTTCTGCTTCAGGTCTTCAAAGCTCTTCTCTCGTTCTTCAGTCCAGACGAATTTCTCCCCTTTCCGCATCAATTTGGTCGATGGTAGTGCTACGCGGGAAAAGTTCTCCACGAACCTACGGTAATAGCCAGCTAAGCCTAAGAAACTACGGACTTCCGTCGCTGATGTCGGCCTTGGCCACTTAGTAATGGCCTCAACCTTCACTGGATCCATAGTGATTCCTTCTGCTGATACAATGTGACCTAAGAATGACACATTGTCTAACCAGAACTCACACTTGGAGAATTTAGCATACAACTGCTTCTGGCGAAGAATCTGTAGTACTGTACGAAGATGGTCTTCGTGTTCCTCCTTGGACTTTGAGAAAATCAGGATGTCATCGATGAAGACAATGACAAACTTGTCCAGAAATTCATGGAAGATTCTGTTCATCAAATCCATGAACACTGTTGGAGCATTTGTCAGGCCGAATGGCATAACTACAAACTCGTAGTGGCCATAGCGGGTACGAAAAGCAGTCTTGGCGATATCCTGCTCCTTGACCCGTAGTTGATGATAGCCTGACCTAAGATCAATCTTGGAGAAGTGTTTGGCCCCTTGGAGTTGGTCAAACAGATCGTCTATATGCGGCAGTGGATACCTATTCCGGATAGAAATCTTGTTGAGCTCGCGATAGTCTATGCAAAGACGCATACTGTCGTCCTTCTTCTTAACAAATAAGACCGGTGCGCCCATGGAGATGCGCTCGGTCGAATGAAACCTAGTTCTAGAAGTTCTTGCAGTTGATCCTTCAGCTCCTTCAGCTCTATGGGAGCCATGCGATAAGGAGCCTTGGAGATTGGTTCAGCTCTTGGAAGTTCTTCTGGGAATACATCTTGGAATTCTGACACTATTGGTTGATCCTGAATTGATGGAGATTTAGCATCCATGTCGTGAACCGTAGCTAGATAACCCTCACAGCCATGTGACAGTAGTGCACGCGCTTGCAGGGTAGATATGATTTGTACAGACCGTCCGGGTACGAACCCGTTATGAATGTACTCTGGTGCATTAACATCACCGAAGATAACTCGATATGAATGGCAGTCTATGGTAGCATGATGCTTGGATAGCCTATCCATGCCCAAAATCATGTCGAAGTCATTCATGTCCAGCGGAAGTGCGTCAACAGGTCAAACCTTATCGTCAAATGCTAGGGGAAGACTCTTGTATACATGGGTGATTAATACAAAGTCCCTCAAAGGCGTGGAAATAGTAAGCCTATTCTCTAGTGGCATGGGGAGCATCCTAATGTTCTTAGCATAAGCAGTAGAAATAACCGAGTGAGTAGCACCCGTATCGAAAAGAACACATGCAGCTTGACGATACATATACAAGATTCTAGTGATGGTACCTGTAGACTTGTTGGCCTGGTCTCGAGATGTCGTGTAGACACGCCCAGTGGTAGGAGGCGGCTTGGAATCAGCATGTCCCGATGTGCCCTCCATCTCGCCCTTTCGGAAATCCTTCATGATATGGCCAGGAAGACTACACTTGAAGCATGCGTCAGTGTTACAACGACATGGCCCTGGGTGCCTACGGTGGCAAGTAGAGCAAAGAGGATGAGTATATCCTCCAGCAGGTGCTCTGGCTGGCTGGGAGCCAGATAAAACATTTTACATAAGACATGATAACAGGGTACAAAGGACAATGCAGATAATCGTAAGATTGAATACCAGTGATAGCTAGACGGCTAGGCTGTGAACCTCTCTGGTTCTAGTCCCTACCGTTTCCATGGTTCCTGGTAGAAGTTTTACTAAAGTGTCAGAATATGAGTTATAACATGAAATCATAAGAAAATTGCGTAAGTATTAGGACCTGCTGCCATTGGAGTGTCCAGCATTGTGACGGTAATTATCATTATCGCCACGCCTATCCGTAGCAGAACGGTCTTTAGTCTGACCGTTCCCTTGGGCTGATGAGGTTGCTGCTGAGTAGCCGGCTGAGACCGGTCCCCAGTTTTCTGCCTAGAAGATACATTTTAATGAGATGAATAATTGACATATATGGAAAGAATACAGATTGATCACCGCTTGAATATGAATGTTTACCTCTTGTCGGGTCTCTCAGCTTCCCCGAACTCATCTCTCTCCTGCAGCATCTCCAGCTTACGTGCTGCATCGGCCACTTGTGCTACATTGTTGAACGTAGCACACACCAGATTGTTTGCGACCGATGTGCGAAGAGCCCACCTAAAGTGGTGTGCCTGCTCTTTAGGAGTACCTGCTGCCGTACCAAGGAAACCAACTAAGCGAAGGAAGCGCTGCATAAACTTGTTGCTATTCTCCCCAGCTCTCTGTCGGATCCCATGGTACTCCCTCTTGAGCTTGTCTTGCTCGGCCTTGGGGAAGAACTGCTCCATCACCCTGTCCTTGAACTGAGCCCAAGTCAAACCAGCAACCCACTCGTAACCTCCCTCAGACTGTATCAACGCTAACCACCAATTTAACACATCGCCTTCGAACCGATAACATGCCAACCTCGCCTTGTACGCGGGGTCACAACCCATAGAATTGAAAATCTTCTCGATGTGAGCCAACCAGCTTTCAGCATCACATGGGCTATCTATCTTCTCAAAAGCTCGAGGACGGAGCTTGTTGAATCCCTCCAGCCACACTGCTAATGTCACTGGAGGAGGAGGAGGAGGTGCCTGATTATGCTGCTGATTGTTGGCAGCTTGAACCTCATCCTTGATGTCGTTCCTCAGTTGAGGAAGCAAAGCTTGCATTGCAGCTTGGATTGCAGCATTAAGTTGTTCCTGTTCGCGTGTGAGAACCATCTGACAATATAACATAAAACATATGATTAAACGGATCAAAACATAAAATATATATATACATGAAAATAATTTATACCAAAAATTTTCAAGAGAAAAATTTTATGCAAGAAAATTTTGTGTATGCATGCATGATGCAGTTTTATGAAAACTTTTGTATGCTCGAGAGTGAACGCCTATGGTCAGTTCACCCAAAATAAAAGACATGGCGAGGGGACGCCTATGGGTCGGTCCCAAATTTAAAAGTTTCGATAAAACACATGTGACTAAATAGGGATAGTCCTGTACCAACCATTACTTAGTCATAAACCTGCGACAATGACATATATATGTATGCATAAAAATGATGAATGCATAAAAAACGACTGTCAGTTCAAGGAAGAACATAGTGGCTACCCACTAATCATAGGTCATATTTTGAGAGCCTATAGGTTGAAGCCTTGGCTCTGATACCATAATTGTAACACCTCATTTTGATAATGGAATGTCACGCGTAATTATGGCGTGTCATCAAAGCATACAAGGAAAAATGTCTAAACATTACATGACCATAAAAGGAAAATACCAAAATCAAACATCGGTAGTCCAAAAGTAAAGCTCATCACACACAAACATAAGTACTGTAAAGGAAAGGACTAAACAATGTCCATAGCAGAGTATCAAAGTAAAGATAATGCATAAAGTAAAGAAAGGCTAGAAAGCTTCCAGTCCATATGCACGTACGCTTAAAGTCTACGAGCGTCCCTGAGTACGTGCCGTTTTGGAAACATAGAAAAGGAAAACGGCTGAGCAATACGCTCAGTGCACGGATGTACAATAAAGCATGAATAGGATAAGCATATAACATATAACAGCGGAAGAAACTAAGTCCCGTATAACCTGGTTAAGTCTTGGTAAAACTGGTTTTATAGTTTGAAAAGCCTTATGTTTGTCTTATAAAAACTGTTTAGCATGTTCTACCATTAGCCAATATAGGTCATGAAAATCCACCGTGCATGAATACTTGGAGGGGTGACCTCATCATACAAATTAGAGGGGCTGCCTCTAATTTAATATATTGGTTTTGGGTAGGAGGGATCAGCTCCTTGTGAAGGATGCAAGGCACACACCACATTCACACTGAGTAATGTGCTGAAAAACATGTAACTAGGATGCACCCATACGCCCCACATGATAAATATAATAATATGGCCAAAAGCTGAAGGAACGCCACGAGCAATCACTCCGCCGTGGTGAAGTCATAACATCAGTGCCTCTAATGTTATAGTTATGGTACCTCCATAACTAGGTGAAATTGGTCATGCATGTATATGGCTATAGGTATTCTAAATTAAACATAAGCAAGTCAAACATATAAACTTATACTACGGGAAAACATTTGGCTGCATACGGGGAATCATAATATGGAAAGAATGTCCATACTAAAAGGACAGGAATCCGTACCTTATGTACAGTGAACGAAGAAGATGAACTGAGGAGAATCCTACTTCGGTATCACTAATGCTACATAAATACATACATGAATAAGTATCTGCTTACTAAATACGTAACTTGTTTTATGTCATGTCTTAGCTTATTTTATATGTTCATATCATATTTTACTGTTTAAAGCCTTAAAATGTGTTTATCTTATATTCTGTCTATCCTGATTAAGTATTTCTGGTATTTCATGTATTATTATACTTACTGTGTAATAATAAGTAACTTTCCAAAAATAGCAGGTTTCCTAAAATTGAAAGTTACCAAAAATAGAAAGTTTCCAAAAATAGAAAGTTTCCAAAAATAGAAAGTTTTCAAAAATAGAATTACTGCTTAAAATAGATAAGTTTCTAAAAATATAAAGTTTCCATAAAAAGATCAGCTGCCTTAATTAAATAAGTTTCTAAAAATAGAAAGTTTCTATAAATAGATTAGCTGCCTGAATTAAATAAGTTTCTAAAAATAGAAAGTTTTCATAAATAGATTAGCTGCCTTAATAAGCTAAGTATATAAGCTTAAGTGTTTTTCTGATTATTTTCTAAGTCATAATGATATAATGTATAGTTTATTAATTATTACATGTAATTTAAATAAACTATAGGTTAAAAGTATTTAGTTAAATATATCATGTTTTTAATTAAATAAAGTTAAATACTTAGGTTAAAACATATATTATTATTTAATAATAATATAACCTAAGTCATGTTAATAAATTAATTATAACTATGGTTTTTAATAATTAATTAATTATAAAGTCTAGAAAATATAAAATACTTAGGTTAATAATTCCATGATTCTAATAATTAAATTATAACCTAAGTCATGTTTATTAAATTAGTCATGTCATATTTATTAGTTTAATTTTAACATATGATTATATAAAAAAATAATCTTAACATAAACCGAGAACCAGATCTTGACTAGAAACCCTGAACCGGACATGAAATCGACGCCACACCCCGAACCACTTTGGGGTTCCCTTTGGTTTGCTGCTGCCATGGGACCCACACCACCAAACCGGGACCATATTGTCTCGGTGGTGGTCTATTTGCCAAACCGAGACACCCTTGGGGTTCGGTTTAGGCGCCGGCCAAACAAACACCCCTAAAAACATCCTTTTTGATTTACCTAATAACCATTTACATGATTGATTTATGTTTTTAATTAGGTTTTTTAAAACATCATGTTCTTAATTAATTTTATTAGATCAAATCAAAAGAAAAAGGATTAAAAGAATATACCGAATGCGTAGATCTAACGAGGATGAACACACACGAACACACGTACAAAAAACCAAGATCAAAATCAAATGAACACCCCTCTTTGGTGTGTTATATGCGGCGGCCACAAGGGGACAAGAAGGAGAAGGAGAAAAATATTTTTAGGTTTTTGTTTTGGTTTCCTGTAAAGTGAAAATGAGTAGTAAAAATTACCTTAACCCCTTCTTAGTAAACTTTGAGATGGGCTTGGCCCATCTCCTTGATGTAGCCGCGGTTTAGGGACCCCACATGGGGTACCCGTACCGTTTTTCGTGTCTCGTTGTTTAAGTGTTCGTTCGTGTTTATTTGTGTTCGCGTTTTATGTGTTCTCATTAAATATTTACCGCGACCTAATATATTTATTCACGCTCGTAATAAATATATATACGTAATTAATATTTGTTCGTGATTTAATTACATTCATGATTTCATGATCGCTTGTTCGTGATTAATTATTGTTAAATAATTATTGCGTGTTCGTGCGTAATAAATACTTATCGTGTTCTAACACGTACGTAATACATAAAATCCTAACACGTAAACGTAATCATACTATAAAAGGAAAGTTTTAATCTAGTACTTACGATCTTAAGGATACTATTCATGGTAAAAGCATGCGGGTTTTACAATGTAGGACAATTTACAGTCCTGAACTATGATTTTACAAAACTCTATGAATTCACCAACTTTATGTTGACTGTTTTAAGCATGTTTTTCTCAGGAAATTAAGCTGGATTTTTGAGCATGGACTGAGCATCATTTAGGAGCATCATTTAGGAGCATCATAATAATTGGGGGATCTATTTTCACTGGGATATTTGTAACAACTGATATTTAACACTTCAACTGATTGTACTAAAACCATATTTGTATCAATTGTATTTCAAATCATGTAATTTTGATCAATGCTTTGTATGTCATTTGTTCTGTGATCCACCTACTGACACCCAATTACTATTCCGCTGCAAACCTGATTTGGGGGTGTCACAGAATGGTATCAGAGAAATGGTTATAGAGAATCAGATCAAAAATAATTTTTTTTTCTATTTTATTAACTGAACTATAACTGGACAAAATTTTCAAAAACTTAGATTTCAAAAACTGGGTTTTTGACGGGGACATACTTAGAGAGCATTTAGCATAGAGAGCATGCATGACTATATGATTTAAATGCAATTTATTATCATAGGCATCTATATTTATGATAGTACTAGATGCTAACCATTTACGTACTTTACGTATTACGACTGTTTAATATCGTTATGAAGATATTAAAATATTAAAATTCTTAACGTATTTAATGAAACTTATATACATGTCATGTTAGTAGGGAGCTTTATACTAAAGATGTTCCATCTTGATATTTCGTTTTGACTGAGTGGTTGGGTTTACGATTTAAAGTGCCCTCGCTCCTCAAACGTTTATAGAATGGCTTCTGAAGTATGATGGCCCGAAAATGCATTATAACCACAAACAACATAATACATAACAAACCCCTGGAAATATGAAAATGGAAATCTTTGGAATATATAAATTAGATTTTATAAATCCTGGTAAATCTAAACAGATTTTTATAAATCTTGTACAACCTAAAATAGATTTTGGAAAATCTTGGAAAATCTAAAATAGATTTTGGAAAATCTTGTAAAATATAAAAAGGGATTCTTGGAAATATTTTCTTGAATAATTGTATCTAAGAAAAACTTAATTAAATTTTGGAAAATTTAAATTAGATTTTTTTTCTTTAGAAATCTTAATGTATCTTTGAAAATCCTTACCATGTCTTTGGAAACTTAACTAGACTTTTATATACCTTGGAAAAAGCTAAAATTAGATTGTTATTGAGATCTTGATTAAATCCTATTGAACTTATAACAAACTTGTAAAAACCTAGATCTTATGTATGGACTTTAAAATTTACTTTTTAAACCTAGATTTCATAATGAAAACACATGGAAAAGAAATATAGCTTGGGCTATCTGATTCATTTTAGAACTTATAATAAACTTGTGAACTTATAATAAACCCTAAATCTTAATTTTTGGGGATCTCGTAAATTAAATGTAAACATAAAACAAGATTGGACTTTATCTTGAAATGCTGTGAAGCTTATAATTAATATACAAACTTGTAACCAACTTAGATTTCATTTAAAACCCGGAAATAAAACATACCGTAGGTGTTTACTCTCTATTTAGAGATCTAGACTTAATCTTTACAACCAGTAATAAGCTTGTAAGGTTTCATAAACTTCACACCTAGATAAATGGTTAAGTATTATTAGTTGACTAAAATATGTTTAGGTCCATTAGGAAGCCCATTAGGCCCATTTATTGTCCTATGGACCTATGTAGTAAAACTTGTAATATTAATGGATCTAAAAATGTAATTAGGCCCATTAAGAAATCCTTAGCTCACAAAAATTGTTAATGGATCTTGTAAGCTCAATAAGGGTTTAGGAAGCCCATTAGCTCTTTTGGCACATTTAATAAGCCCACTTAGTGATATTATACTTAAACAAAGTTTTTATACCAAAAATATATCTTATAAAATTTTTGGACTGAAAATGTCAATTCATTAAACTCATGGATTAAAACCGTGACATTGAAACTTGTTTTGATAAAACTGTAAATACAAGAACTAATATTGTAAATATTTGAAAGTATAGGGTGTAATAAATGCTATTCGTGACTTATTAAACCCTAAGGACTAAAACTGTTAAGAACCGGATGGTGTACATCTAGTAAAACATGGAGGGACTTCTTTTGCCAATAACCGAAACTTAAGCAAACCCTAGACCCCTTATATCATTTAATGTATTAAAACTTCAGCGAACCCTAAACTAAATGGACTAGAACCATCATTTTCTGAAACTTGTAAACAAAGGGTTGTTATTTAACTTGCGAAAACTTTGGGGACATTAAAGTAAATGTAATAAAGTGTTGTTACTTTTATAACTGTTCATAAAAATTATGAAATTTAGGGTACGTAGATTATAAAAGAAAAATACAACAATGGTAAGTAAAATACTTTTACTTAAATTATATTATTAATAACAAATTTAAATGGAAGTTATTAATACTTGTACAACGATGTATTTAACTAAAATACAGTAACATAAATGATTTGCCTAAAAGCGAGTTGGTATTGTAATGAAATCCAAATAAATCCTGAAAATCTTATACTAAGATTTTTAAAATCCTCCATGATTGATTGTGTATCAAGCTTAAGCTTATATGCTAATTATTTCATATACGCTAATTATTGTTTATAATTAATTGATAACTATAAACCGGTTAGTCTATTTTGACTACTTGGAAAACTGACTGGCCACATAATAGGAACGAATTTACAACAACCGTACATACTGGAATGTTTAATAATATACTAGGGAGCATTATCCCGTCTACTACATTTTATTAGATGTTTGAACTTGCTATTATGTGTATATAGGTATATATACCTTACTAGAAGGAACTATATGATACAATGCCTATACTTATGATTGTAATATATCATTATATTGTATATATGAGTTCTTTGTTTGATACGTATTCTTGCGCACGTTATCGCGCGTCAACATTTATTTTTCTCTTGTTTATAATTTTGCACGTATATCTACGGTACACGACTTATTAACAAGTTATACACGTTGCTTTTAGTATTTTCACGTGGTATTATTTAGATAAGTTTGCATCTTTAAATGATGCGGTGGAACCCAAAATCAAGTTACTTATGATCCTATATTTACATATGGGACCTGAGTCTCTTGATCCTAAGTAATGATGATTCCCTCTCAAGACGTTATGGGACGTCTAAGAGTGAAATCTTAGGCCACCAGACCAGAAGTTTATTTAAAATTTCGTATTAAGATGTTATGGGACGTCTAAAGACGAAGGTTATAAGCAAACGGGCTGTAAAGTATCTTAATAATATCTATTATCTTAGATATTATATTTATTCTAAATAATAATCCTTGCCGGAAATATTTAGGTAAGGTGGGCTATGAAATCCTTATTGAAACGAATTAGGACGCTTTTTCGTTTGAATAAAGAAATCATAGGTCACAGAATGGAGCTATAAATTTTACCTTACATGGATGAGGACGCTTATCGATGTAAATAGAAATTTATAATCACATGAGCTTAAATATATTCGACATGACTCATAATTGACGTTATTTTATTTATCTAGTTATGTAATGTAATCCTTTTTGACTCGCGATTTCCTCCAGTAATATCTTATCCTTAAGATAACTCATATCTGATGTCATTACATCCTCACCTAAAAACATAGGAAGATTCGTGTTCATCTCTTTTAGATCAAAACATTGTGCTCTTGACTTTTGGCTTATCCTTAACCCAAATACCACTTCCGCTGCATTCGACCCCATTTGGGGGTGTCCACTTCCGTTGCATTTGACTCCTTTGGGAGTGTCCATTTCCGCTGCATTTAAAACCCTTTTTGGGGTGTCGACTTCCGTTTCATTTGACCCCTTTTGGGTGTCACAGAAAATAATGTTGTTTCATCTGCCATGAGGAAATGAAACCTCGGTCATTCGAGGCGACGGTAACACAGACTTTATCGACACTAGACTTAGTGTCATTTCTTGTATCGAAGCCCGGAAATATTTGGTAAGAGGATGCCTTATCTTCTAAGCTCGCATTTCTCAAATCGACGAGGAAAACGAACCCAAGCATAAAAGACATGCCCAACTCACAATGGGTGTATATTGTAGGGTTATGTTTGTCACCCTCCAGAAAGAGATAATTGATGTCTCATACTTTTGGACAATCTTCTTCCTCTCCGGATCCAATTAGTTCGACAATACCATTGTCTAACAAGCCTTGAAATGAATGACTTCCTCCTTTTAGAAGTCGAAATTTGTGCAAATTTTGAACCACCAACAGTAGATGCATGACCCTTTCAGCATCTCACCAGGGATGCACACTTCTTTATTCTTGGTCTCTTCTTTTATTTCCATCATTTGAAGTACTTCTTCCCTACGCAACTTATGCCCCAACTCAGCCACAAATGAAGCAGATTCTTGCAACTTCTTACCCAATCACTATCAACGATAATCTTAGCCATTTCTCTGAGTGAAGCTTTGGAGTCAAACTAATGTTTGCTTTCCACAGGATAGAAGTATATCGGGAAGCCCATTTAAATAAAAACTAAGACTTAAAACGAACTTGTCCTATTTTATCCAACTTTGTAAACTTATTAGAACTCGAATACGACTTAATGAACCTTTTACAAATTCTCATGGGCTACACTTGAATTTTAGAACCATCAGGGACTCGTTTTGCCACCTTCCAAATATATTTCAAGCCCTAGGATAATAAGATGAGAGTTGTAAAACTCTAAAGACTAAACATAGATTTCAATGAACTTAAAATAAGCCCTAGATGATTTAACACGGATTAAAACCCCTATGGGTTGATTTTGCACTTTTGAAACTTATTTTGTGCCCTAAGTTATTTTCATTGGAAAGACTAATTGTGCCCTAAGGATCACATTACAAAAATAGAAGGACCAAATGTGTAAATTATCAAAACATAAAAGACAAGTTACTTTATTTATTAGAATGTACTCATCGGAAGCATACGATCAATAACTACCTACTAAAATATCACCTATGAGTCTAAACTTGAGTTCACAAGAATACACGTTCAAGAAAAAGTGTCCTCACTTGATCCCTGGACGAGTAACTTCATCTTAAGCTTTGAGGACAAAGCTAAAATAACGGGTAGGTGCTGTAAAACCCCAAAATTTGGGCTTTTAACACGTCACCGTATTGATTATTATTATCATTGATCATATAATATTTTTACGGACCACCTTTACAATACACCATCACAAGACTTATTTCGTACAAAAATCATGATTTTATTATATAAAAATAGTGAAGTATTTTAACTTAATTTTATATACGCACGTTTACCTGAATGAATAATAGATTCATCGCCTCAGTACATATTTTGAGATAAACTGTAACTTTACTTAATTAAATTATTAAGTACTTGGACTTATTTCTATATGTATACATTTACATATATTTTATAATGGAAATAAACACCTAACACTTTAAAAACAATGTACATTATTTTAACATTGTCATTTATTTACTTTCTTCAAGTAAAATATTATAATGATACATTCATTATATACTTTCACTAAATTACCTAAAGCTTCAACAAAAATACCTATAACTCAACAAATGCATACTATACTTACAAGGAATCATACAACTTGCTATACTTTCTTACACATGCATACTATGCCATACTTACACAACACTATGTCACCATACACAAATAATATACATGGTCAATTTTGTCTCCCTTTGACCTTTGTAAACCCACGGATAACATTAAAAATGGGAAGGAAATACTTTGCTTATTTTAGGCATGTGTGGAAATATCTTGTGCGATATCTAACAAAATCTAACAAATCTTCTCCAAGATACTAAGTATCTTACTAAGATTACACAAGATCTCTTTGGATCTCCTCTCTCCTTCATAAGCCGTAGCATACACAACTCACCAACACAAAACATTTGCAACTCAAATATCATTTCACTCTCTCTCAACCTACGGCTCAAACCATTTTCCACCATTAACAAACCTTCAAGCTCATCCATTACTCCTAAATCATGTCTCATACTACATGAAGATTAATCATTAGCTCATCCTACAAGTACCTTGATCATTGAAGCAAGAAAGAAGCCCTAGAAGCTCTCATTGAAGCCCACGACAACATTTTAGTCACTAAGATCTCCATTGTTGAAAGCCTATCACTTGTTCTTACTCATTCTCCTATCACTCCTAAACCTATCTAAACAAATAAGTCAAATCTAAAACCTATCTTTCTATACATTTACTTTCATATACATTAACATACACATGGTTATTCTTAGTAAATCTTTATGTTAAAACAAATATATGAAACCCTAAATCTTTATTAGGTCACGGCTTAATTTATACTATGACTTAAAATGATGTAAAAACTTATCAACCATGAAGAACATATAACCATGAACTAGTTAAACTTGAAGAAATATGAAAACATGTGCATACATATTTTGGACGTGGGTTTTAAACTCATGGTTCATTATGGGTTAAGCTTGTAATGTTTAGATGTGCCTAGAAATACTAGATCTATTATTATAATTGCCTTAAAATGATAAGCTCACTATTTATGCCTTATAAGACTTAGTTTTAAGTTCACTATAATAAGCTTGCCTAAATAAACCTCACTATTACTAAATAATGTGTATTTAAAACTTTTGTGTCGAAATTATAACTTTACAAAGTTTCGGGTTAAAAACATAGACCTACAAGTAATGGACTAAAATGTTAGATCTATGAAGTTTGGAGTTAAAATAGTAGATCTATAATTTTTCGGATTAAAAATAGTAATTATAATACTTTCGGGTTAAATTAGTAATTTTAGTAAGATAAGGGATCTAAAGGAACAAGTATGAAAACTCATTTTCCAAAAATATAAACCTTAGTGTTGATTTTGTAATTAGCCGTGAGTTGAGGGTGTTGTTTTGACATTATCCGAAACTCAAAGTTAAGAAAAAGGACTTAAATGAGATTTCTATAATGTTAGGGTAATTTTTGTAATTTAATAAAAACCTAGGGATTCCTTTTGCCATTAACCGAATTTAATATAAGCCCTAGGGACCTATTTTGCCAACTTAGTAAACTTTACTAACCCTAATTAAACCCTAGGGGCTGTTTTGGACACAAGCCGAAAGTTATAGAAACCCTAGGGACTATTTATGGCAAGAACCGAAAGTGTTACATGATTAAAAATGTGGAGGACTTGTTTTGCCATATGCCGAAAGATTTATAAGCCCTAGCTCTTTTATTAATTAGTTAAGTAAAACTATTAAAGAAAACCTAAACCAAAAGGACTAAAACCGTCATTTCCTTAAATTTATAACCTAGGGGTTTATTCGGCTAATATTATAAACTTGAGGGCATTTGTGCAATTTAACTAAAGTTATTCATATTAAATAAACTTTAGGGTTTTTAATGTGAATCGTAGAAACTTGAAGGACTCACTATGTATATTATTATGTATAAATAAATACATACGGATCGGATAACAAACGACAATATATTTAAAACAAGTATAAGCATGCACTTTAATTATCTGGACGCATCTATGCATTGTATATGCATATACAGAGATCATTTAAATTACTTAGGTAATTAACTGTAACGTGAGCATACTATCTGGACTATCTGTGAGATTATTCGGACACTTCTATTCAGGTGAGTTCATAGCCTCGCCTTTCACTACTATTTATGTTTTTACTAACCCGCGAGGGGTAGACATGCTATAACTTATTTTGACTATATGATTTTTATATCGTGAGATCGTGGCCCTACACTTATACTTAATAAATTGTTGATCGAGGAAACACAAACTGAACTGTTACCCTTAATTACATGTGCCTATTGTAGATGAACCCGCATGACCCGTGCATCCGAAACTGTTAGAATTTTTGAATTTCCTGAATGTTATAAATAGATCTATTTGGGATTGACCGTCCCTATCTGGGTAAGTCATGCTCACTGTGCCTCGGCAAGGACAACAGATGTTTCACATGTCAGAACTTATTATTTTTATGGGTGCCTTTTAATAAGGCGAAGGGTCCTCATTTGTCGAGGACTTAACTGTCAAGTCTCAGTTTCGGGCAATATGGGAATGTAATTACCTTATAGTATTTGGCTTTGTGCGATACTATGTTTGTGATGTTTGCGGTTCTAAACTTGACCTTTTATTATTTGGTACTTTAATACATGGAACATACTGATATATCTGAACTTGAATTTTATCAAACATTATGAATTACTATATGGGATATTTGTGATCCTACACTTGATTTTTATATCAAACTTTGTGCAACACTATGTAGGACAATTTACAGTCCTGAACTATAATTTTACAAAACTCTATGAATTCACCAACTTTATGTTAACTGTTTTAAGCATGTTTTTCTCAGGAAATTAAGCTGGATTTTTGATCATGGACTGAGCATCATTGAGGAGCATCATAATAATTGGGGGATCTGTTTTCACTGGGATATTTGTAACAACTGATATTTAACACTTCAACTGATTGTACTAAAACCATATTTGTATCAATTGTATTTCAAATCATGTAATTATGATCAATGCTTTGTATGCCATTTGTTATGTGATCCACCTACTGACACCCAATTACTATTCTGCTGCAAACCTGATTTGGGGGTGTCACAGTGACCTCGTCATGCAAATTAGAGGGGCTGCCTCTAATTTAATATACTGGTTTGGGTAGGAGGGATCAGCTCCTTGTGAAGGGTGCAAGGCACACACCACATTCACCTGAATTATCTGCTGAAAACATGTAAACTAGGATGCACCCATACGCCCCACCTAATAATAATAATATGGCCAAAAGCTGAAGGGACGCCACGAGCTAACACTCCGTCGTGGTGGAGTCATAACACTGGTGCCTCCAGTGTTATGGTTATGGTACCTCCATAACTAGGTAAAACTGGTCATGCATGTATATGGCTTTAGGTATTCTAATTATACATAAGCAATTCAAAAACATATAAAATATATACTGGGGAAAATAGTTGGCTGCATACGGGAAATCCTAATAAGGAAGAATGTCCATACTGAAAGGACGAAGAATCCGTACCTTGTGTCCAGTGAACGAAGAAGACGAACGGAAGAGAGTCCTACTTCGGTATCACTAATGCTACATAAATACATACGTGTATAAGTATCTGATTACTGAGTACATAACTGGTTTTATGTCATGTCATAGCTTGTTTTATATGTTCATGTCATGTTTTACTTCTTAAAGCTTAATACTGTGTTTATCATGTATTCTATCTATTCTGTTTAAGTATTTCTTGTATTGCATGTATTATTATACTTGTTGTGTAATAATAAGTAACTCTCTAAAAATAGCAGGTTTCCTAAAATAGAAAGTTTCCAAAAATAGAAAGTTTCCAAAAATAGAAAGTTTCCAAAAAAAGAAAGTTTCCAAAAATAGACTTACTGCTTAAAATAGATAAGTTTCTAAAAATAGAAAGTTTTTATAAATAGATTAGTTGCCTTAATTAAATAAGTTTCTAAAAATAGAAAGTTTCCATAATTAGATATAAGCCGGATTATTAAGCTAATTATATAAGCTTAAGTGTTTGCTGATTAATATTCTAAGTCATGTAATTAAATAATATAGTTTATTAGTTATTTCATGTGAATTAAATAAACTATAGGTTTAAGTATTTAATTAAATATATCATGATTTAATTAAATAAATGTAAAAATACTTAGGTTAAAACATGTATTATTATCTATCAATAATATAACCTAGGTCATGTAAATTAAATAATTATAAGTCATGATTTTAATAATTAATTGATTATATAGTCTAATTAGAATGATAAATTACTTAGTTTAAATTCATGTATTAATAATAATATTAATAACCTAAGTCATGTATAAATTAAATTAACCATGTGCATGTTTTAATTAATTTAATTTAATCTTGTAAAATAATTAAACTTGTAAAATAATTAACTTGAAAAAAATCACCCATGAACCAAACTCGTGTTTTAATCTAAACATGTCGTGAACCGTATTTATGAACCCCGTGAACCGGACCCGTGGACTGGTCACAAACGTACCCTTGGTCAAAACTAACCGCCGGCTAGCAAAAGTTCCCACCGGCTAGCCGGTGGTTCCCCTTGCTGTCGCGGCTAGGGTTCCCCCTTCTTTCCTTATTTAGCCACCGGCAAAAGCCGGTGGTGGTTCATGTTCTAGCCGAGACCCACCCGAGCCATAACATACCTCGACCGAGGTCGGGGTTCCTTTTCCTCCTGCGGCCGAGACACAAAACCACCACACCGAGACCTTGAGGTCTCGGTTGGTGCGAATCAAATCAAGCCAAGACCCCCTTGGGGCTCGGTTCTCGCGTCGGCCAACCACAAACACCCCTTAAACCCAAATAAATTTACCCTCATGATTTTATTAACATGTATTTACTTGTTATTAAATAACTCATGATTTCATGAGGTCTTGATTAAATAAAACATAAAGAAAAATAGGTTTAAGGATATACCGATCACGTGAATCAAAGGAGGATGAACACACTAACAACCTTGCAATAAATCGAACACCAAAAATCAACCAAACACACCCTTGGTGTGTGTAATACCCGGTGGCCAAAGAAGAGGAGAAAGAGAGATTTAGGGTTTTCTTGTTTTTCTGTTATTATGAAAAAAGTTTTCCCTTTATTTCATGTTAAGTAAAAATCAATGGGCTTGGCCCTTTTATTTGTTTCTAGCCGTGGGTAAGGGGGCCCACATGGGGTGACCCGAACGTTTTCCGTGTCTAATATTTAGTGTGTTCTCGTGTTGTGTTTTACGTGATTTAAATAGTTATCGTTCGTGTCTTATTATATTTATTCATGATCGTAATAAATATACATACATACGTAATACTAAGCTCATGATTATTTACGTTCATGATTTCATGTTTGTATGTTCGTGATTATAATTATTATTGAAATAATTATCGTGTCTTAATACGTAATAAATACTTATCGTGTTATAACACGTACGTAATACTTCTAATTCTTGTCTGTGAAACGTAAACATGCTATAAAAGGAAAGTTCTAATCATGTACGTACGATCGTAAGGGTACTATTCATGGTAAAATCATGCGGGTTTTACAACTCTTCCCCCCTAAAAAGAATAATTTGTCCCCGAATTATAGATAAAGTAAACTGGAAAAGAAGAACATACCCGAATTCAAAATATAAAATGAGGGTAAGAAGCCCGGATAGACTCCTCTGTTTCCCAAGTGGCTTCCCGCTCGGTATGATCCCTCCAAAGGATTTTGACGAATGGAATCGTCTTCCTTCTCATGACTCGTTCTTGTCTGTCAAGAACTCGTTCGGGTTCTTCTATGAAAGTGAGATCTTCACAAATCTGTTCCAGTGGATACTGAACCATGTGAAGGGGATGATACTTATACCCTCTGAGTAAGGACACATGAAAAACATCGTGAACATGAGAAAGCTACGGAGGTAACGCTAAACGGTAAGATACTTCACCGACTCGTTCAATGACATCAAACAGTCCGATAAATCGAGGACTGAGCTTCCCTTTTATTCCAAAACGTCTAACACCACGTGCCAGCGAAACCTTAAGGAAAACGTGATCTCATACGTTAAAATGTAAGTCCCTACAATGCTTGTCTGCGTAACTCTTCTGACGTGACTGTGCTTCTTGCAGTTTCTGCTTAGCTACTGCGACCTTCTCATTAGTCAACTCTATCATTTCTGATCCTTCAAGTGTTCGCTCACCAACCTGATCCCAGCAGATTGGGGAGCGACACTTTCTGCCATACAACATATCGTAAGGAGCACACTTGATACTTGCGTGCCAACTGTTGTTGTATGCAAACTCCACCAAACAGATATAATCGTCCCAATCACTCGTCCATTCCAACACACATGACCTCAACATGTCTTCGAATGTCTGAATCGTTCGCTCCGACTGCCCATCTGTTTGAGGATGAAAAGTCGTGCTAAGCTTAAGTTGTGTACCCCAAGCTTTCTGCATACTTCTCCAGGATCGCCAAGTGAAACGAGGATCTCTGTCTGAGACGATGCTGGATGGAGCACCGTGAAGTCTCATGATCTCCCTTCTATAAGTATCGGCGAGTTTACTGACCGAATCTTCCTTGCGGATCGGTAAGAAATGAGCTGATTTGGTAAGTCGATCAACGATAACCCAAATAGCATCGTGCTTCCTCTTTGTCGGAGGAAGACCAGTAACAAAATCCATGGTGATCTTGTACCACTTCCACTCTGGAATATCTAACGGTTGAAGAAGACCGCCATATCGCTGATGCTCGATCTTAACCTGCTGGCAGGTAAGACATTTGGAGACGTAAGTCGCAACATCCTGTTTCATACCACTCCACCAAAAGTACTGCTTGATGTCATGGTACATCTTGGTTGAACCATGATGAATAGAGAATGGGGAGCTATGAGCCTCAACTAACAATGCTTCCCGGAGTTCTTGGTCATCAGGAACACAAAGTCTCGTGCCCTGCCATAAGATACCATCTGCATCTACTCGAAATTCTGTCTGATTCTCCAAATTCTGAATTCGCCCAGATTTCTCCATCATCTTTCTGAGCTTCCTTAATCTAAGAGAGTAACTCGGGTTCCACTCTAAGATTAGCCCAGTAACCGTGTTGTCCACGTACCATGATCTCTATGTCTAGTCGCTCCAAATCTCTTATGATTTCCTCCTCAATTTTAATGCCGTTAATCATTCCGGACTTCCTGCTAAGTGCATCTGCCACTACATTCGCCTTACCGGGATGATACTGCAGATTAATGTCATAGTTCTTCAACAGCTCTAACCATCTCCTCTGTCTCATGTTCAATTCACGCTGAGTGAAGATATACTTCAAGCTCTTGTGGTCCGTGAAAATGTCACATGATTCTCCATACAAGTAGTGCCTCCATATCTTCAATGCAAACACGACTGCTGCAAGTTCCAAGTCATGCGTAGGGTAATTTTCCTCATAAGGCTTAAGCTGTCGTAAAGCGTACGCGATCACTTTCCCATGTTGCATGAGAACACAACCAAGTCCCTTCCCCGATGCATTACTGTAGATTTGAAATCCACCTGTACCAGATGGGAGAGTAAGAATCGGTGCAGATACTAACTTCTGCTTTAGGTCTTCAAAGCTCTTCTCTCGTTCTTCAGTCCAGAAAAATTTATCCCCATTCCGCATCAGTTTGGTCAATGGTAGTGCTAAACGGGAAAAGTTCTCCACGAACCTACGGTAATAACCAGCTAAGCTTAGGAAACTACAAACTTCAGTCGCGTATGTCGGCCTTGGCCACTTTGTAATAGCCTCAACCTTCGCTGGATCCATCGTGATTCCTTATGCTGATACAGTGTGACCTAAGAATGCCACCTTGTCTAACCAGAACTCACACTTGGAATATTTAGCATACAGTTGATTCTGACGAAGAATCTGTAGTACTGTACGAAGATGGTCTTCGTGTTCCTCCTTGGACTTGGAGAAAATCAGGATGTCGTCAATGAAGACAATGACGAACTTGTCCAGAAATTCATGGAAGATTCTGCTCATCAAATCCATGAACACTGCTGGAGCATTGGTAAGGCCAAATGGCATGACTACAATTCGTAGTGGCCATAGCGTGTACGGAAAGCAGTCTTGGCGATGTCCTTCTCCTTAACCCGTAGTTGATGATAGCCCGACCTTAGATCAATCTTGGAAAAATGTTGGCCCCTTGGAGTTGGTCAAACAGATCATCTATACGTGGTAGTGGATACCTATTCCTGATGGTAATCTTGTTGAGCTCACGATAGTCTATGCAAAGACGCATACTGCTGTCCTTCTTCTTAACGAATAAGACCGGTGCACCCCATGGAGATGCGCTCGGTCGAATAAAGCCTCGTTCCAGAAGTTCTTGCAATTGATCCTTTAGCTCCTTCAACTCCATGGGAGCCATGCGATAAGGAGCCTTGGAAATCGCTCAGCTCCTGGGATGAGCTCGATATTAAATTCTACTTCACGTGTAGGTGGTATGCCTGGAAGTTCTTCTGGAAATACATCTGGAAATTCTGACACTATCGGCTGATCCTGAATTGATGGGGATTCAACATCCATGTCATGAACAGTAGCTAGATAACCCTCACAACCATGTGAAAGTAATGCACGTGCTTGCAGGGTTGATATGATTTGTACAGACCTGCCGGGTACAAACCCATTGTGAATGTACTCTGGCGCATTAACATCACCGAAGATGACTCGATATGAATGGAAGTCTATGGTAGCATGATGCTTGGATAGCCAATCCATGCCCAAAATCATGTCAAAATCATTCATGTCCAGTGGAAGTGCGTCAACAGGACGGACCTTGTCGTCTAACTCTAGGGGAAGGCTCTTGTACACATGGGTTATGCATACAGAGTCTCTCAAAGGCGTGGAAATACTCAGTATATTCTCTAGTCGCATGGGAAGTATCCTAACATTCTTGGCATAAGTAGTAGAAATGACCGAGTGAGTAGCACCCGTATCAAACAGAACACATGCAGCTTGACCATACATATACAAGATTCTAGTGATGGTACCTGTAGACTTGTTGGCCTGATCGTGAGATGTCGTGTAAATGCGTCCACTAGTAGGAGGCGGCTTGGTATCAGCATGTCCTGATGTACCCTCCATCTCGCCCTTGTGGCAATCCTTCATGCGATGGCCCGGAAGACCACACTTGTAGCATGCGTCGTTGTCGCGACGACATGGCCCTGGGTGCCTACGGTGGCAAGTAGAGCAAAAAGGATGAGTATATCCTCCAGCAGGTGTCCTGACTGGCTGAGAGCATGCTAAAACAATTTACATGAGACATGATAATAGGTACAAAGGACAATGCGGATAATCATAAGATTGAATACTAGTGATAGCTGGACGGTTAGGCTGTGAACCTCTCTGGTTCTGGTCCCTCCCATTACCATGATTCCTGGTAGAAGATTTGCTAACGTGTCAGAATTAAGAATTATAACATGTAATCATAAGAAATTGAGTAAGTATAAGGACCTGCTGCTGTTGGAGTGTCCATCGTTGTTACGGTAATTATCATTACCGCCACGCTTATCCGTAGCAGAACGGTTGTGAGTCTGACCGTTTCCCTTGGGCTGATTAGGCTATTGCTGAGTAGCCGGCTGAGACCGGTCCCCAGTCTTCTGTCTGGAAGATACAATTTAAAGAGATGCAATATTGACATATACTGAAAGAATACGGATTGGTCACTGTTTGAATACGAATGTTTACCTCTTATCGGGTCTCTCTGCTTCCTTGGACTCATCTCTTTCCTGCAGCATCTCCAGCTTACGTGCTGCATCGGCCACTTGTGCTACCGTGTTGAACGTAGCACACACCAAGTTGTTTGCGACCGATGTACGAAGAGCCCACCTGAAGTGGTGTGCTTCCTCTTCAGGAGTACCTGCTACTGCACCAAGGAAACCAGCCAAGCGAAGAAAGCGCTGCATAAACTTGTTGCTATTCTCCCCAGCTCTTTGTCGGATCCCGTGGTACTCCCTCTTCAGCTTGTCTTGCTCAGTCTTGGGAAAGAACTGTTCCATTACCGTGTCCCTGAACTGAGCCCACGTCAAACCAGCCACCCAATTATCACCTCCCTCTGACTGCTTCAGTGCGTTCCACCATGCTAGCACATCACCTTCGAAACTGTAGCAAGCCAACCTCGACTTGAGGACGGGGTCATAGCCCATAGCATCGAAGATCTTCTCAATGTGAGCCAACCAGCTTTCAGCTTCACTGGGGCTATCTGTTCTCTCGAAATCTCGAGGGCGGAGCTTATTGAATCTCTCCAGCCATGTGACCAATGTTGCTGGAGGAGGAGGAGGGGGTACTTGTTAGGTCGATTCAGTACCTAATGACCTCCCTGAAGGATTTGAATAACAATCAGCCTAAGTGAATAATTAACCTTCAACATAACGAGGTCACTGAGTGAACAGTCACTCAGTGAGTTGCCTTCGAGTTCCTAGACTGAGTCTAAAAGGAAGACTCAAGCATTCAGAGAGGCGAAGCTCAACGAATGTCTTTTATGACAAAGAAGAAGGTGATGGGTTCAGTGAGTTGTGGCAATAGACTCACTGAACCCCATACGATCTCCCTAAAGAAAACAAGCATTCTCCAAGACTGAAGAAAAGGCGGGATAAGTTGAATTGTGACAAGATGAAGTACATCACACAATTAGCGTGACTTACCCTTTTGGGATAGATGGGGTACTGACATGTGTAAAGGACTTACGTCTTACTACTTAGAATAGGTTAAGACAAGATACTACACTGTACCAATAAGACAAGAATTGCACATGGGCAATTATTGTCTTCTACCCACTTTTCTTCTATAAATAGGATGCTTGTAAAGGAGAGTAAAATAAGTTTGTGCAGTAAATGCTTTAGACATTCACAAACAAGTTTTTCTCTCCTCCAAACACGATCATACACTTGAGTTATAAACTCCTGTTGATAGAATCGTCAAGCTTAGCAATCGTTAGGATTGGACTAGCTTGTTAGTGAGGAGATCACAAAACCACACATTGTCTATTCAATCCCTATTGTAGCTTCGTATACAATAGGGTATAATTCTTTAATAAAGCTAAGAGTTAAATGTTGAAAACATTGTGTTAATTTATTTACTTGTATTAAGTTTATTGCATTACTTAACCATGGGTTAGTACTATACTTAGTTTACTTAAGTATAATACTAATTACAAGGGACCAACAAGTGGTATCAGAGCGGTGAGATTATAAAACTTTTAACCACCGTCTCAAAATTTTTAAAACCTTGATCCATTATGGCTGAAAGTAATGTACCTCAACTTGTTAACAAAAAAGAAGCGAGTTACTCTGTTAACGCTCCTAAGTTAGAAGTTGAAAGATTTAACAAATAGAAGAAAAGAATGTTTTGTTATTTGATGGGAATGGAACCTTATTACATAATTTGTATTAAAGATGGTCCATTCAAACCAAAAATAGCAACTGGTGATGACAAACCTAAAAACCAATGGTCTGACGATGAAAGGAGAGTGGTCAATCAAGACCAACGTCTCAAAAGCATCATAATATCTTGTCTTCCTGACGATATTATGGAGGCTGTCATTGAGTGTGAGACGGCCAAAGAGACTTGGACAGATATTGTTCATAGTTTCGAAGGACCATCTCACACAAAGGAAAATAGGATTATGGACCTGAAGTTAGAATATAACACTTTCAGGGCCAAAACATCTGAAACACTTCCTCAGACTTACACCAGGTATAAAACCTTGCTCAATGAGCTAACGAATGATGGGGTGAGACTGTCTAAGCATGAAATCAATGTTGGTTTTGTGAACAGTCTCCCTAAAAAATGGCTTGGTTTTTCTCAAGGACTGAGAAATGCTAATCACATACAGACTCAGGATCTTGCAGATATTTATGGGAGATTCATCTATGAAGATAATCTGATAAATAGAAGATATCCTGAGTCCAAGAAGGCCTTAATAATAGACACCTCAGCCAAACCCACTCAAATTGATAATGGCCCCATTTCAATTGCTTTGTACTCAAATGCAATTGTTCAAAATTTTCAGGAAACCTCAGATGATGAGGTGGATGAAAGATCTAGTACTGAATACATAAGAGATTTGAACAGGGAATATCATGAAAGGGACATGTTGGCAAATACCAAACGTTATATCAAAAGAACTAGATTTGCTGGTAACCAATCCACTGAGGGAGTGGATCGCTATCGATGTGGTAAAACTAGGCATTTTGCTAAATATTGTCTTTCAAAAAAACCCCTTTGGCCTCTTATAAAAATCAAAGTTTTTCATCAAGGAATGACAATTTTCAACCCAAGTTTACACCAAAACTAATTCAGGCTTCTCCAATTAATCAAAGTTTTCAGAATAGTAAGAAAATTGAGAAGGACTATAGGTCTGAGTATAAAAAGGTAAAAGCTAAACTTGCACTCTTCGAAGCTGAACCTACCATTGCTCAGACTCAAAAGCCTGCTCAAAACAAAGCCAAAGGTCTAGTAGCTGAAACTTTTGATTGGGATGATGAAGATTTGTCCTCAGAAGAGGAGGAAGTCAGGTATCAAGTGTTAATGGCTCTAGCTGATGATGAATTATCAGTTGGAAAGAATCATGCTCGAAATGGAGAATGGGTTGACATCACCATGAGAAAGGTAAACATGCTTCTCTCTATGGATGAAGAATCTGATTGGCAAAAATTCCTTAAGTATATTAACATTGACCTATCGTTTGTTGAAGAGCAAAGATTGAATCTTTTGTCAAAATATAATAAACTTGTTTTTGAATTAAACAAATGTAGAGATGATTTATTAGTTCTAAAACAAGCTAAACTTGAAGCAGTTAAGGTGTCAACTTCAGAACACTGAACTCACCAAAATCAATCATGCTCTTCAAGAACAACTTAAGGAAGAAAAACGAATCAATGAGAAATGGACAAATAGCTCTACCTTAGCTTCTCATTGTATAGACAGTCAAATACCTGCCCAAAAGAAGAAAATTCTTGGGGTACGACAACTCACTGAAAAGGCACCAACTAAGGAAATGAGTGAAAAGGCATTTCTCCCTGCTTCAGTTGGGTTTGATCATGAAATGATTCTTAAGTCAAAAGACTGGGTTGAGAGATCAAATCCTGAGAGTGTTTTGCCTAACTTTGACACTGGAAAAATATTAATTCCTGAATCTCAGGCCATTAATGAAAAACTTGGTCTGAATGAAGAGACTGATAAAGTCAGTAACACTAAAACATATAGTGTCACTGAAAACATTTAGACTCCTCTACCTCTTTTGAAAAACCTTCAAGGAGCAAGTCTATGTTCTGAATTAATTCCATTGTCTTATCAAGAACACTCACCTAGAGGAAGAGCTGGGTTAGGTTGTATTGAACAAACAAAGCCTGACTCAAAAATGATACCAGATCACACTGAGTCAGGAACTGTCACTGAAAAGATAACCAAACCCATATCTCCCTCAGGGACTCCTAAACATTCAGTCAACTCTACTCCTATTGTAAATCAAGAGGAGTTAAGTAGATTATTCCAACTTTTCATGGAAGAGAAGCTGAACTCAGCCTCTAAATCTCAAGGTGAAACATCTGTGTCCTCACAGCCTAAATCATCAAAAAGTAACAAAACTGAACCTGAGTCTTCCAAGAAAGTTAAAACAAAGAAACCTACCTGTGAGCTATGCCACTATACAAATCACACCACTGATGACTGCTAGAGAGTTCTCTATTGCATGAAATGTAAAAGTGAAGATCACAGGACAGCAGATCATGAGATGCACATTGCTTCTATTTAAAATGCTAAAAGATACAATGCTCAGCCTTACAACTATGGGTCCACCTCAGAACAAACCAGAAAATCCAAGGCTAAGCCTTACCCACCTTGTACACATTATGGGATTCCCGATCACAGACCTGATGATTGTGTGTACTACCCTGAGTGTGAGATTTGTGGAAGCAATGATCACACTACCTCAGGACACAATAGAATCATCATGGTCAGAAGAGGAATGATAGCTGAGTCATCTCAAAGTACTGAATCCTCAGTCGGACTAAGCTGCAAAATATGTGGAAGCAATGTTCATTCTACCTCAGACCACGCTGAGTTTGAGTATTTCAAACGAGGTGAAAGACGTCAGGCTCTTCGAGCCAAAGGGCCTACTAAGAAGTGGGCTCACAAGAGAAACTAATCCACCTCGTTATCTATGCAGAAACACTTCAAGGAGCCTGTCTGGTACTTAGACAGTGGGTGTTCAAGAAGTATGACAGGGGTCAAAAGTTATCTTCACAAATACGTGGAGCAACCAGGTCCTAAGGTAGTATTCGGTGATAATTCATCCCGTGTTACTGAGGGATATGGTTCAATCAAATGTGGTGGAATAGTTTTCTCAAAAGTGGCGTTTGTAAACGGTCTGAAGTACAATCTCATCAGTATCAGTCAACTGTGTGATGCTAAGTACATCGTTCAGTTTGATGATAAGCAAGGTACAATCTTCAATGCTAACAAAGAAATTGTGTTGACTGCTCCAAGAAGAAATGATGTATATGTCCTAGACATGTCCTCTGTAACAAACTCAGGAGCATGTTTCTTTGCTAAAGCCTCAGACTCCGTCAATTGGCTTTGGCATAAGAGACTGTCACATCTAAATTTCAAAGATATGAACAAACTTGCAAAACAAAACAAAGTTCATGGCTTACCTTCTCTTGTGTATGCAAAAGACAAACCTTGTTCAGCCTGTGAAAAAGGTAAACACAAGAGAGCTTCTTTTAAGCCAAAACTGAATTTTTCTATCAGGAAGTGTCTTCATCTTCATATGGACTTGTTTGGACCGGTCAGTCCAATGTCTATAAATCATGAGAAATACACTCTTGTTATTGTTGATGAATATTCTAGATACACTTGGGTATACTTCCTGAAAAAGAAAAGTCAAGCTCCTGAATTCATAATGTGTTTTATCAGGCAAGTAGAAAATCAAAATGATACTAAAGTTAAACAAATACGAACTGATAATGGAACAGAATTCAGGAACCAAGAGCTTGAGAGTTTTTTTTTGATGAGAAAGGAATTTCTCAGAACTTCTCTTCTCCTTACACACCTGAACAAAATGGTGTGGCTGAAAGGAAGAATAGAACTCTCATCAAAGCTGCTCGAACCATGCTTAATGGATCCAATCTTTCAAAACACTTCTGGACTGAGGCCGCAAAAATAGCATGCTATACTCAGAACAGATGTATCATTGTCAAAAGACATGATAAGACTCCTTATGAAATATTCAGGGAAAGGATTCCAGATATCAGCTACTTTCATGTGTTTGGTTGTCCTGTGTTCATTCACAATCAAAAGGACCATCTTGGTAAATTTGATGCCAAAGCTGATGATGGATACTTTCTTGGATACTCCTTTGTCTCCAAAGCCTTCAGGGTCTTTAACACAAGTAGACAACAGATTGAGGAGTCATTTCATGTCACCTTTGATGAAAGTATGGATGCCATTAAATTCACAAATCAATCAATGGAAGAAATAGGGATCAATGACTCATCAAGATATCCTCCTGATGAGTATGAACACTGTCCCTCAAAACAGTATCAAACTGATGATGATATTTTCTTCCATATATCACCTCATAATAGGTCAATTGATAATTTAATCACAACCCAACATGTCCCTGAAGTTATCACTTCTCAAGCTAATGAATCAAACGGTTCACCCATCTATGAGAACACTGAAGGGACAAGTGATGAAAATATTGATACCCTATTACTGAAAATCCTTCAGAAGGAGGTAATGTCTCAGTACAATGTACTGAATCTCTGGTCCCTGATAATCACCAACCATCAACAAGCTCTAATCCAAGTCCTCAGGACAGATGGTCAAGACAACAACACATAGAGCTTGTACACATAATTGGTGATGTATCTGAGGGGATGCTCACACGCAGTCAGGCTGCTAAACTCTCTGCTGCCTCAGCCCATGAATGTCTGTTTGCAGACTTTCTCTCTGAAATTGAACCAAAGAAAGTTTCAGGGGCCCTGACACATCCAGGATGGTTTGAGGCCATGCAAGAAGAGCTCAACCAATTCCTCAGGAACAAAGTGTGGAAACTAGTTCCTCTCCCTAAAGGGAAATCAGCTCTTGGTACAAAATGGGTATTTAAAAACAAGACTGATGAAGATGGAATTGTCCTCAAAAATAAAGCTAGGCTGGTTGTTTAGGGGTGTGGTCAACTTGAAGAAATCGACTATGAGGAAACCTTCGCCCCTGTAGCAAGAATGGAAGCCATCAGGATCTTCCTGGCCTATGCTACCTACATGAACTTCAAAGTTTTCCAAATGGATGTAAAAAGTGCCTTCCTGAATGGAAAGATCACTGAAGAAGTTTATGTTGCTCAGCCCCCTGGTTTTGAGAGTTCTGAGTTCCCAAACCATGTTTGTAAACTTGACAAAGCCCTTTATGGACTGAAACAAGCACCAAGGGCATGGTATGAAACTCTCTCTACATTCTTGATAATGAACAAATTTGTCAGGGGAAAGATAGACAACACCTTGTTTATCTTCAGAACCAAGGAGGATGTTCTACTAGTTCAGATATATGTTGATGACATCATATTCGGATCTACTAACTATGATCTTTGTAGAAAGTTTGAAAAACTTATGACAAAGAAATTTGAAATGAGTATGATGGGTGAATTAACATGTTTTCTTGGACTACAAATCAAACAAGGGGACAAGGGGATCTCAGTCTGTCAAGAATAATACACTAGAGAAATACTTAAGAAATATGATATCTCTGAGTGTGCTTCAGTAAAGACTCCCATGGTTCCCCCCAACAACTTAGGTCCTGATCTTGCTGGTAAACCAGTCAATCAAACCTTATTCAAGGGAATGATTGGATCATTAATGTACCTAACTGCAACCAGGCCTGATATTCAGTTCTCAACAATCTTATGTGCAAGATATCAGGCCGATCCCAAAGAATCACATCTTACTGCTGTTAAAGGAATCTTCAGGTACCTGAAGGGTACTCCCTCACTGGGTCTATGGTATCCTCGTTGTTCAGGTTTCGATCTTAAAGGATACTCAGACTCAGACTATGCTGGCTGCAACATGGATAGAAAAAGTACCTTAGGTGCATGTCAATTCCTTGGCGGAAAGCTAGTATGTTGGAGTGCAAAGAAACAGCATTCAGTCGCAATGTCCTCTGTTGAGGCTTAATACGTGGAAGCTGCTGGTTGTTGTGCAAACATCCTTTGGATGAAAAGTCAACTTAGGGACTATAATGTGGAATATAAAGTAGTCCCTATCTTTTGTGACAACACTAGTGCAATTGCCATTTCAAACAATCCAGTCCTACATTCAAGGACTAAACACATTGACATAAGATATCACTTCCTCAGGGATCACATCTTAAAAGGAGATATTGAATTACATTTCATCCCCACTGAATATCAGCTAGCTGATATTTTCACCAAACCTTTGGATGAACCAACGTTCACTAGACTAAAAGCTGAACTTGGTATGCTGAATATTGATTAATCAGTCTCCCTGACTACGTTGGAATCAGTATAATGTATATTCTTTATCTTCACTCTGAGTAAATATATCTTATTGTCCACCCTTTGACACTGAGGTACATTAAATGATGTAACTAAATGCTCTAAGGATTTAGTTACTTAATGTCCTAGGTTGGTGAGTCACAATATTAAATAAGGAACATATATTCCTTCAATAAATTGTCATAAACCGGTCAAAGGGTCACTCATGACAAGTATCCCACTAAGCATTAAATGCTTACCCTTTTTCTAGCAAAATCCGTTGTAAAAACGTCCTTTCAAATGCACGTGACCCCACGTCATCTTTGGAAAAAGCGTTATCTTTGCAGTAATGGAACAGTTGCCAAGAAAATAGGGGGACCACTTGTACGCTTTCATTAAATGCGGATGTGAAAAGAAATTATAGCAAATACAAATCTCCTTCACATCCGAGCTTATAAATACCCCACAACCACAAACAAACACACACACAAAGAACTTGCAATTTTACTCTGCCAAAATTTTCTCTCAAAGAAAAAGTGTGTGTGTTCAAACTAATTTCCAGAAAAGATTTCTTGTACACAAGGCGATCACATTGATTACTCGTTTTATTGTTATATAGCACAAGCAATCAAAGTTACCTATTGTTTCTAACTCTTGATCCTTTTACAAGGAAAAAGTTCTCATTAGGTCACTTGGTGAATCTTGTTGTATTATAACAAGAAACAAGTCTTGATTTGATTTCCACAAATTGCCATTGTCCTTTTTCAAATCGTTAAAAAAGCTATCTTTAATGGCAATGTCCAAGGCTATCAAATATGCCCCTCAGGCTGAACATCTCACCAATGAGGGTGTCCATTTTGCTGGAAACAACTATGAGGGAAATTTCAATTACCCTAGTAGTGTATCAGCCTACAAACCAATTTGCAAATTTTTGAAAAACTGTGATTGAGCTGATGCTTTTAAAAAAACCCCCTCAGTCTTCTACCATGAATATCTCAGGGAGTTCTGGTATACGGCTGTGGTTGTAACCCCTACCCAAGGGCCTGAAGGATCTCAGGGGTCTGAGATCAAGTCAAATAAGAACTGTGTCATCATGTTCACTGCAAACAATGGGAAGACACCATTGATTTTAGACTTCAAAACATTTTGTCAAAGCAGTGGACTTGATTATAACAATGGAAAGTATGTTGCACATCCTGACATGGAGTCAGTTAAAAAAGGACTAAAAGAAATCGGGGTCCCTGAGTTACTTGTGACTAAAACCCCATTGATAAAAACTGATTTCCCCATGGCTTGGAGGATCCTGGTCACTTTTGTGATTCAGGTGATCGGTGGGAACTACTCATCTACTGAGCAAGTTAATTCTACTCAGCAAATGCTAATCTACAGTCTTATTAATGGACTGAAGATTGACATAGGAGAGATTGTTTATAATGATCTCGTAACCAGGATCTTGAAGGAGTCAAGGCAAAAATATGTTTCTTACCCAAGATTCATATCATGCGCCTTAGAACGGTTACTGGGTTCTCTTTACACTCAGGAAAAATTCAATGTTTTTTCTACTCCAGTCCTGAGTTCCACAAACTTTTCAAAGAACCCATCTGAAGTCAACCCCATTGCATTGACGGCTCACATGACTAAGGTGATCAGTCGTGAATCATCCGTGTCTCCCATTCCCTTCTTACCAAAGAAGGGGAACAAGAAGACTCAGACTGTGCCAAAGACCAAACCAACAAAGGCACAGGGCCCTGAGGCTTCCGAGGCACGACCCAAAAAGGACAAGGCTAAAAAGAGTACCCTTGTTCAGACCAAGCTTCAAATACCCCAAGGGAAAGAGCTTACGGGAGGCCCTGATACATCACAATCAGGGTCGACGAGCCAACCTACTGGTCCTCTTGATGGAAAATGAAACATACAACCTTCTTCTACGGGACTGCCTTCCACTCAGACCGATGAGGGCATTCGTAAATCACAACCTTTGCCTGAGGTCAAAACTAAGGCCAAAGACTTAGGGAGACACCTACGGGTAACACACCTTGCTGATAGGCCTATAACTTCTACCAAGTCCAATGAAGGCACACTAGCTCAAAAGTCTTTGCATGAGGCCCCAAAACTTGATTCCTTAGACTCAGAGGGACGCCCACGGGTAAAACACCCCGCTGATAGGAATCTCACTTCCACAACTCCCGATGAAGGCACACTAAAACAAAAGTCTTTGCCTGAGGGAACCACTCTTGATCTCCAAGACTTAGAGGGACGCCTACGGGTAAAACACCCCGCTGATAGGGATCCTACCTCCACAACTGATCAATCACAAACTGCCCTTGAGTATTAGTTGGCTAAATCCCAAGCCTCGGGATTTGGGGCAGGGAGTGACGACAACAAAGGCAAACCTTCTTCTGAAGGGGAGCTGGATAAACCTAAGGGGTCACTGAACTTTGGAGATTTTATAAGTTTACTTGAGAAGCCTGATGAGTTACTCCAAGGGTTCAGTGATGACGACGAAATGATTGAGGCTGGGGAAGAACCTGAAACTCAGGCCCCTCCTCAATCAGACCAGAAGCCATAGTCCCCTCCCTTTTTCGCAGATATACAGCCCTCCCCTGAAGCTCAACAAAAGCCCTCCCCTGAGGCATCTGAACAAAAGGAGCCCACCCCTGAGGCACCGAAAAAGCCCTCCCATGAGGCAAAACTTGACACCTCTACATTGGGGACTCAGACTGTGGTTCTGGATGAGGTAGCTTTGAAAGCCTTAAAGGCTGAGGTAACTCAGGCTCATGAAGATTTGGCTTCAAAGGCTGATGAACTCCTTGATGAGTTCAGGACATATGGTGATAGGTTTGATGTGGCTGAGGAGAAGATGAGAATTTAGGTCGATAATCAAATGGAATTCATCAGCTCTGTTAACAACAATCATGAGAATCAGGAAAAGAAGCTCATCAACTTCCTTAACCATGCTCTTCCAACGGTCGAGGCAAATGTGTCCTTAAAGACGACTCTGGATGGACTGATCACTAGCACCACTGAGTCCAATTCCAGAGTTGGTCAATTACTTGAGTTCCTGAAGGTGGACAGGCTCACTGAGGTTTTCACTAGGTTAGACTCTCTCATGTCTGACTTGGATGTGGTGAAAGGGAAATGCGATGCCATCTATGAGGATGTTCATATGGATGCAGAAGCAGAGTTCAGATTGTCAAGAGCTCCACAAGGATACATGGCTAATGCCACCAATCTCTCTGACATCTCCAAATTCCTGAAAGAGGCTGATATTCCTAGGCTCAGGACAAGGATCACCACCATTGAAAACACTCAATCCCTTATTCAGTTAGATGTTCGCACTATCAAAGCAGACACTCAGTCCATGAAGGAGATGGTGACTGAGATGTTTTTGAGGCTTTTAAGGGATCATCCCCCACCTCAGGGTCCACACAACGGGCAAAAGTTGGGATTAGTCAGGCTGATCCTTCAACTTTTGAGGGGGAGAATGTGCCACCAATGATGTTAACATGGAATGAACCTCCTTCTCACACTGAGGGGGAGCAGGAAAGACTAGCACAACCCCAACCCTTAACTCAATTCCTCCCAACCCTGAGCCCTCAGTATCTAAGTCAGATAGGGGCAAATGTATAGTTGATGAAACCCTTACACCTCCAAAGAAACATGTAAAGGCTTCAAGGGAAGTAAGGCTGATGCTTTGGACTTGGTACCATATGAGACAAATGGAATAATGTACCAAATAACTCCTGATCAAATCCAAGTGTATCTAGATAGAATGGAGTCGGCTAAGGCTAATGAAGCAACAAAGGCTGAGACCTTGAAGGTGTCCACTGAGTTTGTAAAAAAAGTAGGTGGTAACCCTGAGGTCTTGCTGAGCAAGAAAGGGGGAGAGGAGTTCATTCAGAAGCAGGAGGAGGAACTCAAGGCCATTCAGGATGAAATGGTCTTGAAGCAAAAACAAAGAACCACACAACTCAAGAAGTTGTATGACCAATACACCAAAGTCGTCACCCAAAGAAGAAAGCATGAACCAATCACTAATCTTCAGATCATTCCTCATACCACACCAGTCTCAGTATCTGTTTACAGAAATAATGATGAGAGGAACTTTGAAGCCATGAAGAAATTTTCATTTGGTGATTTCGGTCTCAGTGAGTAGGACGAAATGGGAAGGATTTTCAGGACTAAAACAAACAAGTGTGTCCCTGAGCTACTCAACTCTCTCAGTAAGAGATATGAGAGGTTGAATCAAATGAAGGAACATTTGGGAATCACTGAAGATCTTCCTTTATCTGAACAGGATCCTACCAAAGCCCAGGGAAGAAAGAGAAAAAGAGTTGAGCTTGAAGCTGAGACTAAGATCTCTGGGTTAGAATGCAATCGTACTCTCCCTGAAAATGTCCCCTTGAACAACATGGTTATAGAGGAACCTGAGTGGGGTATCTTCTTCATTGATGTATTTGGGGATCAAGCATTTCAAAGAATGGGTGACATAGAGAAATGCACCACTGAGAGTGTTCTCATCTTTCTTGTGATGGCTGGACAAATTCAGACTGATGAGAATAAAAGATTTGGTGTGAAGCTCAGGGAGATAATTTCTAGGAGGCCTGACAAAGAAAAGGTGTTAAAGTCATCAAGGGTGAAGAGGGAAGCAATGGATTCCTGAATAACTGTAATCTTATGTTTTTTTATGTTTCTTGTATCAGACTATTCAGTCTTATGTAATGATGAATGAAAATGAAGTACTTTGTTATATTAAGTCTTTTCATCAGGTAGAATAGTTTGTAATAAGAAGAAGCCTCTTTGCTCACTTATAACAATTTCACTTAGGCAAATTTTATATCTAAATAGGGGGAGATTGTTAGGTCGATTCAGTACCTAATGACCTCCCTGAAGGATTTGAATAACAATCAGCCTAAGTGAATAATTAACCTTCAACATAACGAGGTCACTGAGTGAACAGTCACTCAGTGAGTTGCCTTCGAGTTCCTAGACTGAGTCTAAAAGGAAGACTCAAGCATTCAGAGAGGCAAATCTCAACGAATGTCTTCTATGACAAAGAAGAAGGTGATGGGTTCAGTGAGTTGTGGAAATAGACTCACTGAACCCCATACGATCTCCCTGAAGAAAATAAGCATTCTCCAAGACTGAAGAAAAGGCGGGATAATTTGAATTGTGACAAGATGAAGTACATCACACAATTAGCGTGACTTACCCTTTTGGGATAGAGTACTGACATGTGTAAAGGACTTACGTCTTACTACTTAGAATAGGTTAAGACAAGTTACTACACTGTACCAATAAGACAAGAATTGCACATGGGCAATTATTGTCTTCTACCCACTTTTCTTCTATAAATAGGATGCTTGTAAAGGAGAGTAAAATAAGTTTGTGCAGTAAATGCTTTAGACATTCACAAACAAGTTTTTCTCTCCTCCAAACACGATCATACACTTGAGTTATAAACTCCTGTTGATAGAATCGTCAAGCTTAGCAATCGTTAGGATTGGACTAGCTTGTTAGTGAGGAGATCACAAAACCACACATTGTCTATTCAATCCCTACTGTAGCTTCGTATACAATAGGGTATAATTCTTTAATAAAGCTAAGAGTTAAACGTTGAAAACATTGTGTTAATTTACTTACTTGTATTAAGTTTATTGCATTACTTAACCATGGGTTAGTACTATACTTAGTTTACTTAAGTATAGTACTAATTACAAGGGACCAACAGTACTGGGTGATGCTGCTGATTGTTGGCAGCCTGAACCTCAGCCCTGATTTCGTTCCTCAGCTGAGGAAGCATAGCTTGCATTGCAGCTTGGATTGCTGCATTGAGTTGTTCCTGCTCACGTGTGAGAACCATATGACAGTGTAACATAAAATACATGATTAAACTGATTAAAACATACACTATATACATGAAAAAAAATTTATACCAATAAATCATGAGAAAAATTTTATACAGGAAAACTAGTACATGAATGCATGATGCAGTTTTATGAAAACTTTTGTATGAGCGAGAGTGAACGCCTATGGTCAGTTCACTCAAGACAAAAGACACGGCGAGGGGACGCCAATGGGTCGGTCCCAAATTTAAAAGTTTCGATAAAACACATGCGACTAAATAGGGCCAGTCCTGTACCAACCATTACTTAGTCATAAACCTGCGACAATGACATATATATGTATGCATGAAAATGATGAATGCATGAAAATCGACTGTTAGTTCTAGGAAGACCATAGTGACTACCCACTAATCACAGGTCATGTTTTGAGAGCCTACAGGTCGAAGCCTTGGCTCTGATACCATAATTGTAACACCCCATTTTGATAAATGGAATGTCACGCGTGATTACGGCGTGTCATCAAAGCATACAAGGATAAATGTATAAAACATTACATGACCATAAAGGAAATACCGGAATCAAACATCGGTACCCCAAAAAGTAGAACTCATCACATACAAACATAAGTACTGTAAATGAAAGGACTAAACAATGTCCATGGAAACGAGTATCAAAGTATAAATAAATGCATAAAGTAAAGAAGGCTAGGAAGCTTCCAATCCATATGCACGTACGCATAAAGTCTACGAGCGTCCCTGAGTACCTGCCGTTTTGGGAACATGAAAAGGAAAACGGCTGAGCATAACGCTCAGTGCACGGAAATACAAGTAAAGCATGAATAATATAAGCATATAAGCATGAAATAGCGGAAAAGACTAAGTCCTGGATAACCTGTTATATCTTAGTAAAACTGGTTTTATAGTTTGAAAAGCCTTATGTTTATCTTGTAAAAACTGTTTAACATATTTACCATTAGCCAATATAGGTCATGAATTATCCACGTGCATGAATACTTGGAGGGGTGACCTCGTCATGTAAATTAGAGGGGTTGCCTCTAATTTAATATACTGGCTTGGGTAGGAGGGATCAGCTCCTTGTGAAGGATGCAAGGCACACACCACATTCACCTGAATAATCTGCTGAAAACATGTAAACTAGGATGCACCCATACGCCCCACCTGATAATAATAATATCGCCAAAAGCTGAAGGGACGCCACGAGCTATCACTTCGTCGTGGTAGAGTCATAACACTGGTGCCTCTAGTGTTAAGGTTATGGTACCTCCATAACTAGGTGAAACTGGTCATGCATGTATATGGCTTTAGGTATTCTAATTAAACATAAGCAATTCAAAAACATATAAAACATATACTGGGGAAAACAGTTGGCTGCATACGGGAAATCCTAATAAGGAAGAATGTCCATACTGAAAGGACGGAGAATCCGTACCTTTTGTCCAGTGAACGAAGTAGACAAACGGAAGAGAGTCCTACTTCGATATCACTAATGCTACATAAATACATACGTGTATAAGTATATGATTACTGAGTACGTAACTGGTTTTATATCATGTCTTAACTTGTTTTATATGTTCATGTCATGTTTTATACTTGTTTTGTAATAATAAGTAACTTTCTAAAAATAGTAGGTTTCCTAAAATAGAAAGTTTCCAAAAATAGAAAGTTTCCAAAAATAGAAAGTTTCCAAAAATAGAAAGTTTCCAAAAATAGACTTACTGCTTAAAATAGATAAGTTTCTAAAAATAGAAAGTTTCCATAAATAGATTAGCTGCCTTAATTAAATAAGTTTCTAAAAATAGAAAGTTTCCATAATTTGATATAAGCTTGATTATTAAGATAATTATATAAGCTTAAGTGTTTACTGATTAATATTCTAAGTCATGTAATTAAATAGTATAGTTTATTAATTATTTCATGTGAATTAAATAAACTATAGGTTAAAGTATTTAATTAAGTATATCATGATTTAATTAAATAAAGTTAAAAATACTTAGGTTAAAACATGTATTATTATCTATCAATAATATAACCTAAGTCATGTAAATTAATTAATTATAAGTCATGATTTTAATAATTAATTAATTATATAGTCTAATTAGAATGATAAATTACATAGGTTAAATTCATGTATTAATAATAATATTAATAACCTAAGTCATGTATTAATTAAATTAACCATGTGCATGTTTTAATTAATTTAATTTAATCTTTTAAAAATAATTAAACTTGTAAAATAATTAACTTGCAAAAAATCACCCATGAACTGAACCCGTGTTTTAATCTAAACATGTCGTGAACCGTATTTATGAACCCCATGAACCGGACCCGTGGACCGGTCACGAACGCACCCTTGGTCAAAACTAGCCGCCGGCTAAAAAAGTTCCCACCGGCTAGCCGGTGGTTCCCCTTGCTGCCGCGGCTAGGGTTCCCCCTGCTTTCCTTATTTAGCCACCGGCATAAGCCGGTGGTGGTTAAAGTTCTAGCCAAGACCCACCCGAGCCAAAACATACCCCGACCAAGGTCGAGGTTCCTTTTCCTCCTACGGCCGAGATACAAAACCACCACACCGAGACCTTGAGGTCTCGGTTGGTGCGAATCAAATCAAGCCGAGACCCCCTTGGGGCTCGGTTCTCGCGTCGGCCAACCACAAACACCCCTAAAACCCAAATAAATTTACCATCATGATTTTATTAACATGTATTTACTTGTTATTAAATAACTCATGATTTCATGAGGTCTTGATTAAATAAAACATAAAGGAAAATAGGTTTAAAGATATACCGATCACGTAAATCAAAGGAGGATGAACACACTAACAACCTTGCAATAAATCAAACACCAAAAATCAACCAAACACACCCTTGGTGTGTGTAATACCCGGCGGCCAAAGAAGAGGAGAAAGAGAGATTTAAGGTTTTCTTGTTTTTCTAATTTTTGTTATTATGAAACAAGTTTTCCCTTTATTTCATGTTTAGTAAAAATCAATGAGCTTGGCCCTTTTCTTTGTTTCTAGCCGTGGGTAAGGGGGCCCACATGGGGTGACCCGAACGTTTTCCGTGTCTAATATTTAGTGTATTCTCGTGTTCTTGTTTTACGTGATTTAAATAGTTATCGTTCGTGTCTTATTATATTTATTCATGATCGTAATAAATATACATACATCGTAATACTAAGCTCGTGATTATTTACGTTCATGATTTCATGTTCGTATTTTCGTGATTATAATTATTATTGAAATAATTATCGTGTCTTAATACGTAATAAATACTTATCGTGTTATAACACGTACGTAATACTTGTAATTCTTGTTCGTGAAACGTAAACATGCTATAAAAGGAAAGTTCTAATCATGTACGTACGATCGTAAGGGTACTATTCATGGTAAAAGCATGCGGGTTTTATAAAAATGAAATATAGAAATGGTTCAAGAATGCCAACGATAAACTAAGAAATGAAAAAAAATAGCGCATGACATCCGAGAAGGAATTAGAACATTAACGGGTTACACTCATGGAGCGAGGAGGTTTAATGAAAAGGGAGGATACAAGTTTATAGAAGTACAATCGTGTTCAAACAATCGTCACATAATAGAGGAGGGATTACAAGATGACAGTGAGGTTTTCAAGGTACAACGGACGTTGTAATTTGAAATTAAAACGTAGATTGGTCAATGAAATAAAATGTAATCCATGTACGAATGTCGTGAAAAAGGGTGACGTAAAGGCCAATCAAGGTTATGAAAACTCATGATATTATTCAGCACAAGTTCAAGGAATGCTTCGAGATGTGTGACTCACACGATGTCCTTTAGTCTTTCTTGGAGACACATTGAGATACACAATGGTCTAAAGACTATTTTCAAGACATCCAATCACAATGATCTGAAATAAATCTGCATAGCTAAATATATATTTTAAAGAGGTTTAACAATGAAAGTAACACGCACGGTAGTAAAATAAAAATTGGAAGTTTCATCGAAAACAACACTTATCCAATCCCGAACAATGGTATCACGAGAGTATGCACAACATGTAACAGTGAGTTGAGAAAAACAGACGGTTCAAAACGAACGAGCATATGAAGTCAGTCGCATCACGCATAAACGAGATAGCAGCAGTACTCAGAAAAGTGAGTATGAAAAGTCGGCAGCATGCACGCTCTGAATACAAGTAGGTAAAGTCATGACAATATTAAATCATTACAACAAGATCAATTCACAAGAATTTAAGAAATACAGTATAGGCAGATGTAACCACAGTAATATTGAATGGTAATTCATGAAGCACATAGGCTTAGAAAGGACATAATAATTATCGTCATTAGGGCAATGTAATATTTCAACATGTAATCAGGAGGTGAAATACTACAACGATAATCAAAAGTAAATAGTAAGGATTAGAGAGTTACCCGCGCAAATATCGAACAACATTGGCAGATTCTGTGGTTGACACTTAAAACAATAAAATATTTGAACTTTCGGTTATAGACTAAGTTTTGAAAATGACTCAGTTCCTATAACGCTCTGCTACCAATCTGTGAGACCCCCAAAATCTGACATGGAACAACTAGGCAACGAGGGGGTAACACGTCATAGTACAAGAAACAATGAATTACAGTTGACACAAAGTTGACGTAATAAAAACATGTACATTACATCATAAAAGATCAAAGTTTTATTACAAAGGTCCCAGAGTTTTACATGCGGAAAATCTATTATTTCATCATGTTTTATAATATATGGTTGCTAAAAAGATAGAATAAAATTTTGACAGTTTTTACTAAAAACAGTCTTTTAAAAGCATCACAGAAATCTCCAAGCTGCGATAATATCCTGCGGGCTCCCATCCAAGCAAAGCTATGTAATAATATCTGAGATTAAACATGTAAAATTGTCAACATAAAGTTGAGTGATATTTATAGGTTTAGCAGTAAAGGTGTGGAACACAAGCATTCATTTGTAAAACAAGTAATATGGAAAATGGTTATATACGTCAACCATAGTCCAAAACTATTATTATTGTTGTTCAGTTCATGAACCGAAGCTTAACTCAAAGTAAGTTCCTCTAGGGAGTATTCAGCCTAAATACTCAAGTATAAACAAATATTAGTGCGTCAAGGTAATCGGGACGGGGATAGTCAATCCCGATGGATCCACCCACAACATTCGCGCTTGGTAGCATGATTAATTAATGGTTCATGATCAGGAGAGGAAACTCAAGGCTAGACTAAAAATGAAATAATAATAATGAAATTCTAGGAAGCATACAAGTTCTGGATAGCATACAAGTTCTGGATAGCATACAGTTTTTAAATGGCTGTGTCCTACCATGTAAAATCTCACCCCGCGTTTAGAAACCATGTACAAGTAAAAAGGGACTATGAGCTCACCTTATCCAGGACGTAAGTCAATCACAGTACTCAGTTACTGAGTAGAAACAATGATAGTGAGACGATCACCGACGATATGGATGCCCGAGAAACACGAAAACCGCAACCTATCAAAATAAGGCGCGCGTTAAGACTCGAACTCAAATATTGATATATACCAAGTATAATAAGACTCAAATGTTTTAAAAGTATTCATGTTTCAAAACCAAAGACGCGAACCAAATGAATTCATACTAACCCATTTATCCAACAATACTCGTTTAAACACTTTTACACTTGAAATTGACCCATCATACGACGCCAAGTCAACGCAAGTCAAACTATTCTTTTATCTTACTCGGACCAGTAGCTAAGTCATTTATATAATGAAAAACACTTGAGTAAGTCACCATATCCAATAGTGAATACTCAAACTCACGCCACACAAGTATTGAACTAAGTGTCCAAATAAAATCAGCAAGTACACCCCGAATGTACACACCGATCTACCCTATCTAGACTTGTCCGTTTTAGATGAAACTTAGTGTCAAGGTCACTTATAACCTGTATAAGACCTTGCTAAAATTTGAGCCAAAGTTCACACTTTAAAACCCATCATCTCGACACTTTACTCAACTCCAAATTTGGGACGGATTGTGCACTTGTTTTATAAAACCGTTTAGACCGCTTTAAAAGTACTATCTCGACAATCCGTCTTTTAAAACCACTACTAGACTCATCAAACTCAGTTTATAGACATTGAAAACCAGTAGTACACCTTATCTAACCAAGCCTAAAGTCCCCGAGAGTCGACCCAAAATCAGCCACAATTTTGGATTGTGCCGACTTGCGTCTCCCGGTACACGAATACTAAAACTAGCATAACTTTTCACTCGTAAAGAGTTAGAAGCTATATCTTATACCAAAATGAGCGTCTCGGAAAACTGTACAATAATTTCAAATAATCTCAGCCTATATCAAAACTTAAACCCATGAAACAATCTGTTCTAACCTGCTGTCCCAAAATACCCTTTTAGAAATCATGTCAAATCAATTTTCCAACCATAACTAGTCATTCCCAAACCTATATAATCACTCTACTATCATAACCATCAACCAAACACTCCTAAAAACAATTGTATGATAAATTTAACAAAAATCAAAGATCAAAACCCAAACTTTTTGTGATCAAAATATGATGATCTTACCAAAAATAAAACATGCATGATGATTAAAACATCATCCAACCATAAAATCATAAGTTCATGAAAACTTGATGCATTTTTATGTTTTTGGTACCAAAATATGCACCATAAAAATCTAGGAAGTGGTCTTTAAATTGTTTAGCTTAAAACATAATGGATGATGGTGGTTTATGGTGTTAAGGGTGGCGGCAACATGGAGGTGTGGGAGAGAGTTGTATATTTTTTTAGCTAGTAGTTGTATGTGTAAAGTGGAGAAAGAAATGAATTTATATATGTGGTAATGGTGGGGCTAGATTTGCCAAGTTTTGAAACTTGTGGACTTAAAAACAATTAATACTTTAAAAAGGTAGAAAATGGCTATTAGTAAATATTGAAAATATTTACGGGGCTCAGGTTTCGTAAAAATACTTTTCAAAAGTTAAATGCATCATAAAAATGATTATATGATTTTCTGACACGACTTAATACGAAATTAAAACGACATCATCGAAAATATTAATTATCGGAACAATCGATAATAAAATGTAAAGTTTTGGGCATCCGTCGGTGTCGCGATCACTAGGAATTCTCGTTGTTCATTGAATTGAATAAACTCGTTGTAAAACGCACGCGGGTGATTTTAAATCAAAAACTTTGATTTAAATAAATATGGAAAAATAAAATAAGAATTCTATAATTCCAGATAAAGTATTTATCAATGATCAGAAAATACTTGAAAAGTATAAAATTATCATGATCTCAGGATTTACATATAAAGAATTCAAGAAAATGAAATACGTTGGAAAATTCAGAAACACGAATAAAAGAATAAAATAATGATGGGAAAGTACGGGTTCTCACATTTTGTTGTGGAGTCCTAGGATTACTAAATTCTCTCTTGATACCTTTAGACCTACATAATTCATCAAACTCATCATTCTTAAATTCTGTCCCATTATTTGTCCTAATGACTATGACTTGTTTATTAAACTGTTTTTGAACTAAGTTAACAAAGTCTTTAAGTAATACATTGGTTTCACTTTTAAGGTTTAAGAAGAAAACCCAACTGAATCTACTATAATAATCAGTTATAACTAGGCAAAAGGTCTTGTGACTAATACTCCTAACAGAAATTGGACCAAACAAATCCATGTGTAAGAGTTGCAAAGGCTTAGTCACAGAATTGATAGTCTTGGTCTTACAAGAGGCTCTATGTTGCTTTCCTTTTTGACAAGCAATACATGTGAGATCATTTTGAAAAGATTTAGTAGGTAACCCTCTAACCAAATTTCCCTTAACAAGTTTGTCCAGGTTCTTGATATTCACATGACCTAACCTCCTATGCCATAAATTAGACTCATCATTAGAAGCTTTAGCTAATAAGCATGTAATACCACCTGTTGGAGTAATAGTATGAAGATTAAAAGTATACATATTTTCTTGCCTGGGTACTTTAAGTAGTACTTGAGATTCTTTTGGCATCTCAAAATCTTTGGACAGTACCAAACAGTCTGAATTTGTAAAAAGCACCTTGTTCTTCTTATCACACATCTGTGATACAGAGAAGAGATTGAACTCATTCAATTCTTTCACAAAGAACATCTTCAAACTCCAATTTTCTTGTGTTGATTATCCCTTTGCCAGTAATCATGCATTTACTTCCACCAAAGGCTACTGGTCAACCTCTGAATTCTTTAAATTCAGCTAGGAAATCTTTGTTCCCTGTCATGTGCCTTGAGCATACACTATCAACTATGCCTTTATCCTTCAATTCATTAATTAGATGCTCCTGCACATACACAAAACACATTAGTGTTTAACAGGGACCCAAGCCACATTTGGCTTAGATCTTGTGGGACCTACATACTTAAGTGTTTGATAAGTAGTTTTACTAGTTAGATTACAAACACTCTTATATTTCATTGTTCCAGTTAAGTAGTCAAAAACATAAGTAGGTATTGTGTTTTTTGACTTTCTAGGCTTGTTAACAAAAGATTCACCATTAACACGAGTTTATGATCCGGAGGTCGGGGGGGGGGGGATTGAAGAGGTGTTTAACCATTGTTAGAGAGAGAAAGAGAGAGAAAGAGAGAGATACTAGAAACTATGTGTATTTATAATGAGAGAAAGGGAAACAAGAAAATGACAATACTCACCCCTTTATGGAAGTATGGAAGGGTATATATAGTTCGGGACCTAAACTATCTTCTAACATATGAAAATATTAGTCCCTCCTAGTCCCGACTATATAAACTATTGTAATTCCGTTAGTTGCTCACATTTTAGGGTTAACAATCTTCCCCCAATGTGGAGACATACGAAATTACTTACAATGTTCCTAACAAGTAAAAATATAACAATTATATGACAGATTCAAAGTGCTTCCAATGATAAGGATGACGTCGTTTTCTTCAAGTCTTCAAGGAAACTTGTACCCCAGTTTGAGTCCTCTTTGTTTTTACTTGTGAGGAACCATTGTATCATGTATGAACTAGATTAACTTCCCCCCAATTCATACTCCTTGTCTTGAAAAGCTTTCTTCATAGACTTCTTTTTGATGAAGCTTCTGAATCAGCTTCCCCCCAAACCAATATCCCTGTCTTGAGCAGAATCTGTAGCTTGAGCAATCTTCTATCTTTGACATTTAAAATGCACAACGGAATTTTGTAGAAGAAGAAGCAAACCACACCGAGTAAAACTGCTACTTTGACATTTTTGGTATTCATGATTATACGTTTGGGGGAACATGCAAGAAATCAGCAACAAATCTCCTCACGCTTGTAGAATACTTCCCCTGGAAGTTGAACTAAGTACTCCAAATACACATTTTTCCCCCATGATGGTTACGAACTCTCGGAAGCATCATCCGACGTGTACGGTCAAAATCGCGAGATGTTCTTGTCAAAAGTATGATGGTTACAATCACTCGGAAGCATCATCTGAAGTGTACAATCAGAATCGCGAGATGTTCGTGTCTTAAGCAGAAATCTTCATAGTTGAGAAAGATCGAGAAACTATGAAAGATTTACTAAGACAATGAAGTATCTTTGTTGACATTATGTAGCTCAAGTTGCTCGTGACAATTGTTTGCTGATCACATCTCTACTCATTTACTCTCTGGCTAAACTTACCAACCTCGTATTCTTTCGGCTATCTGTAGTGACCACTGGTGAAGTAAACCTGATATTCAAAACTTGAAACTGAAGAACAATTCCTCAATTTTGTTACTTAAGCTTGCACTTTTGTTGACTGACGAACGGTGCAGAGAAAAGTCTCTTAGTACCTTATACCTAAAAAAGAGAGAAGTATAAGATGTAGAACACGTTTTGAAATACCCAAAACTATAGGTGAGTGTGACACTGAGCACTACAACGTAACTCCTTAAGTGATAGTTATCCATGTCTTCGACCATCCACCCCTTGACATTGGAAACTAGATAATTCAAGTCTCAATCATAAACACTCAAGCGAATCATCAATCGATATACTGGGTTTAGAGAAAAGGGGTAGAAGGGGGTGAGAAGGCTTGATGATGAAATAAGTGGACGCCTTCGTGAAATTACACTTCAACTTCAAATAACAAATACCAAACCCACTTCGTAATCACTTGACATTCTTTGCTCCGAATACTAGCCGTTTTGACATTTGAGTGAATCTTATAAGGATCGTTTTGGTGTTTATTTGTTTTTGTTGTGTTTGTTGTATGTTGTTTGAGTGCCGTTAACTAGAGAACCAACAATTAATAAAAAATGAGAAGCCGTGAACGTCGTCTAGCTAACTTGACTTTGAAGCCCAAAATCAGTCATATACCAAACTGATGCGCGAATCGACCTCCACGGCGAGGTCTTCAAAAGTTTTTTTGAAAAATAGAGGTTCAAAACGAAGGTTTTCATTGATCGAGGCGAGTGTTAAATTGGCCTATGAACCATTATGGGACATTATACTCGACTTGATAAATAATTTAGCCAAATCCACCTTGGCACCACACTCGGTCCTATATTTCTAATAAAGTACAATACACAGTCCAAGTTGTATGGATACATGCCCAACATGTAGGAATTAGCCAAAACATAAATATGACCTCAATATCAGAATACCCGAGTATCTTAGGCCCAACAATCTTGAATCAGCACCTATTGTAGATTTACATCAGCCCAGTTCAATCGTTTGACTTGTTATCAATGCCCGATCCATCTAAATATAATTTACCCTAATTATTTGGGTATAAAGATGAGTAACCCTTAACCTAATATCATTTTCAATCGCCTCCATTCTACGTTCTCTTCAGTAACCTCCAACTTCCATCACCAAAATAAACTCATACTTACCCAAGTCTCAAAACAAAATTAATTCATCAATCAAACTTACTTCAAGATCAGTTAAAACACACAAATTTAATTACCCTCGTCTTAATTAATTTAATAACACCAATCAATGAAGACAATCGAATACCCCTTATACATCATGAGAAAGAGTTGACTTCAAGATCCTTTGGAGGGTCTCGGGTAGGTTCGATGTACATTTGGTTTGAGTAAATTTATATTAAAACGAAACTATGATTGATCCTAACAAAGTTGTTATGAATCTTTCTTAAAATTCGTAAATCAATAAATAGGAATAACCATACATATGATATTGTTTCGAGAGGTATAGATCTTCTTTGGTCTTGAATAAATTTCACAACTCGAAACACATCTGAGATCATTTGATGGATGCGTGTCGAATTAGGTAAGGATTTGATTGATGTCTGATGATGGTCAATTGTTGGATAGAACTCAGTGAGTTAACTCGGTCAACTCGGTAATTACCAAGTTGACTCGAGTATAGTTTTGGCCCATGATTTCTGAAAGCACATGATTTCGGAATGTTCACTTTAAAACATGATTTTAAAATATTAGAGCATGATTTTGTAATGTGACCAGATTTCAGAATATATACCTAGATTTCAGAATATTTTCCTTCGAATGATTTCGGAATACTTTTCTTAGAATGATTTCAGAATATGTCTTTAGTACATGATTTCAGAATATTTCAAAACACTTATCCACTCGAACTTTTACCGAAAAATCAGTATCTGGTCTTTTTTTCCATCTTCATCTTTATAAAAAATCCAGAAAAATAATCTGATATGAAATACTACTGATATGAAAAAGTGATAAAGAAAAAACTAAAAAAGATGGAATGGATGTTGGTGATGATGGGAGAAAGAAATATAGGATAAAAAAACCAAGACAGATAGGACAAAAGAAACTGCAACATCAGTTTTATTCTTTTTCTTGATGAAGTTAGTATGATACAAAAGCTGAAATAAAAGGATCTTATAAAACTAAAGAAAACCATTCAAACAACAAAAAGGCCAGATTTTGACGAACAAAAAACACGAGACACAAACACATCAAGACAAAAACACGAAACACCCCTGGTTAGCTCTGATGCCAATTGTTAAACCAAGATTTACCATGAACACGGGTTTATGATCCAGAGGTCGGGGAGGATTGAAGAGGTGTTTAACTATTGTTAGAGAGAGAAAGAGAGAGATACTAGAAACTATGTGTATTTCTAGCGAGAGAAAGGGAAACAAGAAAATGATAATCCTCACCCCTCCATGGAAGTATGGAGGGGTATATATATAGTTCGGGACCTAAACTATCTTCTAACATATAAAAATATTAGTCCCTGCTCGTCCCGACTATATAAACTATTGTAATTCTGTTAGTATATCACATTTTAGAGTTAACAAGGTTTAAGTACTGTTTTGGCAGTACTTGGTGGAACAAGTGACTTTTGTCCTTTAGGAACCCACATTTGCGCTGGTTTCTCATAAGACTTTGTCCTAGGAGACTTAAAAATCTCAAATAAATCCTTAGAAGTTTTGTTAGACTTTGATTTCCTAGTTGGAAGTCCAACGATACTTGTCTTAGTTCTAGCAGTACTTGCAGATTTTGATCTGCCAGTACTTGGAGAACTTGACTTCAAAGGTACTAGCCTCGTTTCGTAAGTACTGCTCTAGGTACAAAGTCCTTATTGGTATGAGAGTGACTTATCTTATTTGACTTATTTTGCTTATTTACCCTCTGAGCATGACCCCACTTAGGTGTGTCATCTCTTGATCCCAATTGCCTTTTTCCCTGTGCAATCTTTTCATGCCCTTTCATTATAACCATATTTGCAACCTTTTATTTAGCTATTTTATCTTCATGCACAATACAGTCTTTAATAAAATGATCTAAACTACCACACACACAACATCTTTTCTTCTCAAAGAAGATCCAAAGGATGATTCTGACCTAGTGTTTTCAATACCTAGCCCACCCCTTTTGATACTACCATGATGTTTTACATTGCTATCCATTGCCTTACTAGAAGATTTAACCTTCTTGAGAGCAAAACTAGTTGTAGACATATGTCCTTCAGGCATAAATGTGCTTATTAAAGGTGGATAGAAAACCTTTTTGGTCACAAATGGTTCACCCTGGGTCAAAGTACCTAGATTCTGATTCTGAATCATCAATTTTTTTTTACCATAAACAACTTTTGAATCATCTAACTCTAAATTTTTATCATTATTAGGGGGCATAAAAACTCCTGATAATGGTGGAGAAACTGCCTTCATTCCTTCAACATACCTATCATTTTCAGGTGTTTCTTCTGAGTCACAAGAACTATCAAAAATCCCTTTGGATAGGTCCTTGTCAGTCAGAGTTATTCCAGGTTGGTCCTCTAAATAACCTAGGCCTATTTTATCCTAATACCCCATTTGTGAATTAACCAGCTTACCCAATCCTTTAGAGTACTTTTCCATTGATTAATCACTTCTCTTTCATTAAAAAGACTAGTTTTTAAAGCTTCATTTTCTGTTGTGACTTTCATAAGTTGATTTTCAGAAGCTTTAATAGACACATATAAATTTCTCTCATTTGAAGAGTCAAAATCCTAATTTTCTCTTTATAGTTTTGCTGACCCTTTTGATACAAAACTATATTATCTTCTAACTTAGCAACACCTTGTTTAAAAGCATTAACTTCTACAATACATGTGTTAACTTTTTGATATTGTTCCTCAAGTTCTACTTTAAGACTATTAAACTTAAGAACACAATCTTAAGAACATAGATGTACCTCAGTGTCTTCATGAGAAAGAGCCGTTAAACCTTGCTCTTCTTCTTCATCATGAGTGTCAGTCCAATTAACCACTCCGTCTACAGTCACCAATGCCTTAGTTGTCTTAGGACTCCATGAATTTCTGCTATCACCTTTTGGAGACTTTCAGAGATTCTTTGGTTGGTTTTGTTGCTGCTCTTGAACTTCTGGTTGCTACCTTCAGCTTTTTCTCTTTTGCATTCCCTTGAAAAGTGTCCAAGCTTTCCATATTTGTAGCATTCAACCTTAGACTTATCATATCCTAATGGTTCATTAGAATCAACATTTATCTTCCTTCCAGTCTTTTTGTAGAATCTGTTGGATCTAACTGAGACCACCGCAACTTGCCATTTGAGATCCATCTCTTCAATATCAGCATCATCCATTTGGAACAGATCATTAAGAGTCAACCTTGGTCTGTTTTCTTGTCCAACAAAGAATGAAAAGGCATCATTTTCACTAAATAATGGTGAGTTATGGGTCATTGATGGACTGTCTCCAGTACTCTGAGGATAAGTACTGCTTATTGGTCCACCAGCAGTACCTTGAAAGTAAGTACCGTTGCTTGATCCACCAGCGGTACCTTGAGAGTATGTACCACTGCTTCCTTCTAACACAAAAGCTAAGTTAGACTTTGATATAGATGCTTTTGGTGGCTCAACACCCTTAACATCCATATCATACACTTTGAGATTGTTGTAGAGATGATCAAAAGGAGTAACATCTAGATCATCTCTTGTGATGAAGTGCATAGCCATCACCTTCTACTCTTGTGAAACTCCTCTCAAGAACTTTAGATTAGCTTCTTCATGAGTGATCACCTGTCCATGAACTGCTAATTCAACAAGCAATTTACTGAACCTTTGATAACTACTATGGATTCCTTCTACACTGGAGATAGAGAAGTTATCAAATTCTTATTTTAAGACTAACTTCTACATCTTCTTAGATTTGTCATTGCCTCCAAATCTAAGTTCAATAGCCTCCCACATAGCTTTTTCATCTTTGTAATGATGAAAGCTAGGTAGTATGTCTTCTGAAAGTGGCATAGCTAAGGTAGTTCTGGCTTTTCTTTCTCTGATCTCTGCTTGTATCTCTTCAAAAGTGACAACAGGCAAATCATAGCATGTACCATCAAACAACCAATGCAACTTCTTAGGAGTATTCCCATTCTTGATGACCTGCCATAGAGTATGATCTGTGTGGTTCATGTAATGTTCCATCTACATAGCTCAAGTCTCATAGTTATCAGTTTTGAGAATAGGAAGATTTATAGCAGATAGAGTATAGGGAGTAGATGTAGTTTGTGTAGCTACACCTTGTGTAGTTTGTGCAACTGGTGGCCTTTAAATCACTGGAGCAGGTTGCACAATCTGAGGTTGTCTCTGTGGTACTGGATCATGGATTGGAAATTCTTTAAAGTGAGGGTGTTCACCGGATTGAGACATAGTGTGAGGCTTTTAGTGATTGAGGATTTTTGGGGTATTGTTCTTCTTATTCAGAGTTTCTCAACAAGCTCTGATACCACTTGTTGATCCCCTTTGAATGGATCTATATTATGTTAAGAATTTGTACAATAGCTTGTAACTAAACTAGAGCACTTGAGAACTCTTACTCAACTAAATAAGTTATGCGGAATCTAACTTATAAAGCAAAGAAGAACAAAATTACTCTAATTATTCGATCTTCTATTAATCGACTTTTTAATGAGGTACATAAAACACAGCGTACCTATGTTTCTTTTATAGTGTAAGGAACCCTAGAATATTCTATTATGATAAGTATATCACACATGATATATTATCAATATTCTAAACTATTAAGTATATCACATAATATATAATCTAACTGTAACTATGACATATCTTTTCTAAAGATATATTCGTCCTAATCTTCTTAGCAGTACTTACATTATAACTAACTGTACTTGTCATATACCGCGTTAACACTAACGGTACTTGCTAACACTAACAGTACTTGTACTTGTACCAACGGTACTTGGTACTATACAAATAATTCCCAACGAAGGAGACCAATAATATATATTTTATTTGTTTATCTCGTATAATTTTTAATTAGTAAGCCTATACATTTTTGCAGCAATTAACCTTCACTCTCAAGCTTCTTCTGTTACCTTGTTTACCGGTGTGAATTTCTCCAAATGGAGTGAACAAGTCACTTTCCACTTAGGTGTTTTGGATCTTGACTTGGCGCTATTGGAGGATAATCCTGTCGATCTTACTAATGAAAGTACATAGGCTTAAAAATCATACCATAAGGCATGAACAGGTCTTACAGACTCTGCTTGAACTTTATACGGATGTCAATTGCCAACAACATTAAGCCTAGTCTTCATGGCATTGAAAATCAGAATGCTAAAGATTTTCTTAAGCTAGTGGAATAGAAGTTTCGTCAAGCTGACAAAGCACTAGCAGGGACACTAATGGCTGAACTCACCACCATGAAATTTGATGGTTCAAAGAGTATGCATCACATGTCCTTGGCATGACCAATAACGCGATAAGACTTGAAACACTAGGTATGAATGTGGATGAAACTTTCTTGGTACTATTCATTATGAATTTACTTCCTCCTGAATATAGACCATTTCACATCAATTATAACACACTGAAGGATAAGTAGAATATTGATGAACTGTCCAGTAATCTTATTCAAGAGGAATCAAGACTAAAGAAACAAAGAGTTCACTCCATTAACTTGGTGAATCAAGGAGTTGACAAGAAGCTCAAACCAAAACCCAAGAACTTTAAGGAAAATCAACATGCTACAACCTCAAAGGTTGCTAAAGGTGAAAAGAAGGAACAAAGGGACAACAAATTCAATTTTTGCAAGAAAGAGGGACATTTCGAAAAGGATTGTCTCAAATGTAAGGCTTTGTTTAAAAATAAAGATATACATTATGTTTCTGTATGCTTTGAATCAAATTTGTCTGATGTTCCTTCTAATACTTTGTGGTTTGATTCTAGTGCTACCACTCATGTTTCCAATATTATGCATGGATTCCTTACAACCCAAACCATAAGCCCAACTAATAACTTTCTCTTTATGGGGAACCGAATGAAGGCCCCGATTGAAGGCATAGGGACTTATCGTCTGAAGTTAGATACCGTATTTCACTTGGATCTAATGAATACTCTCTATGTACCTTCAATTTTTAGAATTTTTTTTTATTCCGAGACTTGATGTTAGTGGATATACTTTCGGTGGTGAAAATGGTCGTTTTAATTTATATAAGAATAAATATTTTATTGGTTATAGTATTCTTATTGATAATTTATATAAATTAAAGCTTGATGATGTTTTTTATCAATCTCTATTTACTAGTTGAACATAATCTTAGAATAAAACGTAGTATGGTGAATAAAAATTCTGCATTCTTGTGGCATAAAAGTTTGAGTCATATATCCAAAGAAAAATAACAAAGATTGGTGAAGAACGAGATTCTACCATATCTAGAGTTCATCGATTCTGGCTTGTGTGTGGAATGCATTATGGGAAAGCAAACCAAACATACCAAGAAAGGTGCCACAAGAAGCAGTGATCTCCTTGAAATTATACACACTAATATTTGTGGGCCATTTAATACTCCATCCTAGAGAAAGAATATTTTATCACTTTTATAGATGATTTTTCACGTTATGAATATGTCTATTTGTTGCATGAAAAATCTCAATCTATCAATGCCCCCGAGGTGTTTGTAAACGAGGTTGAGAGGCAACTAGATAAAAAAACTAAAAATCATAAGATCTGGTAGAGGTGGTGAATATTATGGAAAGTATGATGAATCTGGACAGTGTCTTGGTCCCTTTGCAAAGTTCCTCTAAAGTCGTGGCATATGTGCTCAATATACTATTCCAGGTACACCACAATAAAATGGTGTGACAGAAAGGCAAAATAGAACTTTAATGGAGAGGGTTAGGAGCATGATCAGTAATCATCTTTACCCAAAATTTTGCGGATATATGCACTTATAACCACAATGTATCTATTAAATAGGGTTCCTAGTAAGTCAGTTCTCAGAACTCCATTTGAGTTATGGAATGGAAGGAAACCTAGTCTAAGACACTTGCATGATTAAGGTTGTCCATCAGAGGCACGAGTTTACAATCCACAAGAAAAGAAATTGGATTCTCGAACCGTTAGCGGTTACTTCATTGGTTACCCCGGAGAAGTTCAAAGGGTATAGGTTTTACTGCCCAAACCATAGTTCTAGAATTGTTGAAACATGCAATGCCAAATTTCTGGAAAATGGTGAAGTTAGTGGGGGTGTCAAAAATCAAGTTGTGGATATTAATGAAATAAGGAATGATGACGTACAGTCCCTAGTCGGGCTGGATAGTCCAACTCATGGGTACTACCCATATCCATCAGGAATGGATTAATGCGATGTGCGCACAACCCAGGGGACCCGGTAGGTCACTATCGCACATAATGGATCACTGCTTAAACGTATCCTCGTCGCACACTGCGACAGGATAAGACAAGAATATAATCTATCTTATGATTATATTCGCCTAAGGGAGGAGGATATACACTTACATCCGTTATGCGATAAGGATCAGTCTATTTTGAATCATTATCTCTTCCTTAGGCCGTAAGAATAAGGAGCCCAGTCTGGACTCCTTCGAGTATAAAAGTAACCCATATGGTTCCACAAAGGTACGATACAAACAATACCCTAAACCCTAATATACTCACATCGGTTACTTACTCTCACACCGGAGTCTAATCGTAGGTCACAAACCCACGGTAAGCCTAACGGTGTCTGTTTAGTGCGCAGGGTCCTTAAAACAAGTTTCACTTGGTGCAAGAGCCAGAGTCCACAAGACCCTGAATTAAGCCTAATTCGGGTCAAGCTCGGTCCATCCAACTTTTGTATCAACAAGTTGGCGCCATCTGTGGGACCCTACACTAAGCTCTAAGTAATGACAAAAAGCGGCGCAAACCCGCCCTAACCAAAGGGCGGATCTAAGAAGCCAAAAGGTCCATACTCAAGCTTTGAACCACCTAATAACCCAAGTCATGGAGGGAAGGTATTGCAAGTATCTTTTTCCCCACTAGTCACCTCTACCCCACAGACAGTCGGGGACACATCGTCCTCTCGGGAAATCCCTGATCAAGCCCGCAAGGACGCCCTGGACACAAGGGCTGTGGTAGATCCGCAAACCGAGACAGAGATTCCCCCCGCGACAAAGCAGAACATGAGCGACTACGTCGCAGAAAACTATGAAGCTCTAATTCCACTCATGAGAGCGCAAATGAGGGAAAATCCGATAAGAGATCTGCGGACCAGCCTAGACTTCGATAAGGAACTCAAGGCCATGGAAGGTTCAAGACTTAACTAGGAATCTAAGGAGGAAAGGAGGAAAAAAGAGAGAACAACTGAGATCCCAGCATCTCCTTCGGGTGCGCCCCTTATTAAAGACGCATCGTCCTCAGATAGTTTTGAGAATCTAAAGGGAGAAGACAGCTTCATCACACCGGTCAATAACCATCGGCATACAATCGTGAAAGACAGACTAGGCCCCGACCCTTCAGGCAGACAGAGCGCCCTTAATAGATTGGGCCCTTTGGAAAGAGATTCATCCCCATATCTGCGAGGACAGGAAAGAAACAGGATTACCGGAAAAAGAGCAGAAGAAATTCCTCAAGCGAGAATTCCTCAGACTCTAATTACAGCGATCACCACCCTCGCCTTAAAAGGGTCGCTCCTTCATCCACCGAGGATTCTATTTCCTCTGACTACGACAAGAAACATCGTAGGGCACTCAAGAAGCCAATGATGCGCAGTGAAGAAGAGTGGACCCTCCCATGACGTCAGGAGATAGGAAGTGCGTTTTCAAAACGCATAACTACTTTCATAGATAATAAAAAGAGACGCATCTCCCATAAATGTCTATAAATCCAAGCCGACACCAGATGTTGTTCCTACATCTCAAAATCAAGAACAACATTTGAATAATGAACACACACCCCATGAAGAAAATAACTTGCCAACTCAAACAAGTGAAGCAGTGGGAATAGCATTGAACAAACCTACAAGGGTTAGAAAGTAAGCTATTTTCCGATGATTATATTTTTTACTTGCAAGAGACAGAATTTGATATTGGTATTGATAATGATCATGTATCGTTTTCACATGCCAGAAAAAGTAATATGTCCGAATTATGGATTGACGCTATGAAAGAAGAGTTAAAATCAATGGCTCAAAATAAAGTCTGGGATCTTGTAAACTTGCTAAAAGGTTCTAAGCGAGTTAGGTGTAAATGGGTCTATAAGACCAAACGCGACTCTAAAGGCAATGTTGAAAGATATAAAGCTAGACTTTTAGCCAAAGGTTGTACTTAGAAAAATAAAGTTGATCACCATGAGACTTTTTCACCCGTCTCAAAAAAGGATTCATTGAGAACAATATTGGAATTAGTGACTCATTTTGACTTAGAGCTACATCAAATGGATGTGAAAACCGCCTTTCTGAATGGAAAGCTTAAGGAAGAAGCTTATATGGAACAACCTGAAGGGTTTTCCATTGATGGTAAACAAAAGATGGTGTGTAAATTAAAGAAATCGATATATAGACTTTAGCAAGCTTCTAGATAAATGGTATATTAAGTTTAATGATACCATTATATCTTTTTGTTTTTAAGAAATCATCGTTGATCAATGTATATATCGCAAGATTAGTGGGAGCAAGTTTATATTTTTTTTTTCTACTTGTTAAGAATATCTTGCTTGTGAGAATGACTTTGGTTTATTCCCAAGACTAAGGGATATATCTCTAAGAATTTTAAATATATGGATGAGAATCTTATGTGATTGGAGTTTTAATATTCCGTAACATATCTAAAGGTCTATTAGAATTGTCTCAAAAGCGTATATCGATGAAAATTGAGAGATTTATCTATCATGGAAACATAATTTGTAGCTTGTTATGAGGCTACTATTCATGCATTATGGTTGCGGAGCTTTATTTTAGGGCTTGGGGTTGTCGACTAATAAGTGTGAAAACACTTATCCTTGTACCACTTATTTCTAATAATAACAAGACTAAAACGTGTAGTTAATGTCGTAAAAGGCGGAATTATGTGTAGTTTGTGTTTTTATTGTGTTTTAGGACAAAAATATGAAAAAGGAAGAAAACACGGGCATTCACAGGCTTTTATCGAAGAAAAAAAGACAAAAGACGAAGTCAAAAGATCAAAAGTGTAAGAAGAACGAAAGTCAAAGGCCTATTCTGAAGATTTATCGAAGAAAAAGTCTAAAGACGGAAGTTTAACAAAGTCGAAGAACCAAGTCTACTAAAATAAGAAAATTAGAAGGCGAGTTCATTTTATCAGTCGACTAATCCCGAGACAAAGTCGAGAAAGACGAGTTATTTAAAAAAGCCGAGAAGACAAAAGAAAGAAAGAAGCACAACCACCTTCCTACTCCACTCTCCTATAAATAGAAGACCTTCCCCTCATTTGGAAGGTGTTAGCTAATTCATTTTTAGCTCTCCACTTTACATTTTCAAGTTTTATATATTGTCTTTAATTATTGTTCTTCTTTCTTATCATGTAAGTTTTTAATTTGTGTTGAATCTTAATCTTTAATTTTCAAGCTTTTCACAATCATCTCATTCTTCCTTTCTTATTTGTTTTAATCTTGAGTTTTATTTTATTTAATCTCGAAAAGTTTTCATCTTTATGCTTATTTGATTTAAGGGCTCATCTTGTTGTTCTTATCAATTTCGTACGAGTGATGATCTCAACTTTTTGGTGTTTTAGCTTATTTCGTGTTTAGCTTATTTTCTTTTAAGTGTTTTAAAAGTTTAATCTTTTTAAAAGTTTATTTTATAAATCTTGCTTATTTAGTGTTTTGAAAGTTTTTCATTCGTGCTTATTCAGTTCTTTTCATTATTGATTTGGTTAAGTTTTGGTTAGTGCTTATTAAAAAAGGAGCTTATTCGATTTTGCTTATTTGCATTTTACATTCCATCGGAAAAGGGTTCAGTTTTTTCGATCGTTTTTCCGATTGTCATTCCGATAGTCTTCATCGGAAAAGGGTGGTAGGTGTTCCAATCGTCATTCCGATAGTATTGGTGATCAATCATTCCGACGGTGTTTCCGACAGACTTTCCGACGGATTTTCCGATACATATTCCGATAGTTGTTACCATCTTTTATTCTGATACAGTTTTAGATATTCTGACAGGATTTTTGATAACATTCCGACAGGTTTTTCCGATCATTATTCCGATGGTATTCCGACAGGGGGTATTCCGACACATTTGAGTTTTCCTTCCTAATTGCGGAATTGATTTTGTTCCAAATTAATTTTCAAATTTTCTTTTCCCGCCAATCAAGGTTAGATTTCTCTCTTTCATTTTTATATTTATGTTTAATAATTTTAGCTTTTATTTTACAAGAAGAAATAGATAATCTAAAGCTCCCCCTTTTAGTGACCAAAAACGACAAATCCACCCTAAACCGTGATCAATTCTATTAGACACCGAGAACGAACGAGTACACACTGTAACACCCCATTTTGATAATGGAAATGTCACATGCAATTATGGCGTGTCATCAAAGCATACAAGGAAAAATGTCTAAACATTACTTGACCATAAAAGGAAATACCGGAATCAAACATCGGTAGTCCAAAAGTAAAGCTCATCACACACAAACATAAGTATAGTAAAGGAAAGGACTAAACAACGTCCATCGCAAATGTATCATAGTAAAAGAAATGCATAAAGTAAAGAAGGCTAGACAACTTCCAGTCCATATGCACGTACTCTTAGTATCTACGAGCATCCCTGAGTACCTGCCGTTTTGGGAACATATAAAAGGAAAACGGCTGAGCAAATACGCTCAGTGCACGGATGTACAATAAAGCATGAATAGGATAAGCATATAACATATAACAGCGGAAGAAAACTAAGTCCCGAGTAACCTGGTTAAGTCTTGATAAAACTGGTTTTATAGTTTGAAAAGTCTTATGTTTATCTTGTAAAAACTGTTTGTCATATTTTACCATTAGCCAATATAGGTCATGAAAATCCACCGTGCATGAATACTTGGAGGGGTGACCTCATCATGCAAATTAGAGGGGCTGCCTCTAATTTAGTATACTGGTTTTTGGGTAGGAGGGATCAGCTCATTGTGAAGGATGCAAGGCACACACCACATTTACCATGAAATCCTGACTAAAAACATGTAACTAGGTTGCACCCATACGCCCCACATGATAAATATAAATAAGTGGCCAAAAGCTGAAGGGACGCCATGAGCAATCAATCTGCCGTGGTGAAGTCATAACATCAGTGACTCTAATGTTATGGTTATGGTACCTCCATAACTAGGTGAAACTGGTCATGCATGTATATGGCTATAGGTATTCTTAATTAAACATAAGCAATCAAACACGTAACTTATACTACGGGAAAACAGTTGGCTGCATACGGGGAATCCTAATAAGGAAAGAATGTCCATACTGAAAGGACGGGAATCCGTACCTTATGTCCAGTGAACGAAGAAGATGAACTGAGAGAAAATCCTACTTCCGTATCACTAGTGCTACATAAATACATACATGAATAAGTATCTGCTTACTAAATACGTAGCTGGTTTTATGTCATGTCTTAGCTTATTTTATGTGTTCTTACCATGTTTTACTGTTTTAAAGCCTTAAACCGTGTTTATCTTATATTATGTTAAATCTGATTAAGTATTTCTGGTATTTCATGTGTTATTATACTTACTGTGTAATAATAAGTAACTTTCCAAAAATAGCAAGTTTCCTAAAATAGAAAGTTTCCAAAAATAGAAAGTTACCAAAAATAGAAAGTTTCCAAAAATAGAAAGTTTCCAAAAATAGAAAGTTTCCAAAAATAGAAAGTTTCCAAAAATAGAAAGTTTCCAAAAATAGAAAGTTACCAAAAATGGAAAGTTTCCAAAAATAGAATTACTGCTTAAAATAGATAAGTTTCTAAAAATAGAAAGTTTCCATAAATAGATTAGCTGCCTTAATTAAATAAGTTTCCATAAATAGATTAGCTGCCTGAAATAAATAATTTTCTAAAAATAGAAGGTTTCCATAAATAGATTAGCTGCCTTATTTAATTAAGTTTCTAAAAATAGAGAGTTTCCATAATTAGAAATAAGCTGGTTAAATAAGCTAAGTATATAAGCCTAAGTGTTTTTATGATTATTTTCTAAGTCATATGATATAATGTATAGTTCAATAATTATTTCATGTAATTAAATTAAACTATAGGTTAAAATATTTAATTAAAGTATAACATGTTTTTAATTAAATAAAGTTAACTACTTAGGTTAAAACATGTATTATTATTTATTAATAATTTAACCTAAGTCATGTTAATTAATTAATTATAATCATGGTTTTTAAATAATTAATTAATATTAAGTCTAAAATATAAAATACTTAGGTTAATTAATTTCATGATTATTAGTAATTAAAATAACCTAAGTCATGTTATTAAATTAATCATGTCATTTATTAATTTAATTTTTAACATAAGATCATAAAAAAATAAACTAAACATACACCATGAACCGGATCTAGAATCAAAACCATGAACCGGACATGAAATCGACACCGTACCCCGAACCAAATCGGGGTACCCCTTGTCTTGATGCTGCCGTGGGACCCACACCAACCAACCGGGACCATATGGTCTCGGTGGTGCGGTTGGCCAAACCGAAACCCCCCTTGGGTTCGGTGTAGGCTGCGGCCAAAACAAACACCCCTTAAAACCATACTTTTGATTTTATTAAACCTCAATTCATGTTAGATCCATGTTTATTTATTAGGTTTTTGTAAAAAACATAACATGTTCTTGATTTATAAAAGATCAAAACAAAAGAAAAGGTTTTAAAAAGGATTTACCGAATTCGTGGATCAAAAGGAGGAAGAACAAACACGATCACCAACTAATATTCCAAGATCCAAGATCAACAACCACCTCCTTGTGGTGTTTTGAGGGTGGCGGCCAAAAAAGAAGAGAGGAGGAGGGTTTTAGGTTTTTGCTAAAAATCTTTTGTAAAGTAAAATGAGTAGTGTAAAAATCATTTAACCCTTTTAGTAAAAATTACAAATGGGCTTGGACCATTTGTCCCTTGTAGCCACGGGTAGGGGGCCCCACTTGGGGTACCCGTACCTTTTTCCGTGTCTCGATGTTAAGTTACACGTTCGTGATTATTTGTGTTCGTGTTTTAAGTGTTCTTGTTACGTAATTATCGTGATCTAATATATTTAATTACGCTCGTAATAAATATATATACGTAATTAATAATAGTTCGTGTTTTAATTACGTTCATGATTTCATGATCGGATGTTCATGATTATTTATTGTCAAATAATTATTACGTGCTCGTGCGTAGTAAATACTTATCGTGTTCTAACACGTACGTAATACGTAAAATCCTAACACGTAATCGTAATCATGCTATATTAGAAAAGTTTTAATCTAGTACATACGATCTTAAGGGTACTATTCATGGTAAAAACATGCGGGTTTTACAACTCTTCCCCCCCTAAAAAGAATAATTCGTCCCCGAATTATAGATAAAGTAAACTAGAAAGAAGAACATACCCGAATTCAAAATATGAAATGAGGGTAAGAAGCCCGGATAGACTCCTCTGTTTCCCAAGTGGCGACCCGCTCGGTATGATCCCTCCATAAAATTTTGACGAATGGAATTGTCTTCTTTCTCATGACTCGTTCTTGTCTGTCAAGAACTCGTTCGGGTTCTTCTATAAAAGTGAGATCTTCACGTATCTGTTCCAGCGGATACTAAACCATGTGAAGGGGATGATACTGGTACCCTCTGAGTAAGAACACATGAAACACATTGTGCACATGCGAAAGCTGCGGAGGTAACGCTAATCGGTAAGATACTTCACCGACTCGTTCAATGATATCAAACGGTCCGATGAAACGAGGACTGAGCTTCCTTTTAATCCCGAAGCGTCTAACACCACGTGCCGGCAAAACCTTATGGAAGACGTGATCTCCTACGTTAAAGTGTATGTCCCTACGATGCTTATCGGCGTAACTCTTTTGACGTGACCGTGCTTCCTGAATTTTCTGCTTAGCTACTGCGATCTTCTCATTGGTCATTTCTATGATTTCCGGTCCTTCAAGTGTTCGCTCGCCAACCTGATCCCAGCAGATTGGGGCGCGACACTTTCTGCCATACAACATTTCAAATGGAGCACACTTGATACTTGCGTGCCAACTGTTGTTGTATGCAAATTCCACCAAACAGATGTAATCGTCCCAATCACCCGTCCATTCCAACACACATGACCTCAACATATCCTCCAATGTCTAAATGGTTCGCTCCGACTGTCCGTCCGTTTGAGGATGAAAAGCCGTGCTAAGCTTAAGTTGTGTACCCCAAGCTTTTTGCAGACTCTTCCAAAAGCGCGAAGTGAATCGAGGATCTCTGTCTGAGACGATGCTGGATGGTGCACCGTGGAGTCTCATGATCTCTCTTCTATACGTATCTGCGAGTTTACTTACCGGATCTTCCTTGCGAATCGGTAAGAAATGAGATGATTTGGTAAGTCGATCAACGATAACCGAAATTGCATCGTGCTTCCTCTTGGTAGGCGGAAGACCAGTAACAAAATCCATGGTGATTTTGTCCCACTTCCACTCTGGAATATCTAACGGTTGAAGGAGACCGCCAGATCGTTGATGCTCGATCTTAACCTGCTGGCAGGTAAGACATTTAGAGACGTAAGTGGCCACATCCTGTTTCATACCACTCCACCAAAAGTACTGCTTGATGTCATGGTACATCTTAGTCGAACCAGGATGTATAGAGAATGGGGAGCTATGAGCTTCATCTAACAAAGCTTCCCGGAGTTCTTGGTCATCAGGAACACAAAGTCTCGTGCCCTGCCATACGATACCATCTGCATCTACTCTGAATTCCGTCTGCTTCTCCAAATTCTGTACTATCGCCCAGATTTCTCCGTCATCCTTCTGAGCTTCCTTGATCTTAGAGAGTAACTCGGGTTCTACTCTAAGATTAGCCCAGTAACCGTGTTGTCCACGTACCATGATCTCGATGTCTAGTCGCTCCAAGTCTCTGATGATTTCCTCTTCGATTTTAATGCCGTTGATCATTCCGGACTTCCTGCTAAGAGCATCTGCTACTACATTTGCCTTTCCGGGATGATACTGTAGATTAATGTCATAATCCTTCAACAGCTCTAACCATCTCCTCTGCCTCATGTTCAATTCACGCTGAGTGAAGATATACTTCAAGCTCTTGTGGTCCGTGAAAATGTCACATAATTCTCCATATAAGTAGTGCCTCCATATCTTCAATGCAAACACGACTGCAACAAGTTCCAGGTTATGCGTGGGGTAATTTTCTTCATAAGGCTTAAGCTGCCTTGAAGCGTACGCGATCACTTTCCCATGTTGCTAGAGAACACAGCCAAGTCCCTTCCCCGATGCATCGCTGTAGATTTGAAATCCACCCGTACCAGATGGTATAATAAGAATAGGTGCAAATACTAGCTTCTGCTTCAGGTCTTCAAAGCTCTTCTCTCGATCTTCAGTCCAAATGAATTTCTCCACTTTCCGCATCAGTTTGGTCAATGGTAGTTCTAGGCGGGAAAAGTTCTCCACGAACCTACGGTAATAGCCAGCTAAGCCTAAGAAACTGCGGACTTCCATCGCTGATGTCGGCCTTGGCCACTCAGTAATGGCCTCAACCTTCGCTGGATCCATAGTGATTCCTTCTGCTGATACAATGTCACCTAAGAATGCCACCTTGTCTAACCAGAACTCACACTTAGAGAATTTAGCATACAGCTGCTTCTGGCGAAGAATCTGTAGTACTGTACGAAGATGGTCTTCGTGTTCCTCCTTGGACTTTGGGAAAATCAGGATGTCATCGATGAAGACAATGACGAACTTGTCCAGAAATTCATGGAAGATTCTATTCATCAGATCCATGAACACTGCTGGAGCATTTGTCAGGCCAAATGGCGTAACTACAAACTCGTAGTGGCCATAACGGGTACGAAAGGCAGTCTTAACGATGTCCTGCTCCTTGACCCGTAGCTGATGATAGCCTGACCTAAGATCAATCTTGGAGAAGTGTTTGGCCCCTTGGAGTTGGTCAAACAGATCGTCAATGCGTGGCAGTGGATATCTATTCCGAATGGTAATCTTGTTGAGCTCGCGATAATCTATACAAAGACGCATACTGCCGTCCTTCTTCTTAACAAACAAGACCGGTGCGCCCCATGGAGATGCGCTCGGTCGAATGAAACCTCGTTCAAGAAGTTCTTGCAGTTGATCCTTCAGCTCCTTCAGATCTATGGGATCCATGCGATAAGGAGCCTTGGAGATTGGTTCAGCTCCTGGAACCAGCTCGATACTGAATTCCACTTCTCGTGCAGGTGGTATGCCCGGAAGTTCTGCTAGAAAAACATCTTGAAATTCCGACACGATAGGTTGATCCTGAATTGATGGGGATTCAGCATCCATGTCGTGAACCGTACCTAGATAACCCTCGCAGCCATGTGACAGTAGTGCACGCGCTTGTAGGGTAGATATGATTTGTACAGACCGTCCGGGTATGAACCCATTATGAATGTACTCTGGTGCATTAACATCACCGAAGATAACTCGATATGAATGGCAGTCTATGGTAGCATGATGCTTGGATAGCCAATCCATGCCCAAAATCATGTCGAAGTCATTCATGTCCAGCGAAAGTGCGTCGACAGGTCGAACCTTATCGTCAAATTCTAGGGGAAGACTCTTGTATACATGGGTGATTAATACAGAGTCCCTCAAAGGCGTGGAAATAGTAAGCCTATTTTCTAGTGGCATGGGGAGCATCCTAATGTTCTTAGCATATGCAGTAGAAATAACCGAGTGAGTAGCACCCGTATCGAAAAGAACACATGCAGCTTGACCAAACATATACAAGATTCCAGTGATGGTACCTGTAGACTTGTTGGCCTGGTCTCGAGATGTCGTGTAGACACACCCGGTAGTAGGAGGCGGCTTGGTATCAGCATGTCCCGATGTACCCTCCATCTCGCCCTTACGACAATCCTTCATAATATGGCCAGGAAGACCACACTTGAAGCACGCGTCAGTATTACGGCGACATGGTCCTGGGTGCCTACGGTGGCAAGTAGAGCAAAGAGGATGAGTGTATCCTCCAGCAGGTGCTCTGGCTGGATGGGAACCTGATAAAACATTTTACATAAGACATGATAGTTGGGTACAAAGGACAAAGAGGATAATCGTAAGATGGAATACCAGTGATAGCTGGATGGCTAGGCTGCGAACCTCTCTGGTTCTGGTCCCTACCGTTTCCATGATTCCTGGTAGAAGTTTTGCTAAAGTGTCAGAATATGAGTTATAACATGAAATCATAAGGAAGTGCTTAAATATTAGGACCTGCTGCTGTTGGACTGCCCGGCGTTGTTACGGTAATTATCATTACCGCCACGCCTATCCGTAGCAGAACGGTCGTTAGTCTGACCGTTTCCCTTGGGCTGATGAGGCTGCTGCTGAGTAGCCGGCTGAGACCGGTCCCCAGTTTTCTGCCTGGAAGATACATTTAAGAGATGAATAATTGACATATATGGAAAGTATACGGATTGATCGTCGCTTGAATACGAATGTTTTACCTCTTGTCGGGTCTTTCAGCTTCCCCGAACTCATCTCTCTCCTGCTGCATCTCCAGTTTACGTGCTGCATTGGCCACTTGTGCTATCGTGTTGAACGTAGCACACACCAGATTGTTTGCGACCGATGTGCGAAGAGCCCATCTAAAGTGATGTGCCTGCTCTTCAGGAGTACCTGCTGCCGCACCAAGGAAACCAGCTAAGCGAAGAAAGCGCTGCATAAACTCGTTGCTATTCTCCCCAGCTCTCTGTCGGATCCCATGGTACTCTCTCTTGAGCTTGTCCTGCTCAGCCTTGGGAAAGAACTGCTCCATCACCCTGTCCTTGAACTGAGCCCAAGTCAAACCAGCAACCCACTCGTCACCACCTTCAGACTGCATCAATGCTAACCACCAGTTTAGCACATCGCCTTCGAATCGATAGCATGCCAACCTCGCCTTGTATGTGGGGTCACAGCCCATAGCATTGAAAATCTTCTCGATGTGAGCCAACCAGCTTTCAGCATCGCTGGGGCTATCTGTCTTCTCAAAAGCTCGAGGGCGGAGCTTGTTGAATCTCTCCAGCCATACTGCTAATGTCACTGGAGGAGGAGGAGGTGCCTGATTATGCTGCTGATTGTTGGCAGCTTGAACTTCAGCCCTGATGTCATTCCTCAGTTGAGGAAGCAAAGCTTGCATGGCAGCCTGAATTGCAGCATTGAGCTGCTCCTGTTCGCGTATGAGAACCGTCTGACAGTATAACATAAACATATGATTAAATAGATCAAAACATAAAATATATATATATATACATGAAAAAAAATTTATACTAAAATTTCACGAGAAAAATTTTATGCAAGAAAATTTTGTGTATGAATGCATGATGCAGTTTTATGAAAACTTTTGTATGCTCGAGAGTGAACGCCTCTGGTCAGTTCACCCAAAACCAAAGACATAGCGAGGGGACGCCTATGGGTCGGTCCCAAATTTAAAAGTTTCGATAAAACACATGCGACTAAATAGGGCCACTCATGTACCAACCATTACCTAGTCAAAAATTTGCGACAATGACATGTATATGTATGCTTAAAAATGATGAATGCATGAAAACAATTGTCAGTTCTAGGAAGACCGTAGTGACTACCCACTAATCACAGGTCATATTTGAGAGCCTACAGGTCGAAGCCTTGGCTCTGATACCATAATTATAACACCCTATTTTGATAATGGAAATGTCACATGCAATTATGGCGTGTCATCAAAGCATACAAGGAAAAATGTCTAAACATTACTTGACCATAAAAGGAAATACCGGAATCAAACATCGGTAGTCCAAAAGTAAAGCTCATCACACACAAACATAAGTATAGTAAAGGAAAGGACTAAACAATGTCCATAGCAAATGTATCATAGGAAAAGAAATGCATAAAGTAAAGAAGGCTAGACAGCTTCCAGTCCATATGCACGTACTCTTAGTATCTACGAGCGTCCCTGAGTACCTGCCGTTTTGGGAACATAAAAAAGGAAAACGGCTGAGCAAATACGCTCAGTGCACGGATGTACAATAAAGCATGAATAGGATAAGCATATAACATATAACAGCGGAAGAAAATTAAGTCCCGAGTAACCTGGTTAAGTCTTGATAAAACTGGTTTTATAGTTTGAAAATTCTTATGTTTATCTTGTAAAAACTGTTTGTCATATTTTACCATTAGCCAATATAGGTCATGAAAATCCACCGTGCATGAATACTTGGAGGGGTGACCTCATCATGCAAATTAGAGGGGCTGCCTCTACTTTAATATACTGGTTTTTGGGTAGGAGGGATCAACTCCTTGTGAAGGATGCAAGGCACACACCACATTCACCATGAAATCCTGACTAAAAACATGTAACTAGGATGCACCCAGACGCCCCACATGATAAATATAAATAAGTGGCCAAAAGCTGAAGGGACGCCACGAGCAATCACTCCACCGTGGTGAAGTCATAACATCAGTGCCTCTAATGTTATGGTTATGGTACCTCCATAACTAGGTGAAACTGGTCATTCATGTATATGGCTATAGGTATTCTTAATAAAACATAAGCAATCAAACACGTAACTTATACTACGGGAAAACAGTTGGCTGCATACGGGGTATCCTAATAAGGAAGGAATGTCCACACTGAAAAGAACGGGAATCCGTACCTTATGTCCAGTGAACGAAGAAGATGAACTGAGAGAAAATCCTACTTCCGTATCACTAGTGCTACATAAATACATACATGAATAAGTATCTGCTTACTAAATACGTAGCTGGTTTTATGTCATGTCTTAGCTTATTTTATGTGTTCTTACCATGTTTTACTGTTTTAAAGCCTTAAACCGTGTTTATCTTATATTCTGTTAAATCTGATTAAGTATTTCTGGTATTTCATGTGTTATTATACTTACTGTGTAATAATAAGTAACTTTCCAAAAATAGCAGGTTTCCTAAAATAGAAAGTTTCCAAAAATAGAAAGTTACCAAAAATAGAAAGTTTCCAAAAATAGAAAGTTTCCAAAAATAGAAAGTTACCAAAAATAGAAAGTTTCCAAAAATAGAATTACTGCTTAAAATAGATAAGTTTCTAAAAATATAAAGTTTCCATAAATAGATTAGCTGCTTTAATTAAATAAGTTTCCATAAATAGATTAGCTGCCTTAAATAAATAAATTTCTAAAAATAGAAGGTTTCCATAAATAGATTAGCTGCCTTATTTAATTAAGTTTCTAAAAATAGAAAGTTTCCATAATTAGAAATAAGCTGGTTAAATAAGCTAAGTATATAAGCCTAAGTGTTTTCATGATTATTTTCTAAGTCATATGATATAATATATAGTTTAATAATTATTTCATGTAATTAAATTAAACTATAGGTTAAAATATTTAATTAAAGTATAACATGTTTTTAATTAAATAAAGTTAACTACTTAGGTTAAATATTATTATTTATTAATAATTTAACCTAAGTCATGTTAATTAATTAATTATAATCATGGTTTTTAAATAATTAATTAATTATAAGTCTAAAATATAAAATACTTAGGTTAATTAATTGCATGATTATTAATAATTAAAATAACCTAAGTCATGTTATTAAATTAATCATGTCATTTATTAATTTAATTTTTAACATAAGATCATAAAAAAATAAACTAAACATACACCATGAACCGGATCTAGAATCAAAACCATGAACCGGACATGAAATCGACACCGTACCCCGAACCAAATCGGGGTACCCCTTATCTTGATGCTGCCGTGGGACCCACACCAACCAACCCGGACCATATGTTCTCGGTGGTGGTCGGTTGGCCAAACCGAAACCCCCCTTGGGTTCGGTGTAGGCTGCGGCCAAAACAAACACCCCTTAAAACCATACTTTTGATTTTATTAAACCTCAATTCATGTTAGATCCATGTTTATTTATTAGGTTTCTGTAAAAAACATAACATGTTCTTGATTTATAAAAGATCAAAACAAAAGAAAAGGTTTTAAAAAGGATTTACCGAATTCGTGGATCAAAAGGACGAAGAACAAACACGATCACCAACTAATATTCCAAGATCCAAGATCAACAACCACCTCCTTGTGGTGTTTTGAGGGTGGCGGCCAAAATAGAAGAGAGGAGGAGGGATTTAGGTTTTTGCTAAAAATCTTCTGTAAAGTAAAATGAGTAGAAAATCATTTGTGACAATCCGTCAATTTATGGTTGATATTTTATTCTCAGATAATTATTTGAAAATATTATTTTAATGTTATAATATGAACTCACTTATTTTTGGGAAGAAATTTGGATTTACGTCTTGAAGTAGCATCGACTTCGTCTAAACCGGAGGATTCAACGTTACGTGCTTACGTTTACATACACCGTCTTTGGTGGCAGTCCGACATTTCAGAAAATAAATTTGTCCATGAATATTATTTTGGAGTTTTAAATTTGTGTTGGTTCATAAACTCACAAATTTACGAGAAGAGATTAGGACTTACGATTTTATTTTAACGTCCTTTACGACTAAACCGGAAACCCTAGGATTACGTATTTACGTTTTCGAACTCCGTTTTTGATGAAACAATTTTTATTAGATTCGTTTTGTGCCGTTGATTCATAATTTATAAAAACGTTTTTCGTAAAACGACCCGAGGGCACGCAAACCGAGGAAACTAGAATCGAGGAGTACCCGTAAATAAATGGGGATGAGACAAGTAGGACACTTTTCCCACCCCCACTCAAACCGGCCCTAACTAGCCACAATACACCTTATGTGTCAAGTTTTAAGCTAACTAGCAACACTTGTTGCTAAAGCTTACTTTGTAAGCTACATACACCTCAAAACAACTAGCAAATACCACTCTTCTCATTTTCATCCATGCAAAACACTCTCCTTTCTCTCTCAACTCCATTGTTGCCGTCCCATTTATCCCCTTAAACCACCACTTTTGATCAAATTTAACCATAAACCTCATGTTATTTCTACATATGTTGAAGCCCTCTTGAATGGTGGTGATTATAACATCCATGGAGGAGTTTTCATGGTGTCTTGGGGCTGATTTTCCACAAGGAGTTCATGAAGCATGTTGGTCTTGAAGATGGTCATGGTTATCCACAAGTTTCTCCATCAAAATCCATGCTCAAATCATAACCTACATCAACTTGGTGGTATAAAGATTGTCCTCCTCATCCTCTTGTTATTTTTGGTTATGTAATCATGTATTTTATTTCCTATTGTATATGTTTTTGATGATTATATAATGATAAAAATATTGTGTGGGGATTTGGTATTGATAAACATGCTTAAAAAGATGAAAAACTATAAGAAACAAGGCTAAAATCTTGTCTAAATTTGTTGGCTGTATAAAACAGTAAAGAAACATGTCATGATCTGATAAAATGATGAAGTAGAATCCATTTACAGTAAGCTATATGTCTTGTACACATGTGAGAGTTGGCCATGCAATGGAATCATTGTAATGAGTGAGATATGATCAAAACAAGTTTAAGGTACAAATCTGAGTTCACTGTTTTGGACGATTTTTAGAAAATACTTAGAGGATGATTCAACAGTAGCTATAGGAGAGTTAAATGGAGCACATATCATGTAGTTTATGTGATAAAAATTTGAGCTTCTATCCCCATATAGAACTCTAGATATGGCAGTTTTGGTGAAGATGATGATAAAAATCAGATTTTGAGAAGTAATGTTTATTATTATTATATAAGCACTCAAAATTATATTGTATAAAATGTAAAATAAAAACCCACTAACTTATGGATTTTATTTATATAAGTATGTAAAAGGTTAAATAAGTGGACATTTTATAAAAATGGTAACTTGTTAAGTTTTATAAGTTATAAAACTATAAACATGATTTTTACGACTTTTTCGGCTATTACCGTAAAAATTAACGTTTTTGTTAAATAAAACTTAGATGGTTGGACCCGTCTAGTGAAAACTTTATAAAACTTATATACTGATATATAGACATGTATAACAAGTAAAAACCGATAAAAACCCGAACTATAGGACATACGGACATTAACGAGCTAAGTAAACATATTGGACTAATAATTGGACTAAATAAGTTAAACTCTTATAAAAAGAACTTATTAGGCTTAACCCATTTGGGCCCAACTTGTAAAGTTTAACTACTGATAATATAAGTATAAAATGGATTAAAACAAGTTAAAGAACTTATAATGAGCTCATTGGACTTAAAACGTGTAAATAGGTAAAACTAGTAAACTAGTATAAACGTTATCAACATATAACACTAAAATGAGTAAACGAGAATATGTAAATCCATTTGATCATCATATATATATATAATCATCATATGTATACATAATTGTTATTTTTATAAAGTCATTGGACATGAGTCTAAGACGAATATTATTTGTCTAGGTTTCCGTGATTGAAGCACGTACCGTACGTCCGAGTTGCCGATAACCCGCTTTCCCACATCAACGTGAGTTCATAGCCTCGCACTCTTTTAAATGTTTTTATGAAATGTTTTATAAACCCGCGAGGGAGATAACATGTTAGTTTTTATAAAATAGGACACCATTTGTCCCGATTGTTTGTTTATTGATTTGGACCCGAATGATTGAATGACCCGATTGTATGACCTGATAAATGATTAAAGGACCCGATAGATGAAATTAAATGGATTATTAAAGTTAGGTTATGTCACTAAAGGTCCCATTAGCATGAATTGTGAACTACCGAGATTTGGTAGACGCTTGTGCATATAATAGTATATTTGGGGACGATCACCCCAGTTCGCGCCTTGACGGTTGATCCCCGTCGTGCCACATTGATTGGTAAGCGAATTTATGTATGAGAAGATTTCCATAGCGTGACCTTTGTGACGACACGCTACTTTAGATGGGCAAAATTGGTATCGGGTTAGCTACCCGTTGTTGGTTTAGTAAGGTAACAATGTCATGCGGCTTATAATAATCCGACTAACGAAATACTACTAGACGCTAAGAATTACGACGTATTGCCTGACTAGCAATACAGGGTCATACTATTGATATTATGTTTGTGTTTTGGTTTTCATAACCATATTCATATAACGGTTTTTATTTTCATACAACGTTATAAGACGTATTGTATGATTGTTTTTACGACATTGGCTCGTATAATGATTTTTAAGGAAAATGCCTATATTATGATTTTGATAAAGATTTGTATAAAATGATTTTGGCTATTTTAGGGCCTATTACAATGATTTGTACAAAAAGATTTTTGGTAATAATTTTATACCAAAGTTATATTGGTGGAATTTATTAAACTCTATGAATTCACTCGGCGTTATCGCTGACCTTTTCTTTTAACATGTTTTATCTCAGGTACTTGAAGGTAATTCTCGGGAAGACGACAAGAATTCATGGCCCGCACTTAAACAATAGTTTCCATTCAAATACCTTGTAAAACTTTGTATGAAATGAAATGACTTGGGACCGATGTAACTTTGATATTTATGAATGGAAATGATTTATTATTAAACGACGCGATTTTTATGCGTTGTCTATGATGTGAGTAATGTGCTATCCCGTAACACCAACGAGTCTTCCGCTGTATTGAGTTGTATAAATTTGGGGGTGTTACAGTTTGGTACCAGAGCTCTCGTTATTGAGTTGTATATATATGATGTAATTTTATTACATGATTGTTTGATGATTATTTTGATATTTATACGAGGTATTTATACGACGTAGATTGTCACAAGAAACCCTAAATCCCCTAGTAAATTAATCGAAGCTATTCTCGTAGGAATTCTAGCTATCCTAGATCTAAACCAAGTTGCGGATATTTATGATCCCAACAAATGGTTGATATTCGTAGAAATGTAGATAGTAGTTGATTGTGAAACTGAAGAAGAATTGGCGAGATTAAATCTGATACCGATGTCATGACGATCTTTTCTTATAAGAGTGGAGTTTTACAAAACGTTACCACCTAGAAAGATGTCATCTGATTCGTTGTCACCCAATTCTTAAATTGAAATCGAAAGGGTGAATGTTGCACTTGAGGCTGTCATTGGAACCATTACCCAAAAGCCTCATGCCACTAGTATCTTTCCGAGAAGTCTAGTTGAATGATCAAGTCATTTCATATTAATGACTCATTTGATAATTGTTGTTGTAAGAGCTATAGGATTGGAAATTAAGTATTGATTCATATCGAGCTTTTATTGCCCTATTAAGGTCTAAGAATAAGATTGAAAGTATTGGAAAATGAGGTAGGATATCGAATTGAGTATAAGTTGATTAAAACTTGAATAAAGTAAAATTTAACCCATATGGAATAATAAATTGTTAAGAGGAAATCGTTAAGTTCTGTGATTGAATTAAGGTTTTAAATGATTGTTAGTTTGTGATAAGGGTTGTTCCTAGGCCATTATCCAATAATGAGGATGCCCAGTGTCCAGGAAATAAATTGAAGAAATCTTCTTCTGAATTGGGACCGATGGATCTTCCGGGACATGTGGAACACCTAATGACTCTTGTAGATTAGTATTCATTGTGGTATCTTTTAAGAATCCCTAACATAACTGAGATATCAGTTGGTAGGATGAGTTCTGAGAATTGTATGACATAGTGACACGTAATGTGTTACGGTACAATTTTGACTTGTTTGTGATTAATAAAAAGACTACCTTTGATTGTTATTTTCTACATGTATCGATGTTATCTATCTTTTCTTACTTGTCTCTAATGCTCGCATTAGTGATGCAACCATTGAACAAGTACTCATCTTGAATCGAGTTACGTTGTGAATTATTCTTTTGAGTGCCATCGAGATCATGAACCTCATGATTAATTGGCTAAGCTCATTTTCTATTGTATTGTAGTTAAGTTCTTGGTGAACAACTCTTCATCACTTTTCTGCAGATCACTCATTGTTTTTATAAAGTTAAAACAGTATCCCTTGAGGAAAATTGGATTTTCATCACTATATGGATCATTTAAAGTGAGATTTATAAGTGATTGTTATCGAAATGAGGTTGTTTATAAAACACCTTGGAAAACTTAATTGTTTTCATGATAAAGAAAATCTTTGTAAATTTATTCTTGATTCTTATTAAGCATGAAAATGTTTTTATTAGAAACATGATGATAAAATTTTGACGAACTGAGTATTGCATCGTTAATCTTGAAATTGTATATAGTTGCGCGCCTACATACAATTTGGAATGGACCATGCAAGACTGATTAGTAGTCACCATAAAACTAATGAATAAACACTACATTTTCTTTGAAGATTGTGAAAGATTAAAAATTTATGAGATCTGCAAGAAGTGAAAAATAGGGACATAATGTTAGGGACACCTACATATGTACCCGTACTATTTATTCTTCTGAGTCGAATTTACTCATCTGTGGAAATTGTCTTATTTGACAATTGACAATTCTTTCTTGTCCAATTCTCCCGTATTGAGATTCTTAGGAAAAGTATCTGATTACTGAGTGTTGATACCCGACTGGATGTATTGACGTTCTTATCATTTCTTATGATTTGATTTCATTTGAATGACCTGGGTAACGATCCGAGGAGCTTTCGAATGCGTACTCAAATTATGAAATCATGGGATATATTCATATTCATTAAATGTTTTCGTCTGTGTCTGATTTGAAATTCTCTCGCGTAGATTATGCGTTAACCATACTCTTTAGATAATAGTTATGTCTCCATATATCCTTGAATTTGTGAAGGATTATGAGATATTATTAGTCTTTTGAGAAGTTCACATCTTACCGACGGCAATAAAACTGGAAAGTTGATAGTGCCAGTAGAATGGATTGATTGATTATGACATGACGACATTGTCTTAATCGATGGGAACTCGAATAGAATTTCCCTAAATGATAAGATGTTGATTATCAAAAGTGATCTGAATAATTTTTGATGGATGACTATATCCTGCATTTAGACTTGAAATTTTACCGTAAATGGTTGTGAATTACTTATAGATATTGTAATCTAGAAGAACCTAATATGAACTTATTAAAAGATGTTTTTGTTATCTAAAACTTTAGGAGGTATTTATTGGTGAATTACCTAAACTTTCGCCATTAAGGCAAGTTGAAATTGGTATTAATTATATTCCCGGTGCTGCACCTATGGCTTGTGCACTGTACGTCAGCACCGTCTAAATTAAAGGAACTACCATACAACTGAGAGAGTTGTCGGAGGAAGATTTTATTCTACCGAACTTGTCATCATGAAGAGTTATGGTGTTATCATTCCTTATATTTATAGATTACCGTGAACTGAGTAAATTGATAATCAAAAACGATATTCGTAACTCGAAATGGAAGATTTGTTCGATCATTTACAAGGTTCTAGCGTATGTTTTAAAGATTTGATCCACGACATAGTTATCATCAACTTCGCATCTGCGGAAAAGATTATGTATTCCAATCACTACATCCAGAACTTGTAATGAACATTATGAGTTTCACGTGATGTCGTTTGGATTGACTAATACACATGTAGTATTCATAAATTTGGTGAATCACGTGTGTAGGCTGTAATTTGATAAATTCATGCTCGTGATCATTAAGGACTATATGTTTGTTTATAAGAATAAGAATGAGTTAATAATTATTTATAGACTGCCCTGAATTGGCCGAACAGTGAAAACCTGAACCTTGAATAATTGATATGTGATTAAAGACTTAAACCTTTACATTATTTGACTATGTGATTAATAGCTAATGGAATCTATACTGACTCTTCAAATTAAGAGCCCTTTTAAGACTTTGGGTTTTACCAAAAAGAAAATGGAAATATGTTTTGACAAATGTTTTTAACAAAGGATTTTAAGGGATTATTCCCTTATACACAAACCATTTAACTAAACTTCTGTTTAGGGGTAAATGTTTGTGTATACCTCAAGAAAACCTAAGAGGGATGGAGGAAACCATTTAAACCATGACTTAAAAATTTGAAACGACAATTTTGCTTTTCAAACTAAGAAAAGTTTGACGAAAGTATAAACAAAGGTTTTTCGAATCTTTACGAACCTTATTAAATATTTTCGATAAATCAACAAAAATCTTGTTAATTAAATTTAAATTTATTTTGAACATTTTATATAATTGGTCGAACTAAGAAATTTAAAACTTTTACGTTTACGCTTCATAAAAATTAACTAATAATTATTTAATTAATTATAATAATTATTGACGCTTTAGACGACGAATTGAGTAGAACGGATAAAGATGATAGTTGAGAAGAAACTAAAACTCAGAAAATGTGAAGAAATAATTTTTGAATAAATATGGACATGATAATTATATCATCAGGAAAAATGAATATAAATACTGACACATTACGTAGAAAATATAAAGAACCAATTAGGATGTGTTCCTTAATAATGAAAGGTGCAAAATAAATTGCCGAACAATTTAAAAATAGCCGATGATTGTAAAAAGGATAATATAAATAGTGAAAGGTTTCACGGCTAATGTGAACCATTAGAATTAGCCGGTAACGTTAAATGCTTTAAAAAGACCACTTGTGGTTGCCTAAATATAGAGGATTGTGAGATATAGTTATGTTGGAATTTGTAAGTATAAGTATTCTATATATGTCATTGATGACTAAAAGTATCTTTGTCTGAAGAAGTTGTAATAATGGCAATTATGAAGGCAGACATCGCCTCATACATTAGTAAACGTCTAGCTATTGCAAAGGTCATCATCTGAATTTGATTCGATTTGGGTCATCGTCGACAGACTGACCAAATCTGCTAATATCATTCCCGTTAATGATAAATGCAAAAGAGTTATGTAAACATAGTGTGTCTGTATCGAACATCTTTATCAAGATCCTTGCTTCGCATCGAATTTCTAGAGATTTGCTCAGAAATCATTGAGAACGAACCTTGATGAGAGTACTATGTACCACCCCAATCGAAGGGACGAGGTAAAGTAACGATACAAAATACTATAAGCACTGTTCTATGTTTGAATGATTGACCTTTGGTAATAGACCGTATAACCGTTTTCCTTTGGAGAGATTATCATCGATAATTATCGTATTAGGATCGAGATCTAATCTTGTTAGGATCTATATTAGAGCATTTGTAAGCAGGAATTGAGATAAAGACACCCGACATACACCCAATGTGAGTTGGACATGTCTTTTAGGTTTAAGGTTTCCTATGATGGCGAACCTAACCTTACAAAATACCCGACCAGCGAGATCTGAAATGATTGATGAAATTAGGATCTGATTATTGACCGCCGGTAGTGAGCAGGAGGTTATGTGAATATGAAATGTAGATCTTGAAGTGCCAGATGGGTAGCGAAGTTATGCCAAAATTTTTAACCTTGGAAAAATGAATTCATGATCTGACAAATCATGGGATATAAGTCCCCGTTGTATGGGACCATTGAGATGATATAAAAGATTGGTTTGAAAGGCATATAAGCTGGATCTACCCTAGGACTTCAAAGACTGCGTGAATTATGTTTCGTATATCGAACTTGATGGAATATCTATCAAGTGAGAATCTGATTATTCTTAGTAGAGCTTAGATCCACGAAAAGTTGCATTCATCAAAAACCCGTGAACATCATGGATAGAGAAAGTAAGTCAACATTAAGCCTGATCTTATTCCCGTAGTTATGTTTGATGAAACTCGCGTATTATAATGAATTGCACTTGTGAGAAAAGGACCGAATGTGGAGGAAATACCCACATGGCTTTAACTCTATAAGAAGCGAGTAGTAAGGTAAGATGATCTTTGAGAAAAAATATCCTGTTTAGGGGTAAATGCTGTGACAATCCGTCAATTTATGGTTGATATTTTATTCTCAGATAATTATTTGAAAATATTATTTTAATTTTATAATATGAACTCACTTATTTTTGGGAAGAAATTTTGATTTACGTCTTGAAGTAGCATCGACTACGTCTAAACCGGAGGATTCAACGTTACGTGCTTACGTTTACATACACCGTCTTTGGTGGCAGTCTGACATTTCAGAAAATAAATTTGTCCATGAATATTATTTTAGAGTTTTAAATTTGTGTTGGTTTATAAACTCACAAATTTACGAGAAGAGATTAGGACTTACGATTTTATTTTAACGTCCTTTACGACTAAACCGGAAACCCTAGGATTACGTATTTACGTTTTCGAACTCCGTTTTTGATGAAACAATTTTTATTAGATTCGTTTTGTGTCGTTGATTCATAATTTATAAAAACGTTTTTCGTAAAACGACCCGAGGGCACGCAAACTGAGGAAAATAGAATCGAGGAGTACCCGTAAATAAATGGGGATAAGACAAGTGGGACACTTGTCCCACCCCCACTCAAACCGGCCCTAACTAGCCACAATGCTCCTTATGTGTCAAGTTTTAAGCTAACTAGCAACACTTGTTGCTAAAGCTTACTTTGTAAGCTACATACACCTCAAAACAACTAGCAAATACCACTCTTCTCATTTTCATCCATGCAAAACACTCTCCTTTCTCTCTCAACTCCATTGTTGCCGTCCCATTTATCCCCTTAAACCACCACTTTTGATCAAATTTAACCATAAACCTCATGTTATTTCTACATATGTTGAAGCCCTCTTGAAGCTCTCTTGAATGGTGGTGATTATAACATCCATGGAGGAGTTTTCATGGTGTCTTGGGGCTGATTTTACACAAGTAGTTCATGAAGCATGTTGGTCTTGAAGATGGTCATGGTTATCCACAAGTTTCCCCATCAAAATCCATGCTCAAATCATAACCTTCATCAACTTGGTGGTATAAAGATTGTCCTCCTCATCCTCTTGTTATTTTTGGTTATGTAATCATGTATTTTATTTCCTATTGTATATGTTTATGATGATTATATGGTGATAAAAATATTGTGTGGGGATTTGGTGTTGATAAACATGCTTAAAAAGATGAAAAACTATAAGAAACAAGGCTAAAATCTTGTCTAAATTTGTTGGCTGTATAAAACAGTAAAGAAACATGTCATGATCTGATAAAATGATTAAGTAGAATCCAAGCTATATGTCTTGTACACATATGATAGTTGGCCATGCAATGGAATCATTGTAATGAGTGAGATATGATCAAAACAAGTTTAAGGTACAAATCTGAGTTCACTGTTTTGAACGATTTTTAGAAAATACTTAGAGGATGATTCAACAGTAGATATAGGAGAGTTAAATGGAGCACATATCATGTAGTTTATGTGATAAAAATTTGAGCTTCTATCTCCATATAGAACTCTAGATATGGCAGTGTTGGTGAAGATGAAGATAAAAATCAGATTTTGAGAATTAATGTTTATTATTATTATATAAGCACTCAAAATTATATTGTATAAAATGTAAAATAAAAACCCACTAACTTATGGATTTTATTTATATAAGTATGTAAAAGGTTAAATAAGTGGAAATTTTATAAAAATGGTAACTTGTTAAGTTTTATAAGTTATAAAACTATAAACATGATTTTTACGACTTTTTTGGCTATTACCGTAAAAATTAACGTTTTTGTTAAATAAAACATAGATGGTTGGACCCGTCTAATGAAAACTTTATAAAACTTATATACTGATATATAGACATGTATAAAAAGTAAAAACCGATAAAAACCCGAACTATAGGACATACGGACATTAACGAGCTAAGTAAACATATTGAACTAATAATTGGACTAAATAAGTTAAACTCTTATAAAAAGAACTTATTAGGCTTAACCCATTTGGGCCCAACTTGTAAAGTTTAACTACTGATAATATAAGTATAGAATGGATTAAAACAAGTTAAAGAACTTATAATGAGCTCATTGGACTCAAAACGTGTAAATAGGTAAAACTAGTAAACTAGTATAAACGTTATCAACATATAACACTAAAATGAGTAAACGAGAATATGTAAACCCACTTGATCATCATATATATATAATCATCATATGTATACATAATTGCTATTTTTATAAAGTCATTGGACATGAGTCTAAGACGAGTATTATTTGTCTAGGTTTCCGTGATTGAAGCACGTACCGTACGTCCGAGTTGCCGATAACCCGCTTTCCCACATCAACGTGAGTTCATAGCCTCGCACTCTTTTAAATGTTTTAATGAAATGTTTTATAAACCCGCGAGGGAGATAACATGTTAGTTTTTATAAAATAGGACACCATTTGTCCCGATTGTTTGTTTATTGATTTGGACCCGAATGATTGAATGACCCGATTGTATGACCCGATAAATGATTAAAGGACCCGATAGATGAAATTAAATGGATTATTAAGGTTAGGTTATGTCACTAAAATTCCCATTAGCATGAATTGTGAACTACCGGGATTTGGTAGACGCTTGTGCATATAATAGTACTATTTGGGGACGATCACCCCAGTTCGCGCCTTGACGGTTGATCCCCGTCGTGCCACATTGATTGGTAAGCGAATTTATGTATGAGAAGATTTCCATAGCGTGACCTTTGTGACGACACGCTACTTTAGATGGGCAAAATTGGTATCGGGTTAGCTACCCGTTGTTGGTTTAGTAAGGTAACAATGTCATGCGGCTTATAATAATCCGACTAACGAAATACTACTAGACGCTCAGAATTACGACGTATTGCCTGACTAGCAATACAGGGTCATACTATTGATATTATGTTTGTGTTTTGGTTTTCATAACCATATTCATATAACGGTTTTTATTTTCATACAACGTTATAAGACGTATTGTATGATTGTTTTTACGACATTGGCTCGTATAATGATTTTTAAGGCAAATGCCTATATTATGATTTTGATAAAGATTTGTATAAAATGATTTTGGCTATTTTAGGGCCTATTACAATGATTTGTACAAAATGATTTTTGGTAATAATTTTATACCAAAGTTATATTGATGGAATTTATTAAACTCTATGAATTCACTCGGCGTTATCGGTGACCTTTTCTTTTAACATGTTTTATCTCAGGTACTTGAAGGTAATTCTCGGGAAGACGACAAGATTTCATGGCCCGCACTTAAACAATAGTTTCCATTCAAATACCTTGTAAAACTTTGTATGAAATGTAATGACTTGGGACCGATGTAACTTTGATATTTATGAATGGAAATGATTTATTATTAAACGACGCGATTTTTATTCGTTGTCTATGATGTGAGTAATGTGCTATCCCGTAACACCAACGAGTCTTCCGCTGTATTGAGTTGTATAAATTTGGGGGTGTTACATCATTTAACCCTTTTAGTAAAAATTACAAATGGGCTTGGCCCATTTGTCCCTTGTAGCCGCGGGTAGGGGGCCCCACTTGGGGTACCCGTACCTTTTTCCGTGTCTCGATGTTAAGTTATACGTTCGTGATTATTTGTGTTCGCGTTTTAAGTGTTCTCGTTACGTAATTATCGTGATCTAATATATTTAATTACGCTCGTAATAAATATATATACGTAATTAATAATAGTTCGTGTTTTAATTACGTTCATGATTTCATGATCGCATGTTCGTGATTAATTATTGTCAAATAATTATTACGTGCTCGTGCGTAGTAAATACTTATCGTGTTCTAACACGTACGTAATACGTAAAATCCTAACACGTAATCGTAATCATGCTATATTAGGAAAGTTTTAATCTAGTACGTACGATCTTAAGGGTACTATTGATGGTAAAAACATGCGGGTTTTACACACACACAAAGATGTCATATTTATTTGTCAAATTAAAATGGCGCCGCTGCCGGCTCTTTTCGTAAAGATTAACGGTTTTTAGTGAGAAAAATTGGATTTTGGGATCCGTTCTTTTGGGAACGTTATTTTCAAGCATTAAAATTTTAAAAAAAATCCTAAAAAAAAATATAAAATTTTCAAAATCCAAAAAAAATAAAAAAGATAAAAAATCAAAAATATTTTTGCATTTTTTAATGTATGCGTACTCGATCTTCGTCTTATCTTGAGCCCAAGACTCGTAGAGACTTAGATATGACAGGTGTGCATAATAATAATAATCCACCTCACCCCGTTGTGAATAATAACAACCATGACCCTCAACCCGACCATCGTACGATGGAGGAGCTATGCCAACCAATTATGAATGGACGTGGAGGACCGATTGCGCTGATGCAAATCACGGCTCCCGAATTTTCGTTGAAGCATCACATGATCCAACAAGTTCAAAATGCTTGTCCATTTCGCGGATTACCGGATGATGATGCCAACAAACACCTCGATAAATTCATAACCGTCACTCAAAGCATGAAACTGCCCGGTGTTTCCATGGATTTTCTCCGCCTTCATATTTTTCCACACACTTTATCCCACCATGCCGAAAAATGGTTTGATCGTCTTCCTAAAAATTCTATTCATACATCGGACGAGATGACTCAAAAATTTATGTCCCGATACTTTTCACCATCCATGGTAACTAGTCTTCGTAATCAAATCAGTGGTTTCACTCAAGAACCCGATGAGTCTCTTTTCGATGCTTAGGAACGTTATAATGTCTTGATTGATCGTTGTCCTAACCATAATATGCTCCCCGTCACTTTAATTGATACTTTTTACAATGGTTTAACTTTTCGTGATCGTGATACGATTAATGTAGCCGCCGGTGGTACATTTATGAAAAGAAGGCCCGAGGAGTGTAGAGAGCTAATCGAGAACATGACCACTCATCACAAAAATTGGGATTCATCCGCATCTTCCAGAAATAATCCGAGGGTTAATGTTTCTTCTACTTCATCAAACCCCGAGTTAATCGAACTCACCCGCCAAATAGCCGAGATGAACAAAAATTTCTTAACCATGGCTACAAACCAATTTAAACAAGTTAAAGCTTTAGCACTTTCTTGTGAGACTTGCGGTGGTCCTCACTCATACACCGATTGTCCTTCTACTCATGACAATCTGGAAAACGTGTATGTGGATAACGGTAACTTTTCCACGGGAGGCTATCAAGCTTGATAGGTGTGGAAACACCCATCCTTTTACCACTTAAAACAATAAAAAACGAGACCATAACGTGTATTTTATGTCGTAAATATCGGAATTATGCGTGGTTTGTGTTTTTGTTGTGTTTTAGGATCAACATGTGAAAAGGGAAGAATACACGGGCTTTTATCGAAGAAAAAGACAAAAGACGAAGTCGAAAGATCAAGAGTGCAAAAAGAACGGAAGTCCAAGGCCTATGCTGAAGATTCATCGAAGAAAAAGTCTAAAGACTGAAGTTTAATGAAGTCGAAGAACCAAATCTAATAAAAGAAGAAAATTAGAAGACGAGTTTATTTCATATCGACAAATCCCAAGACAACGTCGAGAAAGACGAAGAATTTAAAAGACGAAAAGACGAGAAGAAAGAAGAAAGCATCAACATTTTCCACTCCTCCTATAAATACCTTCCTTATGTCATTAGGAAGGGTGTTAGCTATTTGACACATAGCTCTCCACTTTTATTTTTAGCACTTTTCTTATTGTCATTTACTTTTATTGTCTTTCTTTTCAAGTAATCCATGTAAGTTTTAAAATATTTAATCTTTATCTTTAATTTCAAGCTTTTTAATCATCTCATTCTACCTTTCTTGTTTGTTTAATCTTTATGCTTATTTGCTTATTAATATGTTTGATTGATTGTGCTTATTAGTTTTGATGTGTTTGATTGTTTTAGCTTATTGTGTTTAGTGCTTATTGTGTGGTTTGCTTATTTTTAATTAAGTGTTCTTAATAGTTATTTTTATAAAAAGTTTATTTTTATTATTTTGATTATTTAGTGTTTTTAAAGTTTTTAATTTGTGGCTTATTAGCTTTTTCTTAAAATCAATTTGGTTAAAGTTTTGATTAAGTGCTTATTTGATTTTTGCTTATTTTGGCTTATTTTTATCCGCTATTTTTAGATCTGCTGAAGTCTAGATACAGCCACCTTTCGTAAGAGGGTTTTAAATTTTCTACGAAGGTCCCTTTTTTGTTTTCTTCCGAAAGCTTGTTGTTCCGAAAGCTTTTCTCCGAATGCTAAATCTTCCGAAAGCTTTTCCCGCAATAAAAAAGTTATGAATGCCATATTAAGAAATAAAGTTACGAAATGATTTTTTTTTAAAAATAAGTTACGAAAGCTTTTTGAGAAATAAGTTACGAAAGCCTTTTAAAAAATTTTCTTACGAAAGATTTGGGAAAAAAAAAATATTTTCTACGAAAGAAATATAAGCAAAAACCTACGAAAGCTTTTAAATATTTTTTTCTTAAGAAAAGTTTTATAAAAATTGTTAAGAAAACTATCTTCCCCATATTACTTTCCCTCCAAAAATCATGTTTCCCCATGGGGAACATGTTTCCTCTTCTCCATCATTTAGTCCGTAAATCGTTTAGTTTCATCCGAAAGTCGTTTTAATTTTTATTCTGAAAGTCAGTTATTTTTAGTTATATTTTTCGTCAAATTTTAGTATTAGTATTTTTTCGAAAAGTTTAAGTTTTAACTTTTATTAAGTGCCCGCTTTAATATTTGCCTCGTTTAGTTTTATACTAGTTTTATAATCCAATTTCTTTCATTTTTATTTAGTAAGTTTTATTTTTAAGTCGAAAGTTTATTTTTATTGTCAGTTTTATTTTTTATTAATTCTTTCTTTTTAATACTTGTTTTAATATTCGTTTTAATATAGTTTTAATTTTTAGTTTTTAATATTCGCCTTGTTTTACGTTTCTTTATTATTTGTTTTTAGTCTTTATTTTTTTTAGTTTAATCTTTTCAAGCTTTCATTTTTAGTTTTAATTAGTTATAGACAACGACACCTTTTCTTTTATTCACCAAAGACGACTGAGTCACACTTTCAACCTTTTTCAATTCGAATCGAGTCGAGATGAGACGATAATTTTTTATATACAAAATCTTAGTTATTAAAATGGCGCCGCTGCCGGCTCTTTTCGTGAATATTAACGGTTTTTTGTGAGAGACGCGTTGGATTTTGGGATCCGTTCACTCGTGAACGTTATTTTTCGTGTCAAAAATTTTCAAAAATCCTAAAAACAAAAAATTTTCAAAAATCCAAAAACATTTAAAAAACTCATAAAAAGCATTTCTTTTTCAAAAGTTTTGCACCAAAAAGATTTTATTTTTACGGCAACTATATTTCCTCTATTTCTTTGCTATCTTTTTCTTTTGTAGGTGTATGCGTACTAGATCTTCCTATTATTCTGAGCCCGAGACTCTTGAAGACTTAGATATGGCCGGTGTGCACAATAATAACAACCCACCTCACCCCAATGTAAATAATAACAACCTTCACCCTCAACCCGACCTTCGTACGATGGAGGACCTATGCCAACCGACTATGAATGAACGTGGAGGACCGATTGCGTCGATGCAAATCACGGCACCAGAATTTTTATTGAAGCATCACATGATCCAACAAGTTCAAAATACTTGTCCATTTCGCGGATTACCGGATAATGATGCCAACAAACACCTCGACAAATTCATTCGTCACTCAAAGCATGGAATTGCCCGGTGTTACCATGGATTTTCTTCGCCTTCATCTATTTCCACACACTTTATCCCACCATTCCGAAAAATGGTTTGATCGTCTTCCTAAGAATTCAATTCATACATGGGACGAAATGACTCAATGATTTTTATCGCGCTACTTTCCGCCATCCATGGTAACGAGCCTTCGTAATCAAATAAGTGGTTTCACACAAGAACCTGATGAGTCTCTTTTCGATGCTTGGGAACGTTATAATGTTTTGATCGATCGTTGTCCTAATCATAGTATGCTCCCCGTCACTCTCATTGACACTTTCTACAATGGTTTAACTTTTCGTGATCGTGATACGATTAATGCAGCCGCCGGTGGTTCATTTATGAAAAGAAGACCCAAGGAGTGTAGAGAGCTTATAGAGAACATGACCACTCATCACAAAAATTGGGATTCATCCGCATCTTCAAGAAATAATCCGAGGGTCAATGTTTCTTTTACTTCTTCCAGCTCCGAGATGACCGAAGTCACCCGCATGATAGCCGAAATGAGCAAAAATATCCAAATCATGGCTACGAACCAATTTCAACAAGTTAAAGCTGTAGCACTTTCTTGTGAGACTTGCGGTGGTCCTCATTCATACACTGATTGTCCTTCTACTTATGACAATCTGGAAAACGTGTATGACGGTAACTATTACACGGAAGGCTATCAAGCTCGACCTCAAGGTGATCATAACTTGCTAAGCTACCGTTCTAACAACTTTCTTTCACCCGGTTTTTCTCCTCAAAACCACAACCCAAACAACTTCAATAGAAGCAATCCAAACCAACTTCGAGCTTCTAATCCATATCACCCACCAGCTCCCCAAGCTCCACCCATCACTCAACCCACGACATTTAATCAAGATGTTGAAACTTTCATGAGGACCCATGGAGAGGTGGTTAAGAATCTTCAAAGCCAAATCATTAACTTGAAAGGTGATATCACTAAACAAGGGAATGATATTCGAACTGAGCTTAGAAATGACTTGCAAACTTCTTTAAGCAATCAAACGAATGATTTGAGGAATATGATGGCTAGTTTCTTCCAAACCACTCAACCCTCTACTTAGGGCTCTCTTCCTTCGAATACCGTGACCAACCCAAGAGCTAATGTGAGTGTTATTACTACACGCAGTGGAGCAACTCTAGTAGGACCATCTACCCCTCCCCCAGTTACTCCATCTACACCTCCTCCACCCCCATTTATTCCTCCTACTTCCACGCCTAGTACTAGTTCCACATTACCGTTTCCACCTCTTACGGAAGAAGTACCAAAGACAAAACCTTCATCATCCCCACCTTCTACCTCTACACCTTCACCTTTTACATCTACACCTCCTAAGCCCAATATTCCTTATCCATCTCGGTTAGACAAGTGAAAATTGCTCACCAAGGATGACATTCTAGTGACAAACTTTTTGAAAAATATTTCAGGAGTGAACATCACCATTAGCCTTGTTGAATCTCTTGCCCAAATGCCTAAATTCGTTAAGATGTTTAAAGATTTGCTTAGTAAGAAGGAAAAGATGGCCGAGTTTATCAACGTTCGATTAAATGAAACTTGTTCTGCAGTCCTCCTTAAAGAACTTCCAGAAAAACTTGGAGATCCCGGTCGTTTTGTGTTACCTTGTACATTTTCCCAAACCGAAGAATTTACTGCCTTAGCCGATCTCGGGGCAAATATTAATTTGATGCCATTAATTTTTGGAAAAATTTATCATTACCCGATCTTACACCAACAAAGATGACTCTTGAGCTAGAAAATCGAACTCTCGCTTACCCCGTTGGTATTGCCGAAGATGTGTTTGTTAAAGTTGGTACCTTCACTTTTCCGGTCGACTTTGTTGTTGTTGATTATGAAATGGGTCCTCGTATTCCGTTAATACTTGGACGGCCATTCTTGAGAACCGGGAAAGCCTTAGTCGATGTTGCCGAAGGTGAACTAATTTTAGGGGTCGGGAAAGATCAACAAATTTCTAAGATGGGGAAGATTACAAGCAAATCCAATGGAATAGAATCGGCGAATATGATTGATGTGCTTCAAGACGAGCTTGACTCACCTACTTTGGAGAGTATAAAGCTTGATGATTTTATCGTTTACAATAATCCTCTTTTCGAGCCTATCTATGATAATCCACTTTTTCAAGAAAATGTGGAAGATTCTGAAGATCCTCTTCCCAATTTGGATGCCCCACCAATTTATGATGCTCCACCAATCTATGATGATGATTCTAGTTCTGATGTGGATGATTATGATGATTTTTCTTTAGAGTATAAAGACATGCCAACTTATGATGACTTTGATGATGTTGATACTCTTTCGAGTGATTCTTCAAATGATATGTCTCCTAATGATGATTATGCTCCTATTTTTGATGAATATCCTCCGCCAACAATGCTTGATCCTACTTTGGATAATTACTCATTTGAGGAAGATTTTGCCACTTTTCTCAATACATACTTTCCCATTGAGAATGATTCTCCTCTTTTGGACTTTGATTATGGTCTTTATCCTCCTTCGGATATTAAGAAACCCGTTGCAAACGAGAAGAAACCGGAAGACACCGACATCCACAGTACTTATGTTTTGACACCTCTCTATCCACCTTCGTCGGATGAGATTGTGCGATTTATGAGCGGATCTTCTTCAAATTCTACTGAGCCCGAGTCTTATTTTCCCCTAAAGGAAAAGGTGTTCTATCCGGGTATCACAATTTTTAAGCCATCTCAGTATCCATCTGATGAAATAAAAACAAATATTTTTGGAAACAATGGAGATATGCTTGCACTTCATCATACTTTCTACCACCATGCTCAACAACTGCTTAAGGGAACCTTGCCTACTCTTCTTTGGCTTGTCTTGTTCACCTTAAGCTTGTGCTATTTGATGGACGAAAACCATGTATTTGATCCTGATGGATGTTTTTCAAGGTTATTATCATTCTAATCAAGGTCGAGTCAGGCTCACGACTCGGTGAACAAAAACAAGCGCTTGTCGGGAGGCAACCCGAGTATCTATCCTTTTTATCCATTTTCTATAATAAGTGTAGGGGGAGACCTTAGTATGTGTTTGTTGTTTTCTTTCTTATGATCTGCAGGCATTCGAGCTTTCAAAGTTCCACTCTTGATGACTTTTGATGACGCGGGATTCCGTGTCTCCGTCTTCCTGGTTCTATCCTAAACTCTTTTGATTCATTATTTTATCATTTATGTTGAAATAGGAATCACTTTAGTTGTATCTTCCTTAGCAATATTTAAACAACGTGCACAATGTCCTAAGTGTAGGGGAGCTTACTTCCACATGCTTAAACATTAAGGACAATGTTTATCTTAAGTGTAGGGGGACTTCTATCGAAGTTAAGTGGGCTTTTCCATAATATGTCCTCATTTTAACCGGAAATTTGATTTTTTGACATTTTTCAAAGTTTTTGATCTATTTTGGCCTAGTTGTATTTACCTTTGTTATAGTTATTTTCTTTTATTGCTAGAATAAATTTTAATAAAATGATTTTAATAAGTTTAGATGTCTTTGATATATTAGGCCCGTCATAAATCTTTTGACTCAACCCGAGTTTACTTATCCAAGTTTACTCTAGCTAGTATCCTTAACGTGTTTAAATCAAGTTTTGCTAGACTTTTATATAGGGAACTTTAAAACGCAGAAGTCTTAACTCATATGGGTTAAGAACAAGAACTTTTCGCAAGTTCCTATAATTGATCCTAGAAATTCGTTTATCAAGGGAACTTTAAAATGCGAATTCTAAACTTGAAAAATTCTAAGAAGTTGCAAGATCCTATAGATGACTTGAAAACCAAAAACTTTGATTTAATTGGCTAAGCATCCACTAGTCTCATTCCTTGAGATTTTAAATTGTGGAGAACGAGAGATGATAGAGTCAATTATAAGTTTGGTATTCTTTCATGAATTTATGTGAGTTAATTATGAGCTTTTTCTCCCGTCACTTGTTAATTAATATAATTGCAATAAGTAAGGTCGTACGATTTGAAAAGTTACTTAGCTTCTAGCATAAGATCGTTTAAAAGTTTCTCGGGATTAATTAGAGTTCATAGCCAAGGCATAACTTATTAAAGCAGGATGCGAAGATTGGCAAGTCCGAAAAGGTCCTAACAAGGCATGAAGGCTACATTTTTTTGCTAAAGATCCAAAGTGATATGAAGAATCATTTATAAAAATCAATATGAAGGATCTAGACACACGGCGAAAAGCAAATACTCCCCTAAAGATCATGGAGAAGTCTATCCGAAAAGACCCTAACAAGGTATGAGGATAAATAGATCCAAGTCCTAAAAGGAGGCGGATCGTTGTATATCAAAATCCCAAATAAAGATTGGAGAAAAATGAAGAAGTCGTGGTCCAAGTTTGAAGAATCTCTCAAAAACTTAAAGTGAAGAAATTTCTATTATGAAGAGTAGACCATTATTTCAAGAACGTCTCTCAAGATTTGAAGTATGAAGTCAATGCCAAATATCGGTCCGAGAAAAGTCTCAAATCGTAAAGCGAGTTATGCCAAGATATGAACTTTATGAGGTTTCGAGAAGCAGTTTTAAAAGATTTTGTCCTTTAGCTAACTATTGATTAAATCGTCCTACTTTATTTTCGGCCTAAATAAACTATCAAAATAAGTCAACAATGCATCCTCGTGATCATTCAAGACAACAATAAAATATAAGAGATACACCTAGGAATAAGGGAGTCTAAGTGAATAATTGGGTCACATGAGTTTGTGTTAGTTTACTAACTTATAATAACAATGATCTCGTTTTTAAGCTTGGTTTGGGGAACGTGAAACTTGAGGGTGATAAACATTCATGACAACCAAAGCCCTAATGTAAGTCTTCGATCTCTTTACTTGTTTTCTTCCTTCAAATATTTTGTAACTTTCTATCTCTTAAGTTTCCTTAATGTCTTATGTTTAATAAAGGCCAAGGTGGGCTAATTATGATGGAAAATGTAAAACTTGCTTTGTAATTAATGCATTGCATGAGGGAATTGCAATGGTCAAGTGTAGGGGATTTGATAGGTGTGGAAACACTCATCCTTTTACCACTTAAAACAACTAAAAGCGAGACCATAACGTGTATTTTATTTTATGTCGTAAATGTCGGAATTATGCGTGGTTTGTGTTTTAGGATCAAAATATGAAAACGGAAGAAAACACGGGCTTTCACAGGCTTTTATCGAAGAAAAAGACAAAAGACGAAGTCGAAAGATCAACAGTGCAAAATGAACGGAAGTCCAAGGCCTATTCTGAAGATTTATCGAAGAAAAAGTCTAAAGACGGAAGTTTAATGAAGTCGAAGAACCAAATCTAATAAAAGAAGAAAATTAGAAGACGAGTTCATTTCATATCGACAAATCTCGAGACAACGTCGAGAAAGACGAAGAATTTAAAAGACGAAAAGACGAGAAGAAAGAAGAAAGCATCAACATTTTCCACTCATCCTATAAATACCTTCCTTATGTCATTAGGAAGGGTGTTAGCTATTTGACACATAGCTCTCCACTTTTATTTTTAGCACTTTTCATATTGTCATTTACTTTTATTGTCTTTCTTTTCAAGTAATCCTTGTAAGTTTTAAAATCTTTAATCTTTATCTTTAATTTCAAGCTTTTTAATCATCTTATTCTACCTTTCTTGTTTGTTTAATCTTTATGCTTATTTGCTTATTAATATGTTTGATTGATTGTGCTTATTGGTTTTGATGTGTTTGATTGTTTTAGCTTATTGTGTGGTTTGCTTATTTTTAATTAAGTGTTCTTAATAGTTATTTTTATAAATAGTTTATTTTTATTATTTTGATTATTTAGTGTTTTTAAAGTTTTTAATTTGTGGCTTATTAGCTTTTTCTTAAAATCAATTTGGTTAAAGTTTTGATTAAGTGCTTATTTGATTTTTTCTTATTTTGGCTTATTTTTATTCCCTATTTTTAAATCTACTGAAGTCTAGATACAGCCACCTTTCGTAAGAGGGTTTTCAATTTTCTACGAAGGTCCCTTTTTTGTTTTCTTCCGAAAACTTTTTGTTCCGAAAGCTTTTCTCCGAAGGCTAAATCTTCCGAAAGCTTTTCCCGCAATAAAAAAGTTACGAATGCCATATTAAGAAATAAGGTTACGAAATGATTTAAAAGAAAAAGTTACGAAAGCTTTTTGAGAAATAAGTTACGAAAGCCTTTTAAAAAATTTTCTTACGTAAGATTTGTAAATATATATATATATATATATATATATATATATATATATATATATATATATATATATATATATATATATATATATATATATATATATTCTACGAAAGGAATATAAGCAAAAACCTACGAAAGCTTTTAAATATTTTTTCTTACGAAAGGTTTTATAAAAATTGTTACGAAAGCTATCTTCCCCCCATATTACTTTCCCTCCAAAAATCATGTTATGTTTCCTCTTCTCCATCATTTAGTCCGTAAATCGTTTAGTTTCATTCGAAAGTCGTTTTAATTTTTATTCTGAAAGTCAGTTATTTTTAGTTGTATTTTTCGTCAAATTTTAGTATTAGTATTTTTTCGAAAAGTTTAAGTTTTAACTTTTATTAAGTGCCCGCTTTAATATTTGCCTCCTTTAGTTTTATAATAGTTTTATAATCCAATTTCTTTCATTTTTATTTAGTAAGTTTTATTTTTAAATCGGAAGTTTATTTTTATTAGCAGTTTTATTTTTTATTAATTGTTTCTTTTTAATATTTGTTTTAATATTCGTTTTAATATCGTTTTAATTTTTAGTTTTTAATATTCGCCTTGTTTTACGTTTCTTTATTATTTGTTTTTAGTCATTATTTTTTTTAGTTTAATCTTTTCAAGCTTTCATTTTTAGTTTTAATTAGTTATAGACAACGACACCTTTTCTTTTATTCACCAAAGACGACTGAGTCACACTTTAAACCTTTTTCAATTCGAATCGAGTCGAGACGAGATGATAACTTTTTATATACAAAATCTTAGTTATTAAAGCTCGTCGTCCTCAAGGTGACCGTAATTTGCTAAGTTATCGTTCAAACAATTTTCTTTCACCACCCGGTTTTCCTCCTCAAAACCAAAACAACTTCAATCGCAACAATCAAAACCAACCTCGAGCTCCTAATCATTATCAAACCCAAAGAAACCCATATCCACCTCAAGAAAATAATCAAGTTTACCAACAACCCACCTATCAACCACCCGCTTACCAAGCTCCTCCTCCCAATCAACCCACAACATTTAATCACGAGGTTGAAACTTACATGAGGACTAATGACGCGCTGGTGAAGAATCTTTAGAGTCAAATTATTAACTTGAAAGGTGACATGGCGAAACAAGGGAATGATCTTCGAGCCGAGCTTAGGAATGACATGAGAAACTCTTTAAGCAGTCAAATGAATGACTTAAGGGATATGATGGCTAGTTTCTTCCCAAGTAATCAACCCTCTGCTTCGGGTTCTCTTCCGAGTAACACCATTGCTAATCCAAGAGGGGAGATGAAAGCAATCACCACCCGAAGTGGAAAAGGTTATAAGGAACCCGATATTCCTGAACCTACTCCGGTGATTGTGACAAAGGATAACAAACAACCTTCACCAATTCCTCCACCTTCTACTTCTACCCCTCCACCACCCAAGGATGTGAGTGCGAATTCCATTCCAAAGCCTTCATCTCAACCTGATATACCTTATCCTTCAAGGTTGAGGAAAGAGAAGTTGAAGAACAAGGATGATATTTAAGTTTCAAACTTTCTTAAAATGTTTAAACAATTGAATTTCAACATCTCCTTTGCCGAGGCTCTCGCTCACATGTCTAAATATGCTAAAATGTTCAAAGATCTTCTAAGTGATAAGGAAAAACTACTTGATATTTCTCAAACCCAACTTAATGAGAATTACTCCGTGGTTCTCTTAAGGAAATTACCAACCAAACTTGGTGATCCAGGTCGCTTTCTTATTCCTTGCAACTTTCCCGGGGTAGAGAATTGTGTGTCCCTAGCCGATCTAGGTGCTAGTATCAACTTAATGCCATTAAGCGTTTGGAAACAATTATCTCTACCCGAGCTAGTCCCCACACGAATGACATTGGGATTAGCTAGCCGTACGGTTGCTTATCCGGTGGGGATAGCCGAAGATGTCTTCGTCGGTGTCGACAAATTCACCTTTCCGACAGATTTTGTTGTCGTTGACTACGAGATGGATCCCCGTGTTCCATTAATCGTTGGACGTCCATTCTTGAGGACCGGTCGCACTCTTATTGATGTAGCCGCGGGCGAATTGATCATGAGAGTTGGTGACGACAAAATCGTCTTCAACATGGGTAAACTTTCTAAGCAACCTTCTGAACACGAGAGCGTAAATTTCATTGACGTATTTGATGAGGCTTGTAAAGAACATTTCAAAGACGCTTGTAAAAGTGGTTTTTCTTCTCTACCCATTGTTGAGACCGTTGCCTCTATTGCTTCTTCATTGACTCCATTTGGAGAAAGTGACTTTTTTTTGAAAAAATTTGAAGCAACTTTAGGGGATGTGGACTTAAAATATGACGATTCTCCCACCCATTGGGAAGAAGACATTCGTACCATTGAGAAACTTCTCAATGAGGACCATATTTCTCCACCTTCTCCTATGGAAATTACAAACGATGATCCAAATTTGACTAAGCCTTCCATTGATAATCCTCCGGATTTAGAGCTTAAGGATTTACCGTCTCATCTTGAATACGTTTTCCTAGAAGATAATAAGAAGTTACCCGTCATCATTGCAAAGGACTTAAAAGAGGATGAAAAATCTCGACTTATCGATGTGCCCAAAAATCATAAGAAAGCAATTGCTTGAAAAATTTCCGACATCCGCGAAATTGATCCTAACTTTTGCACTCGTAAAATTCTCATGGAAGATGACTTTAAACCCGCAATCTAAAGCCAAAGAAGGGTTAATCCAAAAATTCATGACGTCATCAAGAAAGAAGTTATCAAACTTCTAGATGCTGGAATCATTTACCCTATTTCGGATTCGCCATGGGTAAGTCCCGTCCATTGTGTGCCTAAGAAAGGCGGAATAACCGTTGTTCCCAATGAAAACAACGAGTTGATTCCTACTCGACTTGTCACGGGTTGGCGAGTTTGCATAGACTATCACAAGCTCAATGATGCCACTCGTAAGGATCATTTTCCTCTTCCTTTCATGGATCAAATGCTCGAGCGTTTAGCGGGTAATGACTACTATTGCTTCTTATACGGTTTCTCCGGGTATTTTCAAATTCCTATCGATCCAAAAGACCAAGAGAAAACCACATTCACTTGTCCTTATGGAACATTTGCTTACAAAAGAATGCCTTTCGGCTTATGCAATGCTCCTAGGACTTTCCAAAGGTGTATGATGGCTATATTCCATGACATGGTTGAAGAAACTATGGAAGTCTTTATGGACGATTTCTCGGTCTATGGTGATTCTTTCTCATCTTTTGTTGCCAATTTAGAACGTATGCTTAAACGGTGTGAAGACACTCGTCTCGTTTTTAATTGGGAATAAAGCCATTTCAAGGTAAAAGAAGGCATTGTTCTAGGTCACAAAATTTCCAAAGCCGGTATCGAAGTCGACCGTGCTAAAGTTGACGTCATTGCTAAGTTGCCTCCACCTACCACCGTCAAAGGAGTTAGAAGTTTTTTAGGTCATGCGGGATTTTACCGTCGTTTCATCCAAGATTTCTCTAAGATAGCTCGACCAATGACTCACCTCTTAGAAAAGGATGCTCCTTTCATCTTTTCTCAAGAATGTCTTGGTTCTTTCGAACTTCTTAAAGGTAAATTAACTAAGGCACCGGTCTTAGTCTCTCCAAATTGGGAGTTACCTTTCGAGCTCATGTGCGATGCTAGTGATTTCGCGGTTGGAGCGGTTTTAGGTCAACGAGTTAACAAACACTTCCAACCAATCCATTATGCTAGCAGGACAATGACGGAGGCTCAATTGCATTATACCACTACCGAAAAAGAGCTTTAAGCTGTAGTGTATGCTTTTGAGAAATTCCGCCCCTATCTTGTGCTTTCCACCACCATTGTTTACACCGATCATTCCGACTTGAAATACTTGTTGACCAAGCAAGATGCTAAATCGAGACTCCTTCGTTGGGTTTTGCTCCTACAAGAATTTAAAATCGAAATTCGTGATAAAAAGGGAGTGGAAAACCTAGTCGCAGATCATCTTAGTAGACTCGAGGATCCTTATCAAGGGGAACTTCCAAATCAAGAGATTAATGAATCTTTTACCCTTGAGGCCTTAATGTCTATTAACTCTAATCTTGACGATACCCCATGGTTTGCGGATATTGCAAACTATTTAGCAGGTGGTGTTCTTATGGAAGGGTTAACGTCCCAACAAAAGAAAAAATTATTTAAGGATATTAAGCACTATTATTGGGACGACCCTTACCTTTTCAAGCAATGTGCGGATCTTGTTATTCGTAGGTGTGTTGATGGGCCGACAACTTTACTAATCCTTGAAGCTTGCCACAAAGGACCCACCGGTGGTCACTTTGGTCCTAACTATACCGCGAAGAAAGTTTTCGACTCCGGATTTTATTGTCCCACCATTTATCATGACACTCATGAAATGGTTAAACATTGTGATGCTTGCCAAAGACAAGGCAAGATCATACATAAAGATGAGATGCGTCAAAATTTAATCTAAGAATGTGAAATTTTTGACGTATGGGGCATCAACTTTATGGGGCCATTTCCATCATCTAAAGGGAACAAGTACATCCTCGTAGCCGTTGACTACGTATAAAAATGGGTTGAAGCAAAGGCTTTACCTACTAACGATGCGAGGGTGGTTGTGAACTTTCTGAAGCAATTATTTGCTCGATTTGGTGTTCCTCGTGCTATCATTAGTGTTGGCGGGACTCATTTTTGCAATGATCAATTTGCACGAGTCATGGCTAAGTATGTTGTCAATCATCGTCTTTCCACTGCGTATCATCCACAAGCTAATGGTCAAGCCGAGATTTCTAACCGTGGACTTAAGCGCATCTTAGAGCGTACCTTCGGAGAGCATCGTGCCTCATGGGCCGATAAGTTAGATGATGCTTTGTGGGCTTTCCGTACCGCATATAAGACACCTATTGGTTGTACTCCATATCGTATTGTGTATGGAAAGGCATGCCACCTCCCCATTAAGTTGGAGCATAAGGCTTATTGGGCCTTGAAATGGGCTAATTTTGATATCAACAAAGCCGGTGAATCTTAGAAAAATCCAACTCAACGAACTTAATGGACTGAGGAATGAGGCTTATGAGAATTCATTGATCTATAAGTAGAAAACGAAGCTCATTCATGATTCTAAGATTAAGAACCAAGAGTTTCACATAGGTTATCCAGTTTTACTATGTAACTCTCGGTTGAAAATCTTTTCGGGCAAGCTTAAGAGCCGTTGGTCTGGTCCATTCATCGTCGCAAAAGTCTTCCCTTATGGCACCATTGAGTTATCGTAACCAAATGGGCCAAACTTTAAAGTGAATGGCCAATGTGTTAAGTTGTACTTTGGTGAGGACATCTCTCATAAGATGATTCCATCCCTCGCCACATTTCCTTTGAATTAGTTCTGGGTCGAGCCAGGCTCGTGACTCGGTTAACAAAAACAAGCGCTTCTCGGGAGGCAACCCGATGATCTATCCTTTTTACCTGTTTTTCATAATAAGTGTAGGGGGAATTACATAGGTGTTTGTTGTCTTGTTTCTTATGTTGTGCAGGGATTAAAGCTTTCAAAGAGAACTTTTGATGATATTTGACGACCCGTGATCCCTTGTTCCCGTCTTCCCGGTTCTATCCTAAACTTTTGTGATTCAATATTTCATATCTTATATGTTCACATTGAAATCACTATAGTCGTCTCTTCCTTAGCAAGATTTAAACAAAGTGTACAATGTCCTAAGTGTAGGGGAGTTTACTCCCACATGCTTAAACATTGAGGACAATGTTTATATCAAGTGTAGGGGGGACTTCTATCGAAGTTAATTGGGCTTTTCCATGAATATGTCCTCATTTTAACCGGAATATTTATTTTTCGACATTTTTCAAAATTTTTGATCTATTTTGGCCTGGTAGTATTTTTCATTTATTCTCTTTTATGTTCTTTCCTTTTGTTACCGCATCGTATGTGTATATTTTATTTCAAAAATAAAGTCAAAAGAGAAAAATAAAGTTAAAATAAAATGGTTTTAAAGAGTTTAGGTGTCTTTAATATATTAGGCCCGTCATGAATCTTTTGACTCAACCCGAGTTTACTTATCTAAGTTTACTCTAGCTAGTATCCTTAACGTGTTTAAATCAAGTTTTGCTAGGCTTATATATAGGGAACTTTAAAACGCGAAAGTCTTAACTCTTATGGGTTAAGATCAAAAACTTCCCGCAAGTTCCTATAATTGATCCTAGAAAGTCGTTTATCAAGGGAACTTTAAAATGCGAATTCTAAACTTGAAAAAGTCTAAGAAGTTGCAAGATCCTATAGATGATTTGAAAACCCAAAACTTTGATTTAATAGGCTAAGCATCCACGAGTGTCATTTCTTGAGATTTTAAATTATGGAGAGAGAGATGATAGAGTCAATTATATGTTTGGTATTCTTTCATGAATTTATGTGAGTTAATTATGAGATTTTTCTCCCATCGCTTGTTAATAAATATAATTGCAATAAGTAAGGTCGTACGATTTGAAAAGTTACTTAGCTTCTAGCACAAGATCGTTTAAAAGTTGCTCGGGATTAATTAGAGTTCATAGACAAGTCATAACTTATTGAAGCGGGATGCGAATATTGGCGAGTCTGAAAAGGCCCTAACAAGGCATGAGGGCTACATTTTGTTGCTAAAGATCCAAAGTGATGTGAAAAATCATTTATCAAAAATCAATATGAAGGATCGAGACACACGACGAAAAGCAAATACTCCCCTAAAGATCATGGAGAAATCTATCCGAAAAGATCCTAGCAAGGTATGAGGATAAATAGATCCAAGTCCTAAATGGAGACGGATAGTTGTATATCAAAATCCCAAATAAAGATTGGAGAAAAATGAAGAAGTCGTGGTCCAAGTATGAAGAATCTCTCAAAAACTTTAAGTGAAGAAATTCCTATTATGAAGAGAAGACCATTATTTCAAGAACGTCTCTCAAGATTTGAAGTATGAAGTCAATGCCAAATATCGGTCCGAGAAAGGTCTCAAATCGTGAAGCGAGTTATGCCAAGATATGAACTACATGAGGTCTCGAGAAGCAGTTTTAAAAGATTTTGTACTTTAGCTAACTATTGATTAAATCGTCCTACTTTATTTTCAGCCTAAATAAACTATCGAAATACATCAACAATGCATCCTCGTGATCATTCAAGACAACAATAAAATATAAGAGATACACCTAGGAATAAGGGAGTCTAAGTGAATAATTGAGCCACATGAGTGAGTGTTAGCTTACTAACTTATAATAACAATGATCTCGTTTCTAAGCTTGGTGTGGGGAACGTGAAACTTGAGGGTGATAAACATTCATGACAACCAAAGCCCTAATGTAAGTCTTCGATCTCTTTACTTGTTCTTCCTTCTTGCATTTTGTAATTTTCTAATTTTTTTGGTTTCCTTATTGTCTAGTATCTAATAAAGGCCAAGGTGGGTTAATTATGATAAAAAAAATGTAAATCGTGCTTTGAAATTAATTCATTGCATGAGGGCATTGCAATGGTCAAGTGTAGGGTATTTAATAAGTGTAAAAACACTTATCCTTTTACCACTTATTTCTAATAATAACAAGACCAAAACGTGTAGTTAATGTCGTAAAAGGCGGAATTATGCGTGGTTTGTATTTTTATTGTGTTTTAGGACAAAAATATGAAAATGGAAGAAAACACGAGCTTTCACAGGCTTTTATCGAAGAAAAAAGACAAAAGACGAAGTCAAAAGATCAAAAGTGCAAGAAGAACGGAAGTCAAAGGCCCATTCTGAAGATTTATCAAAGAAAAAGTCTAAAGACGGAAGTTTAACGAAGTCGAAGAACCAAGTCTACTAAAAAAAGAAAATTATAAGCCGAGTTCATTTTATCATTCGACTAATCCCGAGACAAAGTCGAGAAAGACGAGTTATTTAAAAAAGCCGAGAAGACAAAAGAAAGAAAGAAGCACAACCACCTTCCTACTCCACTCTCCTATAAATAGAAGACCTTCCCCTCATTTGGAAGGTGTTAGCTAATTCATTTTTAGCTCTCCACTTTACATATTCAAGTTTTATATATTGTCTTCAATTATTATTCTTCTTTCTTATCATGTATGTAACACCCCATTTTGATAATGGAATGTCACGCATAATTATGGCGTGTCATCAAAGCATACAAGGATAAATGTCTAAAACATTACATGACCATAAAAGGAAAATACCGGAATCAAACATCGGTAGTCCAAAAGTAAAGCACATCACACACAAACGTAAGTACTGTGAAAGAAAGGACTAAACAATGTCCATGGAAAGAGTATTAAAGTAAAGATAATGCATAAAGTAAAGAAAAGCTAGAAAGCTTCCAGTCCATATGCACGTACGCTGAAAGTCTACGAGCGTCCCTGAGTACCTACCGTTTTGGGAACATAGAAAAGGAAAACGTCTGAGCAATACGCTCAATGCATGGATGTACAATAAAGCATGAACAATATGAGCATATAAGCATATAACAGCGGAAGAAACTAAGTCCCGAATAACCCGGTTAAGTCTTGGTAAAACTGGTTTTATAGTTTGAAAAGCCTTATGTTTATCTTATTAAAACTGTTTAACATATTCTACCATTAGCCAATATAGGTCATGAAAATCCACCGTGCATGAATACTTGGAGGGGTGACCTCATCGTGCAAATTAGAGGGGCTGCCTCTAATTTAATATACTGGTTTGGGTAGGAGGGATCAGCTCCTTGTGAAGGATGCAAGGCACACACTACATTTACACTGAGTAATCTGCTGAAAAACATGTAACTAGGATGCACCCATACGCCCCACATGATAAATATAATAATATGGCCAAAAGCCGAAGGGACGCCACGAGCAATCACTCTGCCGTGGGGAAATCATAACACCAGTGCCTCTAATGTTATGGTTATGGTACCTCCATAACTAGGTGAAACTGGTCATGCATGTATATGGCTATAGGTATTCTAAATTAAACATAAGCAAATCAAACATATAAACTTATACTACGGGAAAACAGTTGGCTGCATACGGGGAATCCTAATAAGGAAAGAATCTCCATACTAAAAGGACGGGAATCCGTACCTTATGTCCAGTGAACGAAGAAGACGAACCGAGGAGAGTCCTACTTCGGTATCACTAATGCTACATAAATACATACGTGTATAAGTATCTGATTACTAAATACGTAACTGGTTTTATGTCATGTCTTAGCTTATTTTATACGTTCATGTAATGTTTTACTGTTTTAAGCTTAAACTGTGTTTATCTTATATTCTGTCTATTCTGATTAAGTATTACTTGTATTTCATGTATTATTATACTTACTATGTAATAATAAGTAACTTTCTAAAAATAGTAGGTTTCCTAGAATAGAAAGTTTCCAAAAATAGAAAGTTACCAAAAATTGAAAGTTTCGAAAAATAGAAAGATTCCAAAAATAGAAAGTTTCCAAAAATAGAAGTACTGCTTAAAATAGATATGTTTCTAAAAATAGAAAGTTTCCATAAATAGATTTGCTGCCTTTATTAAATAAGTTTCTAAAAATAGAAAGTTTCTATAATTAGATATAAGCTGGTTAAATAAGCTAATTATATAAGCTTAAGTGTTTTCTGATTATTTTTCTAAGTCATATTGATATAAGATATAGTTTATTAATTATTACATGTAATTTAAATAAACTATAGGTTAAAAGTTTTAATTAAATATATCATGTTATTAATTAAATAAAGTTAAATACTTAGGTTAAAACATGTATTATTAATTATTAATAATATAACCTAAGTCATGTTAATTAATTAATTATAGTCATGGTTTTTAATAATTAATTAATTATAAAGTCTAGAAAATAAAAATACTTAGGTTAAAAACTCATGATCTAATAATTAAATTATAACCTAAGTCATGTTTATTAAATTAATTATGTCATGCTTTATTAATTTAATTATTAACATACGATTATTTAAATCATAACCTTAACATAAACAATGAACCGGATCGAGACTAGAAACCATGAACCAGACCCGTAATCAACACCATACCCCGAACCACTTCGGGGTTCCCCCTGTTTGCTGTTGTCGTGGGACCCACACCACTAAACCGAGACCTTGAGGTCTCGGTGGTGGTTCATAAGCCAAACCGAGACCCCTTAGGGTTCAGTTTAGGCGTCGGCCACATCAAACACCCCTAAATCCCGTGTTTTGATTTACCCCATAACCATTTACATGTTTAATTTATGTTTTTATTCAGCTTTTTAAAAACATCATGATCTTATTTAATTTATTAAATCAAAACATAAAAGAAAAGGATTAAAAAGGTATACCGAATGTGTGGATCAAACAACGATGAACACACACGAATGCTTGCACAAAATTCAAGATCAAAAATCAAACGAACACCCCCTTTTGTGTCTTTATATCCGGCGGCCAAAGAGAGAGCAAGGAGAAGGAGAAAAAACTTTTTAGGGTTTTTGTTAATTTACTGTAAAGTGAAAAATGACTAAAGGTTTTTACCATAACCCCTTGTTAGTAAAAGTTTGATGGGCTTGGCCCATCCCCTTGGTTTAGCCGCGGGTAGGGGGCCCCACATGGGGTACCCGTACCTTTTTACGAGTCTAATTATTTTAGTGTTCGTTCGTGTTTTATTGTGTTTGTGTTTTATGTGTTCTCGTTAATTATTAACCGTGACTTAATATATTTATTCGTGCTCGCAATAAATATATATATGTAATTAATATTAGCTCGTGATTAATTTACGTTCATGATTTCATGATCGCATGTTCGTGATTAATTATTGTTTAAATAATTATTGTTTGTTCGTACGTAATAAATACTTATCGTGTTCTAACACGTACGTAATACGTAAAAATTCTAACACGTGAACGTAATCATACTATAAAAGGAAAGTTTTAATCTAGTACGTACGATCTTAAGGGTACTATTCGTGGTAAAATCATGTGGGTTTTACAACTCTTCCCCCCTAAAAGGAATAATTCGTCCCCGAATTATAGATAAAGTAAACTGGAAAAGAAGAACATACCCGAATTCAAAATATAAAATGAGGGTAAGAAGCCCGGATAGACTCCTCTGTTTCCCAAGTGGCTTCCTGCTCGGTATGATCCCTCCAAAGGATTTTGACGAATGCAATCGTCTTCCTTCTCATGACTCGTTCTTGTCTGTCAAGAACTCGTTCGGGTTCTTCTATGAAAGTGAGATCTTCACGTATCTGTTCCAGTGGATACTGAACCATGTGAAGGGGATGATACTGGTACCCTCTGAGTAAGGAGACATGAAACACATTGTGTACATGCGAAAGCTGCAGAGGTAACGCTAACCGGTAAGATACTTCACCGACTCGTTCAATGATATCAAACGGTCCGATGAAACGAGGACTGAGCTTCCCTTTAATCCCGAAGCGTCTAACACCACGTGTCAGCGAAACTTTAAGGAAGACGTGATCTCCTACGTTAAAATGTATGTCCCTACGATGCTTATCGGCGTAACTCTTCTGACGTGACCGTGCTTCCTGAAGTTTCTGCTTAGCTACTGCTATCCTTTCATTGGTCATCTCTATGATTTCTGGTCCTTCAAGTGTTCGCTCGCCAACCTGATCCCAGCAGATTGGGGCGCGACACTTTCTGCCAACATCTCGAAAGGAGCACACTTGATACTTGCGTGCCAACTGTTGTTGTATGCAAACTCCACCAAACAGATGTAATCGTCCCAATCACCCGTCCATTCCAACGCACATGACCTCAACATGTCTTCCAATGTCTGAATTGTTCGCTCCGACTGTCCGTCCGTTTGAGGATGAAAAGCCGTGCTAAGCTTAAGTTATATACCCCAAGCTTTCTACAGACTCTTCCAAAATCGCGAAGTGAAACGAGGATCTCTATCTGAGACGATGCTGGATGGAGCACCGTGGAGTCTCATGATCTCTCTTCTATATGTATCGGCGAGTTTACTTACCGGATCTTCCTTGCGGATTGGTAAGAAATGAGCTAATTTGGTAAGTCGATCTACGATAACCCCAATTGCATCATGCTTCCTCTTGGTAGGCGGAAGACCAGTAACAAAATCCATGGTGGTTTTGTCCCACTCCCACTCTGGAATATCTAGCAGTTGAAGAAGACCGCCAGATCGCTGATGCTCGAGCTTAACCTGCTGGCAGGTAAGACATTTGGAGACGTAAGTGGCCACATCCTGTTTCATACCACTCCACCAAAAGTACTGCTTGATGTCGTGGTACATCTTAGTCGAACCAGGATGTATAGAGAATGGGGAGCTATGAGCTTCAGCTAACAAGGCTTCCCGGTGTTCTTGATCATCAGGAACACAAAGTCTCGTGCGCTGCCATACGATACCATCTGCATCTACTCTGAATTCCGGCTGTTTCTCCAAATTCTGAATTATCGTCCAGATTTCTCCATCATCCTTCTGAGCTTCCTTGATCTTAGAGAGTAACTCGGGTTCTATTCTAAGATTAGCCCAATAACCGTGCTGTCCACGTACCATGATCTCTATGTCTAGTCGCTCCAAGTCTCTTATGATTTCCTCCTCAATTTTAATGCCGTTGATCATTCCGGACTTCCTACTAAGTGCATCTGCTACTACATTCGCCTTTCCGGGATGATACTATGGATTAATGTCATAATCCTTCAACAGCTCTAACCATCTCCTCTGTCTCATGTTCAATTCACGTTGAGTGAAGATATACTTCAAGCTCTTGTGGTCCGTGAAAATGTCACATGATTCTCCATATAAGTAGTGCCTCCATATCTTCAATGCAAACACGACTGCAGCAAGTTCCAAGTCATGCATAGGGTAATTCTATTCATAAGGCTTAAGCTGCCGTGAAGCGTACGCGATCACTTTCCCATGTTGCATGAGAACACAGCCAAGTCCCTTCCCCGATGCATCACTGTAGATTTGAAATCCACCCGTACCAGACGGGAGAGTAAGAATAGGTGTAGATACTAGCTTCTGCTTCAGGTCTTCAAAGCTCTTCTCTCGTTCTTTAGTCCAGACGAATTTCTCCCCTTTCCGCATCAGTTTGGTCAATGGTAGCGCTAAGCGGGAAAAGTTCTCCACGAACCTACGGTAATAGCCAGCTAAGCCTAAGAAACTACGGACTTCCGTCACTGATGTCGGTCTCGGCCACTTAGTAATGGCTTCAACCTTTGCTGGATCCATAGTGATTCCTTCTGCTGATACAATGTGACCTAAGAATGCCACCTTGTTTAACCAGAACTCACATTTGGAGAATTTAGCATACAGCTGCTTCTGGCGAAGAATCTGTAGTACTGTACGAAGATGGTCTTCGTGTTCCTCCTTGGACTTTGAGAAAATCAGGATGTCATCGATGAAGACAATGACGAACTTGTCCAGAAATTCATGGAAGATTCTGTTCATCAAGTCCATGAACACTGCTGGAGCATTGGTCAGGCATGGCATAACTACAAATTCGTAGTGGCCATAACGGGTACGAAAAGCGGTCTTGGCGATGTCCTGCTCCTTAACCCGTAGCTGATGATAGCCTGACCTAAGATCAATCTTGGAGAAGTGTTTGGCACCTTGGAGTTGGTCAAATAGATCGTATATACGCGGCAGTGGATACCTATTCCAGATAGTAATCTTGTTGAGCTCGCGATAGTCTATGCAAAGACGCATACTGTCGTCCTTCTTCTTAACAAATAGGACTGGTGCGCCCCATGGAGATGCGCTCGGTCGAATGAAACCTCGTTCTAGAAGTTCTTACAGTTGATCCTTCAGCTCCTTTAACTCTATGGGAGCCATGCGATAAGGAGCTTTGGAGATCGGTTCAGCTCCTGGAATAAGCTCGATATTGAATTCCACTTCTCGTGCAGGTGGTATGCCCAGAAGTTCGGCTGGAAATAAATCTTGGAATCCCGACACTATTGGTTGATCCTGAATTGATGGAGATTCAGCATCCATGTCGTGAACCGTATCTAGATAACCCTCGCAGCCATGTGACAGTAGTGCACGCGCTTGCAGGGTAGATATGATTTATACAGATCGTCCGGGTACGAACCCGTTATGAATGTACTCTGGTGCATTAACATCACCGAAGATAACTCGATATGAATGGCAGTCTATGGTAGCATGATGCTTGGATAGCAATCCATGCCCAAAATCATGTCAAAGTCATTCATGTCCAGCGGAAGTGCGTCAACAGGACGAACCTTATCATTAAATTCTAGGGGAAGACTATCGTATACATGGGTGATTAATACAGAGTCCCTCAAAGGCGTAGAAATAGTAAGTCTATTCTCTAGTGGAATGGGGAGCATCCTAATGTTCTTAGCATAAGCAGTAGAAATGACCGAGTGAGTAGCACCCGTATCGAAAAGAACACACGCAGCTTGACCATACATATACAAGATTCAAGTGATGGTACCTGTAGACTTGTTGGCCTGGTCTCGAGATGTCGTGTAGACACGCCCAGTGGTAGGAGGCAGCTTGGTATCAGCATGTCCCGATGTGCCCTCCATCTCGCCCTTACGGCAATCCTTCATGATATGGCCAGGAAGACCACACTTGAAGCATGCGTCCGTGTTACGACGACATGGCCCTAGGTGCCTACGGTGGCAAGTAGAGCAAAGAGGATGAGTATATCCTCCAGTAGGTGCTCTGGCTGGCTGAGGACCTGATAAAACCTTTTACATAAGATATGATAATAGGGTATAAAGGACAATACGGATAATCGTAAGATTGAATACTAGTGATAGCTGGACGGCTAGGCTGTGAACCTCTCTGGTTCTGGTCCCTACCGTTTCCATGGTTCCTAATAGAAGATTTGCTAAAGTGTCAGAATATGAGTTATAACATGAAATCATAAGAAAATGCGTAAGTATTTGGACCTGCTGCCGTTGGAGTGTCCAGCGTTGTTACGGTAATTATCATTACCGCCACGCCTATCCATAGCAGAACGGTCGTTAGTCTGACCGTTTCCCTTGGGCTGATGAGGTTGCTGCTGAGTAGCGGGCTGAGACCGGTCCCAAGTTTTCTGCCTGGAAGATAAAATTTAAAGAGATGTATAATTGAAATATATGGAAAGAATACGGATTGGTCACCGCTTGAATACGAATGTTTACCTCTTCTCGGGTCTCTCATCTTCCCCGAACTCATCTCTCTCCTGCAGCATCTCCAGTTAATAAGTGTGTAAACACTTATCCTTTTGCCACTAAAATCAAGGAAAAACAAGACCTAATCGTGTGTTTTATATCGTAAATGTCGGAATTACGCGTGGTTTTGTGTTTTGTGTGTTAAATAGGTACAAATGATCAAAAGAAGAGAAAACACGAGATTTCACGGTCAAATGTCGAAGAAAGGTCCAAGAAAGAGACAAAGACGAAGTCAAAGACCAAAAGTGTTCCGAAGATCACGAAAATCGGCAAAATCAACACGGGATTGAAGAAACGATCAAGAAAGCCATAAACGAGCTCGTCTTTAGCGGATTTAATCTTATATGAAGATTAACGGGTTTGTGGATCCCACATTGGATCTATTGGGCTTAAAAGAAGCAAGTATATTCGTTTTATCCTTAAAGCCCATTATGGCCCAAATCATATTGATATGAAGACGGATGGAAAAATAAACATGGACAAAAAGCCCATTGTCTTAATAAAAAGAATGGGAGAGCTACGTTTTGGGCAAAAGCCCATTTGGTAAAACAACAATGGACGGTGAAAAAAAAGGGTATAAGTGAATTTTAATTCACTTTCTTTAGTCAAACAAACACCACACACGTTTTGTGTTTACCCACCCTCACTTTATTTAACTCCGATAAAAACAAAGTTCCATCTCTCTCATCTCACTCCCAAAATAACCAGTTACACAACTATTCACCAAACCCTAGCTAGATAAAAATTAATTTGGGGCTTCTTGATTTATAAACGCGTGTAATCCACGCACTGGAAATTAATTCCCAAGAAAACCGGATCAAGAATATGGGTTGAAATCAATGACGTGGCTCCCCTTCTCGCTTGTGATTGGATGAAACACATCATCCTCCTCCACTCCTCCAATCATAGCATGCCAAATCAGCTTTCAAGAAGCACAAAGAAACACAAATTGCCACGAGGGCAATCCGTGTGACTCAGTGTCGATTTTCAGCCGTTGATGATAAAAAGAAGAGAGAGAGAAGAAAATCAAGGGCCGTGATCGTCTTCATCAACCACCCCTACCTCTCGGGTTCATCTATAAAAACCCTCTTTATTTCCTTCATTGAGTGTAATTTTTCTCTTTCTAGATTAGACTTTAAATTTCTAGTTGTAATTTGTATTTCCTTTTAAAAAATAGTGTAATGAATTGTTCAATTTAATAAAAGTTTGAATTTGGGTTTATTTAAGATCTCGTCAGTTTTTTTTTATTATTAAAGTTCATCTGATTTTAAGCTTGTTTTATATTTACGAAATTTAGTCAGCTTAAACATTTAAGCTAGTTTGTAGCTTATTATGGTTAAGTAGATTTAGAAGAGAGAATACCAGTTTATTCCACTGAATAAGCTGAGAAAATAATTTGTAGCTGATGTCCGAGTTTTGGTATTGATATTGAGTTTTGATATTGAAAATGAGTTTCAATATTGATTTCGTTTCGGTTAGTTTTAAGAAGCTGCTGGTTCAATTCGAGATTGGTGGTTCGAGGTGATTTTATGGTGATATGTTGATGTATCTGTTGGTTCAGTTTTGGTGTCGTTTCGAATAGTTAATAAGTCCGCTCAGCGCGCGACTTCATCATCAACGGTTTTCTCCAATAGGTTTAACTCGTTTTTTTTATGTTATTTATATTTTTAGATTAATTTGTTTAAGTGTTTAAATGATCGAATGCTTAGTTGATGATTTAGGCTGCTAAGTTTGGATAAATATTGTCAGATCATATGGTTATGCTATTGGTTAGTTGATAATCTGTTTAGGTATTTTCGTTGGATGAATTTAGTTAACTGATTTGAGTGTTTTAGCTTTAATAAATCTGATATGATTAGATGTTTTAAGTCTGCATTTGTTTATCTGGGTTGATGAATCTGAATTGATTTATTTTGCTTGCATTTTAATTGGACTTTGAGTTTAATGATTTAGATGTTCACTGGTTATTTCATATCTGTTATTAAGCAGTGTTTGGATTAGAGTCATAGAGATCTATTATTTGAGTTTAGTTTTTTTGCACTGGTTGAGGTTCCATTTTCTAGCTGTAAACGACCATAAGTCAGATCTTAAAAGTCAGATTCTAAAGTCAATAAGGCAAATTGCAGTTCAAAAAGTTTGGGTTGAGCTGTGGTATAAGCAGTTCAAACAGCCAACTTCACCATCCTTTTTCTTTCTGCTCATTAAGAGTTAGATCAAGTGCCTTAGCGATTTAGAGAGCCAGAACTAGTAGCTTTTAAAAGTTAGTTAAGTGTTTTAGCTAGAGATTACTAGATAAGCCACCATTTAGCGTTAAAGTAGCCTAAAATTCTGCATATTAGCATATTTTTGATAAGTCACTTCTGCTCGATAGCTTTTTCTAGCTTAGTCTCTTAGTAATTTTCGAAGTTTTTTTGTTTAGAAACCTATGTTTCCACTTATTGAACATTCAGGAACAAACCGTAGCTTAATTCATTGACTAAAACGCTCAAACGAGCCTTAGAAAAAGCTTCAGCCCGTTTTTGTTATAACAGTGTTCGAAAATTGCACTTTGGTCCCTGATTTCGCAGCTTCTTTACATTTCTAGTATTTGCGCAATAGGTCCCTGTTTTCTTTACTCATTTCACTTCCTGCGTGTATCACTAAACAAAGGCTGCGTTTGGAAAATAATTGTTGGGCTAATCACAATTGTTAGGCCCGTTAACCACAAGGGCTCCGTTTTACGTCTTTTGCAAAAGAAAATTAGTTACGTTATTTTTAGTCATCATTTAGGTGGAAATTTAAATTTAAATTTCATTACAATATTATATTTTCAATTTCTTTTTCTAACACATTTTTCAAGTTTAAAAAAAATAGAATTTAGATATTAAGTAAAATAAGATTAGTTTTAATAAAAAAATTAAAAAAAAATTAATATTATAAAATAAATTAGTTTTTACTTTTTTTAGAATAATTGTGCATTTATCTTTTTGGCATTTTAGTATTTTGCATTTTTACTTGTCATTTTCATTTAGCATTTTAATAATCCTCGTTTACATTTACTTGCGCATTTAATATTTTTACTTTGTGATTTTTACTTGTGGTACGTACAATTTGTTTTTAGCATTAGTAAGTATTTTACGTAGCTTAATATTTTCAAAATGGCGCCGTTGCCGCTTCGCTCGTACGATTGACGATTTTTCGTGAAGACGTTTGGATTTTGGGATCCGTTCATCCTTTGAACGTTAATTTTCTTGCACAAAAATCAAAAATAAAAAAAAATAAAAAACTAAAAATACAAAAAAATTAAAAAAAATCACAAAAGCAATTTATTTCCTAAGAATTGCACCAAAAAATTAAAAAATCCAAAAGTAATACATTTTCCTAAAAGTATTACACCAAAAATATTACGTATTAGTGTTATTTCTTAGTTCGATTTCTTTCGATTTTTATTGTGAATATATTTTTCTAAAAAATACAAAAAAAATTTATTTTATAGTACGTAGCACAATAATTTACCTACTTTTCAAATAAGCCTTAGTTGGGATTTCATCACCTAACTATTGTAGTCGAATCCTAAACGAAATAAAGAGGCAAAATAGATAAATACTAGTAAGACGTTTGAACTCGATATATACAAACTATAAGGTGGGTATAAGGCGACGCGCTATAAAAGGCCGTCTAAGGAAAAAGGTTTTTAAGTGCTTTGTGCCACCTCGTTTCCCCGCTTGCTTGTGCGTATATTGAGAGGGACGACCGATTATTGGTTTGCCGACTCAATTAGTATTTAAGTATATATTTTTGTAGCTTTTTACTATTGCTCCTCGAGAGGGAAAATCCTTTTCCTCTCAAAGTCGACCGAGGTCACCTACCTCATTCCAAAGTTTTAATTGTATGCGCACTCGCGCGCGTACATACATACCGAATGGTGTACCAAATCCTTCCAATTCTTCCAAAAAGAAGAAGAAGAAGAAAAACAAAAAGACCGTCATTCAAGCCGATCCCGAGAATCGAGCTTTCGACATAACGATGGCAACGGATAATCGACCAATGATTGAGATTCTTCAATCTCACGTTGAAAGAAACGATGACGCGATTGTGGTGCCGACCATTGGAGCTAATCATTTTGAACTTAAACCGGATTTTATTCAAATGGTTTCCGCTACACCATTTTTAGGTCGTTCCCAAGATGACCCCCATGATCATATCAAACGTTTCATCCAATTAGCTAATACCGTCAAATACAATGGGGTGCCACAAGAGGCCGTTCGCCTTCAACTTTTTCCTTTTTCCCTCGAGGGACAAGCCCGGATTTGGCTTGATAAGGAACCACCCCAAAGTATTACAACATGGATCGACTTAGAGACCAAGTTCATTAATTACTTTTTCCCACCATCACGGACCACGACTTTAAGGAATGAAATCATTACTTTTGAGCAAAAATATGGGGAAACTTTTAGTGAGTCTTGGGATCGATTTAAAGAGCTTTTAAGAAAATGTCCACAACACGGTTTCACTAAAGTGATTGCGTACGCTTCACGGCAGCTTAAGCCTTATGAAGAAAATTACCCCACGCATGACTTGGAACTTGCTGCAGTCGTGTTTGCATTAAAGATCTGGAGGCACTACTTATATGGAGAATCATGTGACATTTTCACGGACCACAAGAGCTTGAAGTATATCTTCACTCAACGTGAATTGAACATGAGGTAGAGGAGATGGTTAGAGCTGTTGAAGGATTATGACATTAATCTACAGTATCATCCCAGGAAGGCAAATGTAGTAGCAGATGCTCTTAGCAGGAAGTCCAGAATGATCAACGTCATTAAAATCGAAGAGGAAATCATAAGAGACTTGGAGCCACTAGACATCAAGATCATGGTACGTGGACAACACGGTTACTGGGCTAATCTTAGAGTAGAACCCGAGTTACTCTCTAAGATCAAGGAAGCTCAGAAAGATGATGGAGAAATCTGGGCGATAGTGCAGAATTTGGAGAAACAGACGGAATTCAGAGTAGATGCAGATGGTATCGTATGGCAGGGCACGAGACTTTGTGTTCCTGACGACCAAGAACTTCGGGAAGCCTTGTTAGCTGAAGCTCATAGCTCCCCATTCTCTATACATCCTGGTTCGACTAAGATGTACCATGAAATCAAGCAGTACGTTTGGTGGAGTGGTATGAAACAGGATGTGGCCACTTATGTCTCCAAATGTCTTACCTGCCAGCAGGTTAAGATCGAGCATCAGCGATCTGGCGGTCTCCTTCAACCGTTATCATAGATCGACTTACCAAATCAGCTCATTTCTTACCGATCCGCAAGGAAGATCCGGTAAGTAAACTCGCCGATACGTATAGAAGAGAGATCATGAGACTCCACGGTGCACCATCCAGCATCGTCTCAGACAGAGATCCTCGTTTCACTTCGCGATTTTGGAAGAGTCTGCAGAAAGCTTGGGGTACACAACTTAAGCTTAGCACGGCTTTTCATCCTCAAACGGACGGACAGTCAGAGCGAACGATTCAGACATTGGAAGACATGTTGAGGTCATGTGCGTTGGAATGGACGGGTGATTGGGACGATTGTATCTGTTTGGTGGAGTTTGCATACAACAACAGTTGGCACGCAAGTATCAAGTGTGCTCCTTTCGAGATGTTGTATGGCAGAAAGTGTCGCGCCCCAATCTGCTGGGATCAGGTTTGCGAGCGAACACTTGAAGGACCAGAAATCATAGAGATGACCAATGAAAAGATCGCAGTAGCTAAGCAGAAACTTCAGGAAGCACGGTCACGTCAGAAGAGTTACGCCGATAAGCATCGTAGGGACATACATTTTAACGTAGGAGATCACGTCTTCCTTAAGGTTTCGCCGGCACGTGGTATTAGACGCTTCGGGATTAAAGGTAAGCTCAGTCCTCGTTTCATCGGACCGTTTGATATCATTGAACGAGTCGGTGAAGTATCGGTTGGCGTTACCTCCACAGCTTTCGCATGTACACAATGTGTTTCATGTGTCCTTACTCAGAGGGTACCAGTATCATCCCCTTCACATGGTTCAGTATCCACTAGAACAGATACATGAAGATCTCACTTTTATAGAAGAACCCAAACGAGTTCTTGATAGACAAGAACGAGTCATGAGAAGGAAGACGATTCCATTCGTCAAAATCCTTTGGAGGGATCATACCGAGCGGGATGCCACTTGGGAAACGGAGGAGTCTATCCGGGCTTCTTACCCTCATTTCATATTTTGAATTCGGGTATGTTCTTCTTTTTCAGTTTACTTTATCTATAATTCGGGGACGAATTATTCTTTTTAGGGGGAAGAGTTGTAAAACCCGCATGCTTTTACCATGAATAGTACCCTTAAGATTGTACGTACTAGATTAAAAACTTCCTATTATAGCATGATTACGATTACGTGTTAGGATTTTACGTATTACGTACGTGTTAGAACACGATAAGCATTTATTACGCACGAACACGCAATAATTATTTAACAATAATTAATCACGAACATGCGATCATGAAATCATGAACGTAATTAAATCACGAACTATTATTAATTACGTATATATATTTATTACGAGCTTGAATAAATATATTAGGTCACGGTAATTATTTAACGAGAACACACAAAACGCGAACACAAATAAACACGAACGAACAATTAAACAACGAGACACGTAAAACGGTATGGGTACCCATGTGGGGCCCCTACCCGCGACAACATTAAGGAGATGGGCCAAGCCCATCTCAAAACTTACTAAGAAGGGGTTAAGGTAAATTTTGCTAGTCATTTTTCACTTTACAGGAAATTAAACAAAAGCCTAAAAAGTTTTCTCCTTCTCCTCTTTTTCTTTTTTTGGCCGCCGCATATAAACACACCAAAGGGGGTGTTTGTTTGATTTTTGATCTTGGTTTTTGGTGCAAGTGTTCGTTTTTGTTCATCCTCGTTAGATCCACGCATTCAGTATATTCTTTTTATCCTTTTTCTTTGTTTTGATCTAATAAAATAATTAAGAACATGATGTTTTTAAAAACCTAATTAAAAACATAGATCAAACATGTAAATGGTTTTTGGGAAAATCAAAAAGGTTGTTTTTAGGGGTGTTTGTTTGGCCGGCGCCTAAACCGAACCCCAAGGGGGTCTCGGTTTGGCTAATAAACCACCACCGAGACCATATGGTCCCGGTTTGGTGGTGTGGGTCCCACGGCAGCAGCAACCAAAGGGAACCCCAAAGTGGTTCGGGGTGTGGTGTCGATTTCATGTCCGGTTCATGGTTTCTAGTCAAGATCTGGTTCACGGTTTATGTTAAGATTATTTTTTTTATAATCATATGTTAAAATTAAATTAATAAATATGACATGGTTAATTTAATAAACATGACTTAGGTTATAATTTAATCATTAGAATCATGGAATTATTAACCTAAGTATTTTATATTTTCTAGACTTATAATTAATTAATTATTTAAAAACCATGGTTATAATTAATTAATTAACATGACTTAGGTTATATTATTAATAAATAATAATACATGTTTTAACCTAAGTATTTAACTATATTTAATTAAAAACATGATATATTTAAATTAAATACTTTTAACCTATAGTTTATTTAAATTACATGAAATAATTAATAAACTATACATTATATTATTATGACTTAGAAAATAATCAAAAAAACACTTAGGCTTATATACTTAGCTTATTTAACCAGCTTATATCTAATTATGGAAACTTTCTATTTTTAGAAACTTATTTAATTAAGGCAGCTAATCTATTTATGGAAACTTTCTATTTTTAGAAACTTATTTAATTTAGGCAGGTAATTTATTTATGGAAACTTATGTAATTAAGGCAGCTGATCTATTTATGGAAATTTTGTATTTTTTATTAAACTTATCTATTTTAAGCAGTAATTCTATTTTTGGAAACTTTCTATTTTTGGAAACTTTCTATTTTTGGAAACTTTCTATTTTGGAAACTTTCTATTTTTGGAAACTTTCTATTTTTGGAAACTTTCTATTTTTGGTAACTTACTATTTTTAGAAACTTTCTTTTTTTGGAAACTTTCTATTTTAGGAAACCTGCTATTTTTGGAAAGTTACTTATTATTACACAGTAAGTATAATAATACATGAAATACCAGAAATACTTAATCAGAATAGACAGAATATAAGGTAAACACAGTTTAAGGCTTTAAACGGTAAAACATGATACGAACATATAAAATAAGCTAAGACATGACATAAAACCAGTTACGTATTTAGTAAGCAGATACGTATTCATGTATGTATTTATGTAGCATTAGTGATACCGAAGTAGGATTCTCCTCAGTTCATCTTCTTCGTTCACTGGACATAAGGTACGGATTCCCGTCCTTTTAGTATGGACATTCTTTCCTTATTAGGATTCCTCGTATGCAGCCAATTGTTTTCCCGTAGTATAAGTTTATATGTTTGACTTGCTTATTTTTAATTTAGAATACCTATAGCCATATACATGCATGACCAGTTTCACCTAGTTATGGAGGTACCATAACCATAACATTAGAGGCACTGATGTTATGACTTCACCACGGCGGAGTGATTGCTCGTGGCGTCCCTTCAACTTTTGGCCATATTGTTATATTTATCATGTGGGGCGTATGGGTGCATCCTAGTTACATGTTTTTCAGCAGATTACTCAGTGCGAATATGATGTGTGCCTTGCATCCTTCACAAGGAGCTGATCCCTCCTACCCAAAACCAGTATATTAAATTAGAGGCAGCCCTTCTAATTTACATGATGAGGTCACCCCTCCAAGTATTCATGCACGGTGGATTTTCATGACCTATATTGGCTAATGGTAGAACATGTTAAACAGTTTTTATAAGATAAACATAAGGCTTTTCAAACTATAAAACCAGTTTTACCAAGACTTAACCAGGTTACTCGGGACTTAGTTTCTTCCGTTGTTATATGTTATATGCTTATCCTATTCATGCTTTATTTTACATCCGTGCACTGAGCGTATTGCTCAGCTGTTTTCCTTTTCTATGTTCCCAAAACTGCTGGTACTCAGGGACGCTCGTAGACTTTAAGCGTACGTGCATATGGACTGGAAGCTTTCTAGCCTTTCTTTACTTTATGCATTATCTTTCCTTTGATACACTTGCTATGGACATTGTTTAGTCCTTTCCTTTACAGTACTTATGTTTGTGTGTGATGAGCTTACTTTTGGACTACCAATGTTTGATTCCGGTATTTTCCTTTTTATATGGTCATGTAATGTTTAGACATTTTTCCTTTTATGCTTTGATGACACGCCATAATTACGCGTGACATTCCATTATCAAAATGGGGTGTTACACAACTAATGCAGGTACTCAAGAAGATGGTTCTTTATCAGATGATGATATTCATATCTATGTGCCAAACATGCCTACTGTTACTCCCATGTATGCAACTCCCAAGAAGCAAACCATGCCATCAAATGATGATCAAGCCTCCCAGGAGCTGCAGAGGCTTCAAGATCAAGAAAAGAATGCTACATCTGCTAATAAGCATTCAGGAGAAGAGTCTGTTGAGTCACAACACTCAGCAGTACATACTATACCTAGCGGTACTTCATCTGCAAGTACTGCTAAGTCAAAATCTGCTAAATCTGCTGACTCACTAGAAGAGATTTTGCAAGCATTGGACGATGAAGACTTATATGCCAGTCCAACTAAATGAATCTTCTCCAAAGCTTCCTATGATGAGCAGGGTGCAGTAACTGATTTCAACAATTTGGAAACTGAAATTCCAGTCAGTTCTATTCCCACTCATAAAGTCAACAACAACCATCCTCTACACAGATTATTGGTGATCCAAAATCTGTTGTACAAACCAGAAGACAACTGCAAACCATATTGAAACTCATGCACTAGTGAGTTGTGTCAAACAACAGTAGAGAACAAATCATAAAGATACTCAGCATTGTTTGTTTGCCTGTTTCTTATCTCAAAAGAGCCCAAAATATCTCTCAGGCTCTTGATGAAGAAAGTTGGGTAGATGCCATGCAAGAAGAATTAACACAATTTGAGCTACAAAAGGTTTGGATTCTTGTGGATCTTCCCTCAGGTAAAAGAGTCATTGGTACTAGATGGGTCTTCAGGAACAAGAAGGATGAAAGAGGGGTTGTTGTGAGGAACAAGGCAAGACTTGTTGCTCAAGGCTACAGACAGGAAGAAGGGATAGACTATGATGAGGTTTTTGCACCAGTGGCAAGGATAGAAGCCATTAGGTTATTTTTGGCCTTTGCATCATATATGGGATTTAGTCTATCAAATGGATGTGAAAAGTGCCTTTCTATATGGTACTATTTCAGAGGAGGTATATGTCTCACAACCTCCAGGTTTTGTAGATCCTAAATTCCCCAATAGAGTCTACAAAGTTATCAAAGCACTTTATGGTCTGTATTAAGCTCCAAGAGCCTGGTATGAAACTTTATCCAACTTTCTGCTAGAACATGGATATAGGTGATAGGAACCATTGACAAAACTCTGTTCATCGAGAAAAATGCCAAAGACATCATTCTAGTTCAAGTCTATGTTGAAGACATCATTTTTGGTTCTACCAAGAAGAAATGGTGTGAAGAGTTTGAAGCTTTGATGAAAGGAAGATTTCAAATGAGTTCTATGGGAGAACTAACTTTCTTTTTGGGACTACAAGTCAAAGAAAGGAAAGATGGAATATTTATCAGCCAAGATAAATATGTTGCTGAAATCTTAAAGATATTTTCATGTATGGATACACAGAGTACAAGCACACCTTTTGAAGCCAAGAAATCTTTATCAAAAGATGAACATGGAGAAGATGTTGACATTCATCTCTATAGGTCAATGATTGGTTCATTGATGTATCTTACTGCTTCAAGACCAGATATAATGTTTGTTGTGTGTGCCTGTTCAAGATTCCAAGTTCATCCAAAGGTGTCACATCTATATGCGGTGAAGAAGATTTTTAAATATCTTAAAAGTCAACCTAATTTAGGATTATGGTATCCTAGAGATTCCACCTTTGAATTGGAAGCTTACTCAGATAGTGATTATGCTGGAGCAAATCATGATAGGAAATCCATAACAGGAGGTTGTCAATTCCTAGGCAGAAGACTCATATCATGGCAGTGTAAGAAGCAAACCATTGTTGCTACTTCTATAACTGAAGCTGAATATGTAGCTGTTGCTCATTGCTGTGGACAAGTACTTTGGATTCAAAACCAATTGTTGGACTATGGGTTTAACTTCATGAACACCAAGATTTACATTGATAATGAAAGTACTATATGCATTGTCAAGAATCCAGTATTTCACTCCAAGACTAAGCATATTGAAATAAGACATCACTTTATAAGAGATGCTTATGACAAAAAGCTTATTCAAGTCTTGAAGATTCATACATACAACAATGTAGTTGATTTGTTGACCAAGGCATTTGATGCAAAGAGATTCGAATTCCTGGTAACACACATTGGCATGCTCAACCAATACCATGCTGCATATGTTGAGGGGAGGTAATAGTTGTACAAGTTTTATATAATTTTTATTGTATAGTCTTTGTTTTGTGTTTTTGATGTTATTGCAGGTTTATAGAAAAAGATAAAAGAGGTTACATGTCTAGTGAAAAGCATGAACTGGTCAAAATTGTGAGGTACCGTTGTCACTCCAAGTACCGCTAGCACAAAACCAAGTACCGCTTATGTTCCATGTACCGCTATATGTCTGTTGTACCGTTAAGGGTCTCTTTTGTAAATTTGGCGGTTTCTTCGCGCTTGGGTTTGTTATTTACTTAAATACTTACCCCAATTACACAATTGATTCACCTAATCTTTTATTTTTCTCTCTTGATTCTATAACCTTCTCTCTAATCTTTCGATCATCAAAAATACTAATGGCTTCCTTACAAGTAATCTCTAAGCATAATTTGGTTGTGAATCTTGCTACGAATGATGACTCTCTTGGTTTCCATGAGATGCTTGGTTTCCTATCTCGAAGTCATGTTCGCTCACTGTAAGTCCAGTTGTCTCTATATCCATTGTTGAACAATTTTGGGATACTGCTGTGTTAGGTACTCGTTTTGATCAACCTTGCATTAAGGCTAGGGTAAATCATAGGAATATATATGTCACTGAGGTACTGCTACGAGCAAGTTTGAGACTTAATGACGAAAATGGACTTAGTATGCTTAATAATACAAAGATTCATGATGGCCTTGCAACCATGGGCTATGGGGTGGTAGGGAAAGTCTTACTTTCTTTAAAGCATTATTTTCACCTCAATGGAAATTGCTTTTTCATGCTATTATTCACTTTTTAAGTTCAAAAAGTACATCTTTTGATCAAATACCTGTTGCATTGGCATCTGCTGGTATTTATCTAGCAAATAACAGGGTTTTTAATTTTTCAAAATTAGTTTTTGAAGGCATGACTAAGAATTTGGAAGGGACTAAGAAGTTTTTAATGTATCCTAGATTCATTAAGACTTTAGTTAGTGACCAAATATCTAACCTACCAACATTAACTGATACATGGGATGTTCCTTCATTCACAAAGAGAACTTTCTCTTTCTTGACCAAACAAGGCAATGCCTTTACAGGAACAATAACACCATTGTTTGCTCATATGTTAGCCCAACCTGCCAATCAAGAAGGTGAGGAACCTAGCAATGCAAGTGCTTCTCAGCAAACTCCTTCTCACCAGAGCTCCCACTCTCTAGAAGATTCACAATCTTCTTCTCACAATGTTGGTGTTTCACCAAACACTGATGAGATGATCCACACACCTGCTGCTTCTATTGTTGCTAGTGGTTCACCACAAGCACAAGCACCAGAGGTGGTGGATGTTGCAAATTTAACTGCTTTGTGTACAAGTTTGTCCCAACAGGTATAGGTGTTGCAGAAAGATAAGCTTGTTCAAGACAAGAAAATTGCTAAATTAGAAGCTAGCCTACTCATGTTAAGGAACAAAGTGTCATCTTGGATGAGGCAATATAGATCTGTTCAGAAATCTGCAATTAAGAAGCAAAAAATCAGGAACCACAAGAAAAGGAAACTGAATGCAACCAAACAGGGGAGGAATAATGAAGAATAGGGAAGGAATAATGAAGAACAACCACCTTCTTCTTATAATCAAACAAGGATCTCTGGAAATGACATCAATTTTGAATTGGATGAAGATGTCATGAGGACTTTTAAAGATGGAATTGGTTTAGAGACTAGTGTGGATGGACCTTCAGATATGGAGATTCAACAGCAAGACCCACAACCTACTCCAGAGGAACCACAAGTTCAAGAAATGTTGGTAACTCAGCTAGAGGAGCCACAAGTTCAAGAAAAGTTGGTAAATCAACCAGAGGAGCTACAAGTTGCAGAAACATTGGCAACTCAGCCAGAACCATCAGTTCAATCACCAATTCAAGCTAATTGGAGTGCTTTCTATGAGAAGTTGGAGGAAATTTCTAATCAGTTTCCTGATCCATCACCACAAAGCAATAAATCAGATAAGACTGAAGAAGTGCAAGTTGATATGATGGCTTCTATGGAAGATAAAGTATCTGGGGATACACAAGTGTGTCTAATACTGGTGAAGTCAACTTTGTTGAAGATCCAAGTACTGCTGAACCAACTAGGCCGACTGCAAGTACTACTGACATTGTTGAAGACCCAAGTACTGCTAAGCCAATTGCAAGTACTGCTAAGCCAATTACAAGTACCGCTGGTGATTATCCTTCACTAGAAAGTCAAATTTCATTTGGAGAAAATGAGACTTTAGCCCAATTGTTGCTTGATCTAAAGAAGAGTTTAGTTGAGAAGACTAAGCAAGCAAAACTAGAGAAAAAGACACAACAAGAAGTTCTTGCCACAAAGGATCAAATTTAAGGTAAGAAAGTTCAAGCTTCACACCCTACAAAAGTTATAGTCATTCAACAGCTAGCTAATGAAGAAGTAGCTGCCAAGCTGAAGAAGAAGCTACCTATGATAAATCCAAAGGATAAGGGGAAGAAGCAATTATTGTCAGAATCTGAAGATGAAAGTGATTCAGATGATGATATAAACAAATTCATGTACAGATTTAATCAAATAGACCATGATGAGGAATTTGCTTATAGAATGCAAGCACAAATTCGTGAAAGTGAATTGCAGGAAGAACTTGCAGCAAAGCAAGATTTGCTAGAAGCTAAAAGGATACACCAAGAATGGAACATACAAGAGTATGACAGGATTCAAGCTGAGATACATGCAAGTGAGCTTCTTATAGACTCACTGATAGCTGAAGAAAAAGATGCATATGATGAAGAAGAGAAATCAAGATTGATTGATGAATCTGGTAAGGGAGCAACAAAGATTCTTTGCTGAAAAGAGAAGGAAAGAAAAGATTAAGCCTCCAACTACTATGTAGATTAGAAATCAAATGATGAATTTTCTAAAGGAAGTAAAAGGATTTACTCATATTCAGCTGGTCAAGAAGAATTTTGAAGAAATCAAGACTTTGTATGAGCAAAGTAAGAGGACTGAATTGAATTTTGTTGAGATTGGATCTGAAGCAGACAAGAAAGCTGTTGAAGAATTCAAGAAACGTCTACAACAACAAAGACAATTTGGTAGTACTCCTAGAATTGAGCCAAGTACTGCTGAACCTACAAGTACATCTCCACCTATCAAGACCACTTATGTGAGGAAGAATAGAAAGGATAAAGTAAGTTCAAGGGAGGAAGAGACTGCTCAAAGGATGAATACAGGAGTTGAACTCAAGGTATTGCTCAGACTGAAAATGTACAAGCAGTACATAAACAGTCAACGGTACATACAACAGTACATACTGAGGAAACGGTACATACAAGCTTGGAAGAGGGTTCAACAGAACTTGAAGGAATTTCCAAGAGTATTAAAAGGAAAAGATCAACAAAGCTAAAGAAGAAAGCTAAGAGAGCTAAAACTACAGCAGAAGATAGTGATGATGATGAGAGCTTAAGGAAGTACTTTAAGATTGTGATATTTGAAGATCAATGTATTGATACAGAGATTTTTGGAAAAAGAGCATCCATTGTTAAGTGGATTTACTCTACAGATCAAGGACTTGAAGCTCATGGAATTCAGAGATCTGATGGTACAAAAAGGATATTCAGACGTTTGGAAGATATTCTTCACATTCTTGACAGACAATATATTCAAGATCTTGTAAGGGAAATATTAGTTGAAGAAGCCAGTGCAGGTAAAAATAAAGTATCACTATTATATAGGGAATTTCTCTTTATGTATGAGCCACACAACCGTGATCAAGAAATGTTGAAGGTATTAGAGGATCAGGTTCCTAGTTATTAGAGATATTACAGGTCATGTGGATTGCATATTTTGGATGTAGATGAGGTTACATATTATATGCTGCAAGAGAAGACTTACCCCTTCAAAAGGAAATTGTTGGAAAGGATGTTAGAACAACAATTAGAAGTTACAGAAGAGTCTGATGATGCTTTGGAGTTGATCAGAATGGTTAAACAACAAATCAAGGATTTGAAAGATGAGGAAGAAGCTGAGAAAGAATCTTAAGGTTTGACTTTCAGTCACACTTCATAAATGGTTCTCAGTTCACCATGTCTAACACACATAAGAACTGGCTAGTCCATAAGCAAACGGTTTGTGGTAAAGACTTATCAAATCCGTTGAAAGCTGGTAGTTTGCTAAAAACTATATGGTTCTAACTCACCTTGTTTCGAGACAAAGAGTTGGCTAGTCCTAGACAAACGGTACTAGGTCAAGACTTCATCAAATCCGTTGATGGTTGACAATTTACCAAAAATTGTAAGGTTTTCATTACACCTTATTCTTAGTGAATAAAGTATTGGCTATTCCAGAGTGTACGGCTAACTGGTAAAGAATTTATCAAATCCGTTGATAGCTGGTGATTTGCTAAAAGTCATGAAGCCAATACAGATTGGTGTTTGTTGTTAACTGTTTTATTTCAGGTATGAAGATTGTAGACAAAGAAGTATTAAAAGATATAATACTTAGGAGGTTTTGTTATCATGAAATCAAGAAAAAGATTTATGATCAAGAGTTCAAGGACTAAACTCAAGAAGATAAATACTGATGCTGCAAAGATAGATGAATTTTAGAAGACACAAGAAGATCATAGTTTGAAGACAAAGATGATGCTTATAATGTTTGAAGATTGTCTTATCAGAAGAAGATCTACATTTGAAGTGTTTGGCTACATTCAGTTGGATACAAATACAAATTACCAAGTTCAATCCAAGGATGAAGGAAAGACTGAAGACATGTATTTTTAATACATCCAGTACAAGAGAAACAAGAAGACAACAAGTTATCATTTCTTGTTTAGGGGAGGGTTGTTGGGAATTATTTGTTAAGTGTCAAGTACCGTTAGTATATTCCAAATACTGTTAGTGTTATGTAAGTACCGTTAGTATTAACGCGGTACATAGTAAGTACTGCTACTTATAAAGTAAGTACTGCTATGATGATTAGGACAAATATATCTTTGTATAAGATATGTCATAGTTATAGTTAGAGTATATCTTATGTGATATACCTAAATAGTTAGAATATTGATAATATATCGTCTGTGATATAGTTATCTTTATAGAATATTCTAAGGTTTCTAGGGTTCCTTAATCTATAAAGGGAACATAGGTACAATGTCTTTCATGTACCTCATACAAGTCGATTAATAAGAGAATCGAATAGTTAAAAGTAATTTTGTTCTTCTGTACTTTATAAGTTAGATTCCGCATAACTTATTTAGTGTTAGTAAGAGTGCTCAAAGTCTTTTAGTTTGATTACAAACTATTGTACTAATTCTTAACAGAATATAGATCCAACCAAAGGGATCAACAGTAAATGCATGTTTTCAGATTTAACAGTTAATAATTCAGCTTTATTATTTATAAATCAGACTTCTCAGATTATATGCAGCTTTCCACTATTTTACATATCAGTTATAGCTTCAGTATTGTCATCTGTCTCATTCTAGTACATTCTTATCATGATTTATATCCGTTCACTGGGCGTTATGCTCAGCCGTAGTTTTCCTTTCATGTTCCAAACGACAGGTACACTGGGACGCTCTTAGGACTTCTGAGAGAGTACGTGCATTGGATGGGAGCTATCCAGACTCCTTTACTTTTTTCACTTATACATTACTTTGGTTGTTTGGACATTGTTTCGTCCCTTTTTCCTTCAGTACTTGATCTTTTATATAGAGCTTATGTTGGATTAACGATGTTTGATTCTGGTATTTCCATTATGGTCAGTTAATGTTTAATACAATTCCTTGCATGCTTTGATGACACGCCATAAATACACGTGACGGTCCACTTATCCAAGTGGGGTGTTACAATTATGGTATCAGAGCGCAAGGTTCGACATGTAGTCTTTAAAACTTGACATGTGACTAGTGGGTAGTCACCAAGAATTTCATGTATTTTGGCATTGTTATCTTTCATGTTTCTCATGCATTTCATCAGTCAGTTTTTATAAAATTTTGACTAAGTAAAAGGTTGGTTCAGGACTGGCCATACTTAGTCGCATGTGCTTTTCAACGAATTTTCGTTTTGGTGAACCGACCCATAGGCGTTCACCCTTGCCCGTTCAGATTTTGTATTGATGAACTGACCATAGGCGTTCATCCTTACTCATGTCAGATTCATGTTTTCAATCAAATGTCATTTTGTGAACTGACCATGGGCGTTCACCAGTATTCATGTCATATTTTGTTGGCTATGCCTTCATGAACTACCTCATGCATATTTCAGATTGTTGTTCCATGTTTCTAACAAGTTAATCAACTTATCATCTTTAAATTTCAGATGCCGCCCAAACGCGATAATGAGAATGAGGCTACAGTTGCTACTGTTCAGGCGATTGTACAAGCCATGCTACCCCAGATTCGTGATGAGATCCGAGCTGAGTACCAAAACGGACCTCGGCATAATAACAACCCTCCTCCTCTACCACCTGCCACTTTAGCTATCTGGTTGGAGAGGTTTAATAAACAGAAACCCCGATCTTTTGAACAGACTATATCCCCAACGGACGCAGAAAACTGGATTTATCATGTATAGAAAATCTTTGAGGCCATGGGTTGTGAGGATTCCTTCAAGGTTAGGCTTGTTGTTTACAAGTTGGAGGGCCACGCCCTACATTGGTGGAGGGCTTATAAGTTGACGAATGGGGGAGATAAGTAGGTGCTCACATTGACTTGGACATAGTTCAAGGCAATGTTTTATGACCAGTTTTTCCCTCATGCTGAGCAGGCGAAACTGAAGAGGGAATTTCACGCCATTCGTCAGAATGACGGAGAGAACTAATACTAGGTTTTGCCAAGTATGAAAGTTCGTTGAACCGATCTTTTCGAATTGATTACTAGTTAAAAGTGCGACTCAGTCGTTCTTGGTGGAAAATAAAATGGTTTGATTATCTAATTTAAACTAAAAGCAAATATGAAAATGCCGTTGAGTAAAAATAAAAGCTTTAAGAATTAAACTAAAAATTACGAGTTAAAAATAAATGGTTAAAAAATTAAAAACTTAAAAGTGAATTTAAAACTTAAAACTTTGTAAAAATAAACATTTTAACTCATCGGAATGTCTAAAATCGGAATCCCATCGGAATGTGTAACTGTCGCAAAGTTCTATCTGAATGTGAAGTCTGGCGGAATATGGCTGTTGAAATTTTGGCAGCGTTTCATCGCAATAAGCCTTATACCCGATCGCAATGTACGATGCCAGGAGCAATCGCAACCAATGATCGGAATAAGTGATCGGAATACTCTATCTGAATAATCGATCGCAAAGTAAAACCCTAAGGGTTATTGCGATCGCAATGAAACCGTCGGAATGTACTGTCGCAATATAGACACCCTAAAATGATACAATATTCGGATGGAATACAATAAGCTAAAACCCGAATAAGCACTATTCCAAAAAAAACACTTCAACAAAAACTTAACCAACTCAATAAGCACAAATTTGACGAATTTTGAAATACTAAATACGCAAACTTTATAAAACAAACTTTATTAAGACTTAAGCTTTTAAGAAAACTAAAAAGTAAATAAACTAAACACAGAATAAGCCAATAAGCATGACAAGCTCAAAGCTTAATCCGTATAAAACTTAGATAGAAACCAAAAGATAAACTTTTTGATCTCATAAACATCAAGATGAAACAAGATCAAGATTGTCACGAATCAAAAACAAATAAAAATCAAGAAAAGTAGAAGAAGATTAAAGATGAAAAGCTTAAACTTGAACTTATAGATTAATGATTCCAAAATACAAGATTAAATCAAAGCTTAAACATGAAAAGGAAGAAAAGATGAAGTTCTAGTGAGAGAAAGTTAACACTTTCTCTCTCTAAAAATAAAGCTAAAGAAAGAAAAAATAAACTAGCTAACACCCTCCTAATGTGTCATTAGGAGGGTATATATAGGAGGTGGGGAGTGCATGTGTTGCTTCCTTCTTTCTTTCTTCTCGTCTCGACTCGATTTAAATTCTTTGTCTTTCTCGACGTCGTCTCGGGATTTGTCGATATAAATTGAACTTGTCTTATAATTTTCTTCTTCTATTAGATTTGAGTTCTTCGACTTCATTAAACTTCCGTCTTTAGACTTTTTTCTTCGATAAATCTTCAGAATAGGCCTTGGACTTCCGTTCTTTTTGCACTCTTGATCTTTTGACTTCGTCTTTTCTCGTTTTCTTCGATAAAAGCCCGTGATAGCCCGTGTTTTCTTTCTTTTTCATATTTTTATCCTAAAACACAATAAAAACACAAACCACGCATAATTCCGACTTTTACGACATAAAATATACGTTTTGGTTTTGTTATTATTGGAAATAAGTGGTAAAAGGATAAGTGTTTTCACACTTATTAAATCCCCTACACTTGACCATTGCAATGCCCTCATGCAATGCATTAATTTTAAAGCACAGTTTACATTTCTCATCATAAATAACCCACCTTGGCCTTTATTAAATACTAAACATTAAGGAAACTAAAAAGATAGAATTATATACAAAACAAGTAAAGAAATCAAAGACTTACATTGGGGTTTTGGTTGTCATGAATGTTCATCATCCTCAAGTTTCACGTTCCCCATACCAAGCTTAAAAACGAGATCATTGTTATTATAAGTTAGCAAACTAACACGAACTCATGTGGCCCAATTATTTACTTAGACTCCCTTATTCCTAGGTGTATCTCTTATATTTTTATTTGTCTTGAATGATCACGAGGATACATTGTTTGACTTATTTCGATAGTTTATTTAGGCCGAAAATAAAGTGGGACGATTTAATCAATAGTTAGCTAAAGGATAAAATCTTTTAAAACTGTTTCTCGGGACCTCTTAAAGTTCATATCTTGGCATAACTCGCTTCACGATTTGAGACCTTTCTCGGACCGATATTTGGCAGCGACTTCATACTTCGAATCTTTGAGAGACGTCCTTGAGATTATTGTCTTCTCTTCATAATAGGAATTTCTTCACTTGAAGTTCTTGAGAGATTCTTCATACTTGGACCACGACTTCTTCATTTTTCTTCAATCCTTATTTTGGACTTTGATATACAACGATCTACCTCCTTTTAGGACTTGGATCTATTTATCCTCATACCTTGCAAGGGTCTTTTCGGATAGACTTCTCCATGATATTTTGGGGAGTATTTGCTTTTCGTCGTGTGTCTCGATCCTTCATATTGATTTTTGATAAATGATTCTTCACACCACTTGAGATCTTTAGAAACAAAATGTAGCCCTCATGCCTTGTTAGGGCCTTTTTGGACTCGCCAATCTTCGCATCCCGCTTCAATAAGTTATGCCTTGGCTATGAACTCTAATTAATACCGAGCAACTTTTAAACGATCTTGTGCTAGAAGCTAAGTAACTTTTCAAATCGTACAACCTTATTTATTGCAAATATATTTATTAACAAGCGATGGGAGAAAAAGCTTATAATCAACTCACATAAATTCATGAAAGAATACCAAACTTATAATTGACTCTATCATCTCTCGTTATCCACAATTTAAAATCTCAAGGAATGAGACTCGTGGATGCTTAGCCAATTAAATCAAAGTTTTGGGTTTTCAAGTCATCTATAGGATCTTGCAAATTCTTAGACTCTTTCAAGTTTAGAATTCGCATTTTAAAGTTCCCTTGATAAACGACTTTCTAGGATCAATTATAGGAACTTGCGAAAATTTCTTGTTCTTAACCCGTAAGAGTTAAGACTTTCACGTTTTAAAGTTCCCTATATAAAAGCCTAGCAAAACTTGACTTAAACACGTTAAGGATACTAGCTAGAGTAGACTTTCATAAGTAAACTCGGGTTGAGTCAAAAGATTCACGACGGTTAAAAATTAAAACCACTTTATTTAAAATTTATTCTAGCAAAGGAAGTACATAACGACAACAAAGAAAGAATACTACTATACAACAAGGCCAAAATAGATTAAAAATTTTGAAAAATTAAATTTTCCGGTTAAAATAAGGACAAATTAATGGAAAAGCCTACTTACTTCGATAGAAGTCCCCCTACACTTGATATAAACATTGTCCTCAATGTTTAAGCATGTGGAAGTAAACTCCCCTACACTTAGGACATCGTGCACATTGTTTAAATCTTGCTAAGGAAAGGACAACTATAGTGATTTCAATGTGAACATATAAGATATGAAATATTGAATCACGACAGTTTAGGATAGAACCAGGAGGACAGGTACACGGGATCACGGTTCGTCAAATGTCATCAAAAGTGCTCCTTGAAGCTTTAATCCCTGCACATTATAAGAAACAAGACAACAAACACATACGGGGCTCCCTTTACACTTATTATGAAAACGATAAAGGATATATCAACGGGTTGCCTCCCGAGAAGCGCTTGTTTTTGTTAACCGAGTCACGAGCATGACTCGACCCAGAACTAATTTAAGGGAAACGTGGTGAGGGATGGAATCATCTCATGAGAGATGTCCTCACCAAACTACAGCTTCACACGCTGGCCATTCACTTTAAAATTAGGCCCACTTGGCTGAGAAAGCTCAATGGTGCCATAGGGGAAGACTTTGACGATGGTGAATGGACCAGACCAACGACTTTTTGGCTTGTCCGAGAAGATCTTTAACCAAGAGTTAAAGAGTAAAACTTGATCACCAACTTGAAACTCTCGGTTCTTAATCCTTGAATCATGAATGGTCTTGGTCTTATCCTTGTAGATCAATGAATTCTCATAAGCTTCATTCCTCGGTTCATTTAGCTCGTTGAGTTGAATCTTCTGAAGATCACCGGCTTTGTTGATATCAAAATTGGCCCACTTCAAGGCCCAGTACGCCTTATGTTCCAGCTCAATAGGGAGGTGGCATGCCTTTCCGTACACAAGACGATATGGAGTGCAACCAATCATACGGTACGGAAAGCCCACAAAGCATCATCTAACTTATCGGACCACGAGGCACGATGCTCTCCCACTGTTCGCTCTAATATTCTCTTCAAAATCCACGGTTAGATATCTCGGCTTGACCATTTGTTTGAGGATGATAAGCGGTGGAAAGATGGTGATTGACACCATAATTAGCCATGACTCGAGCAAATTGATCATTGCAAAAATGAGCCCGCGGTCACTGATGATAGCACGAGGAACACCGAATCGAGCAAAAAGTTGCTTCAAAAAGTTCACAACCACCCTTGCATCGTTCGTAGGGAGAGCCTTGGCTTCAACCCATTTAGATACGTAGTCAATGGCTACGAGGATGTACTTGTTCCCTTTGGATGATGCAAATGGCCCCATAAAGTCGATGTCCCATACGTCAAAGATTTCACATTCTTGGATGAAATTTTGAGGCATCTCATCTTTATGTGTGATCTTGCCTTGGCGTTGGCAAGCATCACAATTTTTAACCATTTCGTGAGCGTCACGATAAATGGTGGGCCAATAGAATCCCGAGTCAAACACTTTCTTTGCGGTGTAGTTGGGACCAAAGTGACCACCGGTGGGTCCTTTATGGCAAGCTTCGAGAATGTCTAAAGCTGTGGGTCCATCAACACACCGACGAATAATCAGATCAGCACATTGTTTGAAGAGATAAGGGTCATCCTAAAAGTAAGTCTTAACATCTTTAAAGAACTTCTTCTTTTGTTGGGATGTAAACCCTTCGATGAGAATACCACCCGCTAAGTAGTTTGCAATGTCCGCAAACCACGGGGTGTCATCAAGATTGGAATTGATAGACGTTAAGGCCTCAAGGGGAAAAGAGTCGTTGATCTCTTGATTCGGATGATCCCCTTGATAAGGATCCTCAAGTCTACTTAGATGATCCGCGGCTAGGTTTTCCGCTCCCTTTTTGTCAAGAATTTATATTTTAAATTCTTGAAGGAGCAAAACCCAACGAAGAAGTCTTGGCTTGGAATCTTGTTTAGTTAACAAGTACTTCAACGCGGAATGGTCGGTATAGACAATGGTGGTGGAAAGGACAAGATAGGGGCGGAATTTCTCAAAGGCATACACTACAGCTAAAAGCTCTTTTTCGGTAGTGGTATAATGCAATTGAGCCCCCGTCATTGTCTTGCTAGCATAGTGGATCGGTTGGAAGTGTTTTTTCACTCTTTGTCCCAAAACCGCTCCAATAGCAAAGTCGCTAGCATCACACATCAATTCAAAAGGTAACTTCCAATTAGGGGTAACCAAGACCAGTGCCTTAGTTAATTTATCCTTAAGAAGATTGAAAGATTCGAGACACTCTTTAGAAAAGATAAAAGGCGTATATTTTTCCAAGAGGTGGGTCATCGGGCGAGCGATCTTAGAAAAATCTTGAATGAATCGACGATAGAAGCCCGCATGACCAAGGAAACTTCTCACACCCTTCACGGTTGAAGGTGGAGGCAATTTAGCAATAACATCGACTTTAGCACGGTCGACTTCAAGACCGGCTTTGGAGATTTTATATCCAAGAACAATACCTTCTTTTACCATGAAATGGCATTTTTCCCAATTAAGAACGAAACGAGTGTCTTCACACCGTTTGAGCATACATTCTAAATTGGCAAGGCAAGTAGAGAAAGAATTACCATAGACCGAGAAATCGTCCATAAAGACTTCCATAGTTTCTTCAACCATGTCATGGAAGATAGCCATCATACACCTTTGGAAATTCCCAGGAGCATTGCATGAGCCGAAAGGCATTCTTTTGTAAGCAAATGTTCCATAAGGACAAGTGAATGTGGTTTTCTCTTGGTTTTTAGGATCGATGGGAATTTGAAAATACCCGGAGAAACCGTCTAAGAAGCAATAATAATCATTACCCGCTAAGCGCTCGATCATTTGATCCATGAAAGGAAGAGAGAAACGATCCTTGCGGGTGGCATCATTGAGCTTGCGATAGTCGATGCAAACTCTCCACCCTGTAACGAGACGAGTAGGAATCAACTCGTTGTTTTCATTGGGCACAACGGTAATTCCGCCTTTATTAGGCACACAATGAACCGGACTAACCCATGGTGAATCCAAGATAGGGTAGATCATTCCCGCATCAAGAAGTTTGATAACCTCTTTTTTGATAACGTCATGGATCTTGGGATTCACCCTTCTTTGGTTTTGAATAGTGGGTTTAAAGTCGTCCTCCATGAGAATTTTATGTGTGCAAAAGTGAGAATCAATTCCATGAATATCGGAGATTTTCCAAGCAATCACTTTCTTATGATTCTTCAGCACATCGATAAGTCGGAATTTTTCGTCTTCTTTCAAATCCTTTGCGATGATGACGAGTAATTTCTTATTGTCTTCAAGGAACACGTATTCGAGATGAGACGGTAGATCCTTAAGCTCTAAATCCGGATGATTTTCGATGGAAGGCGTAGTCAAATTCAGATCATCGATAGAGATTTCCTTAGGAGATGGTGGGGAAATATGGTCCTCATTGAGAAGTTTCTCAATGGTACGAATGTCTTTATCCCAATTGGAAGGAGAATCGTCATATTGTAAGTCCACATCCCCCAAAGTTTCTTCAAATTCTTTCAAAAGGAAATCACTTTCTCCAAATGGAGTTAGTGATGGAGCAATAGAGGCAACGGTCTCAACAATGGGTAGAGAAGAAGAACCACTTTTACAAGCGTCTTTGAAATGTTCTTCACAAGCCTCATCAAGAACGTCAATGAAATTAACGCTCTCGTTTTCAGAAGGCTGCTTAGAAAGTTTACCCATGTTGAAGACGATTTTATCGTAACCAACTCTCATGATTAATTCGCCCGCGGCTACATCAATGAGAGTGCGACCGGTCCTCAAGAATGGACGTCCAACGATTAATGGAACACGAGGATCCATCTCGTAGTCAACGACAACAAAATCCGCCGGAAAGGTGAATTTGTCGACACCGACGAAGACATCTTCGGCTATCCCCACCGGATAAGCAACCGTACGGTTAGCTAATTCCAAAGTCATTCGTGTGGGGACTAGCTCGAGTAGAGATAATTGTTTCCAAACACTTAATGGCATTAAGTTTATACTAGCACCTAGATCGGCTAGGGCCATACAATTCACTACCCGGGGGAAGTTGCAAGGAATGAGAAAACGACCCAGATCACCAAGTTTGGTTGGTAATTTCCTTAAGAGCACTGCGGAGCAATTCTCGTTAAGTTGGGTCTGAGTGATATCAAGAAGTTTCTCCTTATCACTGATAAGATCTTTAAACATTTTAGCATATTTCAGCATGTGAGCGAGAGCCTCGGCAAAGTAGATGTTGAAATTCAGTTGTTTAAACATTTTAAGGAAGTTAGAAACCTGAATATCATCCTTGTTCTTCAACTTCTCTTTCCTCAACCTTGAGGGATAAGGTATATTGGGTTGAGATGAAGGCTTTGGAATGGATTTCTCACTCACATCCTTGGGTGATGGAGGGGTGGAAGTAGAACGTGGAGGAATTGGAGAAATAGAAGGTGGAGGAATTAGAGAAGGGGACTTGTTTTCCTTTGTCACAATCACCGGTGTAGGTGTAGGAAGCTCGGGTTCCTTTAAAACTTTTCTACTTTGAGTGGTGATTGCTTTCATCTCCCCTCTTGGATTAGCAACGGTGTTACTTGGAAGAGAACCCGAACTAGAGGCTTGATTACTTTGGAAGAAACTAGCCATCATATCCCTTAAGTCACTCGTTTGAATGCTCAAAGAGTTTCTCATATCGGCTCGAAGATCATTACCTTGTTTCGCCATATCTCCTTTCAAGTTGATGATTTGTCGCTGAAGATTCTGCACCAGTGCGTCATTAGTCCTCAAGTAAGTTTCAACCTCGTGATTAAATGCGGTGGGTTGGGTGGGAGGAAGAGAATGGTAAGCAGGTGGTTGATAAGCGGGTTGTTGGTAAACTTGGTTGTTTCCTTGAGGTGGATATGGGTTTCTTTGGGTTTGATATTGATTTGGAGCTCGAGTTTGGTTTTGATTGTTGCTATTGAGGTTCTTTGGGTTTTGTGGGGGAAAACCGGGTGGTGAAAGGAAGTTGTTTGAACAATAACTGAGGAAATTGCGGTCTCCTTGAGGACGTGCTTGATAGCCTCCCGTAGCAAAGTTACCGTTAGCGGCATACACATTTTCCGGATTGTCATGAGTCGAAGGACAATCGGTGTATGAATGAGAACCCCTGCATATTTCACATGACTGGCTTAAAGCATTAACTTGCGCATTGATGTTTTTGTTATTTTTAGCGGTTTGTAGAGAAAGTGTTTCAACTATCGAAGTAAGCTTATCAATTCTCTTGTCGGCGTCACTAGTACTAGCAGTAGCCACATTAGCCCGAACACTCTTAGTTTGCACTCTAGACTTATTCTCAATAATATCCCATGTGGCATTAGAATACTTAACCAAAATGTTACTCCCCGAGGCGCTATTTAGTGAATCTTGGTCATTCATGCTTAAACCATTGTAAAAAGTATTAATTTGATGTACTTTTGTGAAACCATGTTGTGGACACTTTCGTAAAAGTTCCTTAAAACGGTCCCAAGATTCACTAAATGTCTCAACGTAATTTTGTTCAAAGTTAATGATTTCATTCCGCAAAGCGGTAGTACGTGAGGGTGGGAGAAAGTAGTTGATGAATTTGGTCTCTAAATCCTACCACGTAAGAATACTTTGTGGCGGTTCCTTATCAAGCCAATGACGGGCTTGTCCCTTTAAGGAGAAAGGAAAAAGTTGCAAGCGAATCACCTCTTGTGAAACGCCGTTATACTTGACCGTATTAGTGAGTTGACGAAACCTTTTGATATGGTCATGAGGATCATCAAGTGTACGCCCCAAGAATGGTTGAGCAGAGACCATTTCAATGAATCCGGATTTGAGCTCAAAGTTGTTGGCTCCAATCTCGGTATGACAATAGCATCGGTGTTGCCCTCTACTTGCGATTGCAAAAGCTCGATCACTGGTCGATTGTCCATGGTGACAATAGGTGGAGTTTCGACTTCGGCTTGAATTTCTTTCTTCTTACGAGCACGGGTATGTATACACACCTACAAAAAGAAAAGAAAAATAGACAAGAAATATTTTTTGGTTTTTTATGTTTTTCTATTTTTTTGAATTTTTTTGAATTTTTAGTTTTTATGGATTTTTGAAAATTTAAGCAAGAAAAATAACGTTCAAAAGTGAACGGATCCCAAAATCCAACGCATCTCTCACTAAAAACCGTTAATCTTAACGAAAAGAGTCGGTAGTGACGCCATTTAATACTAGGTTTTGCCAAGTATGAAAGTTCGTTGAACCGATCTTTTCGAATTGATTACTAGTTAAAAGTGAGACTCTGTCGTTCTTGGTGGAAAATAAAATGGTTTTATTATCTAATTTAAACTAAAAGCAAATATGAAAATGTCGTTGAGTAAAAATAAAAGCTTTAAAAATTAAACTAAAAATTACGAGTTAAAAATAAATGATTAAAAATTTAAAAACTTAAAAGTGAATTTAAAACTTAAAACTTTGAAAAAATAAACATTTTAACTCATCGGAATGTCTAAAACCGGAATCCCATCGGAATGTGTAAAAACAGATTCTGTCGGAATAATTGTAACCTAATTCTATCGGAATGTATTGCAAGCTGTCACAATGTATAAACTGTCGCAATGTTTAGGCCATCGCAATACTGATCATAAAGTTCTATCTAAATGTGAAGTCTGTCAGAATATGGCTGTTGAAATTTTGGCAGCGTTTCGTCGCAATAAGCCTTATATCCAATCGCAATGTACGATGCCAGGAGCAATCGCAACCAACGATCGGAATAAGTGATCGGAATACTCTATCTGAATAATCGATCGCAAAGTAAAACCCTAAGGGTTATTGCGATCGCAATGAAACCGTCGGAATGTACTGTCGCAATATAGAAACCCTAATGATATTGTGATGGAAATGATACAATATTCGGATGGAATACAATAAGCTAAAACCCGAATAAGCACTATTCCAAAAAAAACACTTCAAAACAAACTTAACCAACTCAATAAGCACAAATTTTGACGACTTTTGAAATACTAAATACGCAAACTTTATAAAACAAACTTTATTAAGACTTAAGCTTTTAAGAAAACTAAAAAGTAAATAAGCTAAACACAAAATAAGCCAATAAGCATGACAAGCTCAAAGCTTAATCCGTATAAAACTTAGATAGAAACCAAAAGCTAAACTTTTTGATCTCATAAACATCAAGATGAAACAAGATCAAGATTGTCACGAATCAAAAACAAATAAAAATCAAGAAAGGTAGAAGAAGATTAAAGATGAAAAGCTTAAACTTGAACTTATAGATTAATGATTCCAAAATACAAGATTAAATCAAAGCTTAAACATGAAAAGGAAGAAAAGATGAAGTTCTAGTGAGAGAAAGTTAACACTTTCTCTCTCTAAAAATAAAAACTAAAGAAAGAAAAAATAAACTAGCTAACACCCTCCTAATGTGTCATTAGGAGGGTATATATAGGAGGTGGGGAGTGCATGTGTTGCTTCCTTCTTTCTTTCTACTCGTCTCGACTCGATTTAAATTCTTTGTCTTTCTCGACGTCGTCTCGGGATTTGTCGATATAAATTGAACTTGTCTTATAATTTTCTTCTTCTATTAGACTTGAGTTCTTCGACTTCATTAAACTTTCGTCTTTAGACTTTTTTCTTCGATAAATCTTCAGAATAGGCCTTGGACTTCCGTTCTTTTTGCACTAATGTAGGATAATTTAGTCAGTTAAAGTTCGTTTTCCTCGACTCACTCGAATTGATATCGGATTACACGTGGATTAATTGTTTTTGGTAACTAAAACTTTTTGGTATTTTAAACTAAAAACTATTTAAAATTTATAACTAAATTAAACTATAAAACTATTTAAACAATTTAGAAATCTATTTTAAAACTAATTGACTATTTTGAAATTTAAATCTAATTTGACTATAATTGAAACTAGTTTTAATTAAAATAAAATCTACTTAAACTATTTTTTTTCTTAAACTAAAACTTTTTAATGAAATCTATTTAAAACTAAACTAATTGAAAACTATTTTAAAAAAACTAAATTTTAAAACAATTTAAATGAAATATTTTTTATCTTTTTATTTTTTTAAACTGTATATAAAAAGAGAACTATTTAAATATTTTTAATTAAAATTAAATAAACTTAAAACTTGTATTAAACTAAATTAATAAAACTGCCAGATCTAAATAACCTATATTAATGACAAATGAAGAAAATAAACACAAATAAGGTTTAGAGGAGATGGTAAAGATGAAATGCTATTGAACTGAAGGTCGCAGGTTCGAGTCCTGGGCCAGACGAATTTTTGCTATATTATTTCTTTTTGACTTTTTTTTGGAATTTAAAAGTAAACAGACCAAGCGGATCTGTTTCTTATGTAGCATAATAACGAACAAAGACATATAAGCAATTACAGCTTAACCAAATAAGCAGTCGAAAAGTAAATAAGCAAAATCAGATTTGTCTAAAACTGAAAATAAGCAATCAATTCAAAATAAGCAAACCTAACTAGAAATTAAACCAAATAAGCAATTCTAAGTATAAGAACTGAAAATCAAATAGCACAAGATAATAAAATCTAAATAAGCACTAACATTCGCAAATAGACTAAACAAAAAAAAATTAAGCAATACTATCTGAAATTTAACAGCAGACTAAACTTTAAACAAAACAATAAGCAGATAGAACCAGAATCCTGGTGCGTTTGCTAGATAAAAACAAAAACAAATTTATATGAATTAAAACCAGATATAGCACTTATACTTAACTGATAAAAAAAACTAAAAGCCAAACAGATAAAATATAAAACTCAAACTTATACAACGCAAACACTAGCAGATCTAAATCAAGCTTAAATTCAAACAGTACAATAACTCATACAAAACTTATTAATCAGAAACCTACAAGAACATTTAATATAATCTAAAATTAACATAAAAATAAAAAGAGATGGAGAACCTGGTATCGAAAACCTTTAGGAAGAAGGGTGAGCGCTGAGCCCCCTTATAATCGATACCGAAACCAAACGTCACTACCTTACTCCAAATGTCACCGAAACATCAACGAACTCATCATCCGAACCAAAACATCAACTTCGAGCAGGTTTTTTATAAACTTCCCAGTAGGGGAAATTTTATACCAATTTTTATTTCAATATTTATTTAATTAAAACAGATTAAAGATCTAAATTTCAATTAAATTAAAAATAATTAAATAGACAAGAATGAACTGAAAATTAAAATTTTATTAATACTTAAAAACTGGATTACAATACTTTTAAAAGGAAAATTACAATAAACCCTAAATCTAATTTTTTGCATAAAATAAAAATTAAAATAAAAGTGCACACAAATTACATATTTGATGGGGGTATTTATAGCCAACCCCCAGGGCTTCTTGATGATCTTCATGAGCAAGTAATCAAATCCCAGCCGTTTAATCCATATCTTTTCTTCTCTTTCTTGATCAACGGTAGAAAACATATCTTGTATCACACGGATTGCCCTCGTGGCCTGATTTGTGCTAGTTGTGTTTCTTTACTGATGATGTGGAGGATCATGATTGGAGGATTTGGGTTTTGGTGTTGTCACAACCAATCAAAAGAGGGGGTTTGGCCACGTAGACTAAGGAGAGATGAGGACCACCATGGTGTTCTTCCCCGAATCTTATGGGGAATTAATTTAAACTCGTGTGAATCACACGAATATGGTGAAAGCCCCAATTTAATTCATCTTTGTGTGAATTAGGGTTTGACACGGTAAAAACTTGATCTGGGTTATTTAGGTTTTGTGAGATGTGAGAGAAAAGGGGAGAGGACACATAGGAGATATCGAAAGTTATGTGGGTGGGGTGGGTAAAAAAATGTTTAATTTAAAACGTGTGGTGTGAGTGGTTGTTTATTGTGTTTGTTTTGACTGGGGATAAACACGTTGACCAAGTAATAACAAGTGAAAACTTTCACCGTTCCTTACTTTGTATTCACCAAATGGGCTTGGCCCAAAAGAATATATACTCCATCCGTTATGTAAATGGGCCATAAATTGGGCTTATGCCAAAATCCGTCTCATTTATATAACCATTTTCCTAAATGGTCTTGCGGGCCCAATAAGCAAATGTGGGACCCACTAATCCCAAATAACTTTGATAAACTTTAATCCTCTAAAAACGAGCTCGATTTCGGCTTTCTTGTTCATTTCTTCAAAACCGTGTTGAATTTGCCGGTTTTCGTGATCTTTGGCACACTTTTGGTTTTTGACATTGTCTTTGTCTCTTTCTTGGACTTTTCTTCAACATTTGACCGTGAAATCCCGTGTTTTCTCTTCTTTTGATCATTTGTACCTATTTAACACAAAAACACAAAACCACGCGTAATTCCGACTTTTACGATATTAAACACATGATTAGGTCTTGTTTTTCCTTGATTTTAGTGGCAAAAGGATAAGTGTTTACACACTTATTAAATCCCCTACACTTGACCATTGCAATGACCCCATGCAATGCATTATTTGAAAGCCTAAAGTTACATTTTTCTCATAATTAATCCATTTCGGCCTTTATTAAGATATACTATTATGACGGAAAGATAAAAACTTTAAAAGAAACAAAAGTTATAACAATTTATTAACTTGGAAATTATTTGATAGAAGAAACTTGTAAAGAAATCTAAGACTTAAATTAGGGCTTTGGTGTCACGAATATTAATCACCCTCAAGTTTCACGTTCCCCATACCAAGCTTAAAAACGAGATCATTGTTTACCATAAGTTCTTAAGTTAAAACCACTTATATAAGATAATTGTGTAATACTCTTTCTCCAATTCCTACGTTGTATCTCTAGATTTTATTTATTTTCATTCACCCGTAGGCTCATTTGACTTATTTGATAATAATTAGTCCAAAAATGAAGGCAAAACGGTGCAAACCCGATACTCAAAACCTAACCTCGTCCTCAAAAACGTTGTCACTAAAGTAGGCCCACATCAAGGATGATTTAACACGATTTGGGGAATAAATTCCCGGACCCAAAATTTGGCCAATAGTACTACTTATTAATTATTCCTCCAAAGTCATGTTGACTTTATGTGGAGTTTAGCAAGTTCATATCATATACCCTTAGGCTCTTTAAGATGTAAAATTGCTCCTCATCTATTGTCCACACCCTAAGGCTCCTTGAACGATAAACGAGGGAAATGATTTTTGATCAATTTTTATTCAACACTTACCATACCATACACCCTAAGGCTCTAATGACAAGGTTCGTGCTACATGCCCCACACCCTAAGGCTCCTTGAAGTCATGTTTTAATCTTATTCTTTCTTTATTTATGATATATATATTAGGCCAAATTCCGCGGTCCCATGGTCTGAATACCTCCTACTTAGTGGTTATGAGCCACCTTAGTCAGAAGTCCACAACGCTGGCACCCTCAATGTGTTCATGCTTTAATTACAAGGAGAATAAAGATTTGGCTAAGAGTTAAGATATCGAATCGACACCGCAAAAATCCTCATTTATTAAGCAATTAAATATACAAGCGGGAAGAAAGAGCCACAAAAACTCATATAAACAAGAATTAACCCTTAAACTTATTATCAACTCTATCATCTCTCGTTCTCCACAATTTAAAATCTCAAGGAATGAGAGTCGTGGATGCTTAGCTTAATAAACCAATTAAGGTCCATATGGTTAAGGATACTAGCTAGAGTAAACTTGGATAAGTAAACTCGGGTTGAGTCAAAATATTCACGACGGGCCTAATATATCAAAGATATCTAAACTTGTTAAAACCATTTTATTCATTTATTTTTATTTTTTTCTACTTTATTCTTGAAATAGAAAATATAAATACGATGCGATGACAAAAGGAAAGAAAATAAATGGAAATACTACTAGGCCAAAATAGATCAAAAATTTGAAAAACGTTGAAATTTTTTTAAATTTTCCGGTTAAATGAGGTCAAATTCATGGAAAAGTCCACTAAAATTTCGATAGACATCCCCCCTACACTTAATATAAACATTGTCCTCAATGTTTAAGCATGTGGGAGAATAAACTCCCCTACACTTAGGACATTGAGTACGTTGTTTAAAATCGAGCTAAGGAAGAGACAACTAAAGTGATTACATTTATTCGTCTTATTTATATACATGTATGAATCACAATAGCAAAAACTTATCAAAGGAACCGGGTACAAGGGAACACGGGATCACGGTTCGCGTCAAAAGCACCAAAAGTGGATCATTAAAGCACATGTCCCTGCACACAACATCACAACACAAACAACCTACTTGGCTCCCCCTATACTTATTGGTGGAAATGGGTGAAGGTGAAAAAGGTGGAAAGGATGGAAAAGGTAAAAATCTAACCTAGTTAAACGATGCTTGATTTATTTATCACGAGTCTCTAGCTCGACTCGATTTCCCGAATGTCATCATTCAAATGGGAAAATCATGGAAAAACCGAGATTTCCAAGGGAGGAAAATCTCTCCATGATAAAGGGTGAAGCAAAGTTATATAAGGCATACCCCATGAAAATCCACCATGGTCAAACACATAATTTCCATCAGAAAAGGAAATAAACCCCGAGGTGGTAAAATCACACAAGGGAAAGAAAAGTGGGGTATCCTTAGGCAAAAATTTCTTACAAGGAAAGGTGTTATGGTGATAAGGCAATGATAGCACGAAAGTCTCTATTCCGAGATCAAACACCGGTTCCTTAACGGGAAAATAGCAAGAGGTGTTGACATTTAAGCTCAAAATATCATCAAAATCCAAATTGGGAAGGTCGTTCTCTTCCAAACTCGATGTGAAAACATAAGTATCATCAGAGTCATAGGAAAACTCTTCCTCGTGAGGAAAATAGGTATTTAGAAAGATATCTAAATCATCCTCAAATGGAATAACCTCAAAAGTAGGAATGATCTCTAAGAGTGGAGGATCCTCCTCGAAAGTCATGACTTCTAAAATTGGAGTATAAAAGTCAAAGGGAGTCTCCATGGAAGAATCACTCATAGAGATATGAGGTGCATTAAGATTATGGGGTGGGTCATCAAAGTTAATGAGATCACTTAACGAAGTGTCATCATCGTAGGTATCAAAGATTGGTGTATCATAAATGGGTGGGTCAAAAGTGGGTGGGTCAAAAGGTGGGTCGTCTAAACAAAAGATAGTGTGATCACTTGAAGAAGTGTCATCACTATAGGTATCATAAATAGGAGTTTCAAAAATTTGAGGCTCTAAGGGAAGGGATGAATTTATCACAAAATCATTTTGATTAGACTTTTGAATTCCAAAAGGATTGATAAAAATCTCGTCATTATCATAATTAAGAACATCAATCATATTGACCGACTCTTTTCCATTTGATTTTGTTGTGATTTTTCCCATTTTAAAAACTTGTTGTTCATCCCTAACCCTAAGAATTAACTCCCCTTCAGCCACATCGACTAAGGCTCTTCCGGATCGTAAGAATGGTCTACCAAGTATTAATGGAATACGAGGATCCATCTCATAGTCGACGACGACAAAGTCCAAGGGAAAAGTGAATGTACCAACTCGAACAAAAACGTGTTCGGCAATACCAACGGGGTACGCGAGAGTTCTATTAGCTAATTCGAGAGTCATGCGAGTCGGTACAAGGTCGGGTAATGATAATTGTTTCCATACCGAAAGTGGCATAAGATTGATGCTAGCGTCAAGATCCGCTAAAGCCATACAATCATCAATTTGAGGAAACGAGCAAGGTAACACGAATCGTCCGGGATCTCCTAGCTTTTCGGGAAGCTCTTTGAGAAGAATCGCGGAACAATTCTCATTTAAACGAGTGTTCACGAGCTCAACCATTTTTTCTTTCTTGTTAAGCAAATCTTTGAACATTTTCACAAATTTTGGCATTTGAGCAAGTGCTTCAATAAGGCTAATGTTAACATTGACATTGGAAATCATTTTCAAAAAGTTGGAGACATGAACGTCATCTTTGGTGAGCACTTTAGCCTTGTCTAACCTAGAGGGATAAGGGATATTGGGTTTAGATGGTGAAGGTTGAGAAGGAGAAGGACTCGCTTCTTGAACAACCTTATGGTTGGGCTCTTTGGGCAGTGGAGAACTAGTACTAGGAGTGGTAGTGGGAGGAATCACCGAAGGGGAAGTAGGATTACTCATTATGACCTCCGGGCCTTGTCTCTCCTTTATGGGCGAAGAGATGAAAGGTCCTACTAAAGTGGCTCCACTTCGAGTAGTGATAGCACTCACATTAGCACGAGGATTAATCTCGGTATTAGAAGGTAAGGCTCCTTGGGGTCTAAGGGCTTGAATCATTGTCAAAAATTTCTTATCGGTCGATTCTTGCATCTCTCTCATAATTCGCTCATGGTCGGTCAATTTTTGTAGAACCAAGTCCATTTGAGGATTATGCATGTTCATTTGATTATACCCTTGATTAAGAAAACCTTGATTAGGAAAACCTTGGTTTTGATATTGAGGTTGAAAACCGTTGTTATTATGAAAACCTTGGTTATTATTTTGAAATCCTTGATTTTGACCATTAAAATTCCCTTGATTTGCATTCCCTTGAAAATTACCCATTTGAGGACCTTGGTTCCTATTTTGGTTTTAGGTATGTTGGGCGGGTGGGGGTGGTCTTTGTGGAGCTACAAAACCCGGGGGAGCCAAATAATTAGTACTCTTATAAGACAAATGGTTAACATTAACATTTGGTTTGAATTGAACCCTCTCATTAGCATTGGTATTATAAGCACAAACTTGTTGTTGTTGATTATTGTAAACCTTGTCACAATTAAAATATGAATGTGGTCCACTGATAGTTGTAAAATTACCCCTTTAGGAAAAGGATGGCAAATATAGGGCAAGCACGACGATTTAGGAAAACCGTGTGTAAATGACCCTAAAATGAGTTCGTTCTCAAGGAGGCTAGTGTGTTATGTGTGTAATGATTTGGATTAGATTTGTGATTATACTTTTGAGAAAGAAAAATAGAAATGAGATTAGAAGAGAATGACGGTTAGGACGACGGATTAAACTAAGTCGAAAAAGGTGTACACGTAAAACCGTAAAAAAGTGCTAAAACTAAAATTTTAACCTAAAAATTCCTAAAAATTACCAAAAATCCACAATAATATTCTAAGGGGCCGTTTGGTTCAAGATTTTAAAATTCTGGAATTCTAATATCTAGTAAATTAGAATTCCCAAGAATTTAAAATTCTAGAATTTGAAATGCCTAATCCTGTTTGGTTGACAAAAATTTGTAATAGTTTTAACGAATAATTTTTTTTAGACAAATTTTTTTATTTAAAAGAGTAAAAATAAAATGTTCACTTTTTATATAAATTTTATAAAAAAAATATAGAATGTTTTTATAAAATTTATATAAATTGTAAAAAACATTCTATAAATTTTATAAAAAGAGTTATAAATTTTTATATAAATCTTATAAAAATTTTATAAAAAGATCATTAAATTTTATAAAAAATTTATATAAATTTTATAAAAAAAATTCATTAAATTTTATAAAAAGTTTATATAACCTTTTATAAAAGATTTATAAAAAATTTATAAAAAATTTATAAAAAATTTATAAAAAATTTATAAAAAATTTATAAAAAATTTATGTAAGTTTTACAAAAATATTTACATAAATCTTATAAAAATTTCTTAAGAATTAAAAATCGAATTTTAAGTTTTTATATATATTTTATAAAAAAATTTATATAGTTTTTTTTTTAAAAAAATTATAAATTTTTTTCATAAATTTTATAAAAAATGTATTTAAAGTTTATAAAAAATTTATAAAAAGTTTATATAAAGTTTATAAAATTTTATATTTATAAAAAAATTAAATAAACTTTATAAAAACTTATATAAATTTTTTTAAAAAAATTAAAAAGTTTATAAAAAATTTCAATAATTTTTTATAGAATTTATATAAATTTTGTAACAACTCCTATAAATTTTACTAAAAATTTCTATAAATTTTATAAAAAAAATTTATGAATTTTTAATATAAATTTTATTTTTGCTATTTAAAAGAGTAAAAACCAAAAAATTAATTTTTATATAAATTTTTTAAATTTTATACTTTTTTATATAAACATAAAAATCCGAATAAAAATTATTAGAAAAAAAGTTTATAAAATAAAATTTTCAAGTAAATTAAAATTCCTCACTTTTTGGAGTAATTTCAATATCCTTCATTTTGTGAATTCGGGGAATTTAAAATTCCTTACTTAGTCATACCAAACACAATATTTGGAGGAAATTAAAATGTCAAAATTTTGAATATCCCCAAATATCCTCCAATATGCCCCAACCAAACGGCACCTAAGAGTTTACAAAAAATCCAAACTTGCTAAAACCTTTTAATTAATGAGATAATGACTTTTTAATGTTAATTAAAGCCCTAAAAATCAAAATTAATTATTAAAAAGTCCCAAACAAGATTTTAAAGTTTTTAAACCTCAAAAATACCCTAATTAAGCTAAAAAGTATTTTTCAAAATTTTAAACCTGCTAAAAACTATTTTTAAACAATTAAAAACTACTAAAATCAATTAAAACTCAAATTAATTCTAGAATATAATTAAAAGACTCTAAAAATATTTGGAAAGTTGCAAAAATCCTAATTAAGTGTTTAGAACCTAGGAAAAATATAAAAACTTAGAAAATCAGACTTTTAATTTTTAATAATAAAATAATATTAAAATAATATTAAAAATCCAAAAATCATAAAAAATTCTAAAAACTTGCAAACTAGCTTAATTTAACCTAAATAACTCAGAAATGAAAGTGAAATTACCTAAATACCCTTAATGGGCCTAGAAAATGGGCTAAACACAAAACAGTAGCTTATTGGGCCAAAATTGGGCCCAATAACAAAAAGTGTTCAAAATAAGCCCAAAAAGCACAGGTTGACTCAAAAATTGATTTTAAACAACTTTTTCCAAAGGCCCAAAAGCTGAAAATGTGAAATAAGCTAGCTTATAACAAGCAGCTTATTCTTAATGGGCTTTTTGGCCCATTAAGCTATAAGCCAATGCCATAAGCTAAAATTTGACACACAAGCTTCTTTTGACCTAAATGAGACTTCTGCAAAAAGAAATTTGAAATAAGCCCAAGGAATAAGCCTGAAAATGCAATAAGCAATCTACAGAAAACGACAAAATAGTCGTTTTTGAGTTCTAGGCCACCCCAAGTGCTGATTCAAGTTCCAAAAGCTTTGAAATGACTTAATTAAGCAAAATCAACAAAGAGTTTTCAAATAAGCTGACTCAATAAGCTGGAAAAAGCAAATAAGCACTTATGTAAAAGTCAAATAAGTTGGTTTCCTAGTAAAAAGTCAAAGCCAAAGTCCAATAAGCTCCAGTCTACTTAAATGGGTCAAATAATGAAGACCTATCACAAAAAATAAGTTGTTGCAAGTCTGGATAAGCTAGAATAGCTTATTGATAAGCTGAGTTCAAAATTACACTAGCAGGGGCTAGTTTTGGGTGTTGAGCAGTGGGAACTTTTCCCACTGCTTGACTTGTTTGACTTTTTGTCTTTAGTGGCTGTTTTGGAGATTCAGATTACACAAAGGCACCCAAATGATCTTTGGATCATAACGAGTCAATAACAATCAACAAATCACAACAAGAAACAGCCAAATGATACAGTTAATTCAAACAAGTACCAGATTTGGGCAAAAATAAGAACAAGTATAGCAGATGAACCAATAAGCTGTTTTAGCAAGAATAAGCTAACCAAGTTGCACCAAAAGCATACACAGGCTAAAATAAACCTAAATGAGCAAGTCTAAACAAGTTTCATGCAAAACTTACAAGATTTGAACAAGATCTAAACAGCTTAAAGTTTCTGATGAACAAGTTTTTGCCAAATGGTGTTCTTGCTGATATACTTGACCTAAAGCTCAGATTCAAACACTTAAATCTTTCAACTATGTTATATTAATGAGGTTTAAACAACTTTTACACCTAAGCATGCATAAACTCTAGGTTTTCCCAAAATCTTAGGCAAAAATCAGTAAAACTCAACAAGATATAGCAGATTGAACAATTCAAGGTTTCAAGTCCAAATATTTGCAGGTTTGTGGTCTATTATGAGCATTCAACAGATAACAAGCACAAACACAAACTTCCCTTAACACAATAACACAAAATCAACACAAACAAGTAGACCCAAACACCCCTTTATCTTTTCAAAACCAACTTTAAACAAGAAAAAGTGAGATTTAAGACCACCCAAGCATCAATTATCACAAAAACAAGTAAGATTAACAGATTCAAGCAAGTATAAGCCACAAAATACACAAGAACAAAGGCAACACTCAAATATCACAAAAATCCAAAGTTTTATCAGATTTTGGGATTAAGGGTGTGTACCTCATGTATGTACATCCACACCCACGGATTTTGAGCTAATGTGCTAGCAAGAACAAGCACAAGCTTCCACAACAAAGCCTGCTAAGTTTGAACAAGGTTAAAGCACAATAAATTCAGAAAAATTTCAGAAAATGAAACTTGCTTGATTAATGCAACCAATTGATCCCACACTTGATTATCCCCGAACTTTGAGCTCACAACACCTTGATATTAACAATATCAGGATGTATAGATCACTCTTAGCCCAGAAATTCCAAGATTTGATCAATAACTTAGCAAAATATCAAGAATGACAAAAATTGCAAACTTTTGCAACCTCCAAGTGAAAACAGGTTTTTAACTTCTAAACTAACAATCATATAACAATAATAAGCAGTAATAAAGATTGGCCAATGACTTTTCTTCAATGCTTCAAACACAATTTCATTAAACTGAAATGGGATTTACAGAAGTTGAACAAGGAAAAAATCAAAAGAAGGAATAAATGAAATGAGCTAGACCCTTTATATAGAGGGTGTACATGGTCCTAGAAAGCTGAAAAATGTGAAAACCCTAGGCTTGAACTTCCAAAATTGCCCTTGTGGAAATTTGAAATCTTGAGCTCATGTGACTTATCTTGGACGTTTGTGGAGTGTATAGCTGTTGGAATTGCAACCAATGGCTCTTGTGAAGCTTAGAAAGTAAGCAAGTCTGTGGGACGTTGGATTCCCTTTACTGTTTTGTCTTCTTCTCCAAGAGGTGGGACAAGGGTTTTTCATGTGACATGGGTGATGATGTGGCATAGGGTTTGAGGATTTGGATGTGTTTATGTTGACCTTAGTCATAAATCTGGACACTTTGGTGGCTTAATTTTAAGCAGTTTAGAAAAACCCAATTTGGATTATGAATGCCAAGAACATGGGTTTGATCTGTTTTAGTTTTTAAACCAAGTGTTAGGTGCCATAATTAACTTAATAAATTAAGTTAGTTATGCCTGGTGTGAGTGGATTGGTGATGTGGAAGGAAGGAGGGCTGCCATTGGTTGAAAAGAGATAGTGGGGCACGTGTCACCACTGGGTTGGTTAAGGTAAGTATTTGTGTCTGCCAGGTTAAGTCCCTCTCCTTCTTCCTTTCTTTCATTTTGTAAATAAACACATAAAATCTGATTTCCTTTGTAATCCAACTTTTCATTTTCACACTTTTGCCCCAAAATATTTTGTGAAGTAAATTCAGGGGTATTTCTTGCCATTTTTGAATTCTTTAAGGGCTGATTTGGCATTTTGATGATGGATAATGGCCTTGACTTGTATGTTGAGCATTTTGAAGGACTGAAAGTGCCAAGTCATGTTTGATGAGGGACCATTTTTGCCAAATGTTGAAAGTTAAGGGTCCTTTTTGTAATTTTGGGATTTTCAAAGGACCAAACTTGTAATTCCTTGTACTTTGAAAGACTTCATGATATATTTGACTTTGTGGAGGATATTGGTTGAAAATTTAGCTTTGTTGAGGGGCTAAACTTGCCAATTCTTCAAAGTGGAGGGCCCTTTTTGTAATTTTGACAAACTTTAGGGACCAAACTTGTAATTATAAGGATACAAGGGTATAAAGTGTCAATTCTTCCATATTGGAGGACCCTTCTTCATAATTCTTCAAATGTTCAAGGTTAAATCTTGGGTAAGTCTTCATTAGGGTTTGGTTCATTGTGCGGCTTCATTTCCCGTGTTCGTTTTTGCATGATTCTTGTGATCTTTTGTCATTTTCTCAATATCCGTACCTAAAATACACAAGCAACAAACACAAGCATATATATGGGTATTTTGATGATATTTAATGCATTTTAAGCCCTATTTGGACGATGAGACTATGTATAAAAGCAGTCTCATCATCCACCACAAGTCTCACACGTTTCACAAGTTTCTTTCAAGGCATTAACTTGACCCTTTATTTCTTTGGTTTGTAAAGCAATTGATTCAACAAGCGAAGTAAGCTTATCAATTATTTTGTCGTTCTCACTAGAACTAGCACTTGCCATAGTGGCCCTAACACTCTTGGTTTGCACTTTAGCCTTGTTTTCAATTATGGCCCAAGCCTCGTTCATTGATTTCACAAGAATATTGCCCCCGCGGCACAATTAAGCGAGTCTTGGTCATTAAGTGTTAAACCATTGTAAAACGTATTAATTTGATGCACTTTAGTGAAACCGTGTTGTGGATATTTTCTTAAAAGCTCTTTAAATCGATCCCAAGACTCACTAAACGTTTCCCCATATTGTTGTTCAAAAGTAATGATTTCATTCCTTAAAGAAGTGGTCCGTGATGGTGGGAAAAAGTAGTTAATGAACTTGGTCTCTAAATCAATCCATGTTGTAATACTTTGGGGTGGTTCCTTATCAAGCCAAATCCGGGCTTGTCCCTCGAGGGAAAAAGGAAAGAGTTGTAAACGAATAGCCTCTTGTGGCACCCCATTGTATTTGACGGTGTTTGCCAATTGTATGAAACGTTTGATATGAGCGTGTGGGTCATCATTAGTACGGCCTAAAAATGGTGTAGCGGAAACCATTTGAATAAAACCCGTTTTAAGTTCAAAATAATTTGCTCCAATATCCGGCACCACAATCGCGTCATCGTTTCCTTCAACGTGAGATTGTAGAATCTCAATCATTGGTCGATTATTGATACAAATGATTTGCTATGGGTTCAATTAATCTCTCAGAATCCTCTCGAATTGATCTCGGCCTTAAGTGGAATGATTTGTTCTTGGTTAATAAAAAGGAGTTTGGTTGTTTATCTATTTTAAACTAATAACAATTAATTAAGTGTCGAAGAGTAAAATTAAAGACTTGAAAGTTTAAACTAAAAAGGCAAGTTAAAAGTAAATGCTTGAAAACTTAAAGATTATATTAGAGAAAAATAAGTGAACACTTGATAAAAACTAACACTTGGAAAACTTTGTGAAAATAGGAACTATTAAAAAAGTACTAAAAGAAAGTAAGAACGGAACAAAGCAAAATAGCTAGGATCGTAATATCACAAAATAGAGATGATCGGAATGTATTCCGATCAAGTGATCTGAATGATGACAAGGGGTGCAATCGGAATATTCAATTGTGAATCAATCGGAATACTTGGAAAGGAGCTGCGATCGGAATATGGAAGAACTAGGCAAATCGGAATATTCAAATGAGTTCTAATTGGAATACGGGGAAACTTACCAATCGGAATAATCAAAATGAGCACAATCGGAATAAGGCTTGGAGGGACAAATCGGAATGTTGCCAAAATGGAACCAATCGGAAAACAAAACCCTTTTCCGATTGGACTCAATCGGAAAGGGTTGGATGTTGCTGGTCGGAAAGCACGGTCGGAAAAGGGCTTTGCCCTTTCCGAAAATGGTGCAAGTTCGAATCTTAAGCAAGGGAAATAAGCTTATGGAATAAGCTAACTCCCAAAACCAACTCGAATCCAATGAAATACTGATCAAATAAGCACTTTAGAACAACTTATCTAACTTCAAATAAACAACTTTTAAATCAAATCAATAAAAAGATGAACTTTTCATAAAAACCTTAAAAAGTAAATAAGCTAAATCAACAAATAAGCCAATAAGAACAAGGATCTCAAAGCTTATTTATGTATAAACTTAAGGAAACATAAAAAGTAATCAACTTTTTAAGCACAAATCATTGATGAACAACACGGATCATACGAGATTTGTACCAAAATCAATCAAAATAAAAGAAAGGAAGGATGAGATTAAAGATTAAAAGATAAAAACTTGAACTTGATTAATGAAAGATAATACAAAAGTTTGAATTTGAAAGAGAAAAAGATGGAATCTAGTGAGAGAAAGTTTAGAACTTTCTCTCTCTAAAACTAAAAACTATCTAAAGACTAAGTGTGTGATTTTTGTGAAGTTGAGTCCTTATATAGGCGTGTGTATGGTGGTGGGTTTTGTGATTGGGCTTTGGTTTGGGCTCCATTTTCTTCTTTCTTCTTTAGTCTTCACGCATCTTTAAATAAACGTTTCCGACTTGGATTTGAGAAGTGTCGGTGAATAATTCCAACTCGTGTTATAATCTTTTATTTAATAGACTCGAGTTCTTCGACATATATGAATCTTCCATCTTTGGCTCTATTCTTCGATAATTCTTCAAATAGGCACAATGACTTCAAATCTTTTGCATCTCTTGGACAATAGACTTCGTCTTGAGTCTTTTTCTTCGATAAAACCCGTGCAATCCCATGTTTTCTTCAATACTCATCCGGTTAACTCTGAAAACACAATAAACACAAAAACCACGCATAATTCCAAACAAATGATATTAAATACGTGTTTTGGTCTTGTTTTAGCCAGAATTAAGTGGTAAAAGGATGGGTGTTTTCACACCTATCAAATCCCCTACACTTAACCATTGCCATGCCTTCATGCAATGCTTAGTGACAAAGCACATTTACACTTTTCTCATAATCAATCAACCTTGGCCTTATTAATATACTACTAAACAAAAATGAAAGTACTAAGAGAAATCAAAACTTTAAAGTAAACAAAAGGATAGAAAATAGCTATGTGGAAATAACTTGCAAAGAGATCGAGGACTTACATTAGGGCTTCGGTGCTGCGAAGATTTATCACCCTCAAGTTTCACGTTCCCCAAACTAAGATTAAAAACGAGATCATGTTATTATAAGTTAGCAATTAAAACATTCACACACATGGCTTAATTAAATGCTTAAACTCCCTTATTCCTAGGTGTATCTCTTATATTTTATTTTTGTCTTAGAATGATCATGAAGATGCATTTTTGGACTTATTTCGATAGTTTAATTAGGCTGAAAGCAAAGTAGGACGATTTGATCAATAGTTAGCTAAAGGACAAAATCTCTTAAAACTGCTTCTCGGGATATCAAAAAGTTCATATCTTGGCATAACTTGGTTCACGATTTGAGACCTTTCTCGAGCCGATATTTGGCATGTACTTCATATCTTGAGAGACGTGCTTGAGATAATGGTCTTCTCATCGTTCATAGAGTTTCTTCACTTGGAGACTTTTGAGGGGTACTCCAACTTTGTTGACCACGACTTCATGATTATTTCTTCAATCTCTATTTGGGATTTTGAGATACAAGATTCGCCTCCTTTTCGGACTTGGATCTATTTATCCTCATACCTTGTTAGGGTCTTTTCGGATAGACTTCTCCATCATCTTTATGGGAGTTGATTGCTTTTCGTCGTGAGTCTTGATCCTTTATATTGACTTTAGGAATAATGCTTTTCACATCACTTTGGATCTTCAGCAATAAAATGGAATCCTCATGCCTTGTTAGGGCCTTTTCGGACTCGCCAATTTTCGCGCCCCGCTTCATAAGTTATGCCTTGGCTATGAACTCTTATCATTACCGAGCAACTTTTAAACGATCTTGGGCTAGAAGCTAAGTAACTTTTCAAATCGTACGACCTTACTTATTGCAGATAAATTATTAGCAAGTGATGAGAGAGTAGGCAAATAATTACACCAAGTGAGCTTGTGCAAGAATACCGACTTATAATTGACTCTATCATTTCTCGTCCTCCATAATTTAAAATCTCAAGTAATGAGACTCGTGGATGCTTAGCCTAATAAACCAATTAAGGTCTACATGGTTAAGGATACTAGCTAGAATAAACTTAATTAAGTCTATTCGGGAAATAATCGCAACGGGCCTAATATGTCAAAGACTTCTAAACTAGCTACACCACTTTATTAATATTTTTGACTTTATTGCAGGATATATACATATTAAAGCATTGATAAAAATTTAAAAATTACGACTAAATGGCCAAAGTTAAAAAAATTTGAAAATGTTGAAAAATATGATTTTCCGGTTAAATGAGGGCATTTTCATGGAAAAGTCCACTTAAAACTTCGATAGAAGTCCCCCCTACACTTAAAATAAACATTGTCCTCAATGTTTAAGCATGTGAGAAAAGTTTCCCCTACACTTATGACATTGTGCACGTTGGTTAAATCAAGTTAAGGAAGAGACGACTAAAGTGATCAATTTCAAATGTGAGTATGAATAAAATTGAATCACGATAGTTGAGAGATAGAACCGGATTTCGGATAACACGGGAGCACGGTTCTTCAAAGATTCCCAGAGTGCACTTATCCCTGTAATCACATCACCACACAAACACAAACACCTATACAGGTCCCCCTACACTTAGGAGGTAAAAACATATAGGGATAGATACTCGGGTTGCCTCCCGAGGAGCGCTTGTTTTTTATAACCGAGTCACGAGCCTGACTCGACCCAAAATTAGTTCATGGGGAACGTGGTGAGGGATGGAATCATTTCCTGAGAGATGTCCTTACCAAAGTACAACTTCAGACGCTGGCCATTCACCTTGAAATTGGGCCCATTTGGCTGAGAAAGCTCAATGGTCCCATACGGAAAGACTTTGGCGACGGTGAATGGACCAGACCAGCGGCTCTTCAACTTGCCAGAGAAGATCTTCAACCGAGAGTTAAAAAGTAAGACTTGCTCACCAACGTGGAACTCTCGGTTCTTGATTTTTGCGTCATGAAGGATCTTCGTCTTCTCTTTGTAGATCAGCGAGTTCTCATAAGCTTCATTCCTCAGTTCGTTGAGCTCGTTGAGTTGAATCTTGCGATGATCACCGGCTTTGTTGATGTCGAAGTTAGCCCACTTCAAGGCCCAGTGCGCCTTATGTTCCAGCTCGATGGGAAGGTGGCATGCTTTCCCGTACACAAGACGATAAGGTGTACATCCGATCGGGGTCTTATAAGCAGTACGGAAAGCCCACAGAGCATCATCTAACTTATCGGCCCACGCGGCACGATGCTCTCCCACAGTACGCTCCAAAATTCGCTTCAATCCATGGTTGGATATCTTGGCCTGCCCATTGGTTTGGGGATGATAGGCGGTGGAAAGACGGTGATTGACACCATACTTAGCCATGACTCTTGCGAATTGATCGTTGCAAAAATGAGTCCCGCGGTCACTGATAATAGCACGAGGAACGCCGAATCGAGCGAACAGCGATTTCAAAAAGTTACAAACCACCCTTGCATCATTAGTAGGTAAATCTTTGGCTTCAACCCACTTTGAAACGTAGTCAACGGCTACAAGGATGTATTTGTTTCCTTTAGATGAAGGAAATGGCCCCATAAAGTCGATACCCCAAACATCAAAGATTTCACACTCTTGAATGAAATTCTGAGGCATCTCGTCTTTATGTGTGATCGTGCCTTGTTTTTGGCAAGCATCACATCGTTTAACCATCTCGTGAGCATCACGATAGATGGTGGGCCAATAAAATCCCGAATCAAACACTTTTTTGGCGGTGTAGTTGGGACCAAAGTGACCACCAGTGGGTCCTTTATGGCAAGCATCAAGGATTTCTAAAGCTGCCGGTCCATCAACACATCGGCGAATAATCAAGTCGGCACATTGTTTGAAAAGATACGGGTCATCCCAAAAGTAAGTCTTGATGTCTTTGAAGAACTTTTTCTTTTGCTGGGATGTTAACCCGTCAACGAGAATTCCACCCGCCAAGTAGTTTGCAATGTCCGCAAACCACGGGGTTTCATCAGTAGTCGAGTTGATAGACTTTAAGGTCTCCAAGGGAAAAGAATCATTGATTTCTTTGTTCGGATGATCCCCTTGGTAAGGATCCTCAAGTATACTAAGATGATCCGCGGCTAGGTTTTCAGCTCCTTTTTTATCGCGAATTTCGATTTTAAATTCCTGGAGCAGCAAAACCCAGCGAAGAAGTCTTGGTTTGGAATCTTGCTTTGTCAACAAGTACTTCAACGCGGAATGATCGGTATACACAATTGTGGTGGAGAGGACAAGATAGGGGCAAAAATTTTCAAAGGCATAGACAACAGCTAAAAGCTCTTTTTCGGTTGTCGTATAATGCAATTGTGCCCCCGTCATTGTCTTACTAGCGTAATGGATTGGTTGGAAGTGTTTGTTCACTCTTTGTCCCAGAACCGCACCAATAGCGAAATCACTAGCATCGCACATCAACTCAAAGGGCAGCTCCCAATTAGGGGTAACCAAGACGGGTGCCTTAGTTAGCTTATCCTTAAGCGAGTTGAAGGCTTCATGGCACTCTTTGGAAAAGATAAAAGGAGTATCTTTTTCCAAGAGGTGGGTCATCGGGCGAGCGATTTGAGAAAAATCTTTGATGAATCGATGGTAGAAGCCCGCATGACCCAGGAAACTTCTCACACCCTTCACGGTTGAAGGTGGCGGCAACTTAGCGATAACATCGACTTTAGCACGGTCTACTTCAAGACCGGCTTTGGAAATCTTATGTCCCAGCACGATGCCTTCTTTTACCATAAAATGGCATTTTTCCCAATTCAGAACAAGGCGAGTGTCTTCGCACCGCTTAAGCATACGTTCCAAATTGGCAAGGCAAGAGGAGAAGGAATCCCCGAAGACCGAGAAATCATCCATGAAGACTTCCATGGTTTGTTCAACCATGTCATGGAAGATAGCTAACATGTACCTTTGGAAAGTCCCGGGGGCATTGCATAAGCCGAAAGGCATTCTGTTGTAAGCAAATGTGCCATAGGGACAAGTGAATGTTGTCTTCTCTTGATCTTGGGGATCGATGGGTATTTGGAAATAACCCGAGAAACCATCAAGAAAGCAGTAATATTCATTACCCGCTAAGCGTTCAAGCATTTGGTCCATAAAAGGTAGAGGGAAATGATCCTTTCTCGTGGCATCATTGAGTTTGCGGTAGTCTATACAAACTCTCCACCCAGTAACGAGACGAGTGGAAATTAACTCGTTGTGTTCATTGGGAACAACGGTTATTCCGCCCTTCTTGAGCACACAATGGATTGGACTAACCCATGGTGAATCCGAAATAGGGTAAATCATACTCGCATCAAGAAGTTTGATAACCTCTGTTTTGATGACTTCATGTATTTTTGGATTCACCCTTCGTTGGCTTTGAATTGTGGGCTTAAAGTCGTCCTCCATGAGAATTTTGTGTGTGTAGAAGTGAGGATCAATTCCACGAATATCAGAAATCTTCCAAGCAATAGCCTTCTTATGTTCTTTAAGCACGGCGATGAGTCGGGATTTTTCTTCCTCCTTTAGGTCCTTAGCAATGATTACTGGCGACTTCTTCTCTTCTTCAAGGAATACATACTCGAGATGGGGCGGCAACTCCTTAAGTTCTAAATCCGGAGGATTTTCGACGGGAGGCGTATTCGAAGTCGGAGTATCGATAGCAATGACCGTGGGAGATGGAGGAGAAATAGTGTCTTCGTGGAGAAGATTGTCAAAGAAATTCATGTCTTCATCCCCATCGGTGGGAGTATCATTAGTAGCTAAATTCGCATCTCCCATGGTATCTTCAAGATTGTTCCAAAATAAATCAGTATCTCCAAATAGAGACAATGATGAATCAATGGAGGACACGGTCTCAACATTGGGAAGAGAGGTAGGAATACTTTTGCAAGCATCATTAAAGTGTTCTTCACAAGCATCATCAAGAACGTCAATACAATTAACACTCTCATATGAATAAGGCTGTTTAGACAACTTTCCCATGTTGAAGACTACTTTATCGTCACCCACTCTCATGATAAGCTCACCGGCTTCAACATCAATGAGAGTGCGACCGGTCCTTAAGAATGGACGACCAACAATTAGTGGTACAAGAGGGTCCATCTCGTAGTCGACGATAAAAAAATCAGCAGGAAAGGTGAATTTGTCGACTCCTACAATGACGTCTTCGGCTATCCCCACTGGATAAGCAACCGTACGGTTAGCTAACTCCAAAGTCATTTTGGTGGGGACTAGCTCTGGGAGAGATAATTGCTTCCAAACACTTAGAGGCATGAGATTAATACTGGCACCTAGATCAGCTAGGGCCATGCAATTCTCTACTCCCGGAAAATTGCAAGGGATAAGAAAACGACCCGGATCACCAAGCTTAGTTGGCAATTTCCTTAAGAGCACTACAGAGCAATTTTCATTAAGTTGGGTGTTGGCAATATCGAGGAGCTTTTCCTTGTCGCTCAGAAGATCTTTAAACATTTTCGCATATTTAGGCATGTGAGCGAGAGCCTCAGCGAAGGAGATATTGAAATTCAGTTGTTTAAACATTTTAAGAAAGTTCAAAACTTAAATATCATCCTTGCTCTTTTGCTTCTCTTTCCTCAACCTAGATGGATAAGGTATATTGGAAGAAGAGGAAGGCTTTGGAAGAATAGGATCACTCACATCCTTGGGTGGAGGAGGGGTAGAAGGAAGAGGTGGAGAAATTGGGGAAGGAGAAGGATGAGGAATAGGAGCAGGTGACTCGTTCTCCTTAGTCACAACCACCGGTGGAGGTATAGGAAGCTCGGGTTCCTTGGTACCTTTGCCACTTCGAGTGGTGATTGCTTTCATCTCCCCTCTTGGATTCGCAACGGTGTTACTCGGAAGAGTACCCGAAGAAGAGGGTTGATTACCGTGGAAGAAACTAGCCATCATGTTTCTTAAGTCATTCGTTTGACTATCCATAGTGTTCTTCATATCAGCTCTCAGATCATTCCCTTGTTTCATCAGGTCTGCTTTCAAGTTGCGCACTTCCTGTTGGAGATTATCCACGATCACATCGTTAGTCCTCATGTAGGTTCCAATGTCTTGATGTGATGCGGGGGTTTGGTTGGAAGGAGCAGTGTATGCGGGTGGTTGATAAGCAGGTTGCTGGTAAACTTGGTTGTTTCGTTGAGGTGGTTGTTGCTGTTTGTGAGGTGGGATGTATGGTGTACGAGGTTGTTGTTGTTGTTGAGGAGGGCGGTTGAGGTTTTGTTGTTGGTTTGGGTTGCTTGGAGGAAAAGCGGGTGGGGAAAGATAATTGTTAGAGCGGTAGCTAAGCAAATTACGGTCACCTTGAGGTCTAGCTTGATAAGCAGGTTGAGGATAGGTGCCATATGCCGCATTCACATTCTCAGCAGGGTAGTCTTGGGTGGCGGTACAAGTGGTGTAAGAGTGAGGACCACCGCATATCTCACAAGGTTGGCTGACAACACTAACTTGAGCGTTTTTAGTATTGCTGCTGTTGTTGTTGTTGACGGTATGGGTGACAAGCGATTCAAGAAGCACAGTGATTTTGTCCAGTCGCTTGTCGCTGTCACTAGTGCTAGCACTAGCGACATTAGTCTGAACACTCTTGGTTTGCACACGAGATTTATTCTCAATGATGTCCCAAGCAGCATTGGAAGTCTTAGCCAACAGATTATGTGACAATCCGTCAATTTACGATTTATATTTTATTCTCAAATATTATTTGAAAATATTATTTTAATGTTACAATATGAACTCACTTATTTTTGGGAAGAAATTTGGATTTACGTCTTGAAGTAGCATCGACTACGTTTAAACCGGAGGATTCTACGTTACGTGTTTACGTTTACATACACCGTCTTTGGTGACAGTCCGACATTTCAGAAAATAAATTTATCCGTGAATACTATTTTGGAGTTTTAAGTTTGTGTTGGTTCATAAACTCACAAATTTACGAGAAGAGACTAGGACTTACAATTTTATTTTAACGTCCTTTACGACTAAACCGGAAACCTTAGGATTACGTATTTACGTTTTCGAACTCCGTTTTTGATGAAACAATTTTTATTAGATTCGTTTTGTGCCGTTGATTCATAATTTATAAAAACGTTTTTCGTAAAACGACCCGAGGGCACGCAAATCGAGGAAACTAGAATCGAGGAGTACCCGTAAATAAATGGGGATGAGACAAGTGGGACACTTGTCCCACCCCCACTCAAAACCGGCCTAACTAGCCATAACAACACTTATGTGTCAAGTGTACACCATAAAGCTACACATGTAACTTGAGCTTACATTGTAAGCTAAGTTACCTCAAAACCATGTTAGCTAAACCACTTCCCACACACACACAACATGAAAACCACCATTTTCTCTTATCTCTCTCTCATTTTGGGCGTCCCTACTCCACCATCAAACACCACTTTTGATCAATTCCAACCACAAAATCATGTGTTATTTACACATATGTTGAAGCCCTCTTGAAGCTCTCTTGATTGGTGGTGCTTATAACATCCAAGGAGGAGTATTCATGGTGTCTTGGGGCTGATTTTCCACAAGGAGATCATGGAGCATGGTGGTCTTGAATATGGTCTTGGTTATGCACAAGTTTCTCCATCAAAATCCATGTTTTGATCACAACCTACATCATCATGGTGGTATAAAGATTGTCCTCCTCAACTTCTTGTTAATTTGATTATGTAAACATGTATTTTATTTCCTATTGTATATGTATATGATGATTATATGATGATAAAAATGTTATGTGGGGATTTGGTGTTGATAAATATGATTAAAAAGGTGAAAAACTATAAGAAACAAGATTAAAATCTTGATTAATTTACATGGCTGTATAAAACAGTAAAGAAACAGGTCATGGACTGATAAAATGATGAAGTAGAATCCATTTACAGTAAGCTATGGGTCTTGTACACATGTGAGAGTTGGCCATGCAATGGAATCATTGTAATGAGTGAGATATGATCAAAACAAGTTTAGGGTATAAATCTGAAGTTACTGTTTTGGACGATTTTTAGAAAATATTTAGAAGATGATTCAACAGTAGCCATAGAAGAGTTAAATATAGCACATATCATGTAGTTTATGTGATAAAAATTTGAGCTTCTAATTCATTATAGAACTCTAGATATGTTAAAAATGGTGAACATGAAGTTAAAAATCAGATTTTTGGAAATAATGTTTATTATTATTATATAAGCACTCACATTATAATGTATAAAATGTAAAAATATAAACCCACTAACTTATAAAACTTATTTATATAAATGTATAAAAGGTTAATTAAATGGGTAAATTATATAAATGGTGGTAAAATAATATTTATAAGTAATAAAAACTATAAACTTGATTTTTACGACTTTTTCGGCTATCGCCGTGAAATTAACGTTTTTCGCCAAATAAAACTTAGACGACCAAACCCGTCTAATGTAAAGTTTATAAAAGTCATATACTGATGTATAGGTAACTAATACAAGTAAAAACCGATAAAACCCGAACTATAAGAAATACGGACGTTAACGGACTAAATTAACGTTATTGGACTAATAATACAACAAAAATGGACTAGAACACTTATAAACTTATTATTGGACTTAACCCATTTGGGCCCGAATTGAAAGTGTATGTACTGATAATATGAGTACAAAAAGGATTAATACAAGTTAAGAACTTATAATAGGCTTATTGGACCTAAAACGCATAAATGGGTAAAACTAGTAAACTAATATAAAAGTTACCAACATATAACACTAAAATAAGTAAACGAGAATATGTAAACCCACTTGATCATCATATATATATAATCATCATATGTATACATAATTGGTATTTTTATAAAGTCATTGGACAAACGTCTAAGACCGATTATTATTTATATAGGTTTCCGTGATTGAAGCACGTACCGTACATCCGAATTGCCGATAACCCGCCTTCCCACATCAACGTGAGTTCATAGCCTCGCACTCTTTTAAATGTTTTAAAATGTTTTATAAACCCACGGGGGAGATAACATGTTAGTTTTTATAAAATAGGACACCATTTGTCCCGATCGTTTGTTTATTGATTTTTGGAGCCGAATGATTGAATGACCCGATTGTATGACCCTATAAATGATTAAAGGACCCGATAGATGAAATCAAATGGATTATTAAAGTTAGGTTATGTCACAAAAAGTCCCATTAGCATGAATTGTGAACTACCGGGAGTTGGTAGACGCTTATGCATTTAATAGTACTATTTGGGGACGATCACCCCAGTTCGCGCCTTGACGGTTGATCCCCGTCGTGCCACATTGATTGGTAAGCGAATTTATGTATGAGAAGATTTCCATAGCGTGACCTTTGTGACGACACGCTACTTTAGATGGGCAAAATTGGTATCGGGTTAGCTACCCGTTGTTGGTTTAGTAAGGTAACAATGTCATGCGGCTTATAATAATCCAAATCACCAAAATACTATTAGACGCTTCGAATTGCGATGTATTGCCTGACTAGCAATACAGGGTCATACTACCGATATTATGTTCGTGTTTTGGTTTTCATAACCATATTCATATAACGATTTTTATTTGATTTTATACGACGTCATAAGACGTATCGTATGATGTTTTTACGACATTGGCTCGTATAATAATTTTTAAGGCAAATGCCTATATTATGATTTTCGATAAAGATTTATATAAAATGACTTTGGCTATTTTATGGCCTATTACAATGATTTGTACAAAATGATTTTTGGTAATAATTTTATACCAAAGTTATATTGATGGAGTTTATTAAACTCTATGAATTCACTCGGCGTTATCGCTGACCCTTTTCTTTTAACATGTTTTATCTCAGGTACTTGAAGGTAATTCTCAGGAAGACGACAAGAATTCATGGCCCGCACTTAAACAATATTTTCCATTCAAATATTTTGTAAAACTTTGTATGAAATATAATGACTTGGGACCGATGTAACTTTGATATTTATGAATGGAAATGATTTATTATTAAACGACGCGATTTTTATGCGTTGTCTATGATGTGAGTAATGTGCTATCCCGTAACACCAACTAGTCTTCCGCTGTACTGAGTTGTATAAATTTGGGGGTGTTACAGTTTGGTACCAGAGCTCTCGTTATAGAGAACGAAAGATTTTTAAAAACCAAGGTTTTGAATAAAACATTTCAAAATCTTTTAACTATAAACATTTTTCTAAAAATGTCTAAAAATCTTTTGACTATAACGGTGCCGAAGAATTCCCGAGTTACCAACAAGGCCAAGACTGAGAAGTGTTATTTTAATATATATATAACTTGGATTATATATATATATGATGTAATTTGATTACATGATTGTTTGATGATTATTTTGATATTTATACGAGGTATTTATACGACGTTGATTGTCACTAGAAACCCTAAATCCCCTAGTAAATTAATCGAAGCTATTCTCGTAGGAATTCTAGCTATCCTAGATCTAAACCAAGTTGTGGATATTTATGATCCCAACAAATGGTTGATATTTTTTTAGAATTGTAGATATTAGTTGATTGTGATATTGAAGAAGAATTGGCGAGATTAAATCTGATATCGATGTCATGACGATCTTTCCTTATAGAGTGGAGTTTGACAAAACGTTATCACCTGGAAAGATGTCATCTGATTCGTTGTCATCCAATTCTTAAAATGAAATCGAAAGGGTGAATGTTGCACTTGGGGTTGTTATTGGAACCATTACCCAAAAGCCTCATGCCACTATTACCTTTCCGAGAAGTCTAGTTGAATGATCAAGTCATTTTATATTAATGACTCATTTGATAATTGTTGTTGTAAGAGATATAGGATTAGAAATTAAGTGTTGTTCATATTGAGCTTTTATTGCCTTTACAAGGCCGAAGAATAAGGTTGTAAGTATTGGAGAATGAGGTAGGATATCGAATTGAGTGTAAGTTGATTGAAACTTGAATAAAGTAAAATTTAACCTGTATGGAATAAGAAATTGTTAAGAAGAAGTCGTTAAGTCCTGTGATTGAATTATAAGGTTTTGATTGATTGATAGTTCGTGTTAAGGGTTGTTCCTAGACCATTGTCCACTAACGAGGATGCCCAGTGTCCAAGAAATGAATTGAAGAAATCTTCTTCAGAATTGAGACCGATGGATCTTCTAGGACATGTGGAACACCAAATGACTCTTGTAGATTAGTATTCATTGTGGTATCTTTTAAGAATCCCTAACTTAACTGAGATATCAGTTGGTAGGATGAGTTCTGAGATTTGTATGACATAGTGACACGTAATGTGTTACGGTACAATTTTGACTTGTTTGTGATTAACGAAAAAGACTACCTTTGATTGCTAAATTCTACATGTATCGATGATATCTATCTTTTATTGCTTCATCCTAATGCTCACATTAGTGATGCAACCATTGAGCAAGTACTCATCTTGAATTAAGTTACGTTGTGGATTATTCTTTTGAGTGCCATCGAGATCATGAACCTCATGATTAATTGGCCAAGCTCATTTCTTATCATATTGTAGTTAGTTCTCGGTGAACAACTCATCATCACTCTTTTGCAGATCACACATTATTTTATAAAGTTAAAATGGTATCCTTTGAGAAAATTTAATTTTCATCACAATAAGGATTATTCAAAGTGAGATTTATAAGTGATTGATATCAAAATGAAGTTGTTTATAAAACGCTTTGGAAACTTAATTATTTCCATAACAAAGAAAATCTTTGTAAATTTATTTTTGATTCTTATTTAAGAATTAAGCATGAAAATTGTTTTTATTATAAACATGATGATAAAATTTTGACGAACTGAGTATTGCATCGTTAATCTTGAAATTGTATATAGTTGCGCGCCTACATACAATTTGGAATGGACTATGCAAGACTGATTAGTAGTCACCATAAAACTGATTAATAAACACTAAATTTTCTTTGAAGATTGCGAAAGATTAAAATTTTATGAGATCTGCAAGAAGTGAAAAATAGGGACATAGTGTTAGGGACACCTACATATGTGCCTGTAGCATCTATTCTTCTGAGTTGAATTTACTCATTTGTGGAAATTGTCTTATTTGACAATTGATATTCCCATTCTTGTCCAATTCTCCCGTAGTGATATTCTTAGGAAAAGTATCTGATTACCGAGTGTTGATACCCGACTGGATGTATCGACGTTCTTATTATTTCTTTTGATTTGATTTCATTTGAATGACCTGGGTAACGATCCGAGGAGCTTTCGAATGCGTACTCAAATTATGAAAACATGGAATATATTCATATTCGTTAAGTGTTTTCGTCTGTATCTGATTTGAAATTCTCTCGCATAGATTTTGCGTTGACCATACTCTTTAGATAACTGTTATGTCTCCTGATATCCTTGAATTTGTGAAGAATTATGAATTATTATTAGCCTTTTGAGAAGTTCACATCTTATCGACGGCAATAAAACTGAAAAGTTAGTAATGCCAGTAAAATGGATTGATTGATTATGACATGACGACATTGTCTTAATTGATGGGAACTCGAGTAGAATTCTCCGAAAAGATAAGATGTTGATTATCAAAAGTGATCTAAATAATTCTTGATGGATGACCATATCCTGTATTAAGACTTGAAATTATACCATGAATGGTTGTGAATTAGTCATAGATATTGTAATCTAGAAGAACCTAATATGAATGTATTAAAAGATGTTTCGGTTATCTGAAACTTTAGTAAGTATTTGTTGGTAAATTACCTAGACTTTCGCCATTAAGGCAAGTTGAAATTGGTATTGATTATATTCCCGGTGCTGCACCTGTGACTTGTGCACTGTACGACAGCACCATCTGAATTTAAGGAATTACCATACAACTGAGAGAGTTGTCGGAGAATGATTTTATTATACCAAGCCTGTCATCCTGAAGAGCTATGGTGTTATCATTCCTTATATTTATAAATTACTGTGACTGAGTAAATTGACAATCGAAAACGATATCCATAACTCGAAATGGAAGATTTGTTCGATCATTTACAAGGTTCTAGCGTATGTTTTAAAGATTTGATCCACGGCATGGTTATTATCAACTTCGCATCTGCGAAGAAGATTATTTATTCCAATCACTACATCCGGTACTTGTAATGAATATTATGAGTTTCACGTAATGTCGTTTGGATTGACCAACACACATGTAGCATTCATAAATTTGGTGAATCACGTGTGTAGGCTGTAAATTGATAAATTCATGCTCGTGATCATTAAGGACTATTTGTTTGTTAATACGAATAATAATGAGTTAATAATTATTTATAGATTGCCCTGAACTGGCCGAACAATGAAAACATGTACCTTAAATATTTAACATGTGATTAAGGACTTAATCCTTTACATAAAAGGACCGTTGGATTAATAATGGTAAGATGTATGCATATAGACTCTTCAAAAATTAAGAGCCCTTTTAAGACTTTGGGTTTTACCAAAAAGAAATAGAAATATGTTTTGACAAATGTTTTAACAAAGGATTTTAAAGGGATTATTCCCTTATACACAAACCATTTAACTAAACTTCTGTTTAGGGGTAAATGTTTGTGTATACCTCAAGATAACTTAAGAAGGATTGAGTAAAACCGTTTATACTATAACCTAAAAACTTAAAACGACAATTTTTGCTTTTCAACTAAGAAAACTTTGACCAAAGTATAAACAAAGGTTTTTCGAACATTTACGAATCTTATTAATTATTTTCGATAAATCAACGAAAATCTTGTTAATTAAACTCAAATTTATTTTTAACATTTTATATAATTGGCCGAACTAAGACATTTAAAAATTTTACGTTTACGTTTCATAAAAAAATTAAATAATTATTGTTAATTTACATGTAATAATTATCGACGCTTTAGACGTCGGATTGAGTAAAACAGATAAAGATAATAGTAAAGACGAAACTAAAACATAGAAGATGTGAAGAAAGAATTTTGAATAAATACGGTTATGATACTTATTTCATCAGGAAAGTGAACGTAGTTACTGACGCATAATATAGAAAGAATACCTGAGTGAATTATGGACATGATAATTATATCATCATGAGAGATGAATATAGATACCGACGCAGTATGTAGAAAAGATAAAGAACCAATTAGGACACATTCCCTAATAATGAATGTGCAAATTAAATTGCTGAACAACTTAAAAATAAACGATGTTTGTAAGAAAGATTTCACGGCTAATGTGAACCATTAAAAATTTTAGAAGCCGATAGCGTTAAATGTTTTAAAGGCCACTTGTGGTTGTATAAATATGGAGATTTTGAGATATAGTTATGTTTGAATTTGTAAGTATAAGTATTCTATTTATGTCATTTTATGACTAAAAGTATCTTTGTCTGAAGAAGTTGTACTGATGGCAAATTATGAAGGCAGACATCGCCTCATACATTAGTAAACGTTTAGCTATTACAAAGGTCATCATCTGAATTTGATTCGATTTGGGTCATCGTCGACAGACTGACCAAATCTGCTAATATCATTCCCGTTAATGATAAATGCAAAAGAGTTATGTAAACATAGTGTGCCTGTATCGATCATCTATATATCAAGATCCTCGCTCCGCATCGAATTTCTAGAGATTTGCTCAGAAATCATTGAGAACGAACCTTGATGAGAGTACTATGTACCACCCCAATCGAAGGGACGATGTAAAGTAACGATACAAAGTAATATAAGTGCTATTTTATGTTTGAATGATTGACCTTTGGTAATAGACCGTATAATCGTTTTCCTTTGGAGAGATTATCATTGATAATCATCATATTAGGATCGAGATCGAATCTTGTTAAGATTTAGAAATTAGAGCATCTGTAAGCAAGAGTTGAATTGAAGACTTCCGACATACACCCATAGTGAGTTGGACATGTCTTTTAGGTTTAAGGTTTCCTATAATGGCGAACCTAACCTTACAAAATACCCGGCCCGTGAGATCTGAAATGATTGCTGAAATTAGGATTTGATTATTAACTGCCGATAGTGGGCAGGAGGTTAGGTGAATATGAAATGTAGATCTTGAAGTGCCAAATGGGTAGCGAAGTTATGCCACAATTTTTTACCTTGGAAAAATGAATTCATGATCTGACAAATCATGGGATATAAGTCCCCGTTGTATGGGACCATTGAGATGATGTAAAAGTTGGGATTGAAAGGCATATAAGCTGGATCTACCCTAGGACTTCAAAGACTGCGTGAATTATGTTTCGTATATCGAACTTGATGGAATATCTATCAAGTGAAATTCTGATTATTCTTAGTAGAGCTTAGATCGGCAAAAAGTTGCATTCATCAGAAACCCATGAACATCATGGATAGAGAAAGTAAGTCAACATTTAGCCTGATCTTATTCCTGTAGTTATGTTTGATGAAACTCGCGCATTGTAATGAATTGCACTTGTGAGAAAAGACCGAATGTGGAGGAAATACCCACATGGCTTTAACTCTATAAGAAGCGAGTAGTAAGGTAAGATGATCTTTGAGGACAAAGATCCTGTTTAGGGGTAAATGCTGTGACAATCCGTCAATTTACGATTTATATTTTATTCTCAAATATTATTTGAAAATATTATTTTAATGTTACAATATGAACTCACTTATTTTTGGGAAGAAATTTGGATTTACGTCTTGAAGTAGCATCGACTACGTTTAAACCGGAGGATTCTACGTTATGTGTTTACGTTTACATACACCGTCTTTGGTGACAGTCCGACATTTCAGAAAATAAATTTATCCGTGAATACTATTTTGGAGTTTTAAATTTTTGTTGGTACATAAACTCACAAATTTACGAGAAGAGACTAGGACTTACAATTTTATTTTAACGTCCTTTACGACTAAACCGGAAACCTTAGGATTACGTATTTACGTTTTCGAACTCCGTTTTTGATGAAACAATTTTTATTAGATTCGTTTTGTGCCGTTGATTCATAATTTATAAAAACGTTTTTCGTAAAACGACCCGAGGGCACGCAAATCGAGGAAACTAGAATCGAGGAGTACCCGTAAATAAATGGGGATGAGACAAGTGGGACACTTGTCCCACCCCCACTCAAAACCGGCCTAACTAGCCATAACAACACTTATGTGTCAAGTGTACACCATAAAGCTACACATGTAACTTGAGCTTACATTGTAAGCTAAGTTACCTCAAAACCATGTTAGCTAAACCACTTCCCACACACACACAACATGCAAACCACCATTTTCTCTCATCTCTCTCTCATTTTGGCCGTCCCTACTCCACCATCAAACACCACTTTTGATCAATTCCAACCACAAAATCATGTGTTATTTACACATATGTTGAAGCCCTCTTGAAGCTCTCTTGATTGGTGGTGCTTATAACATCCAAGGAGGAGTATTCATGGTGTCTTGGGGCTGATTTTCCACAAGGAGTTCATGGAGCATGGTGGTCTTGAAGATGGTCTTGGTTATGCACAAGTTTCTCCATCAAAATCCATGTTTTGATCACAACCTACATCATCATGGTGGTATAAAGATTGTCCTCCTCAACTTCTTGTTAATTTGATTATGTAAACATGTATTTTATTTCCTATTGTATATGTATATGATGATTATATGATGATAAAAATGTTATGTGGGGATTTGGTGTTGATAAATATGATTAAAAAGGTGAAAAACTATAAGAAACAAGATTAAAATCTTGATTAATTTACATGGCTGTATAAAACAGTAAAGAAACAGGTCATGGACTGATAAAATGATGAAGTAGAATCCATTTACAGTAAGCTATGGTTCTTGTACACATGTGAGAGTTGGCCATGCAATGGAATCATTGTAATGAGTGAGATATGATCAAAACAAGTTTAGGGTATAAATCTGAAGTTACTGTTTTGGACGATTTTTAGAAAATATTTAGAAAATAATTCAACAGTAGCCATAGAAGAGTTAAATATAGCACATATCATGTAGTTTATGTGATAAAAATTTGAGCTTCTAATTCATTATAGAACTCTAGATATGTTAAAAATGGTGAACATGAAGTTAAAAATCAGATTTTTGGAAATAATGTTTATTATTATTATATAAGCACTCACATTATAATGTATAAAATGTAAAAATATAAACCCACTAACTTATAAAACTTATTTATATAAATGTATAAAAGGTTAATTAAATGGGTAAATTATATAAATGGTGGTAAAATAATATTTATAAGTAATAAAAACTATAAACTTGATTTTTACGACTTTTTCGGCTATCGCCGTGAAATTAACGTTTTTCGCCAAATAAAACTTAGACGACCAAACCCGTCTAATGTAAAGTTTATAAAAGTCATATACTGATGTATAGGTAACTAATACAAGTAAAAACCGATAAAACCCGAACTATAAGAAATACGGACGTTAACGGACTAAATTAACGTTATTGGACTAATAATACAACAAAAATGGACTAGAACACTTATAAACTTATTATTGGACTTAACCCATTTGGGCCCGACTTGAAAGTGTATGTACTGATAATATGAGTACAAAAATGATTAATACAATTTAAGAACTTATAATAGGCTTATTGGACCTAAAACGCGTAAATGGGTAAAACTAGTAAACTAATATAAAAGTTACCAACATATAACACTAAAATAAGTAAACGAGAATATGTAAACCCACTTGATCATCATATATATATAATCATCATATGTATACATAATTGGTATTTTTATAAAGTCATTGGACAAACGTCTAAGACCGATTATTATTTATATAGGTTTCCGTGATTGAAGCACGTACCGTACATCCGAATTGCCGATAACCCGCCTTCCCACATCAACGTGAGTTCATAGCCTCGCACTCTTTTAAATATTTTATAAATGCTTTATAAACCTGCGAGGGAGATAACATGTTAGTTTTTATAAAATAGGACACCATTTGTCCCGATCGTTTGTTTATTGATTTTTGGACCCGAATGATTGAATGACCCGATTGTATGACCCTATAAATGATTAAAGGACCCGATAGATGAAATCAAATGGATTATTAAAGTTAGGTTATGTCACAAAAAGTCCCATTAGCATGAATTGTGAACTACCGGGAGTTGGTAGACGCTTATGCATTTAATAGTACTATTTGGGGACGATCACCCCAGTTCGCGCCTTGACGGTTGATCCCCGTCGTGCCACATTGATTGGTAAGCGAATTTATGTATGAGAAGATTTCCATAGCGTGACCTTTGTGACGACACGCTACTTTAGATGGGAAAAATTGGTATCGGGTTAGCTACCCGTTGTTGGTTTAGTAAGGTAACAATGTCATGCGGCTTATAATAATCCAAATCACCAAAATACTATTAGACGCTTCGAATTGCGATGTATTGCCTGACTAGCAATACAGGGTCATACTACCGATATTATGTTCGTGTTTTGGTTTTCATAACCATATTCATATAACGATTTTTATTTGATTTTATACGACGTCATAAGACGTATCGTATGATGTTTTTACGACATTGGCTCGTATAATAATTTTTAAGGCAAATGCCTATATTATGATTTTCGATAAAGATTTATATAAAATGACTTTGGCTATTTTATGGCCTATTACAATGATTTGTACAAAATGATTTTTGGTAATAATTTTATACCAAAGTTATATTGATGGAGTTTATTAAACTCTATGAATTCACTCGGCGTTATCGCTGACCCTTTTCTTTTAACATGTTTTATCTCAGGTACTTGAAGGTAATTCTCGGGAAGACGACAAGAATTCATGGCGCGCACTTAAACAATATTTTCCATTCAAATATTTTGTAAAACTTTGTATGAAATATAATGACTTGGGACCGATGTAACTTTGATATTTATGAATGGAAATGATTTATTATTAAACGACGCGATTTTTATGCGTTGTCTATGATGTGAGTAATGTGCTATCCCGTAACACCAACTAGTCTTCCGCTGTACTGAGTTGTATAAATTTGGGGGTGTTACAGATTACCTCCCGAGGCACTGTTCAGTGAATCTTGGTCACTCATGCTTAAACCATTGTAAAAAGTATTAATTTGATGTACTTTGGTAAAACCATGTTGTGGGCATTTTCTTAAAAGATCTTTGAAACGATCCCAAGATTCACTGAACGACTCATCGTACTTTTGTTCAAAATTTATGATTTCATTCCGCAAAGCGGTAGTACGAGAGGGTGGAAAAAAGTAATTGATAAACTTTGTTTCCAAATCCGTCCACGAGAGAATACTCTGTGGCGGTTCTTTAGCAAGCCAATGCCGGGCTTGTCCCTCTAAAGAAAAGGGGAAAAGTTGTAACCTGATAACCTCTTGTGGAACACCATTGAACTTGACCGTGTTGGTGAGTTGCAAGAATCTCTTGATGTGGTCGTGTGGATCGTCAATGGTACGTCCCAAGAATGGTTGAGCGGAGACCATCTGGATAAAGCCTGATTTTAGCTCAAAGTTATTGGCTGCAAATGCTGGTATAACAATTGGATCAGTGTTGCCATCTACATGAGCTTGTAGTAGTTCAATCATCGGGCGATTATCCGGAAGTGGCTCATTGTTGTTGTTGAAAGGTGGGTTGTTGTTGTTATTATTGTTGTTTGGAGGTGGTATGTTATTGTTGTTTTGTACACCGGCCATGTCTAAGTTATCGAGAGGCTCGGGCTCTTGATAAGACGTGGGTCGAGTGCGCATACACCTGCAAAAGAACGAACAAAGAAAAGCAAAGCAAAAATATTTTTGGTTTTTATGGTTTTTCTATTTTTTTGTATTTTTGAAAATTTTATATTTTTTAGGATTTTTGAAAATTTTTATGAAAAAGTAACGTTCACGGGGAACGGATCCCAAAATCCAAGTTCTCACAAAAAACTTTTGATCTTAACGAGAAGAGCCGGCAGCGGCGCCATTTGATACAAATGATTTGCTATGGGTTCAATTAATCTCTCAGAATCCTCTCGAATTGATCTCGGCCTTAAGTGGAATGATTTGTTCTTGGTTAATAAAAAGGAGTTTGGTTGTTTATCTATTTTAAACTAATAACAATTAATTAAGTGTCGAAGAGTAAAATTAAAGACTTGAAAGTTTAAACTAAAAAGGCAAGTTAAAAGTAAATGCTTGAAAACTTAAAGATTATATTAGAGAAAAATAAGTGAACACTTGATAAAAACTAACACTTGGAAAACTTTGTGAAAAATAGGAACTATTAAAAAAGTACTAAAAGAAAGTAAGAACGGAACAAAGCAAAATAGCTAGGATCGTAATATCACAAAATAGAGATGATCGGAATGTATTCCGATCAAGTGATCTGAATGATGACAAGGGGTGCAATCAGAATATTCAATAGTGAATCAATCGGAATACTTGGAAAGGAGCTGCGATCGGAATATGGAAGAACTGGGCAAATCGGAATATTCAAATGAGTTCTAATCGGAATACGGGGAAACTTACCAATCGGAATAATCAAAATGAGCACAATCGGAATAAGGCTTGGAGGGACAAATCGGAATGTTGCCAAAATGGAACCAATCGGAAAACAAAACCCTTTTCCGATTGGACTCAATCGGAAAGGGTTGGATGTTGCTGGTCGGAAAGCACGGTCGGAAAAGGGCTTTGCCCTTTCCGAAAATGGTGCAAGTTCGAATCTTAAGCAAGGGAAATAAGCTTATGGAATAAGCTAACTCCCAAAACAAACTCGAATCCAATGAAATACTGATCAAATAAGCACTTTAGAACAACTTATCTAACTTCAAATAAACAACTTTTAAATCAAATCAATAAAAAGATGAACTTTTCATAAAAACCTTAAAAAGTAAATAAGCTAAATCAACAAATAAGCTAATAAGAACAAGGATCTCAAAGCTTATTTATGTATAAACTTAAGGAAACATAAAAAGTAATCAACTTTTTAAGCACAAATCATTGATGAACAACACGGATCATACGAGATTTGTACCAAAATCAATCAAAATAAAAGAAAGGAAGGATGAGATTAAAGATTAAAAGATAAAAACTTGAACTTGATTAATGAAAGATAATACAAAAGTTTTAATTTGAAAGAGAAAAAGATGGAATATAGTGAGAGAAAGTTTAGAACTTTCTCTCTCTAAAACTAAAAACTATCTAAAGACTAAGTGTGTGATTTTTGTGAAGTTGAGTCCTTATATAGGCGTGTGTATGGTGGTGGATTTTGTGATTGGGCTTTGGTTTGGGCTTCATTTTCTTCTTTCTTCTTTAGTCTTCACGCATCTTTAAATAAACGTTTCCGACTTGGATTTGAGAAGTGTCGGTGAATAATTCCAACTCGTCTTATAATCTTTTATTTAATAGACTCGAGTTCTTCGACATATATGAATCTTCCATCTTTGGCTCTATTCTTCGATAATTCTTCAAATAGGCACAATGACTTCAAATCATTTGCATCTCTTGGACAATAGACTTCGTCTTGAGTCTTTTTCTTCGATAAAACCCGTGCAATCCCATGTTTTCTTCAATATTCATCCGGTTAACTCTGAAAACACAATAAACACAAAAACCACGCATAATTCCAAACAAATGATATTAAATACGTGTTTTGGTCTTGTTTTAGCCAGAATTAAGTGGTAAAAGGATGGGTGTTTTCACACCTATCAATTATCCGTTGCCATCGTATTGTCGAAAGCTCGATTCTCGGGATCGGCTTGAATGACGGTCTTTTTGTTTTTCTTCTTCTTCTTTTTGGAAGAATTAGAAGTATTTGGTACAACAATCGGTATGTATGTACGCGCGCGAGTGCGCATACAATTAAAACTTGGAATGAGGTAGGTGACCTCGGTCGACTTTGAGAGGAAAGGGATTATCCCTCTCGAGGTGCAATATTAAAAAGCTACAAAAATATATACTTAATACTAATTGAGTTGGCAAACCAATAATCGGTCGTCCCTCTCAATATACGCACAAGCAAGCGGGGAAACGCGGTGGCACAAAGCACTTAAAAACCTTTTTCCTTAGACGGCCTTTTATAGCGTGTCGCCTTATACCCACCTTATAGTTTGTATATATCGAGTTCAAACGTCTTACTAGTATTTATCTATTTTGCCCTTTTATTTCGTTTAGGATTCGAATACAATAGTTAGGTGATGAAATCCCAACTAAGGCCTTATTTGAAAAAGTAGGTAAATTAATTGTTCTACGTATTATAATATAATAAATGAAAAATCTTTTTGTATTTTTAGAAAAATATATATTCACAATAAAAATCGAAAGAAATCGAACTAAGAAAAATAACACTAATACGTAATATTTTTGGTGTAACACTTTTAGGAAAAAGTATTACTTTTTGATTTTTTAATTTTTTTGTTGCAAATCTTAGGAAAGAATTTGCTTTTGTGATTTTTTAATTTTTTTGTATTTTTATATTTTTGATTTTTTTTTAATGTTTTTGATTTTTTTTGTTACAAAAAAGTAACGTTCAAAATGAACGGATCCCAAAATCCAAACGTCTCACGAAATCTTCAATTGTAACGAGCGAAGCGGCAGCGGCGCCAATTTAATGTAGGATAATTTAGTCAATTAAAGTTCGTTTTCCTCGACTCACTCGAATTGATATCGGATTACACGTGGATTAATTGTTTTTGGTAACTAAAACGTTTTGGTATTTTAAACTAAAAACTATTTAAAATTTATAACTAAATTAAACTATAAAACTATTTAAACAATTTAGAAATCTATTTTAAAACTAATTGACTATTTTGAAATTTAAATCTAATTTGACTATAATTGGAACTATTTTTAATTTAAATAAAATCTACTTAAACTATTTTTTTTTTCTTAAACTAAAACTTTTTAATGAAATCTATTTAAAACTAAACTAATTGAAAACTATTTTAAAAAAACTAAATTTTAAAACAATTTAAATGAAATATTTTTTTTATCTTTTTATTTTTTAAACTGTATAAAAAGAGAACGATTTAAATATTTTTAATAAAAATTCAATTAAACTTAAAACTTGTATTAAACTAAATTAATAAAACTGCCAGATCTAAATAACCTATGTTAATGACAAATGAAGAAAATAAACACAAATAAGGTTTAGAGGAGATGGTAAAGACGAAATGTTATTGAACTGAAGGTCGCAGGTTCGAGTCCTGGGCCAGACGGATTTTTGCTATATTATTTCTTTTTGACTTTTTTTTTGGAATTTAAAAGTAAACAGACCAAGTGGATCTGTTTCTTATGTAGCACAATAACCAGCAAAGACAGATAAGTAATTACAGCTTAACCAAATAAGCAGTCGAAAAGTAAATAAGCAAAATCAGATTTGTCTAAAACTGAAAATAAGCAATCAATTCAAAATAAGCAAAGCTAACTAGAAATTAAACCAAATAAGCAATTCTAAGTATAAGAACTGAAAATCAAATAGCACAAGATAATAAAATCTAAATAAGCACTAAAATTAGCAAATAGACTAAACAAAAAAATTAAGCAATACTATCTGAAATTTAACAGCAGACTAAACTTTAAACAAAACAATAAGCAGATAGAACCAGAATCCTGGTGCGTTTGCCAGATAAAAACAAAAACAAATTTATATGAATTAAAACCAGATATAGCACTTATACTTAACTGATAAAAAAAACTAAAAGCCAAACAGATAAAATATAAAACTCAAACTTATACAACGCAAACACTAGCAGATCTAAATCAAGCTTAAATTCAAACAGTACTATAACTCATACAAAGACTTATTAATCAGAAACCTACAAGAACATTTAATATAATCTAAAATTAACATAAAATAAAAAGAGATGGAGAACCTGGTGTCGAAAACCTTTGGGAAGAAGGGTGAGCGCTGAGCCCCCTTATAATCGATACCGAAACCAAACGTCACTACCTTACCCCAAATGTCACCGAAACATCAACGAACTCATCATCCGAACCAAAACATCAACTTCGAGCAGGTTTTTTATAAACTTCCCACTAGGGGAAATTTTATACCAATTTTTATTTCAATATTTATTTAATTAAAACAGATTAAAGATCTAAATTGCAATTAAATTAAAAATAATTAAATAGACAAGAATGAACTGAAAATTAAAATATTATTAATACTTAAAAACTGGATTACAATAATTTTAAAAGGAAAATTACAATAAACCCTAAATCTAATTTTTGCATAAAATAAAAATTAAAATAAAAGTGCACACAAGTTACAGATTTGATGGGGGTATTTATAGCCAACCCCCAAGGCTTCTTGATGATCTTCATGAGCAAGTAATCAAATCCCAGCCGTTTAATCCATCTCTTTTCTTCTCTTTCTTGATCAACGGTGGAAAACATATCTTGTATCACACGGATTACCCTCGTGGCCTGATTTGTGCTAGTTGTGTTTCTTCACTGATGATGTGGAGGATCATGATTGGAGGATTTGGGTTTTGGTGTTGTCACAACCAATCAAAAGAGGGGGATTGGCCACGTAGACTAAGGAGAGATGAGGACCACCATGGTGTTCTTCCCCGAATCTTATGGGGAATTAATTTAAACTCGTGTGAATCACACGAATATGGTGAAAGCCCCAATTTAATTCATCTTTGTGTGAATTAGGGTTTGACACAGTAAAAACTTGATCTGGGTTATTTAGGTTTTGTGAGATGTGAGAGAAAAGGGGAGAGGACACATAGGAGATATCGAAAGTTATGTGGGTGGGGTGGGTAAAAAAAATGTTTTATTTAAAACGTGTGGTGTGAGTGGTTGTTTATTGTGTTTGTTTTGACTGGGGATAAACACGTTGACCAAGTAATAACAAGTGAAAACTTTCACCGTTCCTTACTTTGTATTCACCAAATGGGCTTGGCCCAAAAGAATATATACTCCATCCGTTATGTAAATGGGCCATAAATTGGGCTTATGCCAAAATCCGTCTCATTTATATAACCATTTTCCTAAATGGGCTTGTGGGCCCAATAAGCAAATGTGGGACCCACTAAGCGCAAATAACTTTGATAAACTTTAATCCTCTAAAAACGAGCTCGATTTCGGCTTTCTTGTTCATTTCTTCAAAACCGTGTTGAATTTGCCGGTTTTCGTGATCTTTGGCACACTTTTGGTTTTTGACATTGTCTTTGTCTCTTTCTTGTACTTTTCTTCAACATTTGACCGTGAAATCCCGTGTTTTCTCTTCTTTTGATCATTTGTACCTATTTAACACAAAAACACAAAACCACTCGTAATTCCGACTTTTATGATATTAAACACATGATTAGGTCTTGTTTTTCCTTGATTTTAGTGGCAAAAGGATAAGTGTTTACACACTTATTATGCACTCTTGATCTTTTGACTTCGTCTTTTCTCGTTTTCTTTGATAAAAGCCCGTGATAGCCCGTGTTTTCTTCCTTTGTCATATTTTTATCCTAAAACACAATAAAAACACAAACCACGCATAATTCCGATTTTTGTGACATAAAATACACGTTTTGGTTTTGTTATTATTGGAAATAAGTGGTAAAAGGATAAGTGTTTTCACACTTATTAAGAACAGTATAGAGTCCATGCAGCGATATCTCTGGTTGGCTGGATTCTTGGGAGAGGCTGTAGGTACCGCGGAGGAGCAAGCAAAACAATTTCGCTGGGCTCTTCACTCTAGGACTGCGAATAGGCTAATTAGTGCCACGTTCACTAACGTGTCACAGGTAGCTAATGCAGCTCGTGATGTAGAGATGCTTTTCGAGAGGGATGAGCTCGAGAATGTTGAGCGCCCTGAGAAGAGGTATATCTCATTCAGCAGACTTAAAAAAATTTAACTCTTGTAGTTACTTGACTATATGCATCATGTCATATCCAATTATAATCTTGTAGACACAGAGGAGGGGACCGATCCCAATCGGCAACTCCACAGAAGAACTACATAAACCATGGTCAGTCTTATGACTGTAATCGATCAGATAAGAGAGGCGGTGGTGATAACTACCGTGGCAGCTCCAACTCATCTGACAACCACAGGTGATTCTTTAAGCTTTACAATACCAAACCATTGTGTAAAAAAAAAATTTAACTTTCTGTATGTCAACAGAGATGCTGGACAAGGGCGTGACCAAAACTACAGAGGTCAGCAGTCTGCCCCACCAGCAAATTCTGGTAATTTTAATTTTCAGCTAAACAGCCTTATTCCAGTTATGTTATCAGGATCGTGACACTTATACATCTTCTTAAATCAGCTTCACAGCAAACCAGAGCTACTTCTACAAGGTATTCTAATCCCACTTGCATTACATGTGGGAAGAAACACCCGGGACCATGCCGTCGTGGTTCTAGTGGTTGTTACAAGTATGGACAGCATGGCCATATGATGAGGGATTGCAAGAAAGGAGATTATGCCAGTACCTCAGGCCATACTCCTCAGATTTTACCACCACCACCACCACTACCACCAACCACTAGTCGCATTTATACTACTACCCGAGAGCAGGCAAATAAGACCACATGTACTATTACTGGCATTTTGTTTATACACGGACAGGCTGCATGTGTTCTTTTCAATACAGGCGCCACACATTCAGTTATATCTACTTCATTTGCTGTTAGAATAAACATGACCCCTACACCACTAGACAGTGTGCTCAGTATATCTACACCCATGCGAGACTCTGTACGCATTACTCAGGCGTACATGGATCTTCCTCTTGAGTTTGATGATAAAATCCGTCCAGTCAGTGCTCTACCTATAGACATGTGCGAGTTTGATATTATTCTGGGTATGGATTGATTGTCAGCTCATCGTGCCACCATAGATTGTCATGCTCACCGAGTCATCTTCGATGATGTCCAGACACCAGAGTTTGTTCACCGTGGTTTTCTGCCAGGAAAACATGTTCAGATTGTATCAGTTTTACAGGCCCGTACTCTATTATACCATGGCTGTGAGGGTTTTCTAGCTACAGTTCATGACACTGCTTCTAAGACACCTTCACTCCATAACCAGACAGTTGTGTCAGATTTTCCGGATGTATTCCTAGAAGAACTTCCAGGCATACCTCCTATGCGAGAGGTAGAGTTTGGTATCGATCTCATTCCAGGTGCAGAACTAGTATCTAAAGCTCCTTACCGTATGGCTCCTGTTGAGTTTACGGAACTGAAAGATCAGCTTCATGAACTTCTAGAAAAAGGTTTCATTCGTCCAAGCGAGTCACCATGGGGCGCGCCAGTTTTGTTTGTCAAAAAGAAGGATGGTAGTATGTGATTGTGTATTGACTACCGCGAGCTGAATAAGCTCACTATTCGTAACCGTTATCCACTTCCTCGTATTGATGATTTATTTGATCAGCTTCAGGGTGCCAAGCACTTCTCCAGAATTGATTTACGATCAGGTTACCACCAGCTGCATGTAAAAGAGCATGACATATGGAAGACTTTTCGCACGAGGTAGGATCATTACGAGTTTGTTGTCATGGCATTCGGTCTCACGAATGCGCCAGCAGTATTTATGCACTTGATGAATCGAGTTTTCAACGAGTTCTTAGACAAGTTTGTGATTGTATTCATTGACGATATCCTTGTTTTCTCTAAGTCCAAAGAAGAGCATGAGGATCATCTTCTTACAGTTTTGCAGATTCTCCGACGAGAGAAGCTTTATGCTAAATTTTCTAAGTGTGAGTTCTGGCTGAATAAAGTGGCGTTTCTAGGCCATATCGTTTCTGCAGACGTAATCACTATGGACCCTTCAAAGGTGGAGGCTATCACTAAATGGACAAGACCGACATCTACCACAGAAGTCCGTAGTTTTCTTGGGTTAGCGGGATATTACCGCAGATTTGTAGAGGAATTCTCATGTTTGGCATTACCGTTGACCAAACTTATGCGTAAGGGGGAAAAGTTTATATAGACTAAGGAGAGAGAAAGGAGTTTCGAGGAACTCAAACATCGTTTAATTTCAGCGCCGATCCTTACTCTCCCATCTGGTACAGGTGGTTATCAAATATACAGGTACGCTTCGGGGAAAGGTTTGGATTGTGTACTTATGCAGCATGGGAAAGTCATTGCCTATGCTTCATGACAGCTGAAGCCATATGAGAAGAATTATCCCACACATGATCTGGAGCTCGCAGCAGTCGTTTTCGCTCTCAAAATCTGGAGACATTATTTGTACGGTGAGTCGTGTGATATCTTCACCGATCAAAAAAGTCTCAAGTATATATTTACACAGAGGGAGCTGAACATGAGACAGAGGCGATGGTTGAAGCTACTGAAAGACTATGACACTAATATTCAGTATCACCCAGGTAAAATGAATGTAGTAGCAGATGCCCTTAGAAAAAAGTCAGGAATGATAAATGTCATACAGGTTCAGGAGGATATTATACGGGACCTAGAGCGGTATGATATTGAGCTCTTAGTACGCAGACAGAGAGGCTACTGGGCTAGTCTGAGAGTGGAACCAGATTTAATCTCTCGGATTAAAGCTGCACAGAAGGATGATGGTGAAATCTGGGCGATTGTCTAGAATATTGACCAGCAGACTGAATTTCGTATCGATAAGGATGGTATTATATGGCAGGGTACCAAACTCTGCGTTCCAGAAGACCCTACTCTCAGATAAGCCTTATTGATTAAGGCTCACAGCTCTCCATTTTCTATTCATCCAGGTTCCACTAAGATGTACCACGATTTTAAGCAGCATTTCTGGTGGAGCGGCATGAAGCAGGATGTCGCCATTTTTGTTTCTAAATGTCTAACCTGCCAGCAGGTTAAGATAGAGCATCAGCGTACTAGTGGCCTACTTCAGCCATTAGATATTCCAATATGGAAATGGGACAAGGTGTCTATGGATTTTGTCACCGGGTTACCACAGACTCAGAGGAAACACGATGCAATCTGGGTTATCGTCGATCGCTTGACCAAATCAGCACATTTCATTCCTATCCGTAAAGATTTCGTAATCAGTAAACTAGCAGACCTATTTACGAGGGAGATCGTGCGATTACACGGTACACATTCAGAAATTATATCAGACAGGGATCCACGATTCACTTCTCACTTCTGGGGAGGTCTACATAAAGCTTGGGGAACCAGGCTCAAGCTCAGCACAGCTTTCCATCCGCAGACGGACGGTCAGTCAGAGCGTACCATCCAGACCTTGGAGGACATGCTACGCGCATGTGCATTAGAATGGACATGTAATTGGGACGACTACATCTGCTTGGTCGAGTTTGCCTACAACAATAGTTGGCATGCTAGTATCAAGTGTGCTCCCTTTGCGATATTATACGGCAAGAAATGTCATGCTCCGATCTGTTGGGATCAGGTTGGAGAACGTTTGATTGAGGGACCGAAATTAATAGAGCTGACCAATGAAAAGGTCACCATTGCCAGAGGAAAGATGCAAGAAGCGCGTACTCGACATAAGAGTTACGCCGACAAGCATCACAGAGATCTATCATTTCAGACTAGGGATCGAGTGCTCCTCAAAGTATCACCAGCACGCGGGGTCAGACGTTTTGGCCTTAAGGGCAAGCTCAGCCCTCGCTGCTTCAGACCGTTCGAAATCCTCGAACGTGTCGTTGAAGTATCATATCGGTTGGCCTTACCTCCTCAGCTTTCACACGTTCATAACGTGTTCCATGTATCCATACTCAGAGGGTACAACTATCATGAGCTTCACAAAGTTAATTATCCACTCGATCCGATTCGGGAGGACCTATCTTATGTTGAAGAACCCGAAGCAGTCTTAGATCGCTAGGATCGATTTATGAGGAGGAAGACTATTCCTTTCGTCAAGATCCGGTGAAGGAACCATTCCGAGCGGGAGGCCACTTGGTAATAGAGGAGTCTATATGGACTTCTTATCCTCACTTCCAGTTATGATTAGAGTATGTCTTTAAGTTACACGTCTTTCAGCTTATATGTCTTTCAGCTTTCATGTCCTTTCAATCTATGTGTCTTTCAGCTTATATAAACCTTATCACCTTAAATTGCCTTTAATTCGAGGACGAATTTTCATTTTAGAGAGGGAGAATTGTAAAACCATAGCATAATCGCATCCTTAATTCGAGGAAGAATTATTTTTTTAGAGGGGAAGAATTGTAAAACCAGTATTTGAAATCCTAGAATATTAAATACGCGTAGTCTCAGCTTTAGCATTAATTAAACGTTAACAGTAAATACGTAGTCTCAATTTTATTTAAATATTAAAAGATAATAATTATTCAGAAAATAATTATTAAGTTAACACTTAATATGTATTATTTAGTTATAGAAACGATTTTACTTTTTCAGAAAATTTAAAAACGAGAAATACACAATTGTACACGATAAATTTTTAGTGTCGAATAATAAACGAAAACCACATATATACTTAAAGGGGTGGCGGCTTGGATTAGTAAACAAAGGAAAAGTGGGCCTTGAGCCCGGCCCATAGTAAACATAGAGCACAGGGAAACAAAGTGTACTTCCCATTTCATTTTCACGTATCAAACAAAAGAAATCAGGGTTTTATTCCCCTTTTGTGGCCGCCGGGTTTAGAACAAAAAGAAAAGGATTCGAGCCTTGTTTTTATTCAAGAAAATTATGTATATTCATCATTCCCTATCAAACTCGTGTATGTGCATCCTTCCTCTTTTATTTCTATTTTATATCGTGAATCAACATGTATATAACCTAATGAAATAGGTAAACCACGTAATAATTATAAGGAGCTGTCATGTTTTTGGTTGTTACACGAACACCGAGACACGAAGTCTCGGTGTAGTGACTGTTGGCCAGCCGTGACCCATACAGGGGCGGCGTGGCATTTGTTCTTTCAGTCACAGACAAAACAACCCTAAAATAGGGAGTCGCGCATAAGGGGGTGTTTGTTTTTGTAAGAACAGTGGGTAAAATAACACATCAGGGGTGTTTTTGTTTGAACAGTGGCAACCGAGACATAGAATATGTCTCGATGGGTCTTAGGCAGGGAGCAGTGGGAACCACTACATTAGCAATGGGAACGACTGTAGTAGCAGGGGGAAACGTAGGGGAACAGTGGATGCCGGCTTAAGCCGGTGGCTACTGTGGTGGACCAAAAGCAAACGAGCCACAGTCAGGGGCTGTTGGGCTCGGTTTGGTTTAACCCGAGACATGGGTGTCTCAGGGAGAGTTCGACTCGGGTATTTTCGGGGCACGAAAAATAATAAATGCGAGGTTATACTAAATTGAGTTAAATCACTTTTAGAAATAAGTTTTATAATTAATTAACCAAGTTGTTTAATTTATTTAATTTAATTTGTATATTAAATTAATGATGGTTAATTATTTTATTGATTTAAAATGTGTGACTACTTAAATGATTTATCTTCATAGAAACGAATTTAGAAACCTTTCTAATTTATAAACTTTCTATTTATATCAGATTACTAATTTTAGTAATAATAATTTTATCGGAATTATACACTATATAGTAATCTGGAAATTCAGGAAAATACATTCATCAGTAATATTATAGAACCATCAGCATTATCAGCTTTTATACAATCAGTAATACAAGAATAAATAAATTAAACTAAGTACGGTTAAGATCGGTAAAATAAACGGATATCAGTTAACTTATTCGCGTCATTTATTCATGTAGCTCGCGTGAAATCAGAGTAGACCTTCTGTCAGTTGATCTCAGTCGGTTACTGGACACGAGGTACAGAATTCCCGTCCTTCAGTAAGGACTTCCTTTTATGCATGATTAGGATTCCCCGTCTGCAGCCAAATGTTTTCCCCAGCATATGTTTTAAGCTTATCAATAATCATTTTAATAACTAAATAAATTACATGAGCTTTATATACAAGCATGACCAGTTATGTACTAGTTACGGAGGTACTGTAACCATGAGACTAGAGGCACCGGTGTCATGACTCCTCTGCGAAGGAGTGATTTCTTGCAGCGTCCCATTTATTTCAGCTTGGCCATTTTATCAGTATTGTCAGCGGGGCGTATGGGTGCATCCCAGGCTATCAGTTACAGTTATCAGGTGAATGTGGTATGTGCTCTACATCCTTCACGTTGGAGTTGATCCCTCCATCCAACACATTATTTAGAGGTCACCCATCTACAGCATGACGAGGTCACCCCTCCATTTATTCATACAACAGTTGTTACAGCACATGACCTATATAAGCTCTTGGCAATTAAAATATAGTAAATGCATGTTTTAAGATTTAACAGTTAATAATTCAGCTTTATTATTTATAAATCAGACTTCTCAGATTATATGCAGCTTTCCACATTTTACATATCAGTTATAGCTTCAGTATTTGTCATCTGTCCCATTCCAGTCGTTCTTATCATGCTTTATATCCGTTCACTGGCCGTTATGCTCAGCCGTAGTTTTCCTTTCATGTTCCAAACGACAGGTACACAGGGACGCTCTTAGGTCTTCTGAGGGAGTACGTGCATTGGATGGGAGCTATCCAGACTCCTCTACTTTATGCACTTATACATTACTTTGGTTGTTTGGACATTGTTTCGCCCTTTTTCCTTCAGTACTTAATCTTTTATATAGAGCTTATGTTGGATTACCGATGTCTGATTCTGGTATTTCCATTATGGTCAGTTAATGTTTAATACATTGCCTTGCATGCTTTGATGACACGTTATAAATACACGTAACGGTCCACTTATCCAAGTGGGATGTTACATGTTCTTTATTTATTTTAAATCTAAATCATAACATAAAATAAAATAAGAAAAGGGATTTAGTGATACCAATGTGTGAATTAAAAAGGAGGATAAACATGAATGCCTTACCGAATCAATATAAAAATCAAACGATTTCCCCTTGGTGTCTTTGATGAGCCGCGACAAGAGAGAGAGAGAGGCAAGAGGTTAGGGTTTTTGATTTTCTTGAAAAAGTGTTTATGAAAAATATCATGTGGTTTTATTAAGCAAATAATGGGTAATGGGTATGGGCCAAGCCCGGTTCTCCTTCCCTTTCTCTTTAAACCGACGCCACAAACACCCCTCATACTTTGGTGTTTGGTTTTTCTTGTTTAATTATTTATCGTTTACTTACGTATTTATATCGTGCTTTTGTTACTTGGACGTTTTCTTATTATCGTACATACATACTTATAGTATATTAATACTCGTGTTTACGTACATAATACTTATCATAATTAATTAATATACATAGTATTCATGTTAAATGTTCGTGATACATGGCGTATATTAATTAATTTAAAAGTTTAAATTTAAAGGTAACTTCATGTATTAAATGATCGTAGGATTATTAGAGCGGGTTTTACAACTCTTCCCCTCTAAAAGAATAATTTGTCCTCGAATTAGAGATACGATAATCTGACAAAATGCTAAACGCTGAAATGACATAAAAGCTGAAAAGACGAGTAAGCTGAAATGACATACCCGAGTCAAAACTAGAAATGAGGGTAAGAAGTCCGAATAGACTCCTCCGTTTCCCAAGTGGCTTCCCGCTCGGTATGATCCCTCCAGAGGATTTTAACGAATTGAATCGTCTTCCTCCTCATGACTCGTTCTTGACGATCGAGAACTTTCTCAGGTTCCTCGATATATGATAGATCCTATCGAATCTGCTCGAATGGATACGTAACCTTATGCAATGGATGATAGTTGTAACCTCTAAGTAAGGATACATGGAATACATCATGCACGTGAGATAGCTGAGGAGGTAAAGCTAGACGATATGTTCCTTCACCAGCACGTTCAAGGATCTCAAACGGTCCGATGAAACAAGGACTGAGCTTGCCCTTGAGTCCAAAACGCTTAACACCACGTGCTGGTGATACTTTAAGGAAAACATGGTCGCCGATATTAAATGATATATCTCTACGATGTTTATCAACATAGCTCTTCTATCGAGCAAAAGCTTCCTGTAGCCTCGCCTTGGCTCTGGCAACCTTTTCATTGGTTACCTCTTTCATTTCTGGTCCTTCAAGGATTTGTTCTCCAACTTGATCCCAACAGATTGGAGCACAACACTTTCTGCCATAAAGCATCTCAAATGGTGCACACTTAACACTTGCATGCCAACTATTGTTGTAGGCAAACTCTACCAAACATATGTAGTCGTCCCAACTTCCTCACCATTCCAGTGCACAAGCCCGCAGCATATATTTTAAAGTCTGAATCGTACTCTCAGATTGACCATCGGTCTGAGGATGAAAGGCAGTGCTAAGCTTAAGTTTAGTGCCCCAAGCTTTCTGCATACCCTTCCAGAATTTAGACGTGAAACGCGAATCGTGATCTGATATGATGTCTGAAGGAGTTCCACGTAGTCGTATGATATCCTTAAAGAATATATCTACCAGTTTTCTGACTAAGAAGTCCTTGCAAATTGGAAGAAAATGAGCTGACTTGGTTAAACGATCAACTATGACCCATATAGCATCATGTCTGCTTTGAGTAAGCGGAAGTCCGGTGACGAAATCCATGGAGATTTTATCCCACTTCCATGCGGGAATCTCTAACGGTTGTAGTAACCCACTAGCCCGCTGATGCTCGATCTTAACTTGCTGGCAAGTTAGACACTTGGATATGAAAGTAGCAACATCCTGCTTCATGCCACTCCACCAGAAATGTTGTTTAATGTCATGATACATTTTGGTGGATCCTGGATGAATAGAGAATAGAGAGATGTGAGCTTCTGTTAATAGAGCTTCTCGGAGAGTCTGATCATCCGGGACACATAGTTTAGTGTTAACATCTTAAGATTCAAGCTAACAAGAGGATGATCCGGAGGTTGGGGAGGATAAAAGTAATGTTTAGACATTTTTAGAGAGAGAAAGTAAAGCTTGAATGTAGTGTGTGTATTTAGAGAGAGAAGTGAAATACACAATAAGAAGAAACCTCACCCCTCCATGGAAGTATGGAGGGGTATATATAGGCTAGACATGAGGTCACTTTGACAACATGTCAATAGTAGTCCTCCATGTTTTTGCCCATATGAAACTAATGTAATTCCGTAAATGACGCTCACATTTTAGGGCTAACAATCTTCCCCCAATGTGGAGACATACGGAATTACATACAATGTTCCTAACAAGTAAAAATACAACAAAATAAAATCTTCCAAGGTGCTTCCAATGCTGAGGATGTCTTTTAATTCTTCTGGTCTTCATAACTTGTACCTCAGCTTGAATCCTCTTTGTCTTTGCTTGTTGTGGAACAATTGTAATATGCATGATTTGGATTAACTTCCCCCCAATCCATGAAGCATGTATTAAAAAACTTTCTTCATAGACTTCTTTTTGACGAAGTTTCTGAATCAGCTTCCCCCCAAACCAATATCTGTATCTTAAGCAGATTTTGACACTTTGATGTAGTTTGAACAATCTTCTAGCTCATCGGTTTAAGTGCACAGCGGAAATTTGTAGAAGAACCACACCAAATGACACTGCTTCTATACTGTTTCATGTCGTTTAGGTTTTTAGTGATAATCCGTTTGGGGTAACATGCAGGAAATCAGCAACAATTCTTCTCACGCCTGCAGAATACTTCATAAAAATCATATAAAGTAAGTAGATACCATTCCATGTACACTACTTCCCCCTGGAAGTTGATCCGATTACTTCAAAGTACACGATCTTCCCCCATGATGATTTCGAACTCTCGGAAGCATCATTATCGTGGACGTCCATATACTCGAGAAGTCCTTAGTCTTAAGCAAATTTCTTGAAAAGTTTTGAAAGTCATTGAGAAACTTTGAAAAATTTTGCTTAGACTATGAAGTACCATTGTCGTTGTGTAGCTCAAAAATATCCCGTGAGAATTGATTGCTAATTCCATCTCTCTCTGTCTAACTTACCAACCTCGAATTCATTCGGCTATTTGTCGTGACCACATGTGAAGTAAACCCGATATTCCAAACTTGAAACTGAAGTACAATCCCCCAAATTTGTTACTTAAGCTTGCACTTTATGTCGATTGAAGAACGGTGCAGAAACAAGTCTCTTATACCTCTTGAAGTTATCCACACGAGCAACTGCGTGTGACACCCAAAAATGATAGTTATCCATGTCGTCGACCATCCACCCCTTGACAGTGGAAACTAGATAATTCAAGTCTCAATCATAAGTTTTATCGCCCAAGCAAGTCATCAATCGATAGACTGGGTTTGAAGAAAAGGGGTAGAAAAATAGAAGGAAGGCTCGATGATGAAATAAGTAGACGCCTTCGTGAAATCCTACTTTAACTTCAAATAAAGAATACCAAATCCACTCCGTGATCACTTGTCTTTGAAGAATCAAAACTAGCCGTTGTCGTTAAAGTGAATCTTATATCGGATCGTTTTAGCGTTAAGTGTTTTGTTTGCTTTGGTGTTTTGTTGTGAATGTCGTTATCTAGAACAAACGATAAAATATCATTAAAGGATAATTTGTCTAGATAACTTGTGATTGAAGCTTAAAATTTTCTTTGCCGTTTAAGCACTTTCGATCGATACATAAAGAATACCCGCCATCAAAAATGTCATCATAGCCCAAAAAAAATAAGTTCAACCCAATAATGCCAATACTCTATCCAACACCAATACTCGGCCCAACAATTGAAAGTAACCAAATTTAGTCAATGGAAATGGAAGACCATGTCATAGGTTATACACGTTCCAACCCATTTTTTTTCAACTCCCACGTCATATAGAAACGTGTCTCACAGTTGACCTCATTTGGATAGAAAACTCCGCCTCCCATCTTATCTATACTCATCCCTCAGCCACCAACATCTATTAATGTTCCAAAACTGTGTGCAGCCTCTCCACCGAATCACACTCCAAACTCATATCTTCCAATCCACCAAGAACATCTTTAATCTCATCTTACTAAATATTATCAGATAGAATAGAACATCTATTCATCAGATTGAATCATCATCATCCCATTTTTCAATTCGAACAAAGCCTAATTGAAGTGAACAACTCCATATCTGCTTATCACTCCAAGTAATCCGAATTCAAACCAAACCATGTGTTCATTGCATGTTATACGATCGAAGACACATAAGTATCAGCTTCAAGATCTATTAATGGTCTCGGGTAGGTTTGATTTGTTGTGCATGTTTGTCTTTTTGTTCGATCGATTCGAAGAATGTAAGGGCTAAACTTTCTAGTTTATGCTTCTTGTTTCGATTCGTACATTAAAACATATGATTGATGATGTTTTTTCGGTCGAGTAATTGATCTTTGAGGGTTATTGCTATAATAGCAAACCATGAAAATCAGAAACTGAGATCATTTTGATTTTTTTTTAATTATTTATTCCGAGACTTGATGGTTTTATGAGATGGAGGTGGTTATGTGTGACGATGGGATTAGGTAGATAGAGTCGGGGTTTGTTGGTTTTGAGTTTTGGGATAAGGAGAGTCGGTTTGAAAAGGTTTTATGGTCCGGTTTTTTTTCTGTTTAGTCATGATGTCGCAATGTTTTTCAAGATTCACATCGCAATGTTTTTAGAATGAATAGCCTTATTGCATCGCAATAATAGTCACATCTTCAACCATCGCAATGTTTTTCAAAAATATCTTTCAAAAATAGTCACATCGCAATGTTTCAGAAAAATTACACATCGCAATGTTTTCAGTGTTATCCATCGCAAAAGACCAAACATCCATCGCAATGTTTCCCAAACACCCATCGGAATGTTTTAAAAAAAACAGCAGCATGACGACTTAAATACCATTGCGATGAGTCAAACCACCCATCGCAATGAGTCCCATCGGAATGGGTCCCATCGCAATGAGTCAGTCGAACCCATCGTAATGTGTCAAAAAAAACCCATCGGAATAAATCCGAAAAAGAAGCCATCGGAATGTGTTCATCGGAATAAGTATCGTAATATTCACACCCCATCTGAATATGCATCTGAATAAGCCATAGTAAAATCCCATCGGATTATGCATCAAAAAGCTGTCGGAAAAGGCATCAGAAAAAGGGTTTTGACTATACTTGATATCCCCGAAAATGGTGGATACGTGATAATAATGAAGGACCTTTTTTAACAGTGACAGTGACATTTGATAATAGAAGAGACAAAGAAAAAATAGACCTTTTTGGACAAAACAATCACCAAAAAATCATACTGATGACGTAACTGGGACTGAAAAACACCAAACAAATGTATTGTGACCAATCAACTTAAAAGAATAAGCTATTATAAGCCACAAACACAAAGAAATAAGCAAACACAAACACAAAACACCCCGGTTAGCTCTGATACCAATTGTTAACATCATAAGATTCAAGCTAACAAGAGGATGATCCGGAGGTCGGGGAGGATAAATGTAATGTTTAGACATTTTTAGAGAGAGAAAGTAAAGCTTGAATGTAGTGTGTGTATTTAGAGAGAGAAGTGAAATATACAATAAGAAGAAACCTTACCCCTCCATGAAAGTATGGAGGGGTATATATAGGCTAGACATGAGGTCACTTTGACAACATGTCAATAGTAGTCCTCCATGTTTTTGCCCATATGAAACTAATGTAATTCCGTAAATGACGCTCACATTTTAGGGCTAATGAAAAAAGAGATTTTGTTTACCCTTTTTATATTACTTTTATCGTTCCTCGACTCGACTCGAATTGAAATCGGACTTAACGTTAGATTTGATTTGTTTTTGGTAAATAATATTTTTATGTATTTTTAAAACTAATTTAAAAACTATTTAAAATTAAGGCTATTTAAAAACTATTTAATCTAATTTTAAAAATGAAACTAATTTTAATTAAAACTATTTTAAAACAAATCTAATTTTAAACTAAAGATTTTTTAAATAAAAACAATTTTAAACTAATTAATTTTAAACTAAACTATTTTAGACTAATAAATTGACGCAAAAAAAATATAATTTTTAAATAAAACTTAAAAAAAACTAATTTAAAAACTTTTATAAAAACTAAAAATAAAGACTTTTAAATAAACAAAACAAAATGAAAGAAAGTAAATAAAATATTTTTTTGTCTTTTTGTAATTTAATAAAAACTGAATTAAATGATAAACTTTTTGATTAAACTAACTAAACTTAAAAACTTTGAATTAAACTAATTAAACTGCCAACTATAAAAAAACTTATATTAATCCAATGTTGCATAATTCAACAAGAAAAAGGAGCTAGACGAGATGGTTGGAGCGCAGGACTGTGATGCGAGGGGTCTGGGGATCGATCCCCAGCTATGACCAAATTTGCTAATATTTTTTTTACTTGGAATTTTTTTTCTTTTTGGACAATTTAGCCACACAGATCAAAAGAATCTGTGCTTAACTCAGCAATAACATCAATCCCACAAAACCAAATCAGCTAATCAGCTAGACAAATAAACTAAAAAAAACAGATTATAAGCACAATTAACGAAACTGAATAAACAATAACTAACGAAAACCAAATAAACTGAAACAATAGACTAAAAAGCAGTAACGATCCTAAGCTAAAATCAATAAGCAACGATAAGCAAAATGGCAATTCTAAAAAAACAATATAAATCAAATAAGCAGAAATCAAACTTACCAAATCAAAATAAGCATATAAGGAAAGTTTATTTAATCATTTAAAATAAAACTAATAACCTTATGTAACCAAATAAGCTATATATAAAACAACTATAAAACAAATTCAAACGCAACGAGCATCAAAAACAATAAGCAGATTCAATCTATCTAAATCGAAACCCAACACAAGCAGGAAGATAAATAACAGCTAAGACTAAAAACTCAACAGTACTATATAAACTTAAGAAGATACGATGCAATATAATTTCCAAATAAATAGTAAACAAAAGCAGATTCTACATAAACTAAATATATCAAGCTAAAACAGATCCTAATCCAACGAAATCTAAACATACAGATAACTTCAACACAAAAAAAAATATCAACAGTAACTTACCAAATAAACTGATAAAACAAGCAGATACTTAAACAAATATACTAGCAGTTAAAATAAAACACAGATTAATCAAAAAAAATTAAAGAGAAAGGAGAATCAAACCTATTGTCGATAACCGTTGGGAAGAAGGGTGGTGCTGAACCCCCTTTGTCACTGAATCTAACACCACCTTTTACCATCTCAAATCATCAACATCAAGCTTTATCTCGAACCACTTCTTCGAACCAATCAGTGAACCGACCTTCGAACCAATAGACCAATCGTATGATCCGAACAGTATTTATTTATTTATTTTTTTTTTTTTTTTTATTTTTTTTATAACGAATAATATATAAGAACAGTAATTAAAAATGCATTCAAGATTAAATCAAATTAAAATTGACAGAAATGAAGACGAAAATTTATAAAAAGGTACTTTTCATTAAATATAAAAATATTACAAAAACTGGAAATTGAAATTACAATATTAAATCTATAACTAATTTACTGAAAAATAAATCTAATTTAAATCTACTCCTAATTAAAAAAAAACTGAAAATTAAAGAAAAGCTTAAAAAAAATGGACTCCTATTACAGGTTTTTGGGGGGGGGATTTATAAGAAAACCCTAATCCCCCTTTGATGAGTCTTGGTGCCCAAGTTCTTTAATCTTGGCCGCATATCTCTTCTTTTTTTCTTTTTTCTTCATCCAACGGTTGAGAATAAATGAGGGGCTACGGATTGCCAGGGTGGATTGTGGACCACCCTTGGTGTTCTTCCCCGAAATTTTTGGGGATTTAATTCCCAAAGATGTGAATTAAACATAAATGTAAAAAGCCCTAAAATTAATGGTAAATTTGTGATGGTAAAAATATTAGGGTTTAGGATTGGGGTGGATGCTGCGTATTTTGGGGAGAAAGAAAGTGGGGAGCCGGTTTTTTTTCTTGTTTTTGTCGAATGGAAATAAAAAAAAGTGGGTGATTGTTTATTTTATAAAAAAAAACGTGTGAGGGAAGATTGACTGTGGGTGAGGTGTAGAGTAAGATAATGTGAGGGATGAGATTAAAAACGTTTAATAAAATGAGGTAAGTGGGGTGGATAACAAAAAAAACGTGTGAGGTTAAATGTTGTGGGAGGATTGTTGAGTTGACCAGGGAGACTTGACCAAGCCAAAAAAAACTTTTCATCCGTTTGTTTTATGGGCTTATGGCCCAATTCACCTTTTCTTTTTATCCGTCCCATAATGGCTAAACCTTTTGGGTTTTTGTGGTCATGTAAAGTTTTTAAGCACAAGATTAAATTTTCCAAATGGGCTTGTGGGCCCAATAAGCAAATGTGAGACCCACAAAGCCCATTTAACTAAAATAATATTTAATCCACTAAGAACGAGCTTGATTTCGGTTTTGTCGATAAATTTCTTCAAACTCGTGTCGGTTTAGCCAGGTTTCGTGATCTTTGGCATACTTTTGATCTTTTGACTTTGTCTTCGTCTCTTTTTGGACTTTTCTTCAACATTTGACCGTGAAATCCCGTGTTTTCTCTTCTTTTGATTATTTGTACCTATTTTAACACAAAAACACAAAACCACGCGTAATTCCGACTTTTACGTTATTAAACACATCATTAGTTCTTGTTTTTCCTTGATTTTAGTGGCAAAAGGATAAGTGTTTACACACTTATTAAATCCCCTACACTTGACCATTGCAATGACCCCATACAATGCATAGTTTTAAAGCATAAGTTACATTTCTCTCATAATCAATCCATTTCGGCCTTTATTACTATTACTACTAATTTAATGACGAAAAGATAAAAACTTTAAAGGAAACAAAAGTGATGACACTTTATTAACTTATCTATCTTTCTTTATGGATTTTATTTTTGTCTTGAATGATCACGAGGATGCATTTTTGACTTATTTCGACAATTTATTAAGGCCGAAAATAAAGTGGGACGATTTAATCAATAGTTAGCTAAAGGACAAAATCTTTTAAAACTGCTTCTCGAAACCTCAAAAAGTTCATATCTTGGCATAACTCGTTTCACGATTTGAGACCTTTCTCGGACCGATATTTGGCTTGTACTTCAAACTTCAAATCTTGAGAGACGATCTTGAAATTATGGTCTTCTCTTCATTTTGGTATACATCTTCATAAGGAGTGAAAGATGCTTCAAACGTTGACCACGACTTCTTCATTTATCCTCTTCTTTATTTAGGATTTTGATATACAACGATCCGCCTCCTTTTCGGACTTGGATCTATATATCCTCATACCTTGTTAGGGTCTTTTTGGATAGACTTCTCCATGATCTTTAGGGGGGTAATTGCTTCTCGTCGTGTGTCTTGATCCTTCATATTGATTTGGATTAATGATCTTCACATCATCTTAGGATCTTTAGCAAAAAGTGAATCCTCATGCCTTGTGAGGGCCTTTTTGGACTCGGGTATCCTCATGCCTTGTTCGGGCCTTTTTGGATAAGCCAATCTTCGCGTCCCGTTTCAATAAGTTATGCCTTGGCTATGAACTCTAATTAATACTGAGAAACTTTTAAACGATCTTGTGCTAGAAGCTAAGTAACCTTTTAAATCGTACAACCTTATTTATTGCAAATATATTTATTAACAAGTGATGGGAGAAAAACCTCATAACTAACTCACATAAGTTAATGAAAGAATACTGAACTTATAATTAACTCTATCATCTCTCGTTCTCCACAATTTAAAATCTCAAGGAATGAGACTCGTGGATGCTTAGCCTAATAAACCAATTAAGGTCCATATGGTTAAGGATACTAGCTAGAGTAAACTTGGATAAGTAAACTCGGGTTGAGTCAAAATATTCACGACGGGCCTAATATTCAAAGATATCTAAACTTGTTAAAACCATTTTATTTATTTATCTATTTATGACTTTATTCTTGAAATGGAAATTATTACGATGCGATAATAAAAAGAAAGAAAATAAATAAAAATAATACTAGGCCAAAATAGATCAAAAATTTGAAAAACGTTGAAAATTTTTAAAATTTTCCGGTTAAATTGGGTCTAATTCATGGAAAAGCCCACTAAACTTCGATAGAAGTCCCCCCTACACTTAATATAAACATTGTCCTCAATGTTTAAGCATGTGGGTGAATAAACTCCCCTACACTTAGGACATTGAGTACGTTGTTTAAAATCGAGCTAAGGAAGGGACAACTAAAGTGATTACATTTATTCGTTTTATTTATATACAAGTATGAATCACAATAGTTTTGATAGAACCGGGTACACGGGAACACGGGATCACGGGTCTCATCAAAAGTACAAAAAATGGATCATCAAAGCACATGTCCCTGCACACAATCACCACACAAACAACCTACTTGGCTCCCCCCCCCCACACTTATTGGTGGACAATGGATGAAGGTGAAAAAGGGTGGAAAGGATGGTAAAGGTAAAAATCTAACCTAGTTATACGATGCTTGATTTATTTATCACGAGTCTCTAGCTCGACTCGATTTCCCGAATTAATTCAAGGGAAATGTGGAGAGGGATGGAATCATCTCGTGAGCGATGTCCTCTCCATAGTATAACTTAACCCGTTGGCCATTCACCTTAAAGTTGGGCCCATTTGGTTGGGATAACTCAATGGTGCCATAAGGGAAGACTTGGGCCACGGTGAATGGACCGGACCAACGGCTCTTAAGTTTACCCGAAAAGATTTTCAACCGAGAGTTAAATAATAAAACTTGATCACCAACATGGAACTCTCGGTTTTTAATCTTGGAATCATGAATGAGCTTAGTCTTCTCTTTGTATATTAATGAATTTTCATAAGCCTCATTCCTAAGTTCATTGAGTTCATTGAGTTGGATCTTCCTATGATCACCGGCTTTATTTATGTCAAAATTAGCCCATTTCAAGGCCCAATAAGCCTTATGCTCCAACTCAATGGGGAGGTGGCACGCCTTTCCGTACACAAGGCGATAAGGGGTACAACCTATAGGTGTCTTATAAGCGGTACGGAAAGCCCACAAAGCATCATCCAATTTATCGGCCCATGAGGCACGATGCTCTCCCACGGTTCGCTCTAAGATTCTCTTAAGACCACGGTTAGAAACCTCGGCTTGTCCATTAGTTTGAGGATGATACGCGGTGGAAAGTCGGTGATTGACACCATACTTAGCCATGACTCGTGCGAATTGATCATTGCAAAAATGAGTCCCACGATCACTAATAATAGCGCGAGGCACACCGAATCGAGCAAACAATTGTTTCAAGAAGTTAACAACCACCCTCGCATCGTTAGTAGGTAAAGCCTTTGCTTCAACCCATTTTGATACGTAGTCAACGGCTACGAGGATGTACTTGTTTCCCTTCGATGATGGAAACGGCCCCATAAAGTCGATGCCCCATACGTCAAAGATTTCACATTCTTGGATGAAATTTTGAGGCATCTCATCTTTATCTGTGATCTTACCTTGTCTTTGGCAAGCATCACAATGTTTAACCATTTCATGTGCGTCATGATAAATGGAGGGCCAATAGAATCCGGAGTCGAACACTTTTTTAGCGGTGTAATTAGGACCAAAGTGACCACCGGTAGGTCCTTTATGGCAAGCTTCAAGGATTTGTAAAGCCGCCGGCCCATCAACACATCTACGAATGATTAAGTCCGCACATTGCTTGAAAAGATAAGGGTCGTCCCAATAGTACGTTTTAACGTCCTTGAAGAATTTTTTCTTTTGTTGGGACGATAACCCTTCGATAAGAACACCACCCGCCAAATAGTTTGCAATGTCCGCAAACCATGGGGTATCATCAAGATTGGAATTAATAGACATTAAGGTCTCAAGGGGAAAGGATTCATTAATCTCTTGATTTGGAGATTCCCCTTGATAAGGATCCTCAAGTCTACTAAGGTGATCCGCGGCTAGGTTTTCCGCTCCTTTTTTATCACGAATTTCGATTTTAAATTCTTGTAGGAGCAAAACCCAACGAAGGAGTCTCGGTTTAGCATCTTGCTTGGTCAACAAGTATTTCAAGGCGGAATGGTCGGTGTAAACGATGGTGGTGGAAAGCACAAGATAGGGGCGGAATTTCTCAAAAGCATATACTACAGCTAAAAGCTCTTTTTCGGTAGTGGTATAATGCAATTGAGCCCCCGTCATTGTCTTACTAGCATAATGAATGGGTTGGAAATGTTTGTTAACTCGTTGACCTAAAACCGCTCCTACCGCGAAATCACTAGCATCGCACATGAGCTCGAAGGGTAACTCCCAATTTGGAGAGACTAAGACCGGTGCCTTAGTTAATTTACCTTTAAGAAGTTCGAAAGAGTCGAGACATTCTTGAGAGAAGATGAAACGAGCATCCTTTTCTAAGAGATGAGTCATTGGACGAGCTATTTTCGAGAAATCTTGGATGAAACGTCGATAAAATCCCGCATGGCCTAAAAAACTTCTAACTCCTTTGACGGTGGTAGGCGGAGGTAACTTAGCAATGAAGTCAACTTTAGCACGGTCGACTTCGATACCGGCTTTGGAAATTTTATGACCGAGGACGATGCCTTCTTTTACCATGAAATGGCATTTTTCCCAATTAAGAACGAGATGAGTGTCTTCACACCGTTGGAGCATACGTTCTAAATTAGCAAGGCAAGAAGAGAAAGAATCACCATAGACCGAGAAATCGTCCATAAAGACTTCCATAGTTTCTTCAACCATGTCATGAAATATCGCCATCATACACCTTTGGAAAGTCCCGGGAGCATTGCATAAGCCGAAAGGAATTCTTTTGTAGGCAAATGTTCCATAGGGACAAGTGAATGTGGTTTTCTCTTGGTCTTTTGGATCGATAGGGATTTGAAAATATCCGGAAAAGCCATCTAAGAAACAATAGAAATCATTACCCGCTAAACGCTCGAGCATTTGATCCATGAAAGGAAGAGGGAAATGATCCTTACGAGTGGCATCATTGAGCTTACGATAGTCGATGCAAACTCTCCAACCCGTTACAAGTCGAGTAGGAATCAACTCGTTGTTTTCATTGGGAACAACGGTGATTCCGCCTTTCTTAGGCACACAATGGACGGGACTAACCCATGGCGAATCCGAGATAGGGTAAATCATTCCGGCATCTAGAAGTTTGATAACTTCTTTCTTAATGACTTCATGAATTTTTGGATTAACCCTTCTTTGATTTTGGATTGCGGGTTTAAAGTCATCTTCCATGAGAATTTTATGAGTACAAAAATTAGGATCAATTCCGCGAATGTCGGAGATTTTCCAAGCAATTGCTTTCTTATGATTCTTAAGCACATCGATAAGTCGGGATTTTTCATCTTCTTTTAAGTCCTTAGCAATAATGACGGGCAACTTATTATCCTCCTCTAAGAAAACGTATTCTAAATGAGACGGCAAATCTTTAAGCTCTAAATCCGGTGGATTGTCAATGGAAGGCTTGGTCAAAGTAGGATCATCGTTTGTAACTTCTTTAGGAGTGGGTGGAGAAATATTGTCCTCATTGAGAAGTCTCTCAATAGTACGAATGTCTTCATCCCAATTGGTGGGAGAATTATCATAGTTAATCTCGAGAGGACCCAAGCTAGCTTCAAACTCATCTAAGTCACTTTCTCCAAATGGAGTCAATGAAGGAGCAATAGAAGCTACGGTCTCAACATGAGGTAAAGGAGAAATCCCGCTCTTACAATCCTCATGAAAATGTTCTTCGCATGCTTCGTCGAGCACATCGATGAAATTCACGGATTCGGGCTCATCGGGAAGTTTGGAAAGTTTACCCATGTTAAAGACGATTTTGTCATCCCCGACCCTCATGATAAGTTCACCCGCGGCTACATCGGTTAATGTACGCCCGGTTCTCAAGAAAGGTCGTCCTACAATTAAGGGAACACGGGGATCCATTTCATAGTCGACGACGACGAAATCAGCGGGAAAAGTGAATTTGTCGACTCCTACAAAAACATCCTCGGCTATCCCCACCGGATAAGCAACCGTACGGTTAGCTAATTCCAATGTCATACGAGTGGGAACTAGCTCGGGTAAAGATAATTGTTTCCACACGGACAATGGCATAAGATTGATACTCGCTCCGAGATCCGCCAAGGCCATACAATTCTCAACACCCGGAAAATTACAAGGAATAAGGAATCGACCGGGATCTCCTAACTTAACCGGTAATTTTCTCAAAAGAACCGCGGAACAATTCTCATTCAATTGGGTATTGGCGATATCAAGAAACTTTTCCTTATCACTTAAAAGATCCTTAAACATCTTAGCGTACTTAGGCATGTGAGCGAGCGCCTCGACAAAGGTGATATTAAAATTCAATTGTTTGAACATTTTTAGGAAGTTCGAAACTTGAATATCATCCTTATTCTTCAATTTATCTTTCCGCAACCTTGAGGGATAAGGTATATTGGGTTGAGATGAAGGCTTTGGAGTGGATTGCTCACTCACATCCTTTGGAGGAGGAGGAGGAGTAGAAATAGAAGGTGAAGGAACCGGTTTTGGAACCGAAGGTGTGGTAGAAAATTTGGGTATCGGTGGAACATAAGGTGTAGACGAATGCATAACGGGAGGTATGTCACAAGTGGAAGAAGAAGGAGGTTGTGTCGAAGAAGAAGGAATCTCGGGTCCTTGGTTAGGTGGGGAAGGTTCTACGGTGGTCTTACCGCTCCTAGTAGTGATAGCATTAACATTAGCCCTAGGATTGGTCACGGTGTTCGAGGGAAGGGTACCTTGGGGACGAAAGGTTTGAATCATAGTCAAAAATTTCTTATCGGTCGATTCTTGCATCTCTCTCATCATTCGTTCATGGTCGGATAATTTTTGTAAAACCAAGTCCATTTGAGGATTATGCATGTTCATTTGATTATAACCTTGATTAGGAAAACCTTGGTTTTGATATTGATTAGAACCTTGATTAAATCCTTGATTTTGAAAACTTTGGTTATTATATCCTTGATTATTTAACCCTTGGTTTTGCCCTTGAAAATTCCCTTGATTTTGATTAAAACCCCGTTGATTAGTATTTCCTTGAAAATTACCCCGTTGAGGACCTTGGTTCCTATTTTGGGCGGGTGGGGGTGGTCTTTGTGGTGCTACAAAACCCAGGGGAGCCAAATAGTTATTAGACTTGTAAGACAAATGGTTAACATCAACATTTGGTTTGAATTGAATCCGATCAATTTCATTGTTATTATAAGCATAAACTTCTTGTTGATCATTGTAAACCTTGTCACAATTAAAGTATGAATGTGGTCCACCACAAGTCTCACACGTTTCACTTTTTTCTTTCACGGCATGCACATGTGTAGTTAGGGCGTTGATTTTTAAAGCGAGTGTCTCAAAAAGCGAAGTAAGTTTATTAATTCGATCATTCACCTCAATATTACTCGTACTAGCACTTGCCATATTAGCCCTAACACTTTTGGTTTGCACTTTTGCTTTGTTCTCAATAATGGCCCAAGCCTCATTCATGGTTTTCACAAGAATATTGCCCCCCGCGGCACTATTAAGTGAGTCTTGGTCGTTTAGAGTTAAACCATTATAAAACGTGTTGATTTGATGAACTTTAGTAAAACCGTGTTGTGGACATTTTCTCAAAAGATCTTTAAAACGATCCCAAGACTCACTAAACGTTTCCCCATATTTTTGCTCAAAGTTGATTATTTCATTCTTTAAGGACGTGGTCCGTGATGGTGGGAAAAAGTAGTTAATGAACTTGGTCTCTAAGTCGATCCATGTAGTAATACTTTGGGGTGGTTCCTTATCAAGCCAAATCCGGGCTTGTCCCTCGAGGGAAAAAGGAAAAAGTTGGAGGCGAACGGCCTCTTGGGGCACCCCATTGTATTTGACGGTATTAGCTAATTGGATGAAACGTTTGATATGAGCGTGTGGGTCATCATTAGTACGGCCTAAAAATGGTGTAGCAGAAACCATTTGAATAAAACCCGATTTAAGTTCGAAATGATTAGCTCTAATATTCGGCACCACAATCGCGTCATCGTTTCCTTCAACGTGAGATTGAAGAATCTCAATCATTGGTCGATTATCCGTTGCCATCGTATTGTCGAAAGCTCGATTCTCGGGATCGGCTTTAATGACGGTCTTTTTGTTTTTCTTCTTCTTCTTTTTAGAAGTATTTGGTACACCAATCGGTATGTATGTATGCGCGCGAGTGCGCATACAATTAAAACTTTGGAATGAGGTAGGTGACCTCGGTCGACTTTGAGAGGAAAAGGATTTTCCCTCTCGATGAGCAATATGAAAAATCAACAAAAATATATACGTAAATACTACTTGAGTTGGCAAACCAATAATCGGTCGTCCCTCTCAATATACGCACAAGCAAGCGGGGAAACGAGCTGGCACAAAGCACTTAAAAACCTTTTTCCTTAGACGGCCTTTTATAGCGCGTCGCCTTATACCCACCTTATAGTTTGTATATGTCGAGTTCAAACGTCTTACTAGTATTTATCTATTTTGCCCTTTTTTCTCGTTATGGATTCGACTACAATAGTTAGGTGATGAAATCCCAACTAAGGCTTATTTGAAAAGTAGGTAATTTTATTGTGCTACGTAATATATTATAGTAAAAGAAAAATCTTTTGTATTTTTTAGAAAAATATATATTAATCGAAAGAAATCGAATCTAAAAATTAACACTAATACGTAATATTTTTGGTGTAATACTTTTAGGAAAAAGTATTACTTTTGATTTTTTAAAATTTTTTTTGTTGCAATTCTTAGGAAAGAAAGTGCTTTTGTGATTTTTTTTAATTTTTTTGTAATTTTATGTTTTTGATTTTTTTTTTGTATTTTGGATTTTTTGTGCAAGAAACGTAACGTTCAAAGAATGAACGGATCCCAAAATCCAAACGTCTTCACGACAAATCGTCAATCGTACGAGCGAAGCGGCAGCGGCGCCAATTTGAAACTAGGATTTTTAAGTCTTTTTTAATGCAATGAATGTTCGTTTTTCCTCGATTCGACTCGAATTTGATTTCCGGTTTAACGTTTCAACTTAACTTTGTTTTTGGTAAAATCTCTTTTTGTTGATATTTTTTTTTAAAACTAATTGCTATTAAATAGAAGAAATTATTAAATAAAACTATTTAAACTAATTTGAAAACAAAATAAAACTAATTAAAAATTTAAACTAAATGTAACTAACTAAAAATAAAAGTAAATTTATTTAAACTAATTTGAAAGTAAATTTGAAATAAAAAATATTTAAACTAATTTAAATTTAAAAATAAAAGTAAATCTATTTTAAATAAATTGAAAACAAATTTAAAGTTATAAAAATATTTTTTATCCTTTTTATATTTTTTATATTTTAAAAAAAATTGAATTTAAATAAAACTTTTTAATTAATATAAATAAATCTAAACTTTAATTAAACTAATTTAAATTTAAATTAAACTGCCAAATTAAAACTATCCTATATTAATTAAACGTGACCTAAATGAACACTAAAAGAGTGCTAGAGTAACTGGTTGCGACGTTTGGCCCCTGGACAGGAGGTCCAGGGTTCGAATCTAGGTAGAAGCAGATTTTTGCTAATATTTTTTTGGAACTTTTTATTTGGACAGTGAGTCAAAACTGGACAATTGGTTCAGTTTTTCTTTTTTTTAAAAAATAGTAAAATCAGCAACTTAACAACAAATAAGCCAAGACAAACAATAGAATAAGCTGAAAACAAAATAAGCAGGAGCCAATTAAGCCGGTTAAGCAGAAATAAGTAAGCTAAATGAAACTGAATAAGCTAAATATTAAATAAGCATACGAGCAATAAGCTGAAACGAATCTTAAATAAGCTATCTAAACAAAAACAAATCTAAATAAGCTATCTAAATAAGCAACTAGCCAAATAAACAAAACGAACCAAACTCAGATCAATTCAAACTCAAAACAGTAGCCAAAACCTAAGAATAACTTATGCAGATAAAATCAGATAAAATAGGCAGTAAACAAAGCAGATTCTATTAAAATTATGCAGATTAAAATTATACTAAACAAACAGATATTCCATTGAAATTAATCTAAACAATGTAAAATCCAAACAAAAACAAACTCATACACAACTAAGCAAATCCAAACGCAAATCCAAACTATCAGATTAAGCAGATGATCATAAAACTTAATTAAACATAAAATTAAAAGAAGATTCAAAACCTTTTGACGACCCGTTGGGAAGAAGACAAGCGCTGAGCCGTCTTATGAACCAAAAACAAACGAACCTCACCACCTTATATTCAACCAAACCTCGATTCAAAATCTTCTAACCCAATAAATTGAACAGTAACCTTTTATAATCTTCCCAGTAGGGGAAGATTTTATCACTTTCCTTTATATTTTTTTTCTTTTTTATTTTATAATAATGATCATATCAAGCGAACAGTAACAGTTTATTAACTAATGAAATTAAAACCGAACAGTACTGGAATTTGAATTGGGACGAAAATTAAAACGAAATCTAATTTTTCATTAATTAAATAAGAAATTACAAATACTGGAAAAGAAATTACAAGATTTAAAACCTATCAATCTAATTTTACTGAAAATAAAAAAAATAAAGAAAAAGCTGCCAATTACATGATAGAGGGGGGTTTTTATAGGAGAACCCCCAGAAACCCTAATCTTAGCTTCTTTTGTAAGCATCTATTTTGATCCGTTGATTTCTTCATTATTCTTCTCTTTCTTCAAACCCTTCCATCTTGTGGCTGAGATTTATCCTTGTGCACACGGATTGCCACCGTGGCACAAGGATGTGTTTGTTGTGCTTCTTGATAGGTGATGTGGCAATATGTAATTGGTTGATGGGTGTATGGAGAGGTGGATGAGCCAATCACATCCAATGATATGGCCATGTAGGATCAAGGATGTGAGTGGATGATGCGATTTTTTGGGGGAATTAATTCCCTTGGGTGTTAATTACCCATTGAGGGTAAAAGCCCTCTTTTTTGATTGGTTAATTTTTAACAGTAAAATTTAGGGTTTGTGAGGGGAGAGGATGGAGAGTATTTAGGGGAGAAGGAAGATGCACGGTAAATTGTGTGTTTCGTTTGTAACGCAACAAAAGTGAGGGGTTGGGTAAATACAAGTTTATTTATTTGTGTTTTGGGTAAATGGAAAAAGGGGTGTACACGTGGGGGTAAAAGGGATGGGGGTTACGTTGGGGGTTTGACCGTGTGAAAGGAGTGGGTTGACTGACTCATCAAAAGTAAATAATCATTTACTTATTTCAAGGAATTGTATCTAGCAATGTTTAAAACTCCCGTTTCTTTCTTTGTTGAGATATGGGCTTAAGGCCCATTCACTCTTCTCTCTTTCGTTTAGGTTAATAAATGGGCTTGTGGCTTATATGCATATTACTCCTCCCGTTTAAACAACAATGGGCCAAGTAATGGGCTTCCCCATTTTATCTTCTCAAAGTAACCAAATTAATGGGCTTTTAGGCCCATTAATATAATGTGGGTCCCACGAAGGCCCATTAACCATTAAAATATTAAATCCTCTAAAAACGACTTGTCATTTGGCTTCTCGATCTTTTCTTCAAAAATTAAGTCGATTTTGTCGGTTTCCGTGATCTTTGCACACTTTCGGTCTTTTTGACTTTGTCCTTGACTCTTTCTTGACTTTTCTTCGATATTTGACCGTGAAATCCCGTGTTTTCTCTTCTTTTGATCATTTGTACCTATTTAAACACAAGAACACAAAACCACGCGTAAATCCGACATTTATGATATAAAACACATGATTAGGTCTTGTTTTTACTTGATTTTAGTGGCAAAAGGATAAGTGTTTACACACTTATTAGCTAACATTTAGTTCCTTGCCATACGATGCTTTCTTCGTCTACACGAAATTATGTCTGCCGATCAAGATTCTGAATGATAGCCCAAATCTCACCATCGTCTTTTTGAGCTGCCTTAATCCGAGAAAATAAGTCTGGCTCAATTCTCAGATTAGCCCAATATCCATGTTGTCCATGTACTAGGAATTCAATGTCTAATCGCTCAAATTCACGTACGATTTCTTCTTGTATTTTGATGTCGTTTATGATGCCCGACTTCCTGCTAAGAGCATTTGCTACTACATTCGCCTTGTCGGGATGATACTGAAGATTAATGTCATAATCCTTGAGTAGTTCCAACCATCTCCTCTGTCTCATGTTAAGTTCCCTCTAAGTGAATATGTACTTGAGACTTTTGTGATCAGTGAAGATATCACATGATTCACCATAAAGGTAGTGACTTCCTGCTAAGAGCATTTGCTACTACATTCGCCTTGTCGGGATGATACTGAAGATTAATGTCATAATCCTTGAGTAGTTCCAACCATCTCCTCTGTCTCATGTTAAGTTCCCTCTAAGTGAATATGTACTTGAGACTTTTGTGATCAGTGAAGATATCACATGATTCACCATAAAGGTAGTGTCTCCAGATTTTAAGTGCAAAGACTACTACTGCTAGATCCAAGTCATGTGTAGGATAATTTTCCTCATAAGGCTTTAGCTGACGTGATGCGTATGCAATCACTTTCCCATGTTGCATGAGTACACAGCCTAATCCTTTACCCGAAGCATCGTTGTAGATCTGAAATCCACATGTACCAGATGGGAGAGTAAGAATAGGTGCAGATACTAACCGCTTCTTAAGTTCTTCATAGCTCTTCTCCCGCTCATTAGTCCAAACGAATTTCTCTCCTTTCCGCATCAACTTGGTCAAAGTTAAGGCTAGTCTTGAAAAATTCTCCACGAATCTGCGGTAATAACCAGCTAAGCCTAAGAAACTACGAACCTTAGTTGCAGACTTCGGTCTTGGCCATTTAGTGATAGCTTCAACCTTCGTAAGATCCATAGTAATCCCTCCTTCAGAGACAATGTGGCCTAAGAACGCCACCTTGTTTAGCCAAAATTCACACTCAGAAAATTTGGCATACATCTGCTTTTGACGAAGAATCTGTAGCATAATGCGTAGATGTGCTTCATGTTCTTCCTTGGATTTAGAGAAGATGAGGATGTCATCGATGAAAACGATAACAAATTTGTCTAAGTACTCGTGAAGGCGTGGTTCATAAGGTCCATGAAAACCGCAAGAGCATTAATGAGTCCGAAAGGCATGACAACGAACTCATAATGGCCATATCTAGTGGTAAAAGCAGTGTTGAGAATATCCTGCTCTTTAACTTGCAGCTGATGATAACCGGATCTTAGATCAGTCTTGGAGAAATGTTTGGCACCCTGAAGTTGGTCAAACAGATCATCGATTCTTGGTAATGGATAACGGTTCCTAATCGTGATCTTATTCAGCTCACGATAGTTAATGCACAAATGCATATTGCCATCCTTCTTCTTGACGAAAAGTACCGGTGCACCCCATGGTGATACACTCAGACGGATGAAACCTCGCTCCAGTAATTCCTGTAGCTGATCTTTTAACTCCTTGAGCTCTATGGGATCCATGCGATAAGGAGCCTTAGAGATTGGTTGAGCTTCTGGGATGAGCTTGATGTTAAACTCTACTTCTCGAGTAGGTGGTATACCCGGAAGTTCTTCTGGGAATACATCGGGGAATTCTGAAACAACTGGTTGATCTTGGATCGATGGAACTTCGGCATTGATATCCTGAATTGAAGCTAAGAAGCCCTCGCAACCATGAGATAGTAATGCACGAGCTTCTAACGTAGAAATGATTTATATGGACTTTCCTGGTATAAATCCATTGTGAACGTACTATGGTGCTGGAACATTACCGAAGATAACACGATAGGTATGACAATCGATGGTAGCATGATGCTTGGATAACCAATCCATGCCTAAGATGAGATCAAACTCGCACATATCCAAAGGAAGTGCGTCTACTGGGTGAATCTTATCGTCGAATTCTAGTGGAAGATATCTGTACACTTGGGTAATTCGCACAAAGTCTCGCATAGGCATAGATATACATAAAATATTCTCTAATGGCGTAGGGATTTTATTAACACTAGTGTCATACATAGAGGATATAACTAAATGAGTAGCACCAGTATCGAATAAAACACACGCAACATGACCGTTCATAAAGAGGATGCCAGTGATAGTACTGAGGACTTATTAGCTTGGTCCCGTGTGGTAGTGTAGACACGTCCCGAAGCTGGTGGCTTAGGAAGAGCAGCACTAGAAGTACCAGCGGTGTCTCCCTTCTTGCAGTCTTTCAACATGTGTCCTGGTAGCCCACACTTAAAACAGACGTCGGCTGACATACGGCATGTACCGAGATGTCTACGACTACATGTCGTGCAAACGGTGTAGGTGTAACCTCCTGGAGGTACCCTTGCTACCTGAGAGCCTGATAAGAAATATACGTGAGACATGATTACTTGGCATAAACATGAATGCGCTGAAGTTTTAATGATAGTTTACCAGATGAAGACGAGTTGTTGGACTGTTGACCCTTTTCATTTTGGTCACGTCCACTCGCATAGTTCCTGTTTATGATGCTGACATGTTAGTATGTGAAAACATACAACAATTTGAATATAGAAAAGCATAAGAATTTAGGGACATGTTGTTGGATTGGCTGCTGTTGTTACGGTAATTGTCATTATCGTTCCTCTTGTCAGATCCATAACGGTTGTTAGATTTGACCGTTGCCCTTGTTGGCATTCTGCTGAGTGTCCGGTTAGGACCGGACTCCACCCTTCTGCCTGAAGATACAATTTGATAGGAAAAGTTATAAATGAACATAAAGATTAAAATGAAATGATAACGCTTGATGACTAAATTTTATACCTCTTCTAAGGACGAGCTTGTTCCTCGTAGTCATCACGCTCATGTAGCATTTCCAAGCTACATGTTGCATCATTAACTTGTGCCACATTGGCATAAGTAGCACTAAGTAAACGATCCGCTGTAGAGGCGAGTAGAGCCCAACGGAAGTGCTTGGCTTGTTCCTCCGCAGTACCCGCAGCCGCACCTAAGAATCTAGCCAACCTAAGAAACCTCTGCATAAACTCAGTGCTAGTCTCTCCATTTTTATGACGAAATGAGTGATAGTCCCTCTTGATTCCTTCCTGCTCTGAAGTCGGAAAGAACTACGCATAAAACAAGGCCTTGAACTGATCCCAAGTCAATGCAGCTAGCCAATCATCGCCTCCATTAGCTAACTTGTAAGCTCTCCACCAATGTAGGGCATCACCCTCAAACTTATATCAAGCCAACCTCGCCTTGTAGACACCACCGCATCCCATAGCATCAAAAATATTCTCCAAATGCGAAATCCAGTCTTCCGCATCAAATGAAGTCTCATCCTTGTTGAAAGATCTTGGCTTGTGCTTTTTAAACCTCTCAAGCCAAGTGTGCAAAGTAACCGGTGGATGAGGAGGAGGATTGTTGTTCTAATTCGGATCCTTATGGTATTCAGTCTGAATTTGGTTTCTGATTTAGGGAAGCATGGCTTGCAGTCCTGCTTGCACAGCTGCTGCTTGCTCTTGTTCGCGTGTCATAACCATCTGACAGTTAAAAATTAAAATGAAATGATTAATCTGATTAGAACATATGGTAAACATAACGAAATGATGCATGAAAACAGTTTATGCAGGCATAGCCAAATGCAAATGACATGAAAACAAAATGATATAGCGAAGATGAACGCCTATGGGTCGGTTCATCAAAACCAAAAGCCATGAGCCAATGTGAACGCCTATTGGTTGGTTCACCAAGACAAAATGATTCGATTAAAAGCACATGCTACTAAATAAGGCCAGTCCTGTCCCAACCATTACTTAGTCTAATTTTTTGTAACAATGATACATGAAATGAATGCATGAAAACAAACTGTCAGTTCTAGGAAGACTAATGTATGGATTTTGCCCGTATAAAAAGTTAAAGTTCGTTGTCGTGGTCTAATCGAATTGAAAAATAGATTAACTATGTGACTCAGTCGTTCTTTGGTGAAACAAATAGTTGTGTCGTTGTAGTAATTAAAAAGTGCAAAACTTTAAAGTAAATGGTCGGTAAAATAAATCTAACTCTAATTTAAAATAAAAGACAAGAATTTAAAAGCGAGACGAGAATTAAAATGCACTAAAAGTAAATAACGCAAACTTAAATCTATCGAAGGCAAACTTAAAACGCAACTAAAACTAAAACTTAAACTAAGGCAAGGCTGAAATAAATCTAAGGCAATTAAACTTAAAGTGCAACTAAGTAAAAAGGCGGGAAAAGTAAAGCTTGAAAATTAAAAACAGAAAATTAAAAACTGAAATTAAAAAGAACCTGAAAACAGCTCATCCGGAATAATCCTTCGTTCGGAATAATCACTCATCCGGAATGTCACCTTCGTTCGGAATGATTCTTCTTCACTCGGAATATTTACCAAAACCCTTGATCCGGAATAAAATGCTCACTCGGAATATGTCACTTATCCAGAATAAACTCTTTATTCGGAATAATGCCTTGGTTCGGAATAATTTGTTGATCCGGAATAAAATCTTGACTCGGAATAAATTCCGAATGAACTCAAACTCCTTGATTCGGAAAATGTTCCGAATGAACAATCCCAAATCCTTCGTTCGGAATATATTCCGAATGAACCACCACTGATCCGGAATATTTTGTATTCCGAATGAACAGCACTTGATTCGCAACAAATTCTGATTGAAGACCTTGATTCGGAAGACACAGCTTGATTCGGAATAAATTCCGAATGAACTCTTTGATTCGGAACAATAGATGTTCCGGATGAACAGTCCCCAAAATCCTTCATTCGGAATGTTTCGAATGAAGGTCCTTTGATTCGGAATGCTTTCTTCACAAAGCCTTGATCCGGAATGTAAGTTGATTCGGAATACCTGGGGAAGAACAGTAACAGAAAAACGAAGAACAAGGAAGCACAAAATAATACGAATCTAATTAAAACTAATCAAAATCAACCACAAGATTAAATCAAACTAATCAATAAACATATACTAATCATAAACAAACAATCCAAATCAACAAAACTAACAATAATGATCAAAATAATCAAAACCCACTTTAATCAAATCAATAAAAACATCAAAAACATAAACATGAACAAATAAGCATAAAGATTAAAGATTAAAGAAAGGTAGATAGGAGATTGACAAGAAAAGTAAAGATTGACAAGAATTAAAAGGAAACTTACTTGAAATTAAATGTATTTAAGGTGCAAGACAATGTATTTAAATGACGTGTAATTAAATGACAAGGAAAATAAAATGGAAGAACTAATTGTCACTATTAGCCAACAAAAACAAATGAATACACTAATGAACTATTTATAGGGGAGATTAGGGAGGTGCTTAGGAAGCTCCCTCCCCTCTTTCTTCTTTCCTTAATTGCGTCATTAAGTCCTTGCTCTTCTTAATTCTTTGTTAATCTTATTAATTCTTTGACTTTAACGACTTTGTCTCGGGATTTCTTTGAACTCGTCTTGTAATTCTTCAATAGATTAGACTTGAGTTCTTCGGCTTTTAGTAAACTTCCGTCTTTTGACTTTTTCTTCGATAAATCTTCAGAATTGGTCTTGGACTTCCGTTCTTTTTGCACTCTTGACTTCTTGACTTCGTCTTTCGTCTTTTTCTTTGATAAAAGCCCGTGAATGCCCGTGTTTCCTCCACTTTTCACCTTTTCGTCCTAAATCACAACAAAAACACAAACCACGCATAATTCCGATATAAATGACATAAAATACACGTTTTGGCTCGGTTATTATTGTAATTAAGTGGTAAAAAGGATGGGTGTTTACACACCTATCAAAGACGCTGATGACTACCCACTAGTCACAGGTCAATTTTTAAGAGCCTACAGGTCGAAGCCTTGGCTACGATACTATAATTGTAACACCCTATTTTGATAAATGGAAAATCACAGGATAATTATGGCATATCATGAAAGCATACAAGGTAATGTCAAAACATTAAATGACCATAAAAGAATCCGGAAACAAACATCGGATCCACATAAGCTCCACAAACGAAATGCGTAAGTATAGAATGTAAAGGAAAGGACTAAATAATGTCCAACAAAGAAAAAGTATGTAAATGCATTAAAGAATGAAAGAAAGCTGGCGCCTCATTTTATGCACGTACTCTTGGATTCCTAGCTTTTCCCTTTAGTGCCTGACGTATTGGGACATGGAAAGAGAAATACGGTTGAGCAATACGCTCAGTGTGCGGATATATAACAATATAATGTAAAACATAAACATAAGCAAGTAATGAAGTGAAATAAATAGCAGCGGAATAAATGTATGTCCTAGATAACTCGGTTTAGGTTCATAATACTGGTTTATATTTCTGAAAAGATTTATGTTTAGTTTATCTTGAAAATATGTATCTTAAATATGCCGAGAGCCCATATAGGTCATGTTATATCCATGTGCATGAATTCTTGGAGGGGTGACCTCGTCATATAACTAGAGGGACTGCCTCTAATTAATATATAAATTGAGTGAAGGGATCAGATCATGTAACGGATGCAAGGCACACACCGCAGTTACCATGAAATCATACTACTTGTCCTAGGATGCACCCATTCTCCCCATATGATAATAATATTAATGGCCAAAACTGTAAAGGGACGCTACGAGCAATCACTCTCATCGCAGAAGAGTCATAACACCGGTGCCTCCAGTGTTATGGTTTTGGAACCCCCATAACTAGGTGAAACTGGCATGCATGTATATAGCTCAGGCAATCTAAAATAATCATACATATACTGATGTGTTTAAGATACTTAAACTACTGGGGAAAATAGATGGCTACAAACGGGGGGTTTAAAGATACTTAAACTACTGGGGAAAACAGATGGCTGCAAACGGGGAATCCTAATATAGGAAGAAAGATGTCCTTACTGAAGGACGGAATATCCGTACCTTATGCCCAGTAATATGAAGGCGGAAACACATGTAGACGATCACTCCGACTTCACAATAGCTACATAATGAATGGACATGAATAAGAGTCGATCTTACTTATACATACTTGTTAATTGGTTTAGTTGACGTGTACACACTTATTATACTTGTTCTTGTCTTGTCTTAATATTTCATGTTTTAATCATGTGTTTCTTATAATTTCATGTGTTTTAGATTCATGTTTTTCATGTTTTAAGTGTTTTTATACTTGTTATAACATAATGAGTAACTTTCTATAAATAGTTGGTTTCTATATATTGTAACTTTCTAAAAATAGCAGGCTTCCATATATAGTAACTTTCCAAAAATAGTAAGTTTCCTTAAATAGTAAGTTTCTAAAAATAGATAGTTTCCATAATTAGTAAGTTTCCAAAAATATAAAGTTTCCATATTTAGCATGTTTTTATAAATAGTATGTTACCATATTTAGTATATTACCATAAATATAATATTACCATATTTATCATGTTGCCATAAATAATATACTTCTATTATTAATATGTTTCCATAACTAATTATATATTTATTTTATGTCATGTATTATTATAATATAAATTTTAATAATTAATTAATACTTAGCTTATTATTAATTAATAATATCATACATGTTATTAAACTTTACCATAAAATATATTAATTAATTTAACCTAAGTTTAATTAATTAAATTCATGTTCATAAATAATTAAATCAATCAATTATTATAGCCTAAGTTTATTTAATTAAATGTGCATACATGTTTTATCCTAGTTTTAATTAAATAAACATAACATAAGTTTTTATTTTAGTTAAACCAAATTAATTAACAAATCAATTAATTAAACATACATACTTAATTTCATAGTTGGTTTAATTTACGTGTTTGAAAAATGTTAAGTACCCGAGCCCGAACCCGAGACCCGATAACCGAGCAACAAAGGCTTACCGAGAGCCTACGGATCTCGGCTTGCTGTTGCGCTGAGCCACACAGCCCCTAGCCGAGGCTGGGGTCCCCCTGCTGCGTCACATGTTCCCACCGAGCACCCCTAGTGGGTCTCAGTTCCCACCGTTAGGCCAAGGTTCCCACTGCGGGCCTTGGTCCTTACGGTTGCACATCATCACACCACCACTGGCAGCTTTAAGCTGCGGCTGGTGGTTCCCTGACCACACAGACCCCCATGATGGGGTGTGGCTGTTGTTGGTTCGATGCCACCGAGACCCCCATGGTCTCGGTTGGCGTGCGATCGAGATAAACCCCCCACCAAAACCCTTTTGTTTTTAATTCTTGATAGATCTACATGTTTTCATGTGTTCTTAATTTATTTTAAATCTAAATAAATAACATAAAATAAAATAAGAAAAGGGATTTAGTGATACCAATGCGTGAATTAAAAAGGAGGATAAACACGAATGCGTTACCGAATCAATACAAAAATGTTAATCCCACTTCAATCCATAACACAAGATTTAGAGTAGATTTAGAAAGAGAAAGAGAAGAAAGTTAGAGAGAGAAAGTAGAGAGAATGGTGGAAGGTTAATATTTACTCGAGAGAGAAAGTAAAATGAACCAACACCCTCTTCCACACATGGAAGAGGGTTTATATACCCATGAGCTTGGTAGGCTCATGGGCTTGTTTCTTGTGCCGAGCTTGGCCTATCTTGGGCATAAAGCCCCTACCTTAGACAATATTAGCTTAAGGTCCAAGCCCGGTTAACCCAACTAATCTATTACAATACAAGACCGTTAACGACTAAGATGACCTATTACATTCTTGTTCGACTATATAAAATAAAGGGCTAACAATCTCCCCCAATGTATCGGTCATCTTTAAAAGCATAAGATGATTGAGTAGATACATTCTTGTGGAGGTGATCTTCCTTCTTAGGTCTTGTATCTTGGTCTTGATCTTGTTTGTAATAGCTTCGTTCCTTCAAGCTTTGTGATCTTTATCTTGAGCCTTTGTCTTTTGACTTTGAGTGCTTGAGATCTTCAGTCTATCTTGAGATCTTTATCTTAATAGTGTTCATCTTGTGCTCTTGTGACAAGATGACCTATTACATTCTTAAGTATCTTGTTTATCGCCATCTTGAGCTCTTGTGACTTCTGACTCGAGATGTTCATACTTTGTTGATTTTGAAAGGCTAACGATCTCCCACATAAATATACTTGAAGTTAGACCTTGAGGTATCCATTTATTATCAGAGTAGCGAAAGTCTTTAACTTGTAGTATGAACATGTGAAGACGACTTCGGTTAGTACACAGCTACGCCACCTTCTTGATATGCAGCAACATATATAGACATGGATGAAATGGCTTTGAACATTTCACCCTAACTCGGTAGCGTTTTACCTCCGGTCGGTGAAGACCGTTAGACGGTATTAGATACCGTACCTGTGATCGGGTAGATTCGAGAAAGAACCTCCTTGATAGGGTTTCCTGGCAGTAGTAGCCAGTTCTCTTTACTCAGCCGTCTCAAAGCAGACTGCGAACGTAAAGAGTGAATCAAAAGGATACGGTTATCCGTTTGATTAGAGTCGTAAATTCTGGAACAAGTTTGATTCTTAAATAATCGCACCATTGTTGCTTTCCAATTTGTCACAAGCTCGATTCATAGAGAATCTTGCGAGTTACCTACCGTAGTGCTGTTTGATGTTGACACTTGAAGGATTTCCATTCGTCACTGTGAGCACTAAAGAGTGTCACTCTGAATGTTCTAGCAAGATCACACGGATTTTGCAAAGAAACCTGGAATCAAGTTTAAATCAAGTAAGAATTTAAACTTAGTTGCTTTCCAGTTCTCACAAGTTTGATTCGTGTTGAATCGCACAAGTTACCTACCATGAGCTTGTTTGATGTTGGATCAAGCAGGATTTCCATCTTCATTGTAAATCTTATCACTCAGATGTTATGGCAATATCACAAGGATAATGCGTAGGACTCGATTGTGTCCTAATGAGATGATAGATAGATCTCGTTTGGCTCTAGACTCGATAAGTGCATTTTGGTAATCGGAGGCTGGAGCAGACTGCCACCTTTTCAATATTAACTAACTCGGAATGAGAAGGTCAATAGATACGTGTTGATCTCCGTGACAATGAGACAAGTTTCTTTTGAGAGAAACCTTAATAGCTAGGAAGGGTTGTGCATTGCATCACTGGGTCCATGACACTTGTTTAGATGTGTTAACCCGGTTTCTTCCTACGTTGCATAGAATATTCAACTCCTTCAATGCTTACCAATACGTCATCACTAGCACCTTGTTGTGATTGTTCCAGTGCTAACTTAAGTAATTGGTCTGCGTTCAGCTTCATTCCACTCCATCTTTCCTAAGGACAACTATTTCTAGCTATGGAATGTCCTTGGGTAGATCCCTCTGGTTCTGGTTGGATCATAAGACTTAATTTCCTATCCTAAACCACCTTTTGACTCCATCGTTCCGTCGTGGATAGTAGGTAGTTTTGGGTATAGATCGTAACCATAAAACCATTGAAAAACCATTCAAAGTGCTTGATAAAAATCAAAACTTTTAACACTTTGAAAGTTTTACATTACTGAAAAGCTCCCCCTACACACATGCATCAATATACGAAATAGTTTAGCATGTGAAGGAAAGAGTTGCACTTGAGTCTTTAAGATCACATGTTGCGATATATTACATTTAATCACATTTTATCCCCTTATATCTAATATAAAAACATAATATTAGAGATACTAATTGATTAAAATATGACAATTTTTGAAAACCGATTGGGAGAGAAACATGTGTGCACGCATGAATCATGGAACTTCTTGTAGTCGGGATGCTCCCCCTCAACAATATATGTGTGTCTTGAAACAAAAATTTGACAAAATTTTGGAAAAACGACACCACAAAATATGTTGAGGTACGGAGTTGAGATGCCTTATCCGATATAGTATATTACATATGACAATTTTAAACCATTTTAGGAATGTGTTGGATACATAAAATATGACAATATCTAAGATGTACCCACAAATATTAAAGGCTTGATTTTAAAACGCTCCCCTCAAAAATTGATCAAAATAACATGTGACATTTTTGAGATATAAAAACGATTTTATGAGGAAGGGAGTGTTGAACACACAATTTTGAAAGATTTAGAAAAACCTTTTGAGAAATTCTTGAAAATTGTGTTCAACGGTTTTAAAATAAATTCCGATTTTCATGAGCTTAAAACTTTGAATGTTTTGTGACTAGCTCATGACCGAGAAAAATTAATTTCCCTTTTTGAAGAATAAGTTATCATCCGTGATAAACTTTACTTAAGGTGAAGTGCGAGTTCTAAGCTGACATTTACTTAGAAATCGTTTTTCATGAACTTAAAAACTTGGAATGTTTTTATGAGAAGCTCATGACCGAGAAACATTAATTTCTCGTTGACAAGGATAAGTTATTTTCTGAGATACACTTTCCTTATTTAAGGGTCGAGTCCTAAGTTGTGATGCGCTTAGAAGTCATTATGAGAGAATATCAAGCAGCTTCATTTGACAGAACCTCCAAGTAATCTGGAGTCATATACTTCATACCAAGACGGCCAACGAGATACGCAAACCTATCTTGCGATAGAGCTTTTGTAAACAAGTCTTCCAGCTGGTACTCAGTTCTAAGATGTCGTGTTCCACTTGTTCCTTGATGAAGTGATATCTGACATCGATGTGCTTGGTGCGGGAGTGCTGAACCAGATTGCAAGAGATGGCTATGGTTGTTTTGAGTCACAATACATATGTATTTTATCAAAGTGGAAGCCATAATCCGTGAGTTGAGTTCTCATCCAAAGAACTTGAGCACAACACGCGGATAGAGACACATACTCTACTTCTGCGGATGATAGCGATGTGCAATCATGCTTCTTTGACGACCAACTCCCGAGCTTGTCTTCCCCTAGAAATTGTACGCCACCAGAAGTGCTCTTTCTAGTATCAAGGCAACCTGCATGATTAGAATCTGAAAAAGCATTTAGATGAAAACCGGTTTCCTTCGGATAACAGAGTCCCATGTGAATGGTATTCTTAAGGTACCGAAAGATCCGTTTAACCTCTTTGAGGTGCTTTTCAGTAGGTCTGGCTTGATATCGTACACAATAACATGTGCCATGAGGAATATCAGGCCTGCTGGCTGTAAGGTACATGAGAGATCCGATCATACTGTGATATTGCATTTGATCTACGGGAGGTGAGTACAAGTCAGCATCTAGGGATGAGGTCGACAGAGGTGTACCAACGCGAGCACATGAGGTCATACCATGCTTTTGAAGTATCTCTTCAGCATACTTAGCTTGGCTAATAAAGATACCACGTGGGGATTGATTAATCTGGAGGCCTAAAAAGAATTTTAGCCCCCTCCCCCCCATCATGGACATTTCAAATCTGTTGTGCATTAGTTTTTCGAAATGTTTTGACAGTTTTAGGTTCGGAGAACCAAAAATAATGTCATCAACATAAACCTGCACCAGCAGTATGTCATCCGCATATTTGTTAATAAAGAGAGTAGGATCAATAGAACCTTTGGAGAATCCTTTGGAAACCAATAAGTTTGATAGTTCTTCGTACCATGCCTTTGGAGCTTGTTTAAGTCCATATACAGCCTTCTTGAGACGGTAGACTTTGTCAGGATGATGAGGATCTATGAATCCTTCAGGCTGATTCACATACACTTCTTCCTTCGAATGATGTTGAGAAAGGCAGTTTTAACGTCCATCTGATAAACCGTGAAACCCTTATGTGCAACATAAGCAAGGAATATCCTAACTGCTTCCAAACGAGCGACTAGAGATTCATCATAATATATTCCTTCTTGTTGACGGTATCCCTTAACCACAAGACGAAATTTGTTTTTGATGATTGTTTGTTCTTCATCCAATTTGTTTTTACAGATCCATTTGAAGTCGAGAACCGATGTTCCATATGGTCTGTCAACAAGTTCATATACTCCAAGTCTTTCAAATTGATGAAGTTCATCTTGCATTGATTCAATCCACGCGTAATCAGTCATGGCTTGTTTGATGTTTGTAGGTACAGTGAAACTCACGGTGAGTGCATACATACATACATCGCCATCGGTTTCGAGTTGTCTGCGTGTTCAAACCGGTTGTGAAGGATTTCCAATAACTTGAACAAATGGATGATCACGTGTCCAATGGTGAGTGGATGGATATCGTTGATAAAATGTGTGCATATTTGACGGATCAACATGTTGAGTAGAAGACTCTCCGACTTCGCGTACCGGTGTACCGAATGGGTTGATAAATTCTTCTTCATCAGACTGTGCATCGACTGCTTGATTATTGTTTCCTCCTGCAGCATTGACGATTGGTGATGTTGGTTGTATGACAGTTTCTTGAGTTTGCTGAGTATCCAATGGAATTGTCTCTTGAGCAACGGTTGCTGAAGTAGAGGCAGTTGTGTAGGATTTTGTAAATCTTGCTTATGTTTAGAGAGAGAAAGAGATAGAGAGATGGTAAGAACACACACACTTGAGAGAGAAAGTGTAGAAAACACACTTTTCACTATGTGTATTATGAATGAACCAACACCCTCTCCAACTAAGGAGAGGGTTTATATACCCAAGCCCATGAGATGGGCTTGGGCTTACAATGGGCCGCCGGCCTACACATGTTGTAGGCTTGGCTTGGCCTTGTTTATTAAATGTTTAGTGAACTAGACTACGAGCTATTACTTAATCTATTGTTGGAGTGGCCGATCCTTTCTAATACGTAAAACTTATTTCCAACAATCTCCCCCTAAGGGAGGTCACTCCAAACAAGGGTGTTACCCAAGTTACAATAATAAAATAAACCTATCATACTATGCTTGTCTTGAGCTCGTAGTCTTCGTCTTTCTTTTCTTTTTCTTTTCTAGTGAACATGCTGATGTGATCTTTGATATTAATCTTTAGCATTAATCTCTTGCCTTGATCGTGTGCATCCTTCACTTGTGATCTTCATCTCTTCGTGACTTCATGTCCCACATACTTATACCTTCGTAATTCTTGAAGGCTTCAGAGTTCGATACAGCGGAAGACTTGACTTTTAGGCTTTCTAGAACTAGATGAAGTATTAAGTGCATAAAGTATAAGCATGCGGGGACGACTTCTTCTCGGATTCCGCAATGCCACCGTCTTTAAATGCCGCAACATAAGTAGACACGAACGAAATGGCTTTGAATATTTCATTCTAATTCGGTAGCATTTTATCTCCGGTCGGTGAAGACCGTTGAACAATATAAAATATCGTAGTTGTGGCAGGTAGATTTAATTAAAAATCTCCTTGGCAAGATTTCGCGGGTAAACCCATTCTCTTTACTCGACCGTCCAAAGCTGGTTGCGAACGTAAAGAGTGAATCATTTGGATAAAATTATCTGCATGATTGAAACCGTCAATTTCGATTCCTGGAACAAACCATTGAAAGATATAAAATATCGTACTTGTGGCAGGTAGATTTAAATAAAAATCTCCTTGACAAGATTTCGCGGGTAAACCCGTTCTCTTTACTCGACCGTCCAAAGTTGACTGCAAACGTAAATAGTGAATCATTTGGATAAAATTATCCGCATGATTGAATCCGTCAATTCCGATTCCTGGAACAAGTTTGATTCATTAAAGAATCGCACCATCGTTGCTTTCCAGTTGTCACGAGCTTGATTCATATAGAATCTTGCAAGTTACCTACCAAGTGTTGTTTGAGGTTAACACTAGAAGGATTTCCACTCATCACTGAGAACACATAAGGAATCACTCTGAGTGTTCTGGCAAGATCACTAAGATATTGCGTAGAGGCCTGTAACGTGTTTAAATTCAGTTAAGAATTAAACCACTGTTGCTTTCCAGTTATCACAAGTTTGATTCGTAAAGAATCGCACAAGTCACCTACCATGAGCTTTTTGATATTCGCTCAAGAAATATTTCCATCTTCATTGTAAGTACTTGCGTATTACTCGGATGTTCAGGCAAGATCATGAAGATTTTGCGTAGGACCCTTAATATATTTCTTACTTTTCACAGAGTGTGAAGAAGCAAGGAAATATGGAAGTGTGTCCTAATGAGATATTCGATGATCTCAAATGGCTCTAGACTCGATCGTGCATTTTGGATTTTAGTGATCGGAGGCTGGAGAGGAGTGCCACCATTTCAATACCAATTTATTCGGAGTGAATAAATCAATAGATAATGCGTTGTCTCCGTGTGATTAAAACAAATATCTTTAAGAGATATCTGAGTTAGCTGAGATGGGTTGTGCATTGCATCATTGGGTCCATGATGTCTTATCTTCAATATCAAGCATCATTAAAAATGATCTCAATAGCATATGTATTGACCCGGTTTCTGCCTAAGGTTGTAAGGAGGGCTTCTTTCTTTACAACCTTTATCTTTACAATTCTTTTTCATTCTTCAACCCCTTCAATGCTTACCAATACGTCATAACTAGCACCTTGTTGTGATTGTTCTAGTGCTAACTTAAGTACTTGGTCGGCATTCAGCAACGTTCACAATCTTTCTCCATCTTTCCTAAGGACTACTATTTCTAGCTATGGAATGTCCTTGGGAAGATTCCTCCGGTTCTAGAGGAATCATTAGACTTTAACCTATCCTACCATCCTTATGTCACCACAATCTTCACTGTCCTGAATAGAGATGTTTTGGGTTTAGGGTAAGTATATGTCACCATGAAATCCATTTGAATAAGTAAATCCGTTTTGCTCCCCCTTAACATATGCCACGATATTCGAAAACATTCCGCACATGTCGGGATGAGCCATCACGTTAAGTCAAACCATTTTTGATTAATCATTTCCCATATTAAATCATATTTTCTCCCCCATATTAAAAATATTAACCTAATCGATGTTTTTAATATCAATTGATTTAATGAAGTTTTAACAAAGTTTTGGGAAGAAAAATACAAGTCCGTTTTATCTTCATGATACCAAATGTCGAGATATGATACCAATTAGTAAAATGATCACAGATTCACCATATTAGAATAAATTGACAAGGTTGGACCTGATTGATGAGAACGTCATATGATAAGATCAAATGTTGGTCTCCTCGTCACGTCTAAAGTCATCTCTTGACACCACATGTACGATTGGTATTGTTGTCTTGACACCAACTTGTGAACTTGGCACTATCGGCATCGAAGATTCTGAATGCTTGGCAATTGCTTCCCCTTAATTATTGACCCGTGTTCTGTTGAAAAAGCTATAGTCGTCGTTGAGTAGTTGCATCGTCGAGTATGTAGATACCAAGTCTAGATTTCTATGGTTGTAGAGATGATAGCTTCATAAAAATAAGATTTCTCTTGTTTTAACAAATAAATGCACTGATGCGTACATATATCCATGTTAGATTGTGTTATAACATAAACACAATCCCTTACATGGTTATAAAGTAAACCATGCCCGAGAAAATTAATTCCCGTTGTTGAGCCAAAGCTTTCATAAGAAATACTTGACTTTAATATGAAAAACAGGTTGCAGTCTGAAATAACTACAAGCCATGTAGGCATGTTTTATGAAATATTTACAAATTTTGTACGAACTCTATTTATGGCGTCGTGTCAATACTAATCGACATTTCTAAAGCCATAAATATTATCTTCCTAAAAGACATGCCTTTGAAAATAAAGTAAAGATATTTTTGGATTTTTCTAAATTTTTCAATTTTTATGGTTTTTATATGGTTTTATGGATAAAAATATAAACAATATATACAGATGATTACCAAGGATACGGAGAATAGTTTACCACCACTATTCTTTCGCTTCATCTGCCAATTCCTTTAGAGTCTCGGGCGAGAATGTTCTCAAACCTAGCTTGTCGGCCAAAAATTCCATTCGAGCGCGATCTAAATCCTTCGTGAAAATATCCGCCAATTGATACTCAGATTGGACAAAGTAAAGCTCGATCACTCCATTTTCCACTTGCTCCTTGATGAAGTGGTAGCGAATGTCAATATGCTTCGACTGGGAGAATTGAACATTGTTGCAGCATAAGGCAATTGCACTTTTGTTGTCACAGTAAATCGGAATTTTGTTGAAACCTAGACCATAATCGGTTAATTGCGACCTCATCCAAAGAATTTGAGCACAGCAACCGGATATAGCTATGTATTCTCCTTCCGTACTTGAAATTGCAGCGCTTTTCTGCCTTTTCGATGCCAAACTGATTAGTCGATCTCCTAGTAGTTGCAATGTTCCACTCGTGCTACGCCTTGTATCTTGACAACCCGCGTGATCCGCATCTGCATATGCCATAAGTGCAATCAAAGAGTCCTTCGAATATCAAAGTCCACGATTAATGGTTCCTATTAATGCAAGTGATGCCTAAAAACATTATTAGTGTTAACTAATCTTTCTTAGTTTTGATCACAACAAACTATACAACACATTTAGTGTAAAACACAAAACGAATTATTTAACTAACACTATCATCAAGGTAATAATCATATCACTAACCTTTCTTAATCATACTTAGTGATCATCAAAATGATTATCCTTAAAACTCACTTTTGTTAAATATGACAAAAGACTTTTTAATAAACTTTCTTTTTTAGAAAATGTTTTATTAAAATGGAAAATGAAAATTTGAAAATAGCATATTCCATATGCTATTAGAATATCCTTTGAAGGCTTCAAATACCTCAAATATTCCTACCTCACTAAAAGACAAAAAACGGAGCGTACTCTAGGGGCGGAACCTTAAGTAGCTAGGCGGTTCCCTAGCGATAAGGAACCGCCGGGCTAGATAAGGTAACGCGCCCAGATAGCCGTTATATATCCGTTATACTTTGTCTCCTTTAAATAGTGGGTCAAATCTCATTTTCCAACAAGCCTCTTGGACGTTTTTCTCAGCCCCCTTTCTCTTATCTATAACATAATCATTAGTAAATGATCACTTAAAGTGTTAAGGATGTTTACATATGATTATCCTCTTGATCCCCTCCTTTACCTTGTCCAATGAGAAGATCACTCACTCACTAGTGTTGTGATAAAGATGAATCTATGAGCTAGTCATATTCATCATGATACCCTTTTTGTTTTATGTCAATCCATTGGATTTATGAATACTTGGACTAGTTGTGTTCATCCAAGTTATTTGTGAATACTTGGATTTGTTGTGTACATCCATTGCATATGTGTTTGCTTGGATTTGTGTTGTGTAGATCCAAGCTACATGTGTGTACTTGGATATGTCTAGTTGAGTTGTAATAGATTTGATTAGTAGTTCTCACTAAACTATAAAGTGATGTGGTTGTGTCTTGTGAGTTCTCACTAAACTTGAAAGTGATTAGTAGTTGTGTTGTGTGAAGTTCTCACTTAGCTTCAAAGTGAAGAGTCGTGAAGATTGGTTCTAGCTTTGGATTAGAACTCAACATCTAGCCTTGTGTCATAAAATGGTGAAGTAGGCAACGTCGTGAAGATTGGTTCTACCTTATGATTAGAACTCGACATCTAGCCTTGTGTCGTTAAATTGTAAAGTAGGCAACGTTGTGTTGATTGGTCCTAGCTAAAGATTAGGTCTCGACATTTAGCTTAGTGTCGGAAAATAATGTAAGCGACGATGTAAGGTTTTCTCCGCCAAGAAGGGAGCTTGTGGATATAGTGGAAATCTCGAGTAGGTGTACTCGAGGAGTGGAGTAGAAACGAGGATAGAGCCTCGTTGTCGAACCACTATAAATCTTGGTGTCTTCCCACTAGGTTGTCTCATTCCTTACTCTTTACTTATTTCATTATCATTACACTTACCTATTATCTTTACTAGTGCATTTGAATTGAACCTAATCATTATGCAACTTAGCTTCAAGCAAAAGATAGTTTTGATACAAACCAAATTGAAAGTAATTTTAATTTAGTGGCCAATCGAAGAGAAACTATTCAACCCCCCCCCCCCTCCTTCTAGTTTCTACAATTGGTATCATAGCGATGGTCACTCAAGATCTTTGAAGTATATTGTACTTTGAAACTTGGATCGATCTATTGTCTCCTCAAATTAGAAGGTCAAGTTGTACCAAAGTTTCTCTTTGGTCAAAACTATTTTGTTTTTGAAAAATAGGTCTTTTAATTGATAATATTGCATCCTACTTAAGATTAGTAGTCTTTATGCATTTTAGATCTACTCTTGAAATGTATCTACTAGTTTGCATCTTGCTTTGTGTAGGTACTCATGAAGATCAATCACTTAATTGGTTGTGGATTGAGTTACTTGCACTTGTATAAGACTCATCTACATTGATCTTTAACATCTTTGAATGATGATACCAAGATGATTGGGAATGATACTAGTCCTTGAAGACTTAGTACTCATCATTGTCATTGTTGGGCATAGCATTGATTCCTTGATGGATTGCTCTTTGTGGCCAAGGTACGCTTTCGTTCTTCCACACGCCTTTTGATCATTCTCTTGATCATTGCTTGACTATGTGCTTGTTCTTGGCATCCTTGCCTTGACATTTGTTTGTGGTTTGTGATTCTTTTCTTTTATCCTCTCAAACCTTCATTGCTTGGATACTTGACTCACTATGGTGATGTAGAGTGAGTTAGTAGTAGCTTAAAGTATCAAGCATGATTTCCATGGTTTGCACCCATACGGTTAGTAGGCCCTTTGTGGGAGAGAAAGTGAATTAATAGCTTGCTCATATTTTGGTTTAGACTAAGACTATTATTGAAAGTGATCTTAGTCTATACATGAATAATTGCTTTGTGTTTATTCATTACCAAAGCCGTTTAACGTTTCGCCGGAAAGGCACGTCTTAAACCACTATATATGACACAAGCTCTTCGTTACCACTATTTGAAGATTGTCATTAATCCCTTGAGCATTGGTCCTAGTCTTGATTCACTTCCCTTGACTTATCTCCACTTTGATGTTTTGCTACGAGTAGTCGTTTGTCCGTTTCGGTTCTTTTCGATCTTGATTCAACTCGTAATCCTTCATTAAAACATATTGCCTAGTGTTTTGATGATCCAATGTTATTCTAAAAGGTTCATGATATATTTTTAAGTATCTTAGAAAAACTTGGTTTTTAAAATTTGGCGTTTTTCATTGATAAAAACCTGCCTCTGTAGGCGGTTCTTTATCTTGGCGGCTCAAACCCGCGGTTCCTTATCGATAAGGTACCGCGGACAGTAAAGTTTGTCAGAGCGCCAGTTTTAATAAAATAATCTTTTTCAAACCAAACCCTCTCTCTCCCAAAAACACACAACCGACGGTTCACCCTTTTTCTACCATTGTTGAAGCTTCCAAAACCTTCAATCACTCAAATTAATTGATTCCAAGTTGTGGGTTTCACTCATCCTTCATCTAACATCAACTAATTGTAAGTATTTTCTTTCAATTTCATCTATTTTGCTCTATGGTTCATCCTTTCATAATTGGGGATTTTTAAAATTGAAATTGAATTAAAACCTTAATAGGAATGTGGGTTGACATGGTTATTTTACTATGATTCCTTAGGTTCATATTCATTAAGATTTCACTATAACCCACTTGTAGAACAAATCCGAATTTTGGCTAAATGATTTTGGTTAAAAGATGGATTTGAGATGAACCCATGAACAAATAGGTAATGACATTGTTAATGCTTACCTAAAAACCTTGTTTTGAAAAACCAATGTTCTAAGTCCATTGTTGATCCAACATAGTTCATATGTTCTTGGTAAATAATGGAATAGCTACATTGTGAACATGAGAATGATATGGATTCAATCCTTTGTTTGTCAAGAAATTGATATAACACATTCTCATATTTTTTATTTTTTATTCTAATTTTTCATATGAGTGATTGGAAAAATATTTTCTTGTGTTTATTTAGGTACTAATCATGCCTTCACAATACCAAAAGGATCATCAACTCACCAAACAGTATATGCCAAACCTATCCGACTTCTGTCACTCAACTCACCTTGCCCATACTTTTTCCTCCCTCAATCTCGTTGCTTTCATGAGGGTAGAGTTGTCCAAAAGGATATCAAGGATTATCTCTACATCAAATCCATGTTTGAAAACATTGGATTTGATTGTTTGTTGAACATTAAGGAAGACATCTATCCTCGATTCCTATTGGAGTTCTTTAGCACATACTCCGTCATTGCAAACAACGATGGAATATTTGTTAGGTTCATCTTGAAAGATCAACTCATTCAATACTCTCTCGAAGTTTTTGGTCAAATTCTTGATGTCCTATTTGTAGGCACTTGTCGCTTCACGGATAAATGGAAGCTTAGTGCTCTCCTTGAATCCTATAATTGTCCTCCAAATGATCATGAGGAAATTGATCTTGACTTCATTGTCGACATTGTCTCCAAAAAGCGTAATCGACCCGTTAAGAGAAGCCTTCATACTAAGGTATGTTCGGTGAAACGTCATGAGGTTCTCTTAAGCGACCTTAATGATAATATGGTCCAATGGACCAATATCCTTAGGGAAAATGTGTTTTGTCTTGGTGGAAACCAGGATCATGTTCCGGCTTGTTTAGTGCATATGTTATATTGCATCTTTACCAACACCAATTACAATTTGGCATATTTTATCACTCAACGGATCAATTATGCTATTCACAAGCCTAAAACAAACCTCCCTTATGCAATGCTTCTCACTCGCCTTTTTAAAACGGTTGGTCGTGATTTTCCAAATCTTGATCTTTCTCAGTTTCAACCGGTCAAATGGGTCATGCTACCTATTCAAGAGGTATATAAGAGAAAGACAAGATGTGATCGTAAATCCGACCAACAAGAGTTCAATGATGAGGACATGGACATGCCAACAAGTTATGGTGATGGCATTGGCACAAGTGCTCCCATTGATTCTTCGAGCTCTTCTCACCACTCCACAAACTCATTCGTGGATGGTTTAGATGACATTGCTTCCCCTCCTCACCATTCCTCTAGTGAAGTTCCTAATAATCTCAATTTAGAGGAACTTTACCGTCAAAATCTTCGAACCCAAGGTGATTTGCATGAACACCGGATTGAGTCAAGAAAGGGAATCAAGTACTTGGGAAAAATGATCAAGGGATTAGGCAAGAAAAGGAGGTGAAGACTTTGAATTATGTCAAAGTTTACTTGTCTTGTGATGTTTAAAACATTTGCTTATTATTACTTTGGTTTGGTTGTGTATCAACTTATGCTACATGTTTGGATTACTATTTATTTTGATCCTAAATATTGTTTATGCCATCATGTTTGTGATTTACATAGCTTTGTGCATTCCTTATGATAGTTAGCTTCTTAGATTTTGATCAGTAGTTAACTTTGGCTTGTGAATCCTTTGGTAAAAATCTGGGTTAACCAAAATTTGGGATGTGAAATTTTTGAAAGACCTCTGGTCGCGGTTCCATATCGACCAGCGGCTCCTTATCGATAAGGAACCGCCGGTCCTAGATAAGGAACCGCCGCCACTGTGTCTGACAGAATCTTTTGCTTTACACTATTTTCTTCAATCTGTGTAAACTTTGCATGATTCTTTGCAAAAACCTGCATATTTCCTAAACTAGGTTACCTAAATTCATTATTCACCTAAAATGATTTTAACCCATTACTAGTTTGGATCATCCTCTCACCCATTTAAACCCACCTTGTTAGTCATGTTCTTCACACATCAAAACATCCTTCCCTAACCCTTAAACCATCCTTGTCAACCATGGTTTCTACAAAAACCTCAAACACCCCAAGGAAGACACTTAAGATTAGGATTAAGGTACCCAAGCCTAACTCCTCATCCTTTCACACACCCAAAAATGAGATGGTTTCAATCCTGATTTCCTCATCACCTTCACCACCCCTTGCACCATGCAAGACAACATCCACCCATGGTACTAATCACTCCATTGGTTCTACCTCCTCTTCATTCAACTCAAGAATGAATGAGCTCTCTTCACCCTTCACTCCAAGTGCACCCTTGGATGTGACCACACAACCCCAACCAATCCAAAGCATTCCTTTTGTGAATGACTTTGATGACACCTTGGTGACTTCACCATTTACCCCTCCTAACTCACCCATTTCACCAACCTTGGAGAACATACCTCCACACTCACCCATTTCCCCTTTGGGGAACATGCCTCCACTCTCACCCACATCACCCTTGGATAACATGCCTCCTCCACCTCCCCCACACTTAAACATTTCAATTTTGGGTGTCCCACTTTCCCTCCTTTTGGGTGATCCTTACTATGGGTTTCAAGAGACTCATGGTCCTAATTGTCCATGTTGCCTCTACAACCACTACATCATCCATAACCTTAGGATGGAGATGTTTGAACTACATAGGAGGTTGCAAGAGTTCTTGCTTACCTTGTTCTCCATGCCTCCTCCTAGGAGATGAATGATGAGTTTTCTTAATAAGTGTTTTTTTTAAACCAAGCCAAAGAAGACTACTCATCTAGATCTAGTATTAAGCTAACTTTGTATTAGTTAGTTGTTTTTTTTTTATTTCTTTTTTCATTTTACTTTCTTCCTTCATGAGTTTTTCATGAAGTTAGTTAATGGATTTAGCTTTATGTGTTTCTACTCTTATGTGCACATTAATCAACTTTAATTTGAAATTAAAATTGAACCTAAATTTATCACAACCTCTAAAAACTTGACAAAAATTGGTTCAAAATGATATCTAAATATTTTGTCACCCTTTGTCAAGACATTCTTTGTGAATGTGTTGCTTTTATGCAACCCTAGCATAATTTAGTGCTAATAGAGGTAAAATTCCAAGATTTGCAATTTTTTGAAAAAGTCTTAGTTTCTCTCAAAACCTTGGAAAAACTTGGTTTCAAGTCCACTGCACGCGGATCCTTAAAGTCCCGCGGTTCCTTAAGTGATAAGGAACCGCCGGTCCCTATAAGGTACCGCGGACAGAAACTGACTTTTGACTCGTTTTTGGTCAAAATTCTTTAAACCCTATACCCTGTCAAGATTCCTTGTTTGCTCAATTTGGCTAAACATTCCTTGACACTTCACATTTTGTATTCAAATTCTTACCTTGATTACATTTTACTTATACCCCAACCTTGAGATCTCATTCTCACACCTTCCCAACCTTGAGAATTCATTCTCACACATCTCCAACCTTGAGATTTTATTCTCACACCTTCCCAACCTTGAGATTTCATTCTCACACCTTCACAATGCCTAACTCCTCCATTCCTAACCTTGACATTTCTTTGTCACAACCCCACTCACCCAAAGCTTCTTCATCCAAGCTTTCAAAGAAACCGAAAATCTCGGTTCGACCTATTTGGGTTAAGAAGAATGAACCATCTTCTTCCAAACCACCCAAAAACCCTACCTTCTCTCCAATCAAGTATTTGAATGAGACTTATACCATTAACCCCATCACCATAGCAAAAGAAAATGTTCCCCCACCACCTCAATCCTTCAACACCCCTCAACTCAATGACCTTTCAACCTTCCCAAACCTCACAAGGCATTGTGAAAACATTTCCTACCCTATTACCCCACCACCACCAAACCCTAGGTTTGATGCCCTACCCCCATCAAACGATTTTGTGTTGCATCATGGATCCTCGTGTGCTTGTTGTCGATTTCAACAAATTGAACTTGCTCATTATATGAGAAGTTAAATTTCCTTGAATTCCTCCTCACTCGACCTCCTATCCAAGTTTCCGTTCCGGTGGACAAAACTTCGAATGATGCATCGTCGTCTTATTTTTCCAACTAAAGGACTAACTACTCTTAGAGTCTTCATTACTTTAGTTGTTTTGGAGTCTTTTATTTTTTTTGCAATCTTGGAAAATTATCACTATTAGAATAGCTTATGCTTAGTGGTTTATTTTCCATATTTTTTGCTTTAGATACTCATATTGTGTGTATGACTATCTACCTTGTTATGTCTTTTCTTTTATGTAACCTTTGTGTTGTTTGTGTGTTACTTCCTTAGTTCTCTTTTGAGTTGATCATGGTTAATTTTTACAATTGCTTATGGGTGATTCCATCAATTCTAAACTTTAACCCATTGACAATTTTATCATCTTCATTAGATTCAAGCTTGATTTTGTCAATTACCTTTTTGGACATACTTAGCAAAATACTTGCTTCTAATTTGAGATTTCTTCTCTCTCTCCCTCTCAAGTTACTTAGTAGGTAGTGATCATATATACATTGGTGTTTCTTTTCTTTCTACTAACCTTTGTGTAGCATGTCACCTTAGCTCACATACTTGGTTCCCTAAGCAAGTGGGAGCAACCACCAAGGGGGAGCTACTAGCAAAGTCCGATTTTCTTCAAAAGACTTGTGCTAACCTTTTTGCTACGACAAAGGGGGAGAAATGATAGTGATAAACTCGTTAATAATTCGATATTTGTGTTTCTACGTAAATGAGTTTATCGTTTGTCATAATCAAAAAGGGGGAGATTGTTAATGCAAGTGATGTCTAAAAACATTATTAGTGTTAACTAATCTTTCTTAGTTTTGATCACAACAAACTATACAACACATTTAGTGTAAAACACAAAACGAATTATTTAACTAACACTATCATCAAGGTAATAATCATATCACTAACCTTTCTTAATCATACTTAGTGATCATCAAAATGATTATCCTTAAAACTCACTTTTGTTAAATATGACAAAAGACTTTTTAATAAACTTTCTTTTATAGAAAATGTTTTATTAAAATGGAAAATGAAAATTTGAAAATAGCATATTCCATATGCTATTAGAATATCCTTTGAAGGCTTCAAATACCTCAGATATTCCTACCCCACTAAAAGACAAAAAACAAAGCATAATCTAGGGGCGGAACCTTAAGTAGCTAGGCGGTTCCCTAGCGATAAGGAACCGCCGGGCTAGATAAGGTACCGCGCCCAGATAGCCGTTATATATCCGTTATACTTTGTCTCCTTTAAATAGTGGGTCAAATCTCATTTTCCAACAAGCCTCTTGGACGTTTTTCTCATCCCCCTTTCTATTTTCTATAACATAATCATTAGTAAATGATCACTTAAAGTGTTAAGGATGTTTACATATGATTATCCTCTTGATCCCCTCCTTTACCTTGTCCAATGAGAAGATCACTCACTCACAAGTGTTGTGATAAATATGAATCTATGAGCTAGTCATATTCATCATGATACCCTTTTTTATGTCAATCCATTGTATTTATGAATACTTGGACTAGTTGTGTTCATCCAAGTTATTTGTGAATACTTAGATTTGTTGTGTACATCCATTGCATATGTGTTTGCTTGGATTTGTGTTGTGTAGATCCAAGCTACATGTGTGTACTTGGATATGTCTAGTTGAGTTGTAATAGATTTGATTAGTAGTTCTCACTAAACTATAAAGTGATGTGGTTGTGTCTTGTGAGTTCTCACTAAACTTGAAAGTGATTAGTAGTTGTGTTGTGTGAAGTTCTCACTTAGCTTCAAAGTGAAGAGTCGTGAAGATTGGTTCTAGCTTTAGATTAGAACTCGACATCTAGCCTTGTGTCGTAAAATGGTGAAGTAGGCAACGTCGTGAAGATTGGTTCTACCTTAAGATTAGAACTCGACATCTAGCCTTGTGTCGTTAAATTGTGAAGTAGGCAACGTTGTGTAGATTGGTCCTAGCTAAAGATTAGGTCTCGACATTTAGCTTAGTGTCGGAAAAATAATGTATGCGATGATGTAAGGTTTTCTCCGCCAAGAAGGGAGCTTGTGGATATAGTGGAAATCTCGAGTAGGTGTACTCGAGGAGTGGAGTAGAAACGAGGATAGAGCCTCATTGTCGAACCACTATAAATCTTGGTGTCTTCCCACTAGGTTGTCTCCTTCCTTACTCTTTACTTATTTCATTATCATTACACTTACTTATTATCTTTGCTAGTGCATTTGAATTGAACCTAATCATTATGCAACTTAGCTTCAAGCAAAAGATAGTTTTGATACAAACCAAATTGAAAGTAATTTTAATTTGGTTGCCAATCGAAGAGAAACTATTCAACCCCCCTTCTAGTTTCTACAGTTCCTTTAAGATACCAAAAGATCCGTTTTAACAGTTGCTAAGTGTAACTCAGTAGGCCTAGTTTGATACCGATCACACATACAGATAGCAAACTGAAGGTCGGGTCGACTAACTGTAATATACAGAAGGGTACCGATCATTCCCCGATAAAGTGTCGGATAAACGGCAACTCAATGTGTCAGAGGCGACCTGAGTAGATGATTCACTTATCTTAGCTGGCAAACGTTTCCTTTTATAGAAAACCTTAAGTTTAGGCTTAAGTGAAGTATCATCTTTATCAATTTCCTCCCTAGTAGTCTTAGTAGAATCAGAGACTATCCTAGTTAAAGGGCACTCGTTTTCTACAAGAGTGAAAGTTCTACCAGTGGGGCACCACATTTTACCAACGGGTTTGATTTTAGCAACCCACTGGGATTTAAGTCTAGCACGGGAGTTCACCTCATTAAGCAATTTCTTGATACAGGAATCATGATTTGCCATAAAGACACATTTTTTACATGTTTTACAAGTAGCATATTTAATGTCCGAGTAAGATCTAGAATTCCTAGATGATTGATTGATCCTCCTGGGATGTGACATGCTACGGTTAGCAGTGTTGGGTAAACTAGAAGGCATCTGACTAGGTTTGAAATTCCTATCTCTTACTTGTGTCTTTTGCTTAGCTTCCCTTAGACCAAATGTATGGCGAACGTCATTTGAACTAGTTCGAGGGGGAATCCTTTATTCTCAATCCAGAATGTCTCCAACTCGAAATCCCCCTCAAGATATGCCTCAAGCTCAAGATATGCCTCCTCAAGCTCAAGATATGCCTTTACTGCCTGTATCTGATTTTTTGGAGGGAACCGGCGGCGTTGATATAGTTGCTGCCCTAAATCAAGAGCTGTGCGAAGTGCTAGAGAAATACAAGGGCGTGTGCCCCGTAGAAAGATTCGATGCTGTTACCGAATGGGTTCGCGCTAGCCTTCTCCACGATGCAATCAACCAGTTAGTGGCCGAGGATGGGGGGTCCACGAAGTGACCCGGGAGGCGGTAAGGACCGCGATAAATTGGGTGCGCCCAGAGGCCCCCAGTCCACTAGAGCAATTTTCCATTCTCCCATTGATTCCTATGAAGATAGGAAACTTGTATTTCTCATTCACAAATTCCTCTTTGTTTATGCTGCTAACTCTCAGTTTGGTCCTACTTCTGATTCATTTTGTTACTAAAAAAGGAGGAGGAAACTTAGTACCAAATGCTTGGCAATCCTTGGTAGAGCTTATTTATGATTTCGTGCTGAACCTGGTAAACGAACAAATAGGGGGTCTTTCCGGAAATGTTAAACAAAAGTTTTTCCCTTGCATCTTGGTCACTTTTACTTTTTTGTTATTTTGTAATCTTCAGGGTATGATACCTTATAGCTTCACAGTTACAAGTCATTTTCTCATTACTTTAGGTCTCTCATTTTCTCTTTTTATTGGCATTACTATAGTGGGATTTCAAAGAAATGGGCTTCATTTTTTAAGCTTCTTATTACCCGCAGGAGTCCCACTGCCGTTAGCACCCTTTTTAGTACTCCTTGAGCTAATTTCTTATTGTTTTCGCGCATTAAGCTTAGGAATACGATTATTTGCTAATATGATGGCCGGTCATAGTTTAGTAAAGATTTTAAGTGGGTTCGCTTGGACTATGCTATGTATGAATGATATTTTGTTTTTTATAGGGGATCTTGGTCCTTTATTTATAGTTCTTGCATTAACTGGTCTGGAATTAGGTGTAGCTATATTACAAGCTTATGTTTTTATGTCTAGGGAAATTAGAGGCAATCATGTGATTAGGTCTTGCAAAAGCTGTTTTAGTCACATTGGGCCTAGATGGTGGAGTGACTGTTCTAGAAAGATGAACCATATCAACTAGGGAGGCAAACCGCGGTCTCGAGGATTGTGATCGCTCTGATCTAAATGCAGTAGGTTGTCTGACGGATGGTTGTCTGACGAACGGATTTGTAGGCGGTTTCCCCAAGATTGATGGTTTTTCAAGGTTAGTGTCCACACTAGTTCCTCTATTTTTCCTTAACTCATTTTTCAACGCATCTATAGCAAAAACCTTTTCCTGTACTTGAGCTTTTAATGTCTCATTCTCTTTGAGCAATTCATCTTGGGATGCCAACTTAGATTCAAGCAACTTAATTTGTTTCAAAAAATTATCCTTTTCAGCTTTAGAATCTAGAACAGTTTGATCCAATTTTCGTTCAAGAACAACGTTTGACTTTTCAAGTTTTTCAAAATATGTTTCAAATTTCTCCGTTTTCTTTGAAAATTCATTTTTGGCATCCTCAAGCTCTTTGGATTGCTGAGCTAAAATGGTTTCAAGCTCTTCAGTCCTAGACACAGAATTGGTTAAAGAAACAGTCGTACAACGATTAGCAGGATTGTTAATTAGGGCATTCATTTCAGACAACATATGAAGAATATTATCTGTACCTGACATGCTACTTGGTTCCTGTTTTCCTCCTGATTCTATTCTCTTGTGACTGCCTCTTGTAGCGTCTTGCAATAAATGCAATTTTCCCTCTTGAAAAGTCGAATTTAAAGATTCCATTGAAGTTTGATGAAAAATAGAAATAAAGATAAAAATAAAAAGAAAAATAAAAAGAAAAATAAAAGAAAAAAAATCTTGGTCACGTCAAATAAGTTTGGCGCTTTGTTGGTGTGACTGAGTGTCGTTAACTGGAACAAATTATAAAATAAATTGTTATGGAAACAAAATTTGTCTAGATAACTTGTCGTTTAAAGGCCAACGTAAGTCACATGCCCAACTGATGCGCGGATCGACCTCCGCGGTGAGGTCGTCGAAAATTTTCCGAAAATTATAGGTTTTAAACCTAAACTTTTCTTTGTCGTTTAAGCACTTTGTCACGTCACTTTCGACTCGCCGTTATAAATCCCGACAATTTTAATAAAGACTAATAATTACTAATACTCGGCTACCAAATAAAACTATTACTCTTAAAATGTCAGCCCAAAGTAGTCGTGTCTACAAAGAAACGTGGCCTTTTGATAAAGGGTGAGAACAACACGTGGCCATATATGTGAAATACGTGTCCCAATCTAAACTATGATATACCACCAAATCCTTCCTTGACCACAAACATATAATAAGTGGCCTTGACCACTTGTGGATGCCAAGATATAAAACCAATCACGAGACTGGTATTCTCCACTTTTGTCTCCTTTGACTTTCCCAAATTATTAAACACACCTAATCACTATCTAGGTTCCTCCGTCTACCAGTCTTGTCTCTCTCTCTGAAAAATATCACTTCCCCCAAAATCCTCCTATCACTTCCCCCAAAATACCACAAGGTGTGGATCAGGAATCTACGCAAAGGAAGTGGTGGTGGTCGCCCGTCACCACATGCTAGGAAGACTCTCTGGTGGTCTTGTCTGTTAGAAGAAAAAGAAGTATTTGAGGTTTTTGAGGAAGAGAATGAACAAACCCACGGTTGATAATTTTAGATAACTGCAAACCCACGAAGAATGAAACCCACGACGAACGTTGAAGAGACAAACCCAAAACCCACGGTGGATGAACTAGTTTATCAAAGTGTTGGCTTCAAGATCATAGATTGGTCTCGGGTAGGTACTGTTTATTTGTTTTATGTTTGGTTTGGATCGATGAGAGTTTTGAAAATAGACTGAGATCTTTAAAAATTGGGTCTTTCTATCATCTGTCGAGTCCTTCTTGTGAGTCTGTATTTTCGAAAGTCAAGAGTTTGGGTGAGGGAGTCAAGGGTGATGGTTGAGAGTCGAGAGTGGGTTTGGTTGAGTTTGTGACTGTCGAATCTTGAGTCTTGAGTGTTTTGTCAAGGTTTTCGAGAGAGGAGTGAGGGTGATTATTTGTCCGAGAGAAGTTGGTCGAAGGTGTGAGATGAGACGAGGGTGTTGTGTTCGAAGTCGTGAGTGAGTGAGATGTTGTTATCGAGAGATTGTGGTGTGGATTGGTTACGATAGAGTGAGTCGAGGGTGCGAGTGTCTATACTGGAGTCGTGTGAGTATACATGTCAGGGAGTCTAGAGTGTTAAGGTGAGGGGGTGTTTGATTGAGGTTGTTTAAAAAGTCAGTATGTTTTGGCAGATGAAGTTTGAGAGGTTTTTTCGAAAAAAAAACGTTTGAGTCGAGTCCTGTTGGATTTTTTTTTTCAGTCGAGAGTCTGTCTATTCCGAATAGTCTATTCGGAAAGTCTATTCCGAAAGTCTATTCGGAAAGTCTATTCGGAAAGTCTATTCGGAAAGTCTATTCGGAAAGTCTATTCGGAAAGTCTATCCGGAAAGTCTATCCGGAAAGTCTATCCGGAAAGTCTATCCGGAAAGCCTATCCGGAAAGCCTATCCGGAAAGCCTATCCGGAAAGCCTATTCGGAAAGCCTATTCGAAGAAATTGTTCGTTCGGAATAAATTTGGACTAGATTGAACAGATGGGACGAATTGGACAGATTGGACAGATAGAGGATTTTTTACAGTTGGACCAGAAAGTTATGAAACTGACTGTAAAAACATTAAAAAAATTAATAATAATAAAAAAAATAGATAAGAGACAAATTGGAGTCGAAAGATATGAAACTGACTATAAAAATATTAAAAAAATTAATTAAAAAAATAAAAAATAAAATAAAACTGATAGAAATTGATAGAATTTGGGAAAAATAGATGATTTAAAAACCCAATTGAACAAAACCCAGTTATCTAAAATAAGATACGGGTGGACAAAACTCACCAAGAAAACTGATAGGACAGATTAAAAAGAAAACGAAAAGATTATATAAAAAATTTCAATCAAATCAATAGATAAAAAAACACAAATCCTAAGATTTAACCATGGCTCTTGATACCAATTGAAGGTCTACGATTTCTTAGGATTTGGTAAACTATGGATTGGATCTAATGATTTAATGGTGGAGATGGGGAAGATGAAGATGGGGTGTAAAGAGAGAAAGGAGAGAAAAAGAAAAGTAGAGAGAGAAAGATGTTTTATTAAATGAAAGTTGTGAAATGAATGAACCACCCCTCCTAACATGCTAGGAGGGGTATATATAGCCCACCCTACATGTGGGCTATATGGGCTATACTTGGATCACGAGCCTAATACATTAATATATCGTTGGAGCGACCGATCCTTCATAAATACGTAAAAACGTATTTCCAACACTAAGGTTTGTCGAACAGCCACATTCATGTTATCAATAATATGTTTACGCACCATTACCAGATCACGTTGATCATAAGATTTCATACTCGTCGTAGCATTTGGTTGAGGTTCACTCAAATGTGTTGGATTGGATACCGCATCATTTGAGTTACTAGTTCCCGAATGCTGTTCGAGGTTGTCATTTTCATGCTCAACATGATGTGGATTATCATGAACATTATTAGATGTGGTTGGTACCTCACTGATGACATCAGAACCGTAGTGAGAGAGATTAGCAACGAGTGCAGCTTGGGCTGAGTGAATGTCATCACAATCAGAATCATATGCATCAAGATCATCTGCTTGATATGTTGCATTAGAAGTAGAGACGACTGCAGTGCCTTCATTATCTTCTGCCCCTGGGTCTGCAAGAAATGCTAATTCCTCTGAATTCAAGAACTTTCCCTTTGATTGAGCATCGACCAAATACATCTTCTCACGAAACCACGTTGCATCCCTTCTCCTTTTTAGCTGAGTGCATTCCCTAGCCACATGACCTTGTCCTCGGCAATTGTAGCAAGTCACAACCTTTTGAGGACCAATAGTGCTTCCATTTCCACTAGCTTGAGAATTCACAGCTTGAGTGTTCACGGTCCTTGTAGGATGTCCATATGAATTTTTCCTTCCCTGAATGGTTTGCATCGTCACTTGACCATCTTGAATAGTGTCTTGTTGTCGGGGATTTGAGGAGGTGCGGAGATGATTGTTTGTTGGTGGAAAACCTCTAGTAGCAACAAGTTTTGACAAGTAGGCAGTGAGATGGTTTAAGACATCAGTAGGCGTATCATTTGAAGTAAAGACCGGTGGTTGGATTAGTGGAAGTTCATTAGAGTAGAAGGCTTGTGCTTGTGGTGCTTCAATTGGAAAATATCCTTGCTAAGGAGTATAGCTCATTGGAGAATTGATAGCTTGTGATGGTGATGCCTGATGTGTTGGTTGTTGTGGAAGAACACTTTGTTGATATCCTTGTTGTGGCATCATCAGTGGTTAATAAGATGGTTGTTGTGGTTGCTGATATGTGTGTTGTGGTGGCTGCTGCAAGTATGATGGTTGTTGGTGTAAGCCATGTTTTGTTAGGGGGTCATTTGTTGAGAAGCATACATGGCAAGTGGATCACGAACTTGTGGTGAATACAACCGAGCCTCGATCACATGGCATTCGTGTTGTTGAATAAAAGCTTGAAGTTGATCCACATTGGTGTTATGCAAGTCCTTAGCCAATTTAACAGCCGTCACGTACTTACGCCATTCGATGGAAGGGTGTTCAAATACTTGGTGTTTAATTGAAACTTAGAAATTGCCATGCCATAGATATTGAGCTCATTCAACAATAGAGTAAATCTCAAATAGTAATCATTGAGAGTCTCCCCGGGGACATAGGAAAACTTATCAAATTATCATAAAGCTTATACTCTCGTTCGTGTTTAGTTAACGAGGTGCCTTGCATTAGAACACGAATTCTATCCCATAACACTTTGGCAACTTTATGTTTGCTGACGAGTTTGTAGTCATCTGGAGGAAGGGCTTGGAGAATAATGTTTGTAGCATACTTATCAGATTTGTCTTGAATCTTCATATCTCCGGTCAACTCACCCGTTGTGCGAGGACGAGTAACTGCACCTTCCGTCACTGTACCATAATCTAATGGTCCATTGAGCATCGATGCCCAAATGAGATGTCCATTCTCTTTGTTCAACATGTAAAGTTCCATTCGGGAAGTCCAATCCTCGTACATAGTCTTCTCCAACATTGGTGGACGATTATCCGTACCCGAGAGGATGGACTTATCCGTAAGAGATGTGTACTTCATTTTGATAAGTTAATATTTACAAACGTTGATCGAACAATGAGAGAAAGTAAATGTGTTTGTTGTTGTGTGTTGAAGTCGAGAAATAATGTTAAAATCCCCTAATAATTGTTCTCGATAAACCAAAAATTCTAAGGCAAACAAAAACTTACGATCGGAATGCTATCACAATGTTCAGATCACAATATTCAGATCGCAATGTTCAGATTGCAATATTTAGATCGCAATGTTCAGATCGCAATATTCAGATCGCAATGTTCAGATCGCAATTTTCAGATCGCAACTTTAGATCGCAATACTTGATTGTAAGATTAGATCGCCATACTTGATCGTAAGTTTAGATCGCAATACGTGATCGTAACTTTAGATCGCAATACTTGATCGTAAGTTTAGATCGCAATACGTTATCGTAAATTTAGATCGCAATATACGGTCGTAACTTTAGATCGCAATAAGCTATCTGAATATTCGATCATAATGTAGAAACCCTGGGGGTTTTGTGATCGCAATATTCGAATCGGAATATAAAACCCTTCAAACTTTGCGATGGAGAAAATTTCCACTGTTCTCGGATAGTACACAACAAATTCGAGATTTTTAGCCAACAAATGAATCAAATACCCAAAAATTTTGTGTTTTTAACCGAAGTAACGATACCAAATCACTACTACAAGTATGTAGATGATTTGTATCAAGATTAAACCATAAAAACACAAAAAAAAATTGGTACGTATGATTTAGATCAAAATAAGCACAAAAATCAAGAACAAAAACACATAAACAATACAATTATCCCATGGCTCTTGATACCATTTGTAGGATTTTGTAAATCTTGCTTATGTTTAGAGAGAGAAAGAGATAGAGAGATGGTAAGAACATACACACAATTGAGAGAGAAAGTGTAGAAAATACACTTTTCACTATGTGTATTATGAATGAACCAACACCCTCTCCAACTAAGGAGAGGGTTTATATACCCAAGCCCATGAGATGGGCTTGGGCTTACAATGGGCCGCCAGCCTACACATGTTGTAGGCTTGGCTTGGCCTTGTTTGTTTAATGTTTAGTGAACTAGACTACGAGCTATTACTTAATCTATTGTTGGAGTGACCGATCCTTTCTAATACGTAAAACGTATTTCCAACAAGTTGTGTCTTCTTGACTTGGTTCGGGTGCATCAGTAGTATTGATAGCGGAAGGCTTTAACACAACTTGATTGTTTCCATAGTAATATTCATCAAAATTGGATCATATAAATCAACCAACTCATTCATTTGTGCCGTATTCGTTGAGTCTGCTGTAGGAGTACTTTCTTGACGTTCTTGCACGGGACGTACACTGTTTTGTGTAGGTGCCATTGCTGCACATTGAGGTGTGGAACTTGAGCTGTTGTGATCAAGTACCATTTGTGGCAATTCGTCAAAGTTCACATGAATTGTTTCAACAATAATCCTTGTTCTCTTGTTGTAAAATCGATATCCTTTCGACAATGTAGCATACCCCACAAAAATACATGCATCACCTTTTTCTTTCATCTTGTCGAGATTCTCACCGTCTTTAAGAATGTAGCATAAAGATCCAAATACGTGAAAGAATTTAATAGTATGTTTCCTGCCAATGATGATGTGGTATGGTGTCTTTTCATGCATAGGGATGACGAGAGAACGATTCTAAGTATAACAGACAGTTGCAATTGCTTCAGCCCAGAACAATAGTGGTAATTTTGAAGCAGAAAGCATTGTTCGAGCAGCCTCAACCAAAGTACGAATCCATCTTTCGACAACGCCATTTTGTTCAGGAGTTCGAGCAATAGACGTCTGATGTTCAATGCCTTCTTCTTGAAAGTAAGATTGCAAAGTATTGTTCAAAAATTATGTTCCTCTATTTGTTCTTACGGTTATGACTTGAGCTTGAAGATTGCGTTGTATCATCTTGAGAAAGTTTTTGAGAACCTCCGGTGTTTCATCTTTGGACCTTAAGAAGTAAGTCCATGTGTATCTGGATAAATCATCAACAATCACGAGAATATACTTTTTCCCGTTAATACTCTCTACACGCATGGGACCACATAAATCCATGTGCAAAAGTTCCAATCGTCCTTTTGAGCTTAGGGTAGTCTTGGTTTTGAAAGACTTTCATTTTGCTTTCCCCATCTCACAAGAAGAACAAAGATGATCTTTGACAAATTTTAACTTTGGAAGACCGGTCACAATATCATTCTTCGAAAGCAAGTTGATGGTGTCAAAGTTGATATGTGACAATCGTTGATGCCATAACCATGCTTGAGATGATGAAGCTTTAGCCATTAAGCAAATTGGATTTGTTGAAGATGTGACTTGAAGAGTTACTGTGTAGAGATCAGAACCACGCGAACTTGTAAGAAGGTCATTCCCATCGTAGTCTCTAACATAGCAAGTAGTTTTCCGAAAAGCCACTTCCAAATACGCATCACAAAATTGACCAACCGAGAATAAATTATGATTCATTCCCTCGACGTAATAAACTCGTTTGATAGTGATATTCCCTTGAACCAAATCTCCATATCCGAGTATCGGTGTAAACTGATCATTTCCAAACCGTACCGTACCCAGAAACTTCTCCACGAAGTTACTGAGAAGCTTTAGATTACCCGTCATGTGCTTTGTGCACCCGGAGTCCATTATGAATAGAATGATTTCGACGAGATGCAGAAGAATTAGGAGACAATGTAGCATTTGACAAATGGGAGCCCTTAATAGAAACGGGTTCCAAAATAGTAGTGGGCCTAGATTCAAATTCTAGACGCAAGCTGATATTCATAGACCCAATTACTAAAGTGGTTAACTTAGGTACCCATTTGTATCCGGGTGGTGTAAATATTGAATACCCCCGTGTACATGTCCTAATTATGTTCTCATAAAGCTTATTTAACCTGTTTTGTTTATGCAGAGTAGTGGATTCTAACGCGCTTAGTTTCTTAAGTGGTTGATCAGTGAACTGGTTCAAAGTTCTTGTGGGTTTTCTAGTACTAGTGGGCACAAGAATAGGCTTCCTAGTTCGAGCATTCACGCCATTTTGATTATAAGCACAAGCATCATGATTGAAAGTACGAACATATTTTCCAGATTTAACACAAGCAAATTCAACATTCTAGGTCTTAGCATTCAAACCGTCATTACATGCAGCTACAAACGTTTTATTCTTAGAAAACTTAAAATTCCTACGGTGGTCTTCTACTTTCAACTTCTTTCCTTGTCTATTGTTAGGCATGACCTTATCTTGCATTCTAGTGCTCTTAAGCTGTGGTCCGTTAACGCTAGTAGTGGGAATTACTCATGTAGAAGAAGACACACGTTGATTAGTTTTCCTAATATTCCGAGGTAACCGCGATGTTCCAGTTTAAGTGGGCCTACTGTTCATCTTATACATTCCTGGAGCTATCACATTTGTGCTCTTATCATTTCCTGGCTTAGGCAAAGTCTGTGGGGATGTCCCAAAACAGATGATTTAGGGCATTTAATCGCATTCGGTTGACGAACGGCAGATGGTTTACCCAATACAGACTTTCCTTTCATTTTCTCAGTGAGTTTAGTAACTCACTAATGGCTATGTCCCTTTCTTGTAGCTGAGCTTTCAAATCATTTATTTCGAAACCTTTTTCATTCAATTGACGAACCGAAGAAGCTGCCAATTCTTGACACTTTTTATGATTATGAGATTTATCACCTTTTTGTAAAGCAAGTTCAAGAGAAATGGAATGTTTCTCAAGTTGGGAAAAACTTTTCAAAAGGTTGTTATATGACTGAATTTGTTTCGAAAGCTCAACTTCAAGATTTTGACATTTTGCGTCCGTTTCTGACACTAGACATGCTACATGATAATATTGATCAAGATCGGTATACACACCAAGTATAGCATTCATATGGTCAGCATAAAATTATTCCTTAGAAAGTCGATCAATTTCGTTAGAAAGTTGTTGTTCTTGTGTCTTTAATTTAATTTGAAGAAAATCAACTACATCTTCAAGAGATTTAACATATCTTAAATCAGTTATCATTTCCTCGGTGAGAGCGTTATAAAACATTTCCACATTATTTGAAAGATCATCGATGGTTGGAACAATACATTGTTGAATGATGACTTCTACTTGTGGGTTAGGTTTAATATTCCAAACGGTATCTCTAGAAAAAATTTCATAATCGACGACACCTTTGTACAAATTTAAAACCCCTTGTTTTATAAAATCAAATTGCTGAACACTTTTACCTTTTTCAACCCATTTACGTTTTTCATCCGAAATTTGTTTTTTAACAAAATTGATTGCTTTTTGAAACCCCTTTTTAAAGAAACTTTCTTTTCCGTTTCATCACTCGGTGGTGGAACATTTGTATACATCTTTTGTTCTTTTGAAAGTTATTTTTGAGGAACAAACTTAATATAAACTTTAGAATCAGAAATGTTTATCAAATCACTTAAGTTTGATCGACTTTCTTCGTGATGACGAAGGATTTCGTCGCAGTCAGGGGAAAGCATAAGGGCAAGATTATCATTATAACAACCGATATCATAAAGAGCAGGCTTGATACTTTTGATATTCTTGAGATAGACAGGCTTAACAGAACTCGTTTTCATATTTCTATTGAGCATGTTCATAGTTTGAATAAATTGACCCATCTTGTAAACAATGTTGTTTAACGTGTCGACTCTCTTTTCCAAAGCAAGAATTTTTTCAATTTCCTTTTCTTCACGAGTTTTATAAAGCTGAGTTTGTTCTTTGTTAAATGACTCTAATTCATAGATTTGGATTTTATGCAACAACTGTTGTTCTTCAAGTTCCGATATCTTTTGTTTTGACATATGAATTTCATGTGTTACTTCAGAACAATATTGTTCGTTGAGCACCCTACGTTTATATACCAAACCATTAGCTATTGCAACTTGTCGATCAGCTTCTTTTACATAATCACTCTTTAAGCTTGTCTATCTCCTCGGATAAGGATGTGTTTGCTTGTTTTAAAAGTTTATTAGCCTCTTTGTTTTCATCAATTTCATGTTTCAAAGCTTCAATAATAGATGCAAGCAAATCATGGTCATCGTCCGATTCGGTATCTTGAGCAGCATTACCGTCATCATTACACATATGTTGTGAATCCATAGAGATATTACTATCCTCCGTGTCCATTACATATGTGTCATTGATGCTTTCGGGTTGCTCAGGATGCCGTCGTTCATTAGCAAACATATGATAGTTATCGTATGATGGTACCTTTTCAATTGGCTCAGTGTCAAAGATAGGTCCAGAATTGTCATCAGTCTCTGGAATCCCTTCTTGAATTTTTGCCATGTACACGTAATGTGCCTCCAACTCTTGATCATCGGCTTCATCATCAGTGTCGTCACGCCAATCAACTTCATCTGCTGTGAGTGGAATCCCTGCTTCTTCTTTCTTACACATCAACATCTTTTCCTTGTGATATGCAGAATCCTTAACCCGTTTTGCCTTCTTGCATTCTTTAGCCATGTGCCCAAATCCCTTATAATTAAAACATTGAATCCCAGTCTTCTGCACAACCGGAGTGCCTATAGTATCTCTAGCCCCAACTGGATTAGGCAACCTCTGATTATCATACCTTGCATCACGATCATACTTTGGAGTATTGTCGACTTCCTTATATCGAGCATTTGAGGATGATCTGAGGTTGTTGTTGGTAGGTTTGTAGATTTTCTTATATGTTGTGGTGAGTAAAGACATGAGTTCCTCAATCTTCTTGTCCCTTGAATTTTGTTCATCGTCACTGTCTCCATCTGACTCGGTGTCATACTTTGGAGGTGGAGTAGGGACAATTGATTTTGCTTTGTTTCTAGCAGTAGCTAGAGGTTTAGTGGATGAGCTTGATGACCTTGAGGACCTTGAGGAATGAGAAGGTGCTTGTTGACGATGAACGGGTTGTGTTGAAGTGGCAGCCATAAAAGCAATATAGTTAGCAAACTGTTCTGCCTTTTCATCCCTAAGTTCATTCACTTCATTCTGATGTTGTTTCAAGATATCATAAAGTTTGTGATAAGATAGAGTCTTGATATCTTCCCTTTGTTTAACCAAAGTCACAAACCTTTGCCATTCCAGTTTGAGTTGAAGTAAAAACTGAACATTGGCATGATGATTGTAGATGGTGCACTGATTTCTGACAAGCTCATTCATCATTTTGTAGAATCTCGAGTAATATGAGTCAATAGATTCACCATCTTCGGATGTGAATTTTCCAAACTCCTAAAGTAGATTAGTCTCTAGATCTTGAACATTGATCGACTCACCTTGCTTCAATCGATGAATTACATTCCACATTTCCATAGCATTAGGACATGCATCAACCGTGGAATAGATATCATTATCAATCCCAGTGAGTATGTAGTTTACAGCATCAGATTCAGTGAGGAGGAGTATATTTTTCTCAGCAGGACATGTGTCGAAATTCTCCATAGCTCGTGTAGTTGATGAAGTACCATCCTCTGCTTGTGTGGTAATTGGTCTGAATTCAAAAACTAGAGGTGGATTCTCAAGGCAATGACGAACAGCGGTTTGGTTCTCTTTTCCGTCTAGAAATCTCAGGAAACGAGATCTCCACTGAACGTAGCAACCGGCTGTCAACACAAGTGGATTACCGTTGCCACCTTGTTCCAAACGAATTTGATTAGCAGTTGCATTGATGTTGTTGTTGTTAGACATGGTGAATACTTGTGAATGTATTATGATCTTAGTGGATGTGTTGTGATGAGGTATGGTTGTCAATTCCGAAAAGATTGATGAAATCCCTTAACAATGTGGTCACGAGAAGCCAAAAAATTACAAGACCAAAGAATTGCACGAAATTTTTCACAAGTTGATTTTTGGAAAAATGTCAAATGATTGGACAAGATTTCGCAATGATCTAAACTCTTCGCAATATCTCAAATTCCCAAACTTCGCAATACCTAAAAGTCACAATCTTCGCAATGCTCAAAACACAAACTTCGCAATGTTTGATATGTCAAGACTTCGCAATACCCAAAGTTCACACTTCGCAATACTAATAAATGGAATCTTCGCAATATTCAATTGTAACCTTCGCAATAATCAAATAATCTTCGTAATAACCTCACGTATAAACTTCGCAAAGCAAACTCTTCGCAATACTCACAAATGATTCTTCACAATACCTGTCGCAATAAGCTTTCGCGATACCCGTCACAATAAGATTTTGCAATACCTATCGCAATAAGCTTTCGCAAAACTCGTCGCAATAACAAAACCCTAGAGTATTGCGATGGGAAGATTTCGCAATGTGAGTTACTGTTCCGTACTTTTGAAGAAAAAATTAGCTTTTTGCTTAGAAATCCGTGTTTTTAACCAATCCAAAGCACCCAAATTTCTACCACAACTATGTAGAAGATATGTAGAGCACTTGGAACAACAAAAACACGAAAAAAATTTGAAGCTTGGGTTTAAATCAATAAAAAAACACACGAATCCACTAAAAAACACACCACAAATCTTCAATCACCTATCCACTATAGGCTCTTGATACCAAATGTTAATCTCACTTCAATCCATTACACAAGATTTAGAGTAGATTTAGAAAGAGAAAGAGAAGAAAGTTAGAGAGAGAAAGTAGAGAGAATGGTGGAAGGTTAATGTTTACTAGAGAGAGAAAGTAAAATGAACCAACACCCTCTTCCACACATGGAAGAGGGTTTATATACCCATGAGCTTGGTGGGCTCATGGGCTTGTTTCTTGGGCCGGGCTTGGCCTATCTTGGGCATAAAGCCCCTATCTTAGACAATATTAGCTTAAGGTCCAAGTCCGGTTAACTCGACTAACCTATTACAATACAAGACCGTTAACGAATAAGATGACCTATTACATTCTTGTTCGACTATATAAAGTATAGGGCTAACAAAAAATCAAACAGTTTCCCCTTGGTGTCCTTGATGAGCCGCGGCAAGAGAGAGAGAGAGGCAAGAGATTAGGGTTTTTGACTTTCTTGAAAATGTGTTTATGAAAAGTATCCTGTAGTTTTATTAAACAAATAATGGGTAATGGGTATGGGCCAAGCCCGGTTCTCCTTCCATTTCTCTTTAAACCGACGCCACAAACACCCCTCATACTTTGGTGTTTGGTTTTACTTGTTTAATTATTAATCATGTACTTACGTATTTAATTATCGTGCTTTCGTTACTTGGACGTTTTCTTATTATCGTACATACATACTTATAGTATATTAATACTCGTGTTTACGGACATAATATTTATCATAAATTAATTAACATACATAGTATTCGTGTTAAATGTTCGTGATACATGGCGTATATTAATTAACTTAAAAGTTTAAATTTAACGGTAACTTCGTGCATTAAATGATCGTAAGATTATTAGAGTGGGTTTTACAGTAACCATGTACCCAAACTAGTAACATTTTCACCTTTGAGTCAAAGATATATTTAAATAATCATGAAACAATAACTAATATAACACGTGAAATGGCAACATATTACCTAAAGTTTGATTGGTTAGAGAGTCGAGATATGCAGAGAAAATGAAGCATTATTATGTCATCTATCTTGGTTTCTTGCTCACAATCGCACTAGATTGATGTTTAGTTAACTTCTTTTTTAACAATGATTTTGGCAAGAAGGCTCCACGGATCAGTGTCATTATTCGACTATAAAAGCGTTATCATGTCGGTAACAAAAGATAAAGGGATTTAGGATTAATTTTATCTCTTAACCCCATTATCTAAAAATCCTAATCAAAATCAGAGACAAGGTTTCAAGAACATATTCTTGCTATCGTCTCCTACTAATAATGTATGGATCTTGTGTTAAGATCCATCCAGTTGAACCAGTTCCCCATCCTATTATACCCAAACAAGCACCCTATTGTACCTATATAAGCACCCCCATCATTCTAATATTTGCATATAAATGGTGTATTAAAGGCAAGAGTAAAATTGACCTTTTAGTAGCAAAAATCTTCAATTATTACACCTATAAAAAATCTAAAAACTTTGTGACAGAGGGAGTGAAATAAAGCTTGTGTATCAAATATAAGTATAGCTAATCAAAGACATTGGTATAGGCTAAAGCAAAGTAATAACCTATGAATGAAATCTAAAGAAGTGTTAGAGAAAGTAGGTATTCTAACTGACTAGTATACAAACGAAATGTTATTTCACAAAACCATATCTTCTATGTGTTAAATGTATGGTTTACATAAGCAAACTTCATATTAGCAGACTAAATGTCATTTCACAAGTCTACGTTAAGTTGAATCCCAGGATTATATCAATATATTATACAGAAAACCACATATATGTGGTTTAACCACAACGTTCAAGCCTTTATATTGGATTGTTGAAGCATGTTCAGTACTGAAAACACACACATGTTGTGAAAGAATGTTTCAGAATGGAAGGTGTTTTATTCATTGTGTATCTTTATGTTACTTGTCTAAGCAAAACTATAATAATCATTTACCGTAAGTCAGTAATATGTATCCTCTTGTGAGCTAGTAGTTCCCCTAGGGGCAAGTGAAAAAGCAAGGTTTGAGATCCAACAGATTAATTGGGGTGACACGGACGCTTTGAGCAAATGAGGTTGGAAGAGATAGATCCCCATATATATAAGAATGCTAGTCTACGTCTCTACGACAACTTAACTAAATATAAATTGGTGATGGCCTCTAGTGTAGAAATTTACCCGTAAACTATATATTACGTGCAATTTTTGTTTTTTTCAAAAAGAAATTGTCATTGTCGATTTGGGGCTTAGTGTAGTGTACAGTTAGGTGCCGCTCACATTTTAATTTCTAAGAAGCTGATATCTTCCTTCATATTTAGAGTGTTGAATGATACAACTTATATTCTACTGTAAATTTTAAAATAATGATATCACCTATCAGTTTCATTTAAGAGAAATGATTGTATATACTTGTATAACGGTTGTGACATTCAATTATTTATCGTGGGCTGGAGTTATTAACGAAAGAAAGGGGGTGATATGGCAATGTTACTTGCGGCAACATATACATGCATTGTGCAGTCAAATGAATCTAACTTTATAGTTAAAAAAACAATACCAACAAGAACGTATGAAAAATGCGACTCACTTTGTTTCATTAATTTGATGAGCATGGATCATTTAGCTTTGCTTTGCCTAGCCTTCACTTCGTCTGATTTAGAGTCACTAGCATTGTAACCTATCAAAATATTAACATAAAAACATCAAACTACTTAGTTGCCTTTAAACAAACAAAACATAAAAAGAGAACATATATACTAACCTAGACGTTTGTCTCCAACTTTCCATATAGAGCATCGACTCTTAGAAGCTGCTCGAATCCAAGCTTGTCCCTGACATCAAAACCATCAAAACTAATTTCATAATTCTCTTGAAAACAACTAGGTTAAGGCATGGAAAAGTGACAGTCTATTAACAGGATAATGTATCAAGGTTGGGTGTTTGGGATTGCGTATTAAAGCCACTTATATACTTGTTATTGTGTTAGTAATATAACAAGATCAATAGTTTTGAGTTTCAATGACAAGCAAGCTGTTTTATCTCATTGTGTTTTTTATAATCTGATTCACTAAATAGACATAAATTAAAACACTTGGTAGGGCTCAGAAATTAAAATTTTCCACAAACAATCTGTCATATAATCATACTTAAATGTAACCGCTATTTGGACTTTATAAGTCTCATATAAGCAACTTGGAGCGTCTGGATGGAAAGAAATGAAAAGAAATAGTGAATAACCGGGTTTAAAACTGCAATCCCGACCATCCATTGGGCTCGTTCAAGTCATGCATAGCCATATTAGCTATTCAACAAAACTGTCTCATAGTCATACATTCTCAAAGCTGCTCGTCACATATATAGTGCAAAATTCACAATCAATAACTAAAACGAAGCACATGCGACTAAAACTCTAAACAAATTCAAAACATAACATCACAGTTTTACACACAAAAACTAAAGAATTCGGATCTGTCACTATCACAACATACTAAAAACATCATCAACAAATATTTCAACATAAACTTGACAACCCATAATACTAAAAAAAAACTAGACATAAACCATAAGAACAGCTTATGAAACAAAACAAAAAACAAGAAATTAAAAAGTAGCACCTAGGCATCATGCCATCATGTTGAATACCATGTTCAAGAGAATAAAGTTTCCAACAAGAGTTACCCACTTGAATTCTTGCTTGACCAATATAAATACCTGGTAATATGACCACGGAAAAATTGGCGAATGATATAGGAAAATTTTGATTATTGGTATATTGGGGTTTGAAGAAAACAGGGTAGATGGATTTGATTTATGTGTATGTGGAGTGGGTGTGTTTGAAATAGAGGAGTAAGGGAAAAAGTACGAATAAAGTATTCAGTTGCCCTAATTTTAACGTTGCCCAAAGTACGATTGCTCTAAATTGTAATATAAATTATTATGCTACTTTTTGGTAAAATGACAAAAAAAAACAGTTGCCCTAAAATGTTAAATTGCCCAGAAAACAACCTCTTACACAATACGTACTTTGTTTGTACTTTATACGGACACATGACGGATTTTTTCCAATTTTGATTGTTACCCTGAACTTAAATGAGAAAAACATGTTCTTGAGGATAGAATGAAAATTGCCCAATTTTCGTGGATCCTTTCGATAATTATCTCATAAAATAAGTAGTAAAAAAGTAAGAGATAAAAGAGTATTTTAGACATTTATATCGTTATAGTAAAATATATTAATTATTGGGGAGTTGATTGGGACACTCACAAAATTTATTGGGACACTCAAGGTACAAATAATTTAAGCAGTTTATATTTACAGTACAACCGCATAATGCATACTTTTGAGTGTTCCAATCAATTATGTGAGTGTGCAAATCACTAGCCTAATTATTGTGAGTCAATAAAAAGGTATTTTGAGATTAAACACAAAATATATTTTCACGTTTTTTTCAAAAATCAATATTTTTTAAACCCTTAATCATTATGCGAAAAGAAACATATTGTTCGAAGAGCATTTAATTATCTTTTTATACATATGTTATATGATACACTTTTGACAAAAAAAAATCACGTTTTTGAAAATTATCATATATGATACTAATATTATAAATGATATATCACCAGTATCATATATTATATAACCTGTTATATATGATAGAAATCAATATCATATATGATTTAACACTGTTATCATATATGATATTTCACGTAAATTTTAACAAGAAATATAATTAAACGCTAATTTGATTGTTTCTTAAGTGGTCAAATTAACCAAATATGTCGTTTTCCCGGAACTTTGAGCAACTTAATAAATAGACAAGACACCCTCTTCCTTTTTCAAAAAAAAAACCACTTACATTTTCCTCACCAAATCATCAATGGCTGCTCCCTAATAAACCCCTACCCCCATCATTTATTACTGAATTACTGCAAGGTTTATCATATATCAGAAGAAAAAACCTAAACACTATCTTGGTATGCTACAATATTTATGTATTTGTATACATGTGTCAGCATGCATGACATATTATGTTGATTTTATTTGATGAACCAACTTACATGCAAAAAACATGGCAGAGGTTTTTGTGCTATATTTAAGGTGTGTTGTTTAAGTTTTCAGGTTCATATTTATTTAAGAAAATGGCTAGTAGAAACAAGAAGCAAGGTGAAGGTGCTATTGTGCTAATGGAGTTGAATGGTGAAAATGAGGGAGTTGAAAATGAAGGAGAGTTGGGAGTAGAGCAGTCAGTTTCTGGTTTTAAAAACTTTCTTTGGCATGGTGGTTCTGTTTATGATGCTTGGTTTAGTGTTGCTTCAAATCAGGTACTAATTTACTTAGGTACCCTTTGATGTGTATGTTTAACATCATGTTTGTAAAAGTGTCTATTTGATTGGAATATTGTTGTGAACTTGTGGTCATTGCAAGTGAAAGTTACCAAGAGTATTCTTAATCTGATTTATGATTATGATTATATTTTATGTCTTGTATCACTGAAAAGAGAACATTTGGGAACATTTGGGAGTACTATGAAGATTGAATAATATGTTGTTTTATTTTTCAGGTGGCACAAGTGTTGTTGACTTTGCCATACTCATTCTCTCAACTAGGGATGCTTTCAGGGATCATATTACAAGTGTTTTATGGTTTGCTTGGAAGTTGGACAGCTTATCTCATTAGTGTTTTGTATGTTGAGTATAGAACCAGGAAGGAGAAAGAAGGTGTTAACTTCAAGAATCATGTTATACAGGTGAGACTTTCAAGAACAACAACCCTTTAGTCATAAACATTTTCGAAGAAATAGAGATATCAATTTTGAAATTTGAACCAATTTGGTTATTAATCGAACATATGTTTTGGAGGAGTCTAGGACCTTTTTTTATCATAGAATAAAATGTCTTTAATAAACATTTTTGAAAACAACATTATATCGAAAGCTAAAAATTTTAAGGTTTTTGCTTCTTAAAAGACAGCCCTTTTCTATGCTTAAGAAACAAAATTCTTCATCGTGTATTGTGAATGTGCAACTATCACCTATGATATCATATAATGCACCCTTCGTTTTATAGCATAAATGTAAATAAAAAATGATGAGGAAGATTGCATGTACAGACCACAATTTTTTTTTCTTTTGAAACGACATGTTAATAATTAGTGATTCGAGCTTACAGTAAGACTCGGACGTAATACCTCTCCAAAAATACGGTGCTCAGTTGGCTGTTCTGATGTATATGTTATAAGATATATTGTTCATTTGAAATAAAAAAAATATATTTTTTTATTGAGCTATTTTCCATCTCATAATTTAATGCTTTGTCCACTTTCGTGCACATCGAGAACATGTATATTTCTTGTATTTTAAATGCCAAAATTTCGTACATACTTACTTTTTAACAAACTTGGTGAGTGTGAGTCTCAAATGTATGTGTGTACATGCATAAATGTATTTGACACTCAAGAAATTTGTCACAAGTGGGGATGCATTTAATGGCGTAATATAAGTATAGTACGTAGTATAACTTTCTATAATACGTTCCTAAGTATTCTTGTTATACTTGATGTTTACAAATAAATTAAATTTAATTTAACCTCTTTATTTAATATATATACATGTGAAAAAAATTTGTGCTAAATATTTTGTAATTGTAATATTATTAGGTTATAAAGTGTAAAGAGTATTTGTTAATTTTTAAAGGTGTTGAAAAAAAAAAATCACTTAAAAGTATCTAATTTATTACAAATTTAACCACCAAAGTTTTATTTATTATCTCATTTTTGAAAAAAAAAATTCCATAAATTTGACATCTATAATTTTATGTCTTTTTTTCTCTGTATTTTTCGTTTCTTAATCAATTTTTTAGAAAACTTTTACCGTAAAGAAACTTTTAGATTTTTCTAAAAGAAATCATAATAAAAGGATATAAAACTAAACTTATAATAAGACTCTTGCAATATTTGAACAAATATATATGTTATTCATGTTGACATTAACTTTGTCAATTCTAAATTGTCCAAAATTTTCATCATCTGTTGAAACATTAACTTTGTCAATTCTAAATTGTCCAAAATTTTCATCATCTTATTTTAATTTATTTATTTTTATCTTGATTTTGGTTATCAAGTTTTTCTTTAGTTCATTAAAGTCAAACAGTGCAAACAGTGCAATTCTTGTTAATTGAGGTAGGATGCCTTGTTTTGTATCTTGTTCCCTTTGTGGTTTAATATATGCTGCTTTTCCAAAAAAAAAAAAAAGTCAAACAGTGCAATTCTTTTCGGAGAAATTACATACTTAATTCAAGTCCTTGTTTTAGAGACTTTAATGATCATGAATTAGCATTCCTAGTCAACCAGAACTTTGTTGTTTTATGTGTGGTCTTGTTGCAGATAAATGCTTCTATTATACACCAAACATTCAACAAAGACAATTTTATTCAATTCTCACAACAAAAGAGATGTAATTTAGTAAAAATACATTTTTCTTGATGTTAAAATTTGAACTATGAATTATTTTCAGTAGGCTTTTACTTAATGTGAATATATTGATGCATTTTAATGAGCCCATGCATGATGCATATGCTTATGACATGACCTGTTTTGCAAATATGCAATGCAGTGGTTTGAAGTATTGGATGGTCTATTGGGCCCACGTTGGAAAGCTGTTGGGTTAGCCTTCAATTGCACCTTCTTAGTGTTTGGTTCTGTTATACAACTTATTGGTTGTGCAAGGTTAGTTTGATAAAATTAACCTTCCAAATTTACTAATCACTTTCTATCTGACTCGATACAGTAAATTTTATGATGATGAATATACAGCAACATATACTACATAAATAATCATTTGGATAAGAGGACATGGACGTACATCTTTGGAGCGTGCTGTGCTACTACGGTTTTCATACCCTCGTTCCATAATTACAGAATGTGGTCTTTTCTTGGCCTCGGCATGACTACTTACACTGCTTGGTACGTAGCCATTGCAGCCTTGATTCATGGCCAGGTAAAAAGCACTTTATTTTCAAGTCATTTAATTAGTGGTAAAAAAGATGGGCTCATCGGGTCAAGGTTAAATGAGAGATTGGCCCAACATATATATCTTTTGTCATAACTCATAAAATTCAATCTTTTATATGAACAGTTATTGTGTCCGATATCAATATTTGCAAAATTTTACTCGTATATTTTAGCAGATTCCTAGGTAACTGATGTAACTGTTATGTGCATTTGACAAGTTCCGTGCGCCATCCAGTTCTTCTTAAGCTATTTTTACTGTAGTACGGAGTATTTATTTTAAGTATTCTATAAGACACTTATACACGTTAGGAATTAAAATTGCCCAAATTCATCCATTAATAATTGCACGAGTTTTAATCGCTGTCTCTACACACGAGCTAATTTTTTTTACTTTGTTGGTTTATGATGCTTTTGTGCTGTGTAGGTTGAAGGAGTGGTGCACTCGGGTCCTAAAAATCCTATGTTGTATTTCACTGGAGCTACAAATATACTCTATACTTTTGGTGGACACGCTGTCACCGTGTTAGCACTTATTCTCCCTGACTTGATTATTTGACATTATAAGGTGAACCAAGTTTAGTGGTTAATGACTTAATGGTATATTGTGTTTCTTACAGAGAGATAATGCATGCTATGTCGAAGCCTCGGAAGTTTAAATACGTATATTTGTTTGCCACCTTTTATGTATTCACGCTGACACTTCCATCCGCTTGTGCAATGTATTGGGCTTTTGGTGATAAACTTCTTAACAATGCAAATGCGTTCTCCCTCCTTCCGCGGACTGGCTTTCGTGATGCAGCAGTCGTCCTCATGCTCATACACCAGGTTTTTTTCTTTACATAGTTTGATCCAATTAGTTTCTCCTAATTTCTTAGGTGTTCTAAGAGTCAAAATGTATTTAAATGTACTTATAAACTTAAAATTGTTCAAAGGTAAACTTAAATTTTGAACCGGAAAAAGGGAGGGCTTTACCTGGTTTGAGTGTGTGTGGCGGTGGGCTCAAACCCCGTGGATTAGTCAGCCAATGAGTTGAAAATCACGGTTACCAAAAAAAAAAAAAAAATTAAATTAAATTTTAAACCGGAAAACGACTAGGTTTGACCAAAAAGTTAAGAACTTTGATGTTCCACTCGTTTTGTTGCTTTTAGTTTAAACTTTATATGGCTTCTTTGAATAAAATTAGTTTCTAATCCAAGCTCATAGGAATTGGACAAACTGAAAAATGTTCAATAGTAAAATCCTTATAGGACGCATGTCGACTTAAAAAAAATCTACTAGGTATGTTCGACAAAAAAAGGTCAACTTCTCATTAGGACTGCAACAATACTTGCTAAAGATGGTGAATTTTAAATGATCAACCAATGGGTCCTTATTGTCTTATGTCATAATCTTTCAGTTCATAACTTTTGGTTTCAGTTAAAACTCCATTGAACACGAAAAACTATGGTTTGACCTAAAAGGTTTACTTTTTTGCTTCTAATTATCGGACGGCATTGAAACTTAGAAGCTTGTAAATTTCATTGTTTTGCAGATCATAACTTTCGGATTTGCTTGCACACCACTGTACTTTGTGTGGGAGAAAGTGGTAGGAATGCATGACACAAAGAGCATATTTTTAAGGGCGTTAGCAAGGCTTCCAGTCGTGATACCAATATGGTTTTTGGCGATAATCTTCCCTTTCTTTGGTCCAATCAATTCGGCCGTTGGGGCTCTCTTGGTTACCTTCACTGTCTACATCATCCCCGCTCTTGCTCACATGCTTACTTATCGAAAAGCTTCCGCTCGTCAGGTACTCCATCATTGATTTAAAACCTATCACAACACATTTTAACATATTGCTGCCTTCTTGTTTTATCATTTACTCAGTCTTTTAACTATTAGGGACTCACCCGGTTAAAGTTTTCACTAAATCATACATTGATTCTTTCTATAAAGAGCTGTTGCTTTTTTGCCGTAAATTAAGTTGGTTGCCTAAATTAAATGAGATCCTAGTTGGCTAGGCTAGCTTATGTTGAATAATACGGAGTACAAGTTTTTATTATCCTCTTATAAGTATTTAATGGCAGCTTGTACATGACATTGCTTTACAACTTCTTGGTTGCAGAATGCTGCAGATAAACCTCCATTTTTCATCCCAAGCTGGACGGCTATGTACATTGTGAACATCTTCATAGTCGTATGGGTTCTCGTTGTTGGATTTGGATTTGGAGGGTGGGCAAGTATGACAAACTTTATCAAACAAATCCATACCTTTGGGATCTTTGCTAAGTGTTACCAGTGCCCACCTCGTTTACATTGAAGAAAAATACTAGCCTAGCTACAAACCATGGCAAACTTTCTATACATAAATACCGAGTTCTAAGTTTAGTGTGTAAAATGGCTTGAAGATGATCTTAAGTTAACTAGAGCCATGATCAAAAGGATGTCATAGTTTTGGTAATTATGTTATGAATTTATATTATTATTACAATGATCATGCTTTGCTTTAACCGTTGAAGTAAAACGGTTTTTGGGGGTCTTATATACTTCATACTATATGGCAACTTATTAATGTTGGTAGATTGTTAGAGCATAGGCATTTCATCAGTATCAAACCTTGATCAAGCTCAAAATTACCAGGTTTCATAAGATTGAGTTCTATAAAATTACCAGGTTTTACAAGATCAAGCTCAAAATATTTTTAAGTCCAATACTTAAGATGAATTTTATCTAGTAGACTAGTACATGAAATATGTATGAGCAGTTGAGTGTGACAACACCAAAAAGAACAAGAATGATGGTGTGGATTTTCATTTGCGATACAAGAATGATGATGAATGCAGTCAAGTATAAGGAAACTAATGACAATGAATTTACTAAACTAAAACAGGATTCATCAGAAGAAATTTTGAAGGGCTCGACAACCGGTTTTATAATGAAAAATCTCATGCCAAAATTGTGGCATGTGCTGATAATATACAAGAAAGAGGGTCGTGAAATGAATGTCCAAATAGAATGGTCGGAAGGGATATATAAACTCATGGAAGGTTGTTTTTTTAGCATACAACATGCTGGAGAACAATAGAAACAACTTAAAAGCACATTGATTCAATAACACAACTACTGAATAAGATAAGCGGAGAAAGGTCATATAATACTAATGTCATTTGTGTAAAATAACTTGATCCAACAATTATTTGCTAATACATTTATAAGGTAATAGTTCACTTACGGAACATTCTTCATATCAAGTGCTTGAATATTACGTCATTGACTTTAAACAGAAGTTGAAGAAATTGGTCTACTGGTAAAAGCTTGTGTTCATCTCCCGAGATATGCAACACGGTCCTTTTGTATAGCCTGTGCCAAGTTGATATCAAATAGCTCACACCGGATTGGCATCTCCATTTCATAAAATGGATTCTTCAAAACATAATCTGTGTATAGTTCATAGATATGCTTCAGCAGATTCTCCATGTGTTGTGTTCCAGGCTCAGAAACCACAAAAAACTTTGTCCCTGCGAAAATACGATTATCATAGAGAATTAATTTCACTCGATCATTCAAAATCAGTAACTGACTAACTGTAGATAAATGAACAAGATTTGTAGAATAAACAGAATATAATTTATTATGAGATGGAACATACAGCAAGTCATAAAACGTTCGATTGAAAAACCGTTCATCTTAAAGAGGAATTTATCTTTTTCAGCATGTAAATGCTATAGATAGTAACAGTAGTATTTTATTGCTACAATGGATTATTGCAAGTGAAATACCAGACGTGGAAAAAGGTCTTTTTCCGATAATCACATTTTAAATTAATTGAAACTTCAGTTAATAAACTAACACTACATTTTCGAAATATCAATTAACAGATTCAAATTTTTTGTCCATACAATTGATTATAAGAAACATATATACAAGTTATTTAGAGCCCACTAGTCTCCTATCTAAGGTACAAACTGGGTAACGGGTATACTATTTCCATGTGGCATGAGGAATTTATCTTTTTCAGCATGTAAATGCTATAGATAGTAACAGTAGTATTTTATTGCTACAATGGATTATTGCAAGTGAAATACCAGACGTGGAAAAAGGTCTTTTTCCGATAATCACATTTTAAATTAATTGAAACTTCAGTTAATAAACTAACACTACATTTTCGAAATATCAATTAACAGATTCAAATTTTTTGTCCATACAATTGATTATAAGAAACATATATACAAGTTATTTAGAGCCCACTAGTCTCCTATCTAAGGTACAAACTGGGTAACGGGTATACTATTTCCATGTGGCATGAAACAATGTAGGCAGTATAAGCAATTTTACTAGTGGGCGGTATTTTACATGATATCCCCGTTGCTGATATGGTGCAGAATATGGGGTGGAGTTGGCCTCGGCGGTGGATGTATAAGATCCCATTAATTGCATCTCTCCGGTTCCAAGTTTAAATAATCAGCAACAAAATAAGACTTTGGTTAGATGATAAACAGAGAGAAGGTTTGATTTTAATTAAAAAAAATGGTAAGTATATCAGAAGTGTAGATATAAAAGTCAACCGCAACAGAGTAGTTTGGTTCTCAAATTGAATCCCACGGCATGCATTTGTATTGTGGATGGAAAATAGTGGAAAAGCTGATGAATCAAGTCAAAATTACGAGTTGGACTCCATGAAAAGTGATAATATGCTCACTATACAATCCAGATAATGATTCCCAAGACCACTTACAATGGAATGGTCAGCTATTATGAGTGACTTAGTGATAACTGAAAAGAGGTTGTTGAAAGTATGTCATCTAACTTAATACACAAAAAATTTGGAGCGCGCTTAGAAGATTGGTGTCTGCTACCAGTTACTATATATAGCAGAAAAGAATCATAATAATATTCCAAGAATTAGAAGACCACGGAAAGAAGTTTCAAAGATAATCACTGAAATTGTGAGGCTAAAACTAGCCACTTTTAAAGTTCCTCTTCTCCTGGAGTGTTCAAAGTTGTTAAGGCTAACATGAATGTGCAAGCAAGAGAAGCCTGGTAAGGTGGTTTAAAAATGTATCAGAAGGTGCAGGTTGCAGTTTGGAAAGAGAACATTCCTATGTCTTGCAACTGCTATTGTTTGGAAAATTTGAGATCGGGATAAGAATAGTCCTTTGGTATATGACAGTGTATATGAACTTTATCAATGAACCGATGGATTTGTCACTGGATTCTGATTTGGCTATGTAAATCTCTCTGATTAAAATACAATTCACCTTTCAACAAAATAAAAAGAAGAAAAAACTTGCGCTTCAGTCTTATGATTGGAACCGGAGTATTAAACTGCCTTTCAGTCCTAATAATCACTGGCGGAACTTCATAGGGAGGGGGGGGGGGGGGGGGGGGGGGGGGGGGGGGGGGGTGTTGGGGGGTTGGGGGGGTTTCCATAGCTAAATTTTGGCCCACTAATGTAGAATGCTTGATATTTTTAAGGCAATTAATCTACTCGTATTTAATTTTTTGACCTTCCTACAAATAAGATAACCAAAAGTGTTCTCAATCTTGGTAAACAGTTGTTCATACTTTTTAGTTTTACTACTTTTGTAATTTGTGTTGGTATCTTTTGAGGTGCAATTTTAATCGTACATTGCCCACCGTCTTTTTCATTGTACACGTAATATGGCTCTCTTTGTTATATATGAAGTACTGGTAACTTTGCTTATGGCCCCATTCAGTCTTATGATTCGAACTAAGTAACTAAAAACGCCTTTTACTCTTATGATAAAAGTGAGCCCTTCAGTCCTAATAAGGCAAATGTACATGTTTCCTAGCTGATTACATGTTTGTCTTTCTAAGTCGGTGCTTCTTAATAAAACTACCCGGACAGTTTTGCCCTTCTAAGTGCAAAAATGCTGCAATTCACATAGTAGTGTACATGTTTCTTAGCCGATTCTATTTTGAACCTTCAGTTTAAAAGATCTAAACCATCATAAACAATTTGAATGTAAGGTGGCCGTTACACTCATGCAATATAATGAAATCACTCCTTTTTCATGATCAATGTGAAGGAATATTAATATAAAGAATTATGAAAGAACCGCTTTGAGATATCAGTATCATTATAACCCACAGACACAATATTTACACCACATGTTAGCTCTTTCCAGTATGAAACACCAAACATGATGACATAGGTATCAACTAAATTTCCTACTCGTATAACCCGTCTAATGCTACATGACTGTATAGCTAAATTTTGGCCCACTAATGTAGAATGCTTGATATTTTTAAGGTAATTAATCTACTCGTATTTAATTTTTTGACCTTCCTACAATTAAAAAAAAACCAAAAGTATTCTCAATCTTGGCAAACAGTTGTTCATACTTTTTAGTTTTACTACTTTTGTAATTTGTGTTGGTATCTTTTGAGGTGCAATTTTAATCGTACATTACCCACCCTCTTTTTCATTGTACACGTAATATGGCTCTCTTTGTTATATATGAAGTACTGGTAACTTTGCTTACGGGCTTATGGCCCCATTCAGTCTTATGATTCGAACTAAGTAACTAAAAACGCCTTTTACTCTTATGATAAAAGTGAGCCCTTCAGTCCTAATAAGGCAAATGTACATGTTTCCTAGCTGATTACATGTTTGTCTTTCTAAGTCGGTGCTTCTTAATAAAACTACCCGGACAGTTTTGCCCTTCTAAGTGCAAAAATGCTGCAATTCACATAGTAGTGTACATGTTTCTTAGCCGATTGTATTTTGAACCTTCAGTTTAAAAGATCTAAACCATCATAAACAATTTGAATGTAAGGTGGCCGTTACACTCATGCAATATAATGAAATCACTCCTTTTTCATAATCAATGTGAACGAATATTAATATAAAGAATTATGAAAGAACCGCTTTGAGATATCAGTATCATTATAACCCACAGACACAATATTTACACCACATGTTAGCTCTTTCCAGTATGAAACACCAAACATGATGACATAGGTATCAATTAAATTTCCTACTCGTATAACCCGTCTAATGCTACATGACTGTATAGATTACGTACAGACTTCATGATGGAAGATTAACATAAGTAACAAAAATGAAATGAACAAGAACTTGATAATTAAAGATACAGTGCCACTCCCTTCAACCAGTAACACTTATACTCCATCGTACAGAGTGTTATATGCCTTGATGAACATAGTAAAACAGATCGTATTTTTACCATGTAAGCGTGAACGAATCACAAAAAATCTGGAATAGCTACTAAGGTAATCTTATTCTACACCACGTAAAAATATATCAGCCTAAACATTCACATGACGTAATGGCGTCAAAGTATGTAGTCACCGTTCTAGTTGTAAAGCACTAATTAACTTGTTCTCACACACATCTAGCTATTGATCTCCTTATTCATAGCTAAAAGATACAGGGCATCAGATTTATATATACATAACAATAGCCCTAAATTAATCAATTCTTTTCAACCAATACAATTACATCCTCTAAGAAGATTGATGGGGGGGCATCGGCCCCCCATGCATAGATCCGTCCCTGGGTGCTTGTTGTGTGGGTGTAGCCATGTAGAATTCTAGAGATGGATTAATTCCTATATATACTTTTGATATTTCAGTAGAGAAATAAAAATACAGAATTTTCCTAAAATATTCATACGATTATCTGCCCCTAGATTATCTCTTCTGACAATTTACTTGTCTTAGGTTTGGCTCTTTTAGGGATGTTAGGCGTTATTTTCCTTGTATGGTTAGTGTACTCTTTTGTAGTTTTGCTCCAGGCTACACCATCTTCATAGGGTTGTGTTTTAGAAAAGCTCACATTGGTGATTCCCCCTCACCCTTGTATTGTGTTGCTGCTTCCGTCTCACAATCCTTATGGTGTATGTCTTGGTTTGTTTCAACTTGTTACTTTGTGTACTCTGTTTGGCAAATCACTTTTGATTTTGCCCTTTGTGTTGGATGTAACTTGTTGTGTTCTAAATTCCTCCGTTTGTGAGGTGTGATCATAAAATTATGTTCAAAAAAATATATCCTATTGGAGTCGCTAATTGACAATGTTCATCGCTGGTGGCACTACCAAGTCACTAATCTGACTAAAAATTCACCGGTGTCATCACCTCCCTCGTCTCTGTCACCAGAGAAGCATTGTTTCTACAAAATTATCATTTTTCTTCTTTTAACAAAGAGGATGAAGAAGATAATGCCTTTGAATACAATTTTGCAAAGAATAGTATCTTCAAAATATATTGTCTTTTTTTCTGTTTTTCAGCGAGAATGAACCCACTTTCTGGTAGATGTGATATGATTATATAAAAGTTCTAAGGAGAGGCAATAATGCCGGCTGCTGTGTTTAATGAAGAGGACCAATCAGATATATATCCATTTTTAACAGTCAAATCATACAATGGTACGCCGTATGCCAAAACTAACGCCCGTTCCTATTTTCCACCTTAAGGTAACTCCAATATCTATAGCAAATTCCGTAAACAAACCAAACACTACCTTAACACGTTCTATGGATTCATAAACTTAAACATGTACATCAATCCCTTTTAGTTACAGATACACACAACCAATATCGTTAACATATCGAACGAATACGAATCAAGACATTAACAATCATACCAGTAAGAGACTGAAAGCAATGAAGATCAAAGGTATCAGCTTCAAGCAACTCGATACCCGTACAGCCCGAAACCGGAGACAACTGCTGCGAAATGGCGTGCATCGAATGCCATAAACTCGCCAATCGCAAAGTATCATTAGTATCCATTCTTCCTTGTAACCCATAATCCTAAAAACAACCCATTTTCATTAAAAAAACTAAAAAGATGATGAATTATATAAAATTAAGGATTTGGGGTTTATTAAAATACCTTGTAGAAGATGAGACCACCTGATTTGTTGATGATGTAAAGACTGTAAATTGCTGCCATTTTTTTTTTCTTATAATTGGTACTGTGTGTGATATTGAGATACGGAGTATATTAATAGATCTGAAATTGAACTTTATGATGGGCTAAAATAGTGTAATAAGAAGAATGTGTAACAAGCCGTTCTAGCTCAGTTGGTAGAGCGCGTGGCTTTTAACCACGTGGTCGTGGGTTCGAGTCCCACGGATGGCGTTTGAACCAAGCGATAGTTTAAGCTTTGGTTTGATTAGCTTAGATTTAGATTAAATTTAAATCTGGCTCATCAAGTTTCTACTAATTTCGCTTGTTTTTTTTTACATTAGTATGTGCGAGCTTAGTGCCCCGTTCTTCAAGCTTGACTTCTATTAATTCCATTTGTTTATGTTTTTATATTTTAAAAAGTTAGCAGAGTATCTGCGCGTAGCGACTGTAAGTATCGATAAACTAAAATTTTGTAAGTGCAACGTTTTATAGTGATATTTATAAATGATGATAACAGCTTTAAGTTGGAATAATTTTAACCAATAATAAACCATTTCATATAAAAATAGTATTACGAAATTGTGATAATCGACCGTGAAAGGTATTAGCAAATCTATGTAACATTCGTCGTAATAGTATATAACATACGAATATTTCATAAAAATGTGGTTATAAATTATGATCATGAAATGTATAAAAAAATTTATCCATTGTGTTTCAGATTATACAAAATAAAACCTATAAATTTGTAGTTTTTTATTTTGTTGTTCGAAAAAAAAGTAAGATCGGATCGTAGTAGATCCTAAGATCTTATGATCAAGATCGAGATCCTATAAGATCTTAAGCATGCAAAGCTCCTACGTAAGTTCTAGATCGTTTTTGCTTTACAGTATCGTATAATCGTAAAATCCTAAGATAAAGATCGGGATCTTGACAAACTTTGACTATTAGATATTATAGTGTTGCGAACAAAATTGCACAAAGGTATAGTAGTCATTTTGCGCCTTTGACAATCACTAACGGATGTTAATGTGAAAGGACATTATTTGTAACAACACGTAAACAACAATGCCGTTCTTCGTAAATAAAGTTTGAGAGTGGCAGGAAAGTGCACAAATGATAAACCGTTGGACAAAATTTGTATCTTACCCTAACCTTAAACAATTTTGACAAACAACTGTGTTGGAAGAAGAGTCTCAGCAAAAATGGCAACTTCATTCTCCAATCTTCAAAACCTCATCATCAGGTAAGCACCCTCTAAACCATTTCACAAAACAATCATCTTTATTTGTATCTTTAGTTTTTATATATGTTTTATGTATTTATGTTTTTGCAGGTTATCAGAACCAATTCAAGAAACACTATCCCAAACACCCTACAAACCACCTGAATCATCAAACATCTCAATCAAATCCCATCTCCAATCCTATTTACCAAACACCCAACTAAAACATTCCACCTTTGATGATACATCTTTAACTAATTTTATCTTACTATGTGCTGCACTGTGTTCCTCCGAGACATCAACTTATGACCAGCTTACTTGGGTTCCTCATTCGCTTTCGGACGCTGCGAATGCGGCTTTTCAAGAGATGCGAAAAGGGTATTTTGAGGATGTGGGGAAGGATTTGCTGGTGGATATGATGGTTAAGGTTTTGGGTGTTGTTAAAATGAGGATTAAGGAGAGTGGGATTGGCGACGACGAGAGGGATGCGAATTCTGCGAGGGTTCCGGTTGCGTATGCCATTGTGGCTGCTTATCAGTTTAAGTGGCTTGTTACACAGGTTTTTTTTGTTACTCCTATTTTACAGGGGGCGTTTGTTTAAGCTTATTTATGGGCTCATGAGCTTATGAAACATATGGGCTTAAATTAGGATAAGCTTAAATAGACACATATATAATTCGGATAATAAAGATGTTTTTCCTTAAAGGGTGTTAAGGATCGCTTTACTAAAACGCAGATAATTAGAAACTAGGGTTTGGCAGACTATTTGAAAAAAGTGATTGGAAAAGTTTTTTTAGAACCAGTTTTGAAAAAGCAGGTTGATAATTTTTATATCACAATGACTTTTTGAGAATGCAATCCCAATTACTCCCTTAGAATAGCAAGATAGTTTGCTAGTTTACCGGTAATAGTAACTGTAGCAACTAAGTGAACATTTAAGTATTTGCATTTTAGTACTAATTCAAGCAAAAAAATAATGCGTTAATGATACTGTTTATTTTGGCTCATGCTGTTATGAGCCTATGATTGCTAATGCAAATGCTGTTTTTTGTTAATGACTTATCATTTATGTAATATGTTGCTTTATTTTAAAGCTCGTAAAGTATCTTGTTATTTTGAGCGATTAACTTAACAATAGACTAGTTTGTGATTAGTTTTCTAAGAGGTTCATTATATTTATGATAGGTTGATATATCACAATTGGGAAAATTGAGCACGTTGATTATTCCATGTGCACTTACAGCTCTTGATCATTGGTCGCCGGAAGTGAAAGTATGCGCCTATAGTCACTTGTGTTTGAAGTTTGTTGTTGCTTTTAATGTTTTTCTTATGGATGTTGAAAGATATACAGGCTTATATTTCTGTAGTGCTACTGAACGAGTATGACTCCCAGTATCAACCATCTTTTAAACACGGTGTAGTTGACCATAGATTAAGTTCCAGGGACGGAGCTGCTTGTGTAGTTGGGTTGGCCAAAGCCTACCCCAACATTTAAATCGTTACTACATTTTTTCTATTATTAGTTTAAAAATATGCTCTATTAAAAGATAATTTGGAGTTTTGGCACGGTGTAGTTGACCATAGGTTAAGTTCCAGGGACGGAGCTACTTGTGTAGTTGGGTTGGCCAAAGCCTACCCCAATATTTAAATCGTTACTACATTTTCTCTATTATTAGTTTAAAAATATGCTCTATCAAAAGATAATTTGGAGTTTTGGCCCACCTAAAATCCCAAAAATGAAAACTTATGTGTATACATTGCGTGATATGATAATTCAAATTATATAGAAGATATGTTCTGATCGTGCAAGTTATAGTATATATGTAATTAGAATTAAATTAATTTTTAGCAACGCTATTCAATTGGTTGATTGTTATGTTTATATTTGGCCCACCCATGTATGGAATCCTCGCTTCGTCACTGTTAAGTTCAGAACGCTATATGGCTATACAACTAATGGGATTACCTTGATTGCCTGTAATGCAATATGGAATATTGACATTCTGTTTGACTTGAAAGTTGAATAATACATATTCATATTGAAGTAAATTTAGGCATCTGATAATTGTTACACTCGTAACGGTCACAGAGTACTACACAAGTACACATGCATTAGGAAATGAGACTTAAGGATCAACTAATACTCTCTATATTAGTTAGGGAATTATGATTCATGATTCATGTATACCGAGAGCTAGTTAACTATTTTTAGGAGTCATAAGTCAAAACCATATGCCAGTTCTAATCATAGGTTATATTCTCTACATAAACTACCTGAGTATGGTTATCATTATCTCATGATGTGTATACGAGTATATATTTTATACATTGGATTCTCTGCTTTTCTGGCTTTACTGGTTTAAGGGCGATTCCTTACGTACTTAAAAGATGATGGCTTTTGTACAATTCGTGACAATGTTAGATACCTGCTGGTCGTTAATGCTATAAACACTTGTGGATCCTTGATACATTATATGTTGTTTTATTGAACTTAATCCAGCTTGAGCCACACTAGCAGTGAGCTATATGTGCTTGAAGTGCCATAGCTCATATACAATACTAACTATATGCTTCATATTACTATTTTATTCATTCCAGGGGCAGGGAATGATCACTTTCATACATCTTGCAAAACATGTGAAGGCTGCTGAGTTTAGTTTGTATGAGGATGTGATTCTAGATGCATGCTGCCAGAATATTGCTTCTGATGATGAAATATGGGAGTACGTAGTTGAGATGTCTGTGCTCCTTGTGACTTCTACACAGCAAAATAATCCTCGCAGCTCATGGTATAGTCCATCTCCTACCCTTTCAGCCTTTTTCAGGCTTGTTATTTTATTTTGCTACCCTTAAAAGAAAAAAAAGCTATGAAAATGAAAATACAAGGAAACAATATGCATAATGGCTTAAACACATTGAGGCACTTTTCACTGGCATAATTTTAGGTACGAGAAGCTGCTAAATGAGATGCTAAGCCACTTATGGCGACAGCCAAGATCTAAGGAGCGCCGTATTTCGTGGCTAAAATACATCGAGCCACTTTTCAGTGGCACGGGTCTTGTATTGTTGGGTCATTTCAGGCGCATCTTCCCGCTTTTCTTCAAGTGGATGCATGCTGATGATGACGAATCTGTTTTACTGGTAAGAACTGGTTGCACGATCACATGAGCTTAATGTGTTCATTATGTTGATATAAATGCCCTTCGTCTCCCAAGCAGCTAAATACCGTTTATTTAGAATGCTTTTTTTTGAACACATAAGTAGAGGTTTAATGTTTAATACCCATAAAGATATCATTTATTTAAAGGTATATCCAATGAGATATTATTTGGAACACAGAGAACGTATTATTGGCGCATAGAATAATGCTTTTTTTTGAACCGGCAATTTATACTAGAAACTAGCAAGAAGCTAGGAGATACAAAACCCGATAGCAACAACCGAGAAAATCTCCTAAAAAGGCCTAAAACATCCGAAAACAACCACCTCGCATGATTGAAATAAAGAACCAAAACTCATAAAAATACTAAACCTAAAGAATCACTGATACGAACCTGAGGGTATCACGGGTCAAGGCAGGTGACGAAGTTCAATTTAATGCGGGTTATGGGTGGACCCACTGGGTCTAAAAGACCAGCTGGTAAAAGGAGCAGTTTGGATCCTTCATTTCAGGAGCAGTTATCATTTTGTGTCTTTCTAATATATTAGCAGTCTTTGGTTTCTTTAGCAGTTAGTGAAGAAATAAAGTTATTGCAACTCCCTTTGTAAAGGAGACTTGTCATCTCGAATTTGGCTTGGCCTTAATCCAAGTCAATTGACTACTTAATTTTCTAGTATTTATCATTTGGTTCCATTGCCGGGAAACGAAAAGATGGTACAGACCCGGAGCAACTCAGACACAGGCACTCAACAACCACCAGATCCCATAGCAGTCCAGTTAGCCGCCATAGCTAAGAAATTGGAGTCCGTAGATGCGTTGCAGAAAGATGTAGCAGCCCTTAAATCTCAATCACAGAACAGGGGGGGCAGATCGGGTAATGGTTCTGGAAAGCAAGACGAAGGGGACTCATCCTGGCATCATCAAAGGTATCGCCCACATAATAAGATTGCGTTTTCCACCTTTAGTGATGGAGACCCACGGGGTTGGATTCTTAAGGCAGAGAAATATTTTCGTTACTACAACATTCCAGAAGAAGAAAAGGTCGATGTTGCATCGATGCACTTGGAGGGAGACGCGCTAGACTTTTATTCTTGGATATCGACCAATCAAACAATAGAAGATTGGGAGGACTTAGTACGAGCCCTGCAAAGAAATTTCGGGCCTACTGAGTTCCAAAATCCGGACGAATACTTGTGCAGTTTAAAACAAACAGGAACAGTGCAAGAGTACCGACAGGAATTCGCTAAACGTTCTTCTCGAGTTTCTAACTGGCCTGAACATTGCCTCTTAGGGGTGTTCCTCAATGGCCTCAAAGAAGAACTAAAAGCGGATGTGAGAATTCAGAAACCGAGAACGGTGTATAAAGCGGTGAGTATCGCTTTAGAATTCGAGTCAAAAATTAACCATACTCGTTCCGGGAGAGAGCCGACTTGGACAGCACCTTCAAAGTCAACCCAACCCGAGTCCGAGGCTACAACCGCTACATCAAATTCATCTAACAACTGCAAACCACCCCTACGAATTTCTGACGTTGACAGACAATCTCGTTATCTTAAGGGTGAATGTTATCGGTGTGGGAAAAAATACGGGCCTGGTCATAGGTGTAAAACGGGTAATTTTAAGGTGTTGGAAGTGGAGGAAGAGCCTGAAGAGCATTCTACCAATGAAGTTGAATATATAGCAGGGGATACAAATGGCGTTGCTGAGATAAGTCTACATGCCATACTGCGAAAACTCCACCCCAAAACCATGAAGGTCCAAGGTATGCTTTATTCTAGGGAAGTAACTATTCTAATTGATGGGGGATCTACACATAATTTTATTTCTGATGTATTGGTAAAGGACCTGCATCTTTTAACTCAAGCAGTGGCACCTTTTCGTGTTCAAATTGGGAATGGAGATTTTATTAGGTGTGGCCACATATGCAAAAACCTCCCAATACATATCGATGAACTTAAAATTGTTCAGGATTTCTATCCCTTCTCGTTAGGTGGAGCGGATCTCGTTTTGGGTATTCAATGGTTAGAAACACTTGATACGGTACAAGCGAATTGGAAAGAGATGTTCATGATTTTTAATGTAGATGGCAAACGTTATAAATGGCAGGGTATTACAACTGGTTCGCAAGGGTCATCCAGTTTTCAATATTTGGCTGTTGAACCAGGCATTCAACCAGAAATTCCCGATGTTCTCCAACCAGTGATACATCAATACAGCCCAGTTTTCGAAGAACCCATGACTCTGCCTCCCAACCGTGCACAAAATCACTCGATTCCACTACTGCCAAACTCAACACCACCCAAAATCAGACCATACCAATATCCCCATTCTCAAGAGGCTGAAATAGAAGAACAGATGGAAGAATTGTTATCAGCAGGGTTTATTAAGCCTAGCAATAGCCCTTTCTCAAGCCCGATTCTACTCGTTAAGAAAAAAGATAAGAAGATGTGTGTGGAATATCAACCTCTCAACAAAATAATGATAGCCGACAAATACCCAATCCCAAATATAGATGAACTATTGGATGAGTTATATGGAGCCACAGAATTTTCAAAGCCTGATCTGCGTTCTTGTTACCATCAGATTGTAGTACATGACCCGACTTCATTGCCGATAACAAAGGATTGGGAAATTGGTGTCCGACCCGCCTTTATAGCTGAGCAATTCCCACATTTTCGCCTTGAGGACAAGGCGTTTTACCGAGGGGGAAGTAATGATACGAACCTGAGGGTATCACGGGTCAAGGCAGGTGACGAAGTTCAATTTAATGCGGGTTATGGGTGGACCCACTGGGTCTAAAAGACCAGCTGGTAAAAGGAGCAGTTTGGATCCTTCATTTCAGGAGCAATTATCATTTTGTGTCTTTCTAATATATTAGTGAAGAAATAAAGTTATTGCAACTCCCTTTGTAAAGGAGACTTGTCATCTCGAATTTGGCTTGGCCTTAATCCAAGTCAATTGACTACTTAATTTTCTAGTATTTATCAATCACACTCCAAAAACCAAACACCAAAATACACGAACAAGCCACAACTCCATAAACAAACACATGAACACGCTACTTTGTGTAGCAACTTGAGATATGAGAATTGACAGATTTTTGTGCACTTATTAGCAATATTTGACATGTGGCAGGGTTAAACTCATGCTGTCAAAAAGATGTTTAAGATTCCTAGGTCTACAAATCTGAGAAAAAAGGTTGTTTAAATTCAAATCAGGGAAGTTCTTTAACTACTGCATGATCCAAAAAAGCCTGAAAATACTTTTTAAGCCTAATTTTGCTAGATCTAACTTGATACTTCAGAATGATGTAAATGTGAAATATACATATTTTCAACGTTGGATTTTTTTTTTTTAAAAAAAGTTTCTTTAGCCACTGTAAATGTTATTGACTATTGCAAATTTAGAGGATAGTTGAAGGTTGTCCGTTAATTTATTTCTTTAATCGTGAAACATACGTTAAGTTACCCCCTGTGACTTGCAGGTCCTTGACAGTATCAAAACAGTTATAAAGTTCACGTGGATAAGATATTCACCATATTATGACAAGTAATGTTTCTCATTCGTTATGCATTTGATATCTTCAGTATTTTAACAAGTAACATCTTTTTATGTATGATATTGGTATAATGAATATTGTATTTTACTTTGGTCCCAGGCTGGTCGATGAGTTGGTCATACTATACAAGGATGCATCACTCAAAGTCGAAAGAGAAAACATACGAGCTCGTATCCTTCAAATACTCATCTTGCTTCAACAGTAATATCCTAAGCCAATTTTGTTACTTTTAAGTACTTTGAATGACATGCATTAATGTCTATCACTGTTTCGTTTTTTTCTTTCTATCGAATTTCAGATGCCAAAGCAAGCAGTTTGAAGCAGCTTGGATAAAGCACAAAGATGATCCAAACTTATCAACACTTTCTCCGTTATTGACTGAAAACTGACATAGCATCTGATCTTGCCCAATTACAACTTGCTGACAGCTGAATGACAAAGATGGCTACTTCATATAGATGAGTCGCAAAAAGAAGAGGCTTGCGCAATTCAAAAGCTCACCGGCCTGGACAAGAACTGATAGATCGCATGAAAGATCCAGTTCTCCGATATCCAACCTACATCAGCTTTTGGTCAACCTCTTACCATTCATTGTTTTTACAATGAAGATGTCCACCAGTTTTCTGTTTTTCTTGTTTGCAGCTGTTAAGGTGTATAAAGTTGTTTTAAATGATGAAACAGTTGGTTAAACTACGCTGAGTTTATATTTTTGTTTGTACAGAAATGGAGAAATTAGAAATTAGAGTTAATTACAAGAAAATGTTTCACATTTTAACCTTCATTATAATTGTGTGTCAAGCTTTGATATACTTGCTGTTTGATCCTTAATATTCCCTCTGTCATTAGGAATTATAAGCAGGCGCTTTGTTGTTCCAATATGGGTGTGGTTGCTTTGTAAATGATGATAGATCATGAGACATGCTCTGTTTGCAACATGACATTGACCGTTTGTTTATCGAGGACAATTGATCTTAGTGTATCTTCATGTGTGCACTAAACCATGCCAAACTGTAGTAAAGTTTCATATTATGTAGTATAACATAGGTGGCGCTATTCTAATTTCGATGCCTTTTTTGTTGTTGAAATTCATGTAAACATTTGTATCTGCGTTGTTCTTTTGTTGGGTTAAAAGTATGCAATCTGGCTGTATCGTTCTCAAAGGACATTGAACATTCTGTGATAGTAACTGGAATTTGGTCCAAAAAGGACCACGTCCACGATAAATTGATGACAACACATTGGAAATAGCCAAGTTAGCTTAACTGCTTATACCTGTTATATGCAAGCATGCAACTAATGTATCCTCTCGCAGCATACATAGATTGATAATGCTATATCAATATCATCCTACTATTTCATTACTTCTATAATGCCCACTTGACTAATTATATGTGGTGGTTAGATGTTTACAGGTGAACGATGTGGTATTCAGATGTTAACCAGAGCTCTTTAAAAAAGGAAGGGTTGAAACTGACACATTATAATGCTATGGCAGAAACAAAGGGGATAAAATGGGGATAAAATGGCAGAAACATAGATTGAAAATGAAGAAACAAAGGGGATAAAATGGGAAAAAAGGTAAGATTGACCTGACCAAGAAGACCCATTTAACTCGGTTTTTTAATGACCATGCAGATCCTATCTGACCAGATTTCCAAAAAGACGTTCATAAACCGATGGAAATACAAGAACAGTTATTTTTATAACTTCAGTAGATATATTGGCAAAAACCTTTACAGCAACACACAGCATTAAAAGATGGAAAAACTACACCTCAGCAAACATGTCTGCATAATGAAACTAAGAGATGCTTAAAGAGATCAAATAAGCAAAATTAGTATCCTGTATCATCCTAAAACCCCCTCAATCCGGCCAGAGGAAAGGTGTGGCCAGCTAAAGGAATGGCAGGGGAAAGAAAGACGAGGAGGAGTTGAGTGACCTGCATCACCTACCATTGATAACATATTTAGTGTTGTCGCGTACTATTACTCTATTGCTATCAACATAGTGTGGAAAATCCGTGGTCTTAAGCTTGACTCACTTCTAGTAGGATATGTATGTTTCAACTTGTAGATAAAGCAAAGTAGCAAACATGGGAACATGAAATTTGAACAATGAAGAAATATAAAACCACTGTGGCTGCCATGATGCAGAAGAATAACAATCGTTCTAAAGCTACTCATGTTCTTTACTGAATTGCTATTGTAAGATACAATTCAAAACTATATTTTACCGAAGCAACTCAGTAATCGCTAATCAACGTCAATAAACAGCTGAGATTGTGAATAGTGTATCCCTAATCGTATCAATGATTCATGTTCTGTGACTTTATCTGGCCATTGGTGATATGCTGATATGCATGAAATTACTAGAACCCCATTATTCCTAGCCAATCTCCCAACATAACATTGGTGAAATCTAAGCAAGTCTATTAAAGAGGCATGTGTATGGCCTATGAGGACTTTGGCTCAACTAGTTCAAGCTATTTGTCTTAAATTGATGGTTGTAAGTTTGGTTCACTCTTAAGGGTACCCTCACTATTAATAACATACATGTGTTTCAAATTTACTGAATGAACAAACAAACCAAGTTAAATACCTACTTTACGCAGAAAATTTAACAGCTGCAGATACCAATATGCCATCATGTACAAGAACAATTGCTCCAATGACAACACTCAACAGTAAGATACAATTTAATCTACCCTTCCAAATATAATTAACCTACACAATTCATTAATCAGTAATCACCCTCACTTTCGACACACTGTATCCCTATTCATAATGTGTACAATATTCTAACCTTGTCATCTGAGAGTCAGATCATATCAGCAATCCAATTACCAGCGATGGCAGCCACTGAACCACCTTCACCAGCATTCCCTTATTAGCACCTGAAAAATCCACTTGATATTTCATCGACATATTCGGATACAAAAACCCCCAATTCAGCCCTGGCGTCCCACCTCTCACCCCCGCCTGGTTCCCAAAAGTAGTATTAGTATCAAACACCTCATAAACATACGTCTCAGCAACACCTTCCGGCCTCAAAGGCGTACCTATCCCAGACAGCAAATGACAAACCAATCCTCTCAAATACATCTCTGCAAACAACGGACGCGTCTCCAGTTCACCATCCTCCATATCACCCGAACTCGGCCATCCCGTCTCAGTCACAACCAACGGAATATTCTCATATCCAGAAACCGTCAAAGCCGCAATAACCGCATCCACCATCAAATCAAACAAATTCCTATACCTAACACCCGTCACAACATCATCTCTAAAATTAAACGCGTGCTCTTGAAACAAAGCATATCCTAACGGAATCTCAGGCCTCAACTTGTACACAAAATACGGAAACAAACTAACAAAAAACGACGAATTCGTCTCACTTAGAAACCTTAGCAACGGCTTGATCACTAAGCCATTAACTGGCTCTTGAAACTCAGCCGACGACGGCGGAAATGACGTCATCATAATATTAACAAACGAAAAAGTAGTGGAAACTTTAATCTTCCGTATACCTAAATCAGTAAGCGCCTGATGAACATTCCTTACCGCACGTATGATGACGTCACCTGTCACATTATTTCCGTTAACCGTCACATCATTTCTGTTATTCATAACGTCACCAGAAGCTCCATTTCTTTTACCGAAGACGTCACCTGAATCCTCGCTTTCATTGATGACGTCACCAAAACCGTTATTTCTGTTACTGACGACGTCATACCTTCCATTGATGACATCACCTGTTACACTATTTCCTTTACTGATGACGTCACCTAAACCATTATTTCTGTTAGTGATGGCGTCATTGCTGTTATGGATGACTACATGCCTCCCATTGATGACGTCACTTCTTCCAGAGATGACGTCATGACCAACTGAAATTCCGGTAATGAGCGCGCGAGGATAGAACGGAACAACATGCGTGTAAAGCCAGAGGGAGGCGTAGGAGGTGTTAGAGGCGATGTTTTGGATGAGGTAGTTAGGAATGGTAAGCAAGAGAGTGATGTTAGTGTAGAAAAAGGCGCGAATAACGGAAGGTTCGGGGTTAGGGAGATGGACGGAGGTGATTTTTAAGGAGTGGAGTGTTTGGATGACTTTTTGGGGTGGTGGTTGGGATTGGGATGGAATGTATGTTACGCCGATTTTCGTGGCGTTTGTTACGGTGATTAGGATGATGATGAAGAGGAGGAGTGTAGGAAGGTGGTGGTGGTGTGACATTGTGTTTTTAGTGTGTGTTTTTAGTGTGTGTATGTGTGATGAAGATGAAGTGGGTGTGCTAGTGGCGCATTTTAGCGAGGGGTGGTTAGTTTCATTCTGTTGGATTCATACATATTTATAACTTTTAAATTGGTGAATAAACTCGTTTTTGCTGAATTAATTTGAGCGGAAACTTATTAATGTAAGTTCAAACAAAAATATATTTAATTATATTTACATACACGCGCATAGCGACGGATAGTGTACGGTATCATAATTGATCCGATGGTTAAATCGATAACTTGGTGATTCGATCGGATTGACTCGATAGTCGAACTTATGACCCAGTGGTTTGATCGGGTTCATCCGGTGAGCGAACCTGCGAAACGGTGCCTCGACCGGATTGACCCGGTGGTTGAACCCGTAACACGGTGATTCGACCGGGTTGACACGGTGGTCGAACCCGTTACCCGATGATCGAGACAAACAAAGGACGTCGGTTAGTTCGTTTTTAGTATGATACTTCGGGTTCGTTCATGGGAGTTATTTGTGTTGGCGTCATGGTGGGATCGTTGTTCATGGTTGTTTTGCGAGTTTTTCTCGTTTCGTTAGAGTTTTCTATTCTTTTCGTTATTTGTATGTTGGATTGTGTTTACGTGTATTTCGTGTCCTAGTTTCTTTCTAACTTTTTTATAAAAATTTATTTGTCGTTAAAAAAAACAATTGATTTATATTTAAGAATTATGTTTATATATGGAAATGTTGACTTTCGGTAAAAAAAAAGTCTTACCAAGGATAGCTACATCATTCAATGAAAAAGGATATTTGCAGCTTTTGTCTGATCCCTTTCAATAAGCTTGAGCTTTCAAAAGATTATAGGTATGTTTAACATTTTTAGAGCGGGAGTGAATTATTTAAGCTAGATGCTAAAGCATGTAGTTTAAACTTATTTTTACATGCTACTTTAACTAGCATGTCATTTAAAAACTAATTTTTTTAATAAATTCCTTCAAGATCCATCAGATAAACAAGACTTACTTTTAATAATAACTTATTTTTTTAAAACAATAAGCTCATGCTTTTAGCACATATCAACAGGACCGTCTCGGGGATTCCGGAGGCCCTGTGCCATTACTGTATATGAGGCCCTTTGTACAAAAAAGGTTTGTATAAATGCAAATTAAGTTCATCGATGCTTACAATTAAGAACGCACATAATGACTTAAACATTAGTTGGTTAATTTAACCACGTTATCAATAAGGAAAAAAAAGTATAAAATATTCTATAAAAAAAACATGTAACTAATTATTCTTTTTGTCATTTTGACAAGATATGACTTTAAAGTAACATCAAATACTTAAGTACAGTATATTATAAAAAGTAAGAGACCTCATTAAAACATGAAAATAACAAGGTAAGGCCAATTTTTTTAAATATAAACCTAAGTGGACTAATGAGTGTCGATAGTAGTTTTTTTAACCTGTATGTACTTATTTGAAATAACAACCAAAATATGGAAAAGGGTGTACAATTTATAAAGTTTAAGAAGTCATATACGGCTCTGGTTTTCTTGTTCTCTTTTATAAATCATCTGAAAATAATCTAATATTTTCGGATCTTAGGTTTCAGAATACATATCAAATTTGATTTTAACCCAGAATAATATCAGCCTCCTCATTATAAATCGGAGGCTCCCAAAAATTTGAGGCCCTGTGCGGTTGCACCGCCTGCACACCCCAATATCCGGCCCTGCATATCAAATTGTCGAGTAGGCATTTCTTAGAGAGGAAGGTGTCACGGCGAGGGTCACCTCGTCGCGCCGACGTGGACCCTCGTCGTGGCTCGCCGAGCTTCTTCGTCACACCGACCCCCCTATTCGCCAACCAAATTTCGGAAAACCGAAATCCTTTCGGCGAGCCAACTCAGCAAAAATCTTTTTTATTTTTCTGTTTTCTTCTTCTCTTTTTTCTTCAATCTTTTTTTTTCTTCAATTTTTTTCTGCAATCTTTCTAGATCTACTGTGTGTTTTTGTACCGAAGGGAGGAGGGAGAAAGGAGAAGAGATAAGTATATATATTTTTTAATATTTTATTTATAATTTTTACCCCTAATGTTTGGGTGATTATTATTTTTTAGTTAGATTTTTAAATTTTTATAATTTTTTAAAATATGTTTATTTTAATTTTTAACAATTTGTAATTTTTAGCAATTTGTATTTTTATTTAACAATTTGTAATTTTTATTTAGATATTTGTAATTTTTGTTTAAGTATTTATAGTTTTAATTTGTATAAATGAAACTTAAATTTGTGTGAAAATGAAAAAAAAAATTAGTGGTAGGGCCTAAGTGATGAGGGGTTAGGTGTGTTGTGAGTGAGGGGGGTATTTTTGTGAGTTGTGTTAGTTTGATGTGACGTTGAGTTGGCAGCTGACTAGACAAAATTTTGTAAGGTAAGTGTGTTGTGATACACTTCTCTCTTATAGCCGAATTTAGCACACTAACAAGAAGCCCACTATGTTTGAAGTTTTATTTAACATTCTCCATTTTTATCTTTATTTATCTTTGATGTATCGCAAATGTTAAAAAATCTCAAGATTTTATAAAATGAAAAAATTATAATACTATTAATGATATATTAATATAAAACTACAATTCATAGGTTTGACAATCAGGTCAACTCAGTCGAGTCACCGAATCACGGGTATCGAGTCACCATGTCACGGGTTCAACCACCAATGTCAACTCAGTCAAGCCACCAAATTATCGGTTCGAACACCAGATCAATTAACATACCGTCAAATATATGTCGCTAAACGCGGGTACTTTTTTAATTGGCTAATTACATTAATTGTACTATCAAAGTTGTCTTGAAGAAGTTGAAAAACTGGTGTGTTTGTAACCAAAATAATTTGTAACCAAAATCACTCATTCATAGAGAAATGAGCACTGGTGTGTTTGTAACCAAAATAATTTGGCAAATTTACATGATACGCAACGCAGGTGCAGACTTAAGATGCAAACAGATCCACATTATCCAGAATTCTTATCTAGTAAGTGCTACTGTTATGCCAATTATCTCTTTCAAATATACTAGGTTACAACAGCACAAGACATGCATAGGAGATTTATAGAGTTCAGCTTTCCCCTTTACCTAAGTAATGAACATAAAATTTACCTCTCAAAATAAGATTCATGTCAAGATCAACTAGAAATTAAGGAGGCCAACCAATGATTCTATTAGCGACGCTATATTATATGCCATCGAGTACAAGAACAATAGTTCCAAAATCACTCATTCTTAGAAATTCTATTAAACCAAAACAGAGACTCAAACCTTTATAGATGAACACTCAATTCTCAAAGAGTAAATGATCACAAAGAGAATTGTATGCTTCCAAATATTAGTTGCATTGCCTAATCATTCAAAAATGGTTCAAAGTTTCAAACCCCAAATAGCTTAATTACTGTATATGTATATAAAACTGTTGATTGCCCATATGTTGTTTTCTCAGTTCATGACTTCATGTAACTGTCAGGTGTAACAAGACAACCAGTCACGCAAACTGGAACTCTGCATATTAAGACTCCGTATCCATTTCGTATGACCTAAAAAGGAACACATTTACGTTATCAAATAGAAAATAATACTTAGATTTTTTACTCGGCAGGCAAGAGGGCACCAAACGTTCTACCCTCTAAGCTTCACCGAGCCCACCAAACGTTCTACCCTCATATGAATCAGCCTATCATAAACATGATGAACTTTTAAAAAATATATCAAGACAGAGCTACCCATTTTCAAAGTTTTGTAACTAGGACATGATACAGAACATGAAATCAAGACATACGCTATCTACGTGTTTCTAATATGGTTTCCACCATAAAAAAGGTAAAAACGTACAAGCTGGTTAATCTTAAACACAAGGCTAACTCAAAATGTTGGTTGAGAAGTCAATTCTCATAACAAAGAAATGTTTTATGAATTTGAGAAGCAACATAGTAAGCTATTTCGCAATTGCAGTATGGTGAGCAAAAACAGGAGTACAGGACATAATTCGCTGACAGCTTATCAATTGGTTTAAAAAGCTCAAGATAACGCAACACTTCACTTTGTGGCAGACTCGCAGATATACAAGCCAATAAATAAAGAAAAAGCGGCAGTAGGATTCTATATCAAGAAAAATCAAGAGTTGAGGAAGTCCTATCAGGAAAAAAAAACTGCCATATTCAAGCATCTGTTACTTGCACAATTCATAGCAAAAATAAAAACTGAAATCCAAAATTTTTAAGCCAAGATACACAAGAATGAAGAAAATGGTACTAGAGATGTGTTGCCATTGAAATAATACAGAATGTTCTAAAGACGAGGGTAAATTGTTGAGAAAATCCATCTAAACCGCAGCAACTACTCAGATATCTTCTTGCTCTACTGCATCTAACTGATACAACAAAACTCCTGAATATCAGTAAATATATAACAATTCACATAATCAGAAAACTGTCCAATTTAGGTGGATGACAATATTTGCTAACTTCCATATAACACCATACAAACCACAATTTCCCAACTTTAGAATCATCATTTTAATACCATATGCATAATAATAGCTATACAAATTAGCTAACTCCATACATATTGGATAGTCATTATAGAAATATCAACTTAAATACATCGGAAAAATTATAACAAAGGTTTCTTAGTTTTGACGTTTTGTAGAAGATTGATATAGATTTCCATCCCCAGAAACAAATATAACACATGGATAGATAATGTTCTAATGGCATTGTTAAGTTTGTAACAATCCTTTATAAAGATACTTCAATGCATTTCCACCAATATAGATGTTGTCAAAAGCAAATACCCCATACCAAAACAAAGTAGGCGTGAATATTACAATCCAATTCGGCATTTCCAACGGCAGAGCATCATTTATATTTCTATTTATGACATTTGGACAACACTTTTAGTTTATATATGCAGAGTTCCTAATCTGTCATCCAAAACCACTAGTCTAAACTCTAAACAAAACAAAATTGAAATTTGATATGTCATCGTAACAACACAATACAAACAAATGTGGAAAAGAAGTAAAGCAATAAAGAAGTAAAACACGGCCAGTGTACCCAATCAAAGTATGCATAATCAAGATATCGTAATTATCCCATAAAAACCAAAAACAAAGACAACATAAATAAAACAAGCTTGTCAAAATGGTACCTTAAATGTTGCTTGGGTACATGAACACTCTGACTCTAGATCCCTGCAAAACAACATCATTACAGCATATTAAGCCAATTTCTAAAATATAAACACAAAAATGACAAAAAAAAACAAATAGATGAATAATGTATATTTACCATGGATTTAGGAGGCAAATTAGACTTAAACTTAGCACGAACAATCCCAGTGTTACCATGAGGTCTAGTAACTTTGCCCCAAATACACCTATAATGTGAACCATTTTTCTTCACTTTAGCCTTGTAAACATAGGCCATCTTTTTCCCTTGGTACCATGCCACCTCATCCTTCGTGTTCACATTTTCTATTTGGATCAAAGATGTGTTTGGGTACTGGTTTGACTTTGACCTATTTATTGTAGACAACAGTCAATAATATTCTAAAAAAATCATAAAATCTGATCTAAATAAAAATAATTTAATGAAAGTTGGCTAAAACAAACCTTTTGTACCCGAGGATTGTTCCGCGGGTGTACAATCTGACGCGTTCACCTTGGCGCTCTTTCACCATTTTTGAGTTTGTGTGAGTTGCTTGCAGCTGCTGAAGAGGAAGTTGTAAACCCTAATGTGAGTGATAGATTAGAATGGTTGCTTCTGTATGTTAAAGTTAAATGGGCTTTTGTTTTTTTACTTATGGACTTATGGTCCTATATTATAATGGGCTCAATGCTCATCTAACACTTGAATAAATTGCCGGACCGTCTCCCTTCCTTTTATGCGGAGTATGTTTTTTCTTGACTGTGGTCACGTTACTACGAACATTTGGTCATGTATTTTGTTTTATAGACATAAAGATGTGTAGTCGTTGAGGTGGTGAGGATGATCGCGCGTCACCTACGGTCACCATCTAGCATTTTAATCTTTAAGAATTTAAGAAACGGATGAGGTTCTCACAGGTTTTTAAAAAAAACGAATCAATAACTCATGTCTTTTAAGAGCATCTATTATTTCATTAGTTTTTAACTATTCTTCCCGTCTCATAATAATAGTCTTATCGACTAAAAACACGCAGTTTAATAAAAATATTATTTTTTCAAATTTTTCTCTCTTACTTTTTACACAATAACAATTATACCCTTAATCAGTTAATTTACAACTTCTTTACTATTATTTGTAATAATACCTTAAAGTGAGGGTAATATTGTAAACTCGATCTACATTTCTTATTTATTTTTGGACTGGACTATTAATATGAGACGTCCAAAAATAATAGGGAGTAGGTTTTTTGTTTCACAATTAATATTTTACCCAATTACTAGCAATAGCTTTTTTGTATTTTTTTGTCGAAGATTTGACAGTCTTTATCAAAAAGTCTTTTGTAAAGTCATGGCTCCAATGCATAAAAACATGATAATGGTTTTTCAAATAGTAAAAAGATATGTAAAAATCATCCCATTGTAGATGCTCTAAGAAGTATCTATGTAACTATAATTGTGTAATCAAAAGTTATTACTCCCTTCATCTCAAACTAAGTGTCCACTTTAACTATTTTTGGTCTTTCTTTATCGACTTTGACCTTAAATAAGTATTTTTGCAAGGTTGCAAAAATCGCGAATCGCTAGCCGGCCGATCGACCACCTTGTAGCTTGTAATCATTCAAGGCGAGTTTAATCGGTGATTAGTCGGATTGGCATTTTAAGCAAAATTTTGGTATTTTTGGCAAATTTTGAGTATTTTTAACAAGTTTTAGGTATTTCTGTCAACATTATTCTTAAAATACAACTTATCATACATATAAATAGTTAATATAAGTGATTAACACAAGTTTTATGGTGATTTTTCGGTATTTTCGACAAAATTTGCAGGTTTTTTGAAAGTTTGACCTCCATTGACCATCGTTGACTACAGTTGACCGCCATTAATCCCTTTTTCATTAATCGGCAAGGTTGAGTACCTTGTAGCGATTAATCGACGATTAATCGGGCTTGTAAACCTTTTTTTGCAACATTGTATTTTTGTATAATATAACACTTGATAAAAATTATATCAATGCAAGTATATATAAAACTCAGTTCATAAATATATTTTTCATCAAGTATTATATAACACACGCGAAATTATATATGATCAAAGTTGAACCAGTTTGACTCTAAAAAGTCAAATGACACTTATTTTTAGTAGTTGTTATTTACTTAATTGTATTTTAGATATATTCCGTTATAATTATTTATATTATTAATCACATAAATTAATATTATTTATAATAACATATCGGTTATTAATATTCGCATTTGTTGGTCCACTAATCTTGTGCACATAATGAATCTGTGAAGAACAATGAAGAACAATCACAATTAAACCAATTGACTAACTAATAACACAAGCTTGTACTTTTCATCGTATGTATATCTTATTAATAATGAATCAACAAATATACATGACTTGCCCGGTTGTTTGCGGAACAACAACCGGGCGATGAATGACAAACTAAACTCCCATGTTCATAGCTAGCTAAGCTTATGCAACAATGGGAGGATGAAACCCTAAACCACTAAAGTATTACATGTTTGTTTCTGTGGGTGGGAATCATTGACTATTCTATTACAAAGACCACATATATATAGTGGGAGTGTGAAGCTTCCTTGAGAAGCTTTACTAAAGTACAAGTAACCACCTTGTACTTTGTTGTCTTCATCTTTTGCACCTTTGACAAAGTAAGCCTTCCTCTTGAACCTTTGTCTTCATTGCTAATAAGACATGTGCCCACTAATACATATGACACTTCTTCAGGTCTTCTTAACATCTTCAGGTCTTGTAATCAGTAATAGTCTTGAGGAGTTAGTAAGCTATTATGTCATCACTTACTAACTCCATCATCCTTGATTCTTTGCACACTTACTGAGATCCGCCTCAGCTAATGACGAGTCTATCTCGTAGACTCTAAAGAACTCTAAAAAATGACACACTGAACTTATAACATACGTAAGTTCAGTGACTAACACTACTTAGGATACTTTACATCCAAATCCTGTGCAAGGGACAAATCAGGCACTGAATTGACCCAACAATCTCCCCCTATTTGGATAGAAAAGTAGCCTAAGTTAAATAGCAGTAAGTGAGCATAAAGGCTTCTTCTTACCTGCTATGTTACAACAATGAATACCAAGAATAACTAGCTTTACTAGTTCAAGTCATCCGCTAACTTGTATCGTCTTGTACCTGTTGTAGTTGTTACTGAACTGCAATGTCTGATCTTGTACTTTGAGAAACACTTGAACCAATTCCCTGATGCTTATATAGAACTCATAAAGGTAACTTCACCTTAGGTCATCAGTGAAGTATATTATATGCTTTACCATAAAGACCATATGCTTCACCCTAGCATATATTAAAGTAGCATATTATATCAATGTAGATCATGAGTTCATTTACCTTCAATCAGAGAAGTGTGATCAATGGTTGACACAGCAACCATAAAAGATCAGACAATGCAACTTGTTCAGCAACCCATCTTCAGTGACATTGCTCAATCAGCCAAATGTAAACATTCTAAGTCCCTGAAGGTTATGTGTTGTGTATGATAGTATGTATGTAGCTTGAGTAAACTTGATGTTTCTTCACATAAACACAAGTTTACCTCTGTCCTCGCTTCTCTCCCCTCAAAATTTGCTAGGAAACCAAGCAACTTTTGACCGGCTACATACTAGTACACAATCATAGCGTGATGGTCTTCATCTCGCCTGAAATACAATTCCCCCTGAATTTCATCTCCTATCAACCACCTGATGTTATCAAACCCCTGTATAATAAATGTTTCATCAAACCCCTGTAACACAACCTGGTCTCTCAAAAACTCTGTGGCTGGGGTTACAGCGGGGTAGGGGAGGGTGAAAACTGCTAGGGAGGGGAGGGGGGGCTGTGAACATATCTTCTTTCTTTGTCTTGGTGTGAGAAAAAAATCCTGAGTGACCAAGTCCTTCAACAGCTGAAGGCTCTGAAGATAGCATGTTGATCAGCTGGTCATCTTGCCAGCGAATACCTGTTAAGCTGATTTTTTTTTTTTTTTTTTGGATTTTGGGTTGTGTGTTTTGTGTATGGTTTGGGTGGGTATATCACAGTTGCATATGAATCACAGCGGCATCAATATCACAGCGGTGTGTATGTCCGTGGTTCTCTCCCCCTCAAAATATGCAGCTTTAGCAGCATCTTTTGACAGGGGTTCGCTGTTGACAGGGGTTCGCTATTGACAGGGTTTTATATCAGCGAAGATTTTCGGCTGTGATTATGAGAAATGACTATGGGATATTTAGCTGTGAGTTCAGAGACAGGGGAATTATGGACTTGGGGACAGGGGTCCAAAGAGAGAAGTTGGGGACAGAGAGAGAAGTTGGGGACAGGGTTTTAGTGTTGGTTCACATCTTCAGCGGGTTCGCTGGTAAAGGTTCAGGGAACTGGGGGATCAGGGAGCTGGGGGTTCAGCGACCTTGAGGTTCAGCTGCCCTGGGGTTCAGCGACCTAGGGTTCAGCTGAGGGTTCATCGACCTGGGTTTACAGCTGTGTGAGGGTTCAGCGTCTTCAGTGACCTCTAGGGGTTTTTGACACCTGGGTTCATTTACCTCAGGGGTTCAGTCAGCTGACCTGGGGGTTCAGATCATTGTTGATAGACAGGGGTCACCCTTTTAATTAAAGAGTTCGCTGTGCATAAGTTCTTTCAGCGACCGGGGTTCAGAGACCTCTGTTGACAGGTTCGCTGTCTTTGGGGGGTTCATACATACAGGGGTCGCTGACATGGGGTTCGAAAAATGGTTCAATGAACTTGTTTCAGGGATCGCTGGTCTTGGGTTCGCTGATCTGGTTCAGATGGGGTTCTATGACCAGGTAATAGGGGTAATAGGGGTCGCTGATAGGATTCTGTTGGTCCAGGAGTAATAGACTCATGAGCTCCCCACTTCATACCCAACACCATATCAGTCTTTGACTGAATATTTTTTTTTACCACAGCCAAGGAAAATAACAGTCAATACCGCATAACTTGATCTTTATTTGACCATTGTATATTCGATTGCCCATAGCTGGTACTACACACCATTCATCCCAGAAATAGCAAGATCCTCTGATGTTTCAAAAGCTCAGCGCTTGGTATCATTTTTAACAATACCAGCAGTTCATCATCAGCTCCCATTTTAGCACATTAGCCGTTTCAACATCAACAATCCCTGCTGATTTCGACGGAGCTTTTCTTGAAGCTGATGCACACAACACCCTTTTTTTATATATACTTCTATCATCTCAGCTATCTTTTTAGCTGATTAACCATAACCACAAACTTGATACACCTGATGAATGAAACACCCTGCCTGAAGTTCCACCCTTAAGCATATCAATAAAACGCCTGAGGTTTGGGTCTAGGTACTCAGCATATAATTGAAGTCAGGCAACGAATACCTGTAACCACACATCTCCTGATGAATACCCTTAATCGTTATACATCACAGCCCTTATTGTTTCACTTCAGATGTCCTTCCCAACACACTCCTTTCATCTATAAGCAAACCTTATCCATATCAGTAACACTTTACCATTTAAACAACTCAACCATGTGAATCTCCGTCACTCTTTTAAATCAACAATCCGCAAAAACAACAACAAGATACAAAATCTTTTCATCGAAAAACCAAAAAAACTATTAAATCAACATAAACTCATTTAAATAAAATCGAAGTCTTCAATTAATACAATTCGTTCCTGTGGCCACAAGAAACAAATATAACTTCTATTTTCGATTGTTCTTGATTCGAGTTCACCCAATTTGTGAGTAGATCCAAATATGAGTACCCCTTCTTTTTTTAAATAGACCTCTAAAGAGGGTTTCAATGCAATGAATGAAGTTTTCTTCGTTGTGATATATGGTTTTAGGTGGGTAACGATTGTAAAATGATGATAGTGACGTGATGACTTTTTGATGAATTCGTTTTGGTTACTTCGAGAGAAGGACATAGGTGACGGTGTTGGGATTCTTTTGGATCTTAAAAGTGACGGTGGAGTGAGGAGGGTAGGGGAATAGAATGGGACGGAGGTGGGGTGTAGAAAGAAAAGAGAGAGTGACGGTGAGGTTTGGTAGGGATGGGTTTTTTATTTTTTTTTTGTCGGTGATGGTGAGAAAGTGGAAGACACGTGGGTTGTGGAGGTGTTTTGGATAGGATATGTGTGGTATTATTTTATCACAGGTTATCAGTAGTGTTTATCTCCCCCTCAAAACTGCTACTGTAAATGCAGTTTTTGAACACACACTACTGATTTTAACCGTGTAAAACATGTTATTAGCAGCCATAATGAACGGATCTGGATAAGAATTAATCCAACCCGCTCTGATACCAATTATTGGTCCACTAATCTTGTGCACATAATTAATCTGCGAAGAACAATGAAGAACAATCACAATTAAACCAATTGACTAACTAATAACACAAGCTTGTACTTTTCATCGTATGTATATCTTATTAATAATGAATCAACAAATATACATGACTTGCCCGGTTGTTTGCGGAACAACAACCGGGCGATGAATGACAAACTAAACTCCCATGTTCATAGCTAGCTAAGCTTATGCAACAATGGGAGGATGAAACCCTAAACCACTAAAGTATTACATGTTTGTTTCTGTGGGTGGGAATCATTGACTATTCTATTACAAAGACCACATATATATAGTGGGAGTGTGAAGCTTCCTTGAGAAGCTTTACTAAAGTACAAGTAACCACCTTGTACTTTGTTGTCTTCATCTTTTGCACCTTTGACAAAGTAAGCCTTCCTCTTGAACCTTTGTCTTCATTGCTAATAAGACATGTGCCCACTAATACATAAGACACTTCTTCAGGTCTTCTTAACATCTTCAGGTCTTGTAATCAGTAATAGTCTTGAGGAGTTAGTAAGCTATTATGTCATCACTTACTAACTCCATCATCCTTGATTCTTTGCACACTTACTGAGATCCGCCTCAGCTAATGACGAGTCTATCTCGTAGACTCTAAAGAACTCTAAAGAATGACACACTGAACTTATAACATACGTAAGTTCAGTGACTAACACTACTTAGGATACTTTACATCCAAATCCTGTGCAAGGGACAAATCAGGCACTGAATTGACCCAACAGTATTTAATCAAATATTTCTGTAATATCGTAAGCAATGTGTTGATCAAATTTTTAGCCTTTTTATTTAGAAAAAGGTCTAAATTATCTATAGAGAAGTAGATATTATTGTAACAAATATTGTAATGTAAAATTTTTAAGGGTATAAAAAGGTATTAAACTTATAATGTATTTTCAATTAAAGCATTCAACTTTTTTTCTTGTATAAAAAGATAGCCAACTTATTTTTCTACCTGATTTAGGTTTTTTCTCACTTTCTGTTAACACACTAACAACCACTTCGTTATTTTCACAAAATTAGTACTAATTAAAACTGAAAGGTTCAAATTGATAATTATCTTTTTACTCGAATAATAGTTAGTTAAAAGGTGAAAACTTTTGAAGTTTTGAACATATTAAAGAAAAATGAAACATGGTCAACTTTTAACTGTATACTCTCTTTACAAAAAAGATAAAATAAAATAAATAGTTTTTTTATTCTATGAAGATCGTCTTCTCCCTCCAAAAGCTAGATCTCCAATTTTAATTTCAATTTTTTTCTTTTTATCACAAATTCTTTTCACCAAATCACCGAAATCAGAGTTATCGAAAGCGACGAGGATGGTGGTGGTGAAAACGAAGGACGACGGTGGTTAGACAACAGTATATTTTTATAACAAGTGTAATGTCTAGAAATTCAGACTTTCTAATTATAGAATAATTCTAAATATTTTATTATATAGTAAAATTAAATGATTACATCAATGTTGAGACACATTTATCAATACATATAGCTCTTACGAATTTGATAACAATGTTATATACCATCCTCGAGACACATACAAAGTATAAAAGTTAGTGACACTTGAAACTACTTGTGTCTTTGAATAATTTCTACATATCATTAACCAAGAATATATAGACATACATTATGTTACAAAAAAGTAAGAAGGACTTGATATATAGATATCTGCAAGTTGTTGATGTTAACCATAAGATTAATATAAACACGGGTTTTGATCCGGAAGTCAGAGTGGATTGAAGAGGTGTTTAGCCATTGTTAGAGAGAGAAACAAGAGAGATACTAGAAAGTGTGATTTTTCAGAAAGAGAAAGTAGGACAAGAAAGTGACAATCTCCACACCCCCCCCCCCCCTTCATAAAAGTATAGAGGGGTATATATAACTCGGGACTTAAATTAACTTATAGCATGTAACAATACTAGTCACTGCAAGTCCTGACTATGTAAACTATTGTAATTCCGTTAGTCACTCACATTTTAGGGTTAACAATCTTCCCTGAATGTGGATACATACGAAATTACTTACAATGTTCCTAGCAAGTACAAATACAACAAATGATATGACGTCAAAGGTGCTTCCAATAATGACGTCGTTGTCTTCTAGTCTTCAAAACTTGTATCCCGGCTTGAATCCTCTTTGTCATTGCTTGTTGAGGAACCATTGTATTTGGTATGAACTGGTTAACTTCCCCCAATTCATACTACATGTCTTAAAAAACTTTTTTCATAGACTTCTTTTTTATGAAGCTTTCGAATCAGCTTCCTCCCAAATCAATATCCGTATCTTGAGCAGAATCTGTAGCTTGAACAGTCTTCTATCTTTGACATTTAAAGTGCACAACAAAATTTTGTAGAAAAAGAAGAAAACTACACCAAGTAATACTGCTATATTGACATTTTTGGTATTCATAATCTTGCGTTTGGGGGAACATGCAAGAAATCAGCAACAAATCTTCTCACGCTTGTAGAATACTTCCCCTGGAAGTTGAACTGAGTACTCCAAAGTACACGTTTTCCCCCATGATGGTTACGAACACTGAAGCATCATTTGACGTGTACGCTCATATACGCGAGGTGTTCTTGTCTAAAGCATAAATCTTCATAAGTTGAGAAAGATAAAGAATCTTATGAATGATTTACTTAGACTATGAAGTATCGTTTGACACTCTACATCTCAAATATATCCCGTGAAAATTGTTTGCTAATCATATCTCTACTCATTTACATCACTGGCTAACTTACCAACCTCGTATTCTGTCTGCTATCTGTAGTGACCACTGGTGAAGTAAACTCGATATTCCAAACTTGAAACTGAAGTACAATCCCCCAAATTTGTGACTTAAGCTTGCATTTTGTTGATTGATGAACGGTGCAGAAACAAGTCTCTAAGTACCTTATACCCCAAGAAGAAAAAAGTATAAGATGTAAAACATGTGACACCCCCAAATTGGTCAAATGCAGCGGAAATAATATTTGGGTGTCACGTAGGTGGATCAACAGCAGATAGTATGTAGAGCAACAGATAAAAGATTATCATTACAATTATTACATGAATTGAAGTGCAAATGTTATAAAATTGTCTGAAACATTATTCGATAGTTTGGATGATTTCCCCGTTTATAAAACCCCAGATGAGCTCTATAAATGCAGCCTATCATTATGCTTGACTCCATGCACATCAAATACCTGCTTCAGTTTCCTGAGAAAAACATGCTTAGAGAGTCAACATAAAGTTGGTGAATTCACAGGTTTAAATAAATAAAGTAAGTTTGGACAATAACATTCACTGAAGTAGTAATGCACAAAGCATCAACACTTTAAAGGTAACTACATTTCCTATTGCCCGAAACTGGCACTTGACACGTTAGGCCGTACAAATTATGAGAACCCTTCGCATTAATAAAAATGCACCCAATATTCCGTCCGACATGATAAACATCTGTTGTCCTTGGCCCAGGCACAGTGAGCGCTACTCACCCAGATGGGGATTGTCAATCCCAAATAGATCTATTTATACATTCAGGCAATTCAATAATTTTAACAGTTCTAGTTCCCGGGTAAGGGAGGTATTCTACAATAGGCAAATGTAATCAAAGGTTTCGTAGTTTAGTCTATGTCCATCAAATAAAAATATGTTGCATGTTTTCTTCCCCATAAAAGGTTTAAAAGTTTGTCAATATATAAAGTAGGGCCATGAACTCACTTCAGTAGTACAATAATAAGTCATAAGAAATCCAATGTGGTGCTCACGACACACTCAACAACCTAAATAATTATACAGTCTCAGTAAATGCATAAAATAATGCATGAAAGTCTCTAAACAAATTTGTGCATGCTTATACTGGTTTTAAGCATTTTATTACAATTCTTGTAATTTAATTTATCGTTGTACAAGTAATAGATGTATTTATTTTTAAGTGTGTAATAAATAATATCATTCAAGTAATTGATTCGTTTAATTAATATTCCCGTACTTGTATCATTGTAAAGTGTTTTAAATATTTATAAAAGAAGTTTTTATATATTTAAAATGTAGAAGGATAATAATAAATATAATAAATATATTTACTTTTATAAATTATTTGTATTCAATTTATATATAACTTATATAAATAATGTTTATAAAGTGTATAACATTTTATTTAATTTAATTTAAAGTCCCCGAAGTTGTATAATTTATTTAAATTATAAGTTTGGGAAAAATAACAATTTATACTTATATATTTATTTAAGTTACACCATTTTAATATTAGGTATATATATATAGAATTAGGGTTTAGTTTAAGTTTAGGAAAATTGCATTTTAGTCCCTCGACTATATATATTACCCGCGGCAAATTACATAAATACCCCTAGGGTTTATTTAAATTTCAAATATTGGCAAAATAAGCCCCCCTAGTTACACGTGTAACTAGGGCTTGTAAATGTTTCATCAATTGTCACTTTTGGTCCTTGTCATTCTCGGTTTAGGTGTAACCGAATTTACATAACAGCCCCCTAGGGCTTGGATTAGTTTTGGCTAATGACCATATTAGTCCCTAGGGTTAGAGTTAGGGTTTCTAACTATACCTAGTTGAAGAAAATGGTCCTTGGGTTTCTAAAGGTTTCGGCACTTGGCAAAAGTGGTCCTTAGTGTTGGAAATACGTTTTTACGTATTTAGAAAGATTCGGTCACTCCGACAATATATTAAGTAGTAGGTCGTAGTCTAGATATCTTTATATTAACTAATAAGGAAAGGCTCGGTCCATGTGTTGTATGGCCGACCCAATATTGTAAGCCCAAGCCCATCTTATAGGCTTGGTATATAAACCCTCTCCTTAGATGGAGAGGGTGTGGTTTCATTCATTTTTACACATAGTTATTCACTTTCTCTCTCTAAAACTGTGTGTGAAATCATCTATCTTTCTATCTCTTTCTCTCTCTAAACATAAGCTAGATTTACAATATCCTACAAATGGTATCAAGAGCCATGGGATGATTGTATTGTTTATGTGTTTGTGTTCTTGATTTTAGTAGCTTTTGATCTATTAAACCTACGTCCAATTTTTTTTGTGTTTTTTATGGTTTTTTCTTGATACAAATCTTCTACATAGTTGTGGTAGAGATTTGGTATATTTACTTTGGGTAAAAACACAAAATTTTTGGGTGTTTGGATCATTTTTTGGCTTAAAATCTTGAATTTGGTGTGTTTTATCCGAGAAAAGTGGAAATATTGTTCACTGGTGTACTATTGCGACGGAAGTGCTTGATTTTCCATCGCAAAGCGTAAGGGTTTATGTATTGCGATCCATATTACGATTCAGATTGCGATTGGTGTTCATTTGTGATATTGCGATCCATATTGCGATTCACATTGTGATTGGTGTTCATTTGTGATATTGCGATCCATATTGCGATTCACATTGCGATTGGTGTTCATTTGTGATATTGCGATCAATATTCCGACCCACATTGCGACAGAACTTGTTTTTGTGCATTGCGATAGAGATTCAGCAAGATATTGCGATAGGTTATTGCGATACGATTATTGCGATAGGATTATTGCGATAGGAATTATTGCGATAGGATTATTGCGATAGGGATATTGCGATAGGCTGAGACATTGCGACCGAATTCTTTTTGGGCATTGCGATAGAGTGTCAAATATTCCAAGACTTTTCAAAAACGTGTTTTTGAAGTGTGCAATTTTATCTTGGAATATTTGGTTTATCAAGAACAATTGTTAGGGGATTTTAACATTATTTCTCGACTTCAACACACAACAACAAACACATCTACTTTCTCTCATTGTTCGATCAACATTTGTAAATCTTAACTTATTGAAATAGAGTACACATCTCTTACGGATAAGTCCATCCTCTCGGGTACGGATAATCGTCCACCAATGTTGGAGAAGACTATGTACGAGGATTGGACTTCCCGAATGGAACTTTACATGTTGAACAAAGAGAATGGACATCTCGTTTGGGCATCGGTGCTCAATGGACCATTAGATTATGGTACAGTGACGGAAGGTACAGTTACTCGTCCTCGCAAAATGGGTGAATTGACCGAAGATATGAAGATTCAAGACAAATGTGATAAGTATGCTACAAACATCATTCTCCAAGCCCTTCCTCCAGATGTCTACAAACTCGTCAGCAAACATAAAGTTGTCAAAGAGTTATGTGATATAATTTGTGTTCTAATGCAAGGCACCTCGTTAACTAAACAAGAACGGGAGTGTAAGCTATATGATACATTTGATAAGTTTGCCTATGTTCCCGGGGAGACTCTCAATGATTACTATTTGAGATTTACTCTCTTTTTGAATGAGCTCAATATCTATGGCATGACAATTCCTAAGTTTCAATTAAACACCAAGTATTTGAACACCCTTCCTTCAGAATGGCGTAAGTACGCGACAGTTGTTAAATTGGCTAAGGACTTGCATAACACCAATGTGGATCAACTTCAAGCTTTTCTTCAACAACACGAATGCCATGTGATCGAGGCTCGGTTATCTACACCACAAGTTCGTGATCCACTTGCCATGTATGTTTCTCAACAAATGACCCCCCAACAAAACATGGCTTACACTTATCAACAACAATCATACTTGCAGCAGCAACCACAACACACATATCAGCAACCACAACAACAATCTTATCAACCACTGATGATGCCACAGCAAGCATATAAACAAAGTGTTCTTCCATAGTGTTTTCCACAGCAACCAACACATCAGGCATCTCCATCACAAGCTATCATTTCTCCAATTGGCTATACTCCTCAGCAAGGATATTTTCCAATTGAAGCACCACAAGCACAAGCCCTCTACTCCAATGAACTTCCACCAATTGAAGCACCAGTCTTTACTCCAAATGATACGCCAACTGATGCTCTAAACCATCTCACTGCCTACTTGTCAAAACTTGTTGCAACTAGAGGATTTCCACCAACGAACAATCAGCTCCGCACCTCTTCAAATCCTCGACAACAAGCCACTGTTCAAGATGGTCAAGTGACGGTGCAACCAATTCAGGGAAGGCAAAATTCATATGGAACTCCTACAAGAACCGTGAATGCTCAAGCTGTGAATTCTCAAGCTAATGGAAATGGAAGCACTGTTGGTCCACAAAAGGTTGTGACTTGCTAAAACTGCCGAGGACAAGGTCATATGGCTAGGGAATGCACTCAGCCAAAAAAGAGAAGGGATGCAACATGGTTTTGTGAGAAGATGTATTTGGTCGATGCTCAGTCTAAGGGGAATATTTTGGATTCAGAGGAATTAGCATTTCTTGCAGACCCAGGGGCAACAGATAACGAAGGCATTGCAGTCGTCTCTACTTCTAATGCAGCATAGCAAGCAGATGATCTTGATGCATATGATTCGGATTGTGATGACATTCACTTAGCCCAAGCTGCACTCGTTGCTAATCTCTCTCACTACGGTTCTGATGTCGTCAGTGAGGTACCAACCACATCTAATAATGTTCATGATAATCCACATCATGTTGAGCGTGAAAATGACAACCTCGAACAGCATTCGGGAACTAGTAACTCAAATGATTTGGTATCCAACCCAACACATTTGAGTGAACCTCAACCAAATGCTACGACGGGTATGGAATCTTATGATCAACGTGATTTGGTAATGGTGCCTAAACATATTATTGATAACATGAATGTGGCTGTTCGACAAACCATAGATATGAATGCCAACCTAACCGCTGAGCTTGCGCTGTATAAGGAAAAAGTCAAAACTTTTGAAATGGTCCCTCAAGCAGAGAAAATAACGTGTTCTGAATTTGACAAATTTCATTTTGAAAAGATTGAACACTTAAAAGAAATAGAATCATTAAAAGCTAATCTTTACAATGAATTAAAAGCAAAAGAGTCGGTTTTCAATGATTTTCAGAAACTTAAAATGGATTTCGAAACTCTTGAGTCTAAAAAGTTTGAATCAGAAATTAATGCTACCAAACTTCTTAAATTCAAAGAACAACAGCTTTTAAAATAATACGCTTCCATAGAAGAGGTTCATCTTTTAACTAAATCGCTTAAAGAACTCGAACTTAAGCATCTTCAAGATTTACCACCTAATCCCGGTTATGCAAAACAAGCTCAGGAATTTATTCCTTGTCTTTATAATGTGACCCTAATTGGCAAATCGAAAGAAGCACCTTATGTTCGTAGTACTGAGGAGACACAGTCACTTGCGGAAGAAACTCAATCTAAAATGCTTTCAAAATTCCATAAGCTTGATTATGATAAGCATAATAAAGATCAATTTTCTAAAAAGACCGGCATTCGCTTACAAAAGGAATTAGCTCAATTGTCAGCCTTTGTGCCCCAAAGTTTGTCAACAAAAACCTTCCTAGTACGTCTTTACACTTGTCAAAAGGGATTTAACTAAGTTAATTCCACCGGTAAGTAAGGTGTCCGTTAGCTTAAATACGGTGCACCAACACTTAGCCGATTTTGACAAGGTCGTTGTGGAACGTACGACGGCTTCGGCCATAACGGAAGGTGAATGGATTTTTGAGCACACTAGAGCTGCGTTCCGAGACGAAATTGTTCCATTTGTAAACAATGTTAAAGCTTGTCTTAGTAATATTGATCAAGATTTGCTTTTGGAAATAGAAGAAGTTAGACGTGTTTTCAATGAAATGGATGATGCTTATGAAAACAGTTTACTTGAAATAGAACGAGTTTCACGCCAAAATGATTAGCTTCTGAAGCAAGTGATGTCTCATGATATAGTGTCCATCTGTGTGAATAAAAGTGTTGATAATGATTCTATTGTGCATAATGTTGAATCTGTGGATAATGTGGTAGATAGTACCTGTCACGAATCTGACGTTGAATTTTAAAAGCTTCAAGATTCTTATTCTTCGCTTTCAAAACGTTTTGATGAAATTCAAACACATTGTATTTCGCTTGAATGCAAGCAACAATTTATTCAAGAAATCTTTGAAACATCATTCGAAGATGTTAATACCGATGATGCAAATTTTCAAAAGAATTTTCAATTGAATTTACAATCAAAACAGCGTCAGCCAAGTGACAAGGTTGCTAAATCATGGCCGATAGACATAGAGATATCTAAGGAGATTAACTGTGTGAACGTACTTGAGGCCGCTAAGAATTTTAAACTTGATCTAGATAATCGAGTTTCCAAGATTTTGTCCAAAGTTGATAACTTAAAACAGAAAAATACACGACTCTTCGATTCAGTAAAGGCCGCACGTGCTAATACCACTGCACAGAATCAATCATTGATTGAACAATTGAATCGAAAGTCGGTGGAAATATCTAATTTGAGGGAACAAATTTGTGATAAAAATCTGGCTTTGACTGAGTTAAAGGAAACACTTCATACCCTAAAAGGTAAGAATGTTGTGGATAACGCAACCACTGTCTCAGCATCGTCCTCTAGTGCTATCAAAACGAACATCATCGCCGTCACACCATTTAACAAGGGCCCTATGACTAAACCATCTCAAACATTGGTCACTAAAGATAAGGCAAAATCAAAACCAGCTTTTAATATTCCCGTGTTGCCTTCTACAGGAGTAAGCACCACTACTAAGGCTCAAAGATCTAAGCTTAAAAGAAACAAGAAGAATGATAGGATCTTGCCCCCATCTAGTAGTCAAGTGAAGAAGAAAGTAGAAGCCCACCCTAGGAATGTTATTTCTGTATTGAATAAAAATAATCATGTAGCTCAACCTAAAGGCTCTGCGGTTTTGCAGCGTTCTAAGCCTACTGTGAACTCTAATTTGAAATGTTGGAATTGCAATGAATGTATGTTTTCTAGTCGTCATGATTCTTGCCTTATTGACCATGTGAATGAGATGAATGCCCGGAAAAATGGTTTAGAATGGAAACCGACTAGGAAAGTGTTAACCTAAGTTGGTTGGATGTGGCGCCCCACTGGTAGAACTTTCACTATAGTAGGAAATGCGTGCCCTTTAACTAAGATCACTCCCACTAAAGTGAAAAAAGCATGCCCTTTAATTAGGAGTACCAAGGCTACCAAAACACAAGTGTGTCCTTTAACTAGGAACAACGACACTATTATAGGAACAAATTGCCCTTTAAATAGGTCTACTCCCACTGTAGTGCCCGATAATATTCCAAAACCTCAGAAAGTTGGAACAATAAAACCTGTTAGTGGTAAAACTCACATTATAAAACGCAGGAAATCTAAGGGTCACACAAATGTTAGCAATTCTAATAATATTATATATGTATCTGCGAACACTCCGGAACCAATAGTTTCCAATGCATTGTCTACTGTTGTTGTTGAAAACAAGTGGTCCAAATTGTTCTCTGGTATTTGGACTCTGGTTGCTCTAAACATATGACCGGAGATCGCTCTCAGCTCAGAAATTTCGTCAGTAAGTTTCTTGGTACGGTTCGATTTGGAAACGATCATATTGCAAAGATAATGGGTTACGATGAATATCATATTGGGAATGTTATTATTTAAAGAGTGTATTATGTGGAAGGTCTCGGTCACAATTTATTGTCTGTGGGACAATTTTGTGATGCAAACCTAGAAGTTGCTTTTCGAGAGCATACCTGCTTCATTCGTAATTTGGAAGGGGTTGATTTATTGAAAGGTACTCGTGGGAATAATTTGTACACTTTGTCTCTACAAGACATGACGGCCGCTTCTCCCGTATGGCTTCTCTCCAAAGCATCGAAGACTAAGTCATGGTTATGGCATCGACGGTTATCTCATCTTAACTTTGACTCTATTAATCATTTGGCAAAAAACGAACTTGTTCGTGGTCTTCCTAAACTTACATTTCACAAGGACCATTTGTGTTCCGCGTGTACAATGGAAAAAGCACTAAGAAATCATACAAACCCAAGACTGAAGACACCAACCAAGAGAAACTTTATTTGTTGCATATAGATCTTTGTGAGCCAATGCGTGTTGAAAGTCTTAGTGGTAAAAGGTACATCCTCGTCATTGTCGATGATTACTCTCGGTTTACATGGGTGAAATTTCTTACTACAAAAAATGAGGCACCTAAATTCATCATCGGATTTCTCAAGATGATTCAAGTACGTCTCAACACTACTGTCCGACGCATTCGTACAAATAATGGAACTGAATTTGTGAATAAAATCTTGCGTGATTATTATGAAGAAGTTGGCATACATGAAACATCCGTTGCTCGCACTCCACAACAAAAAGGTATCGTTGAAAGGCGAAATCGCACACTTATGGAAGTTGCTCGAACGATGTTAATTTACTCAAAGGCTTCATTGTTTTTATGGGCAGAAGCAGTATCTACAGCAGTTTTCACCCAAAACCGGTCACTAATTCGTAAACGCAATGGTAAAACACCTTATGAGCTTCTACATGGAAAAGTACCAGATTTATCATATCTTCATGTATTTGGTTCTCTTTGCTATCCAAATAATGATGGTGATAATTTGGGAAAACTTCAACCCAATGCTGATATTGGTATCTTCATTTAATACGAGGATTTTCCCCAGGTATAAAAGAAAATTGTTCGTTGATGTATGTCTAATCGAATTGATAACTGGTTAACTATGCGACTCAGCCGTCTTTTGGTGGAAACAAAAATTGTGTCGTTGTAGTAAAATTAAAAGGTGCAAAAACTTTAAAGTAAAAGCAAGTAATTTAAATCTAAATCTAATTTAAAATAAATGGTGAAATATTTAAAACTTTGAAAAGTAAATTAATTAAATGACTTAAAATTAAAGCGCGACGAAAAGTGAACTTGAAAACTTAAAACAATATAAACTTAAAAATTAAACAAGACAAAATATAAAACAAACCTACCGGCGGAATATATTCCGATCGGAATCCCAATCGGAATGTACCTTACCTTCCCTATCGGAATGTGATGTGATCGGAATGAGGTACAATCGGAATGTGATCGAAATACTTGTAACCCCAAGCTGTCGGAATATCAACACAAACACCCCTAATCGGAATGATGATCGGAATCCCCGATCGGAATCAGGATCGGAATCCTGGTCACTAACCCCTAATCGGAATACCAAACAAAACCCTTTGATCGGAATGTCACTTTGGAATCCTAGTCGGAATATCAAAACCCCTTTCCGACCCAGCAATAGGAATGCTGGTCGGAATGTGCAATCGGAAAAGGGTTTCCCCTTTCACTTGGTGGTGATCGGAATACCGTAGGCAAGAGTAAATAAGCAAGATCAAATAAGCTATTAATCAAATAAGCACACAACTAAAAACCTAATCAAAACACGTATAAGAAAAACTAATAAGCTAAGATTTAAAGACTATTGAAAAACTCTTAAACGAAAAACAATTTTTATATAAAAATAACTTTTATAAAAACTTAAAAAACTTAAAGATAAACACAAATAAGCTATAAAATCAATAATCCAAGACAATCAATAACATAAAAACGTGACACTTAATCAAATAAACATACCAATAAGCTCATAAACATAAAGATCAAGCAAAAACAAGAAAGGTAGAATGAGAGATTAAAAATACAAGTAAAGATTAACAATAATTAAAAGAAAACTTACTTGAAATTAAATGAATTTAAGGTGCAAGACAATTAAGTAAATGACATGTATTTAAATGACAAGTAATTAAAATGGTGGAAGACTAATTGTCACACTTAGCCAACAAAAACAAATGAAAGGAAAATGAAGACTATTTATAGGAGGATTAGGGAGGTGCTTAGGAAGCTTCCTCCCCTCTTTCTTCTTTCTTTAATTGCATGATTAAGTCCTTGTCTTCTTAATTCTTTGACTTTAACGACTTTGTCTCGGGATTTCTTTAAACTCGTCTTGTAATTCTTCAATAAATTAGACTTGAGTTCTTCGGCTTTTAGTAAACTTCCGTCTTTTGACTTTTTCTTCGATAAATCTTCAGAATTGGTCTTGGACTTTCGTTCTTTTTGCACTCTTGATTTCTTGACTTCGTCTTTTGTCTTTTTCTTCGATAGAAGCCCGTGAATACCCGTGTTTTCTCCCCTTTTCACATTTTCGTCCTAAATCACAACAAAAACACAAACCACGCATAATTCCGACATTTACGACATAAAATACACGTTTTGGCTCGGTTATTATTGTAGTTAAGTGGTAAAAAGGATGGGTGTTTACACACCTATCAAATCCCCTACACTTGACCATTGCAATGTCCTCATGGAATGCATTAGTTACAAAGCACGATTACACTTTTCATCATAATCAATCCACGTTGGCCTTTATTAAAGAGATAGAAAATTATAAACATTCAAAGTAAAGAAATCAAAAACATACCTTCGGGTTTTGGAAATGTCATGAATGATCATCATCCTCAAGTTTTCACTTTCTCCAAACCAAGCTTAAAAACGAGATCATTGTTATTATAAGTTAGCAAATTAACACGAACTCATGTGGGCCAATTATTCACTTAGACTCCCTTATTCCTAGGTGTATCTCTTATATTTTATTTTTGTCTTGAATGATCACGAGGATGCATTGACTTATTTCGATAGTTATTAAGGCTGAAAATAAAGTGGGATGATTTAATCAATAGTTAGCTAAAGGACAAAATCTTTTAAAACTGCTTCTCGGGACCTCATAAAGTTCATATCTTGGCATAACCCGCTTCACGATTTGAGACCTTTCTCGGACCGATATTTGGCAGCGACTTCATACTTCAAATCTTGAGAGAAGTTCATGAAATAATGGTCTTCTCTTCATAATAGGAATTTCTTCACTTGAAGTTTTGAGAGATTCTTCATATTTGGACCACGACTTCTTCATTTTTCTCCAATCTTTATTTTGGACTTTGATATACAACGATCCGCCTCCTTTTTGGACTTGGATCTATTTATCCTCATACCTTGTTAGGGCCTTTTTGGATAGACTTCTCCATGATCTTTACGGGAGTATTTGCTTTTCGTCGTGTGTCTCGATCCTTCATATTGATTTTCGATAAATGATTCTTCACATCACTTGGGATCTTTAGCAACAAAATGTAGCCCTTATGCCTTGTTAGGGCCTTTTCGGACTCGCCAATCTTCGCATCCCGCTTCAATAAGTTATGCCTTGGCTATGAACTCTAATCCATACCGAGCAACTTTTAAATGATCTTGGGCTAGAAGCTAAGTAACTTTTCAAATCGTACAACCTTATTTACTACAGATAAATTTATTAGCAGGCGATGGGAGAATAGGCTTATAATTAACTCACATAAATTCACGAAAGAATACCAAACTTATAATTGACTCTATCATCTCTCGTTCTCCACAGTTTAAAATCTCAAGTAATGAGACTCGTGGATGCTTAGCCTATTAAATCAAAGTTTTGGGTTTTCGAGTCGCCTATAGGATCTTGCAAATTCTTATACTTTTTCAAGTTTAGAAATCGCATTTTAAAGTTCCCTTGATAAACAACTCTCTAGGATCAATTATAGGAACTTGCGAAAAGTTCTTGTTCTTAACCCGTGAGAGTTAAGACTTTCGAGTTTTAAAGCTCCCTATATAAAAGCCTAGCAAAACTTGACTTAAACACGTTAAGGATACTAGCTAGAGTAAACTTAGATAAGTAAACTCGGGTTGAGTCAAAAGATTCACAACACTTGAAAATTAAAACCACTTTATTAAAAATTTATTCTAACAAAGAAAGAAAATAACTATACAAAGGGAAAAACTAATAGGCCAAAATAGATCAAAAATTTTGAAAAATGTCGAAAAATTGATTTTTCGGTTAAAATGAGGACAAATACAAGGAAAAGACCACTTAACTTCGATAGAAGTCCCCCCTACACTTGAAATAAACATTGTCCTCAATGTTTAAGCATGTGGGAGTAAACTCCCCTACACTTAGGACATTGTGCACGTTGTTTAAATTTTGCTAAGGAAAAGACAACTAACAAGATTCCTATTTTATATTGAAAAATATGAAATAGTGAATCGAAAAGAGATCAGGATAGAACTGGGAAAATGGGAACACGAAATCATGAGTCGTCAAAAATCATCAAGAGTGGATCATTGAGTGCTCGAATCCCTGAATATGAGAAGAGAGGAGAGGAAATAGGAAACACCAACGGGTCTCCCCTACACTTAGGATATAGATAGATACATGGGTTGCCTCCCAAGAAGCGCTTGATTTTTATTAACCGAGTCGTGAGCCTGACTCGACCTTGATTATCATAGGAAGAAGCATGAAACATATCCACCGGGATCAAAGACATAGTTTTTGTCCATCAAATAGCACAAGCTTAAGGCAAACAAGGCAAGCCAAAGAAGAGTAGGCAAGGTTCCCTTAAGCAAAGATGAAGCACGGTGGGAGCAAGTATGGTGAGGTGCAAGCATATCTTCATAAGTTCCAAAGATTTTTCCTTTTATTTCATCAGATGGATACTGAGATGGCTGAAGAATATCGGTACCGGGGTCGAACACCTTTTCCTTTAGGGGAAAATAGCACTCAGGCTCAATAGTATTTGAAGATGATCCGCTAAGAAAATGCACAACCTCGTCCTCAGAAGGTGGACAAAGAGGTGTCAAAACATACGTACTGCGGATGTTGGTGTCGTCCGGTTGCTTCTCCTTTGAAAGAATTTTCTTCAAATCCAAAGTAGGATCAAGACCATAATCATCAAAGTCTAAAGGAAGAGCATCACTCTCATGAGGGAAGTATGTATTAAGAAAAGTAGAGAAGTCTTCCTCAAATGAGTAGTCATCGAAAGTAGGATTAAGCATGGTAGGCGGAGGATCTTCATTATGTGAAGAATCACTCGAAAAAGTATCGGCCTCATCAAAATCATCATAAGTGGGCATGTCGGGATACTCGGAAGTAAAATCATCATAATCATCTCCATCGAAGCTAGAATCATCATAAGCATCAAAGATCGGTGGAAAATCATATATGGGTGAAGGTTCCAAATTGGAGAGAGAATCATTCACATCATCTTGAAACAGTGGATTATCAATGCACGAATCGAATAGAGGATTGTTGTAGATGACAAAATCATCAAGCACATTAATCATATTCGCTGATTCTCTTCCAAAGGATTTGCTTGTAAGCTTTCCCATTTCAAACACTTGTGCATCATCCCCGACTCTTAAGATGAGCTCACATTTATCCACATCTATTAAAGCTCTACCGGTTCTCAAAAATGGCCGTCCAAGTATTAACGGAATACGAGGGTCCATTTCATAATCAACAACGACGAAGTCGACCGGAAAAGTGAATGTGCCAACTTTAATGAACACATCTTCGGCAATACCAACGGGGTAAGCGAGAGTGCGATTGGCTAGCTCAAGAGTCATTTTGGTGGGTGTAAGGTCGGGCAATGATAACCTTTTCCAAACACTTAAAGGCATCAAATTAATACTGGCCCCGAGATCGGCTAAGGCAGTAAATTTGTCGGTTTGGTTAAAAGTGCAAGGTAGCACAAAACGACCGGGATCTCCAAGTTTCTCCGGAAGTTCTTTAAGAAGGACGGCAGAACAATTTTCATTCAATCGAGTATTAACAAACTCGGCCATCTTCTCCTTCTTGCTAAGCAATTCCTTAAACATCTTGACAAATTGTGGCATTTGAGCAAGAGCTTCAACAAGGGTAAAGGTAATTTTCATGCCGGCTATCTTTTCCAAAAAGTTAGCGACTTGCATGTCATTCTTTGTCAAAATTCGAGCCTTGTTGAGTCGAGAAGGGTAAGGAATGCTGGGGTTGGGTGGTGGAGGTGTAACAAGTGAAGGTTGAGATGTTGAAGGGTTCTTCTTGGGTACATCGTCATGACGAGGCGGAGACGGTAATGGTGTACTAATACTAGGTGTAGGAGTAGTAGGGATAAATGGTGGTGGAGGAGGTGTAGATGATGGGGGCGGGATAGGTGGTCCTACTATGGTAACTCCACTACGGGTAGTAATAGCACTCACATTCGCTCACGGGTTGGTGACGGTGTTTGAAGGTAGAGAACTCGAAGTAGAGGGTTGAGTTGTGGGTAAGAAACTAGCCAGCATATTCTTCAAATCATTTGTTTGATTTCTGAAGGAGGATTGTATATTATCTCGAAGCTAGGATCTAATGTCATTCCCTTGCTTGGTGATATCCCCTTTCAAATTGATAATTTGGCTTTGTAGATTCTTGATTTGTTCTCCTTGGGTTCTCATTAAGGCTTCAACATCTTGATTGATGGGTGGGGCTTGTTTAGCGGGTGGGTGATAAGGATTAGAAGCTCGAGGTGGGATTTGGTTGCTTCTATTGTAGTTGTTGTTGGGGTTTTGGTTTTGAGGAGAAAAACCGGGTGAAAGGTAGTTGTTTGACCGGTAACTCAGCAAATTTCTATCCCCTTGAGGTCGGGCTTGGTAATTTTCCGGTGAATAATTACCATAAGCTGCTACACATTTTCCAGATTGCCTTGAGTAGAAGGACAATCAGTGTATGAGTGAGGACCGCCGCATGTCTCACAAGGATTGGCTACTGCTTTTAACTTGTTGTTGGTTTGTAGCGAGAAGCAAGATATTTTTGTTCATTTCGGCCATCATGCGGGTGAATTCGGTCATATCGGGGTTTGCTGAAGTAGAAGAAACATTGACTCTCGGGTTGTTCCTTGAAGAAGCGGAGGAATCCCAGTTTTTGTGATGAGTAGTCATGTTCTTAATAAGCTCTCTACACTCCTCGGGTCTTCTTTTAATAAATGTGCCACCGGCGGCTACATTAATCGTATCACGATCACGAAAAGTCAATCCGTTGTAGAAATTATCAATTAAGGTCACAGGGAGCATGTTGTGGTTTGGACAACGATCGATCAAAACATTATATCTTTCCCAAGCATCAAAAAGAGATTCATCGGGTTCTTGCATGAAACCGCTGATTTGATTGAGAAGGCTCATGACCATGGATGGTGGAAAGTAGCGTGACAAAAATCGTTGAGTCATGTCATCCCAAGTATGAATGGAATTCTTCGGGAGACGATCAAACCATTTCTCGGCGTGGTGTGATAAAGTATGTGGAAAGAGTTGAAGGCGTAGAGCATCCATAGTAGCACCGAGCAACTTCATGCTTTGAGTGATTGTAATGAATTTGTCGATGTGTTTGTTGGCATCATCATCAGGCATTCCGGCGAATGGATTAGTTTGCACTTGCTGGATCATGTGATGCTTCAACGAAAACTCCGGAGCCGTGATTTGAATCGGCGCAATCGGTCCTCCTCGGCCAAACATGGTAGGTTGACAAAGCTCCTCCATTGTCCATAGATCGGGCTATGGAAGAACATTGTTGTTGTTATTTTTGAGGTGCGGTGGATTATTGTCGTTGTTCACACCTGCCATACCTAAATCTTCTCGAGTCTCGGGCTCTTGATAATTAGAAGATCTAGTACGCATACACCTGCGAAAGCAAAAGAAAACAATACCAAACACAAAGAGAATATATATACACTATAAAGAAAATAAAATCTTTTTGGATTTTTGAAATTTTTTAATTTTTATGGATTGTTAACAATTTTTTAATTTTTATGGTTTTTTTTTTTTGAAAATTTTTAAGCAAGAAAATAACGTTCACAAGTGAACGGATCCTGATATGAGTGTTTTTACTCATATCATTTGTAGCTTAAAACAAAGAAATATTGCACAAAATGTATAAAAAATGCCTTGGAAATGCTTGTTTCTTGTTTGAATGTGTGTAGGTACCAAGTTCGTGAAAACCGGCAATAATCGACACGAGATTGATGAGAAAGATCAGAGTAGCCAAAATCGAGCTCGACAAATAGTGGATTTAATAAGTTTGCTAGTTTATGGTCAAGTGGGCCCCACAATGGAAAATGGGCTCAAAAGCCCATTTACTAATCAAGTTATAAATTAAAGATGGTGAATAATCCATATGAGGCCCAAAATGAAGAGAATGGACAGGATGATTTGTGACAAAAGCCCAAGATTCGCATATGAAGTAAAAACGAATGAAAGAAGAAAGTTACTGGGCTTTAGGGTTTACTAGTTTCACACGTTTTTTATACAATACACTTTTTCACAATAAATAAATCAATCACCCATTTACTGTACCCACTCACACGTTTTCTCTCACACTCACAATAAAATACCCTCGATACATCCTATGTATCTTCCTCTCTTCATCTCTCATTTGTTTCACCCCCAAAACCAGTCACTGTTAAAAAAAACCCTAATCATTATTTACCCAAATCATCAAATAAATTGGGGGTTTCACTTGGAGCGTGTAATTCACGCGAAGGGAATTAAATCTCCTACTTTTTCGTATCAAGAAGATGGAGGCTAGGGGATACGTGGCAGTCAAGGATTCGTTGCAACACCTCAATTAATCTATCCCACCAATCACAGGCCTCAAAAGAAGCACAAGTAGCACAAATTAGTGCCACTCTGGCAATCCGCGTGAACTTGTGAATCCTCCACCATTCTATCCAATAAAGAGAGAGAAGAATCAAGATCGAGGGCTCAGAATTATTTGGAATATTCTTCTCAAGATTCGCATATTCGCACAAGAGCCTCGGGGGTTGGCTATTTAAACCCCCAAAATTATTGTAATCATCATCCCTTTTTCAGTTTTTAAAGTTATTATGCTTAAATTAGTTTAGAGTAAATTTGCATTTCTTTTTCAGTATTGTACTAATTTTCGGTTATTAATGAAAGATAAACTTTGATTTTAATTGCGTTCATATTTACTTTCTGCTTAAACATTAAAGTTTGCAATTTAATCTTTACTGTTTAAATATAATAATTAAAGAATGTTTAAGTAAGCTAAATGATAGCTTATTTTAGATATTCTGAAAACTAATCTGGGAACTAAACTTTCTAATTGAAAGTTTTAACTAAAAAGAATCGGTCACACTGCTCGAGTAAGGGTATCATGGTGTTTCGGATAATAGTTAATGGTGGAACGGTGGTTGTGATTCGGGTCTTAAGGCAGCTCAGCGCTTGCTTTCTTCCCAATGGTTTCGACAAAAGGTGCTAGTCCTTTTATCTTTCATTTAAATTGGATTAAACTGTTTGCTTTTACTGTTTAGATGTATTGGGTATTTTAGATGCTAATACTCATTTGTTTCTGCTTATTTTAAGGGTTTATTGAGATTGTTTCTGATTTTTAAAATGTTTAGTGTAAACCTGCTGATTGCTATTACTTGGTACTGTTAAGTAATTTATTTGGTACTGCCTAATTTGCTTAATGTATCTGTTAAGTTCTTGTCACTAGATGTCATGTTGTTACATGCTTATTTGATGTTTGAATAAATGTGATTCATAGTTTGAATGATTGGATGTTTGAAGGATTAATGATTTAACATTTAAGTTTTGATGTTCTTATTCGCTTGAATTGATTAAGCTCGTATTAATAGCTTTCTGTTTTAAATCATTTTGATGCTTGTCGTTTGGAGTTTGAGCTTACTGTGTTAGTCCTTTGGATTCGTGACTGAACTTTTTGGATGATTGGGGTATGTTTTGAATTATTGGAAGTAATTGAACTTGAGTTTTACTTGTTATTGTAATTTGATCTTTCTGTTTGTTGAGTCGTAGTTCTGCTGTTAATTGATATTCAGTTGGTTTTAAGTTTCTTGTTTGATTCTGGTAGAATCTGATTAGCTGTTAGGTTCTTGTTAGAATTCATTTGATCTGTTGAATCTGTTTGATTTTGCTGATCTATCTGCTTAGCTTTTGTAATTAGTTCTTATATGCTATTTCTTTATGAATCAGCTCATATTAGGTGAACTCAGTGACAATTTTTATATCTGCTTTGATAGACCCGTTTGAGTGACTGCTGGTTGTTTGTTGCCTTTATTGGTTTGTTAGCCGAACCTTGTATCTGCATATTTTTTAACTTGCTGAATTTTATTAAGGCAGTTAGGTTTCTTATTGATTTGTTACTGATTTTTACTTAGTCTGCTAGTAATCTAGTTTTTTTTACTTTTGGTACTTATCAGTTTATTTACTTAGTTTCATTGGGCTCTTCTATATAAATGCTTATCAGTTCTATTAACTGATTAAGCTAAATAAGTTGCTGTCCTCACAGTTTTTCTAGCTAATAAGCTACCAAAAGTCTTTCCTAAGACACCACCTTGCTTAATCTGTCAAAAGAATTAAATTCAAAAAAATATGTCTTCCATGGGGGTTGAACCCGTGACCTCCTGGTCCTACACCCAACGTGTTAACCATCTGGGCTAGAGGCCTATTTGATTTTATTCTCATTTATTACTTTAATATAGAGGTTTACGTTTTGGCTGAATTTGTTTATAATCATAACTAATAGTCACGTTTAATTTTTATTGATTTCTTTTAAATTTTAATTTGAGTAAAATCTCAAAAATAAGTATTTTTAAATAGATTATATTTTTTATAGATTATTAAAATAGATTAATTTTTAATTAGTATTTTAATTTTAAGTAATTGTTTAGATTTATTTTTAAAATAGCGGGGTTAACGATTCATGCACTTTAGGAGTATTTTAAATAGCTTTAAATTCGTAGAGTTAATTTTAGTTTTAAAAACCAACGACACATTCAAATCAATTGTCCAAATCAAAACAAAACGTCTCAAATTCACTTGATCTTCGTGTACAACGAACTTGGTTCACTCACGTGTTTCATCGTATCCGTCTTTGACTTATTTTTGGTTAATTACTTTTTCCTAAAGGTAATTACCTAAATTTGTCCTATAACGTATATGTGTTAATCCACGATACATCAAAAATTTTGGCGCCGCTGCCGGGGATCTTGTGTACCATTCGCTTTTGTGGAGATTTGTTGATCGTGGATTTGAAGACCCTTTCCGTCCTCGGAAAGTTTTGTTATTTTTCTATTAAGTAGTATGTATCGTTTTTATCGTTTTTTGTGAATAATATATTGTATTACGTAGAACAATAATTTTAAATACTTTTCAAATAAGCCTTAGTTGGGATTTCATCACCTAGCTATTGTATTCGAACCCAAAACAAAAATAAAGGCAAAATAGATAAATACTAATAAGAAGTTTGAACTCGATTTATACAAACTATAAGGTGGGTATAAGGCGACGTGCTATAAAAGGCCGTCTAAGGAAAAAGGTTTTTAAGTGCTTTGTGCCACCTCGTTTCCCCGCTTGCTTGTGCGTATATTGAGAGGGACAACCTATTATTGGTTTGCCGACTCAAGTAGTAATAAATCTTATTTTTTGTTGTTTACTTATTGAACCTCGAGATGTTTAGGTTTTCACCTATCGTTTCAAAGTCGACCGAGGGTAATTTACTTCCATAGTAGTTATCCTTATTCCTTGTTTTTTATCGATCATTTTTGATTGAGCAATACCAAATAAAACACCAAAAATAATCTTCTTTCTTGTCTAATTTCTTTTCTTCAATCCTCTAAATTCTCGTCTTTGTAGTGTATGCAATTACGTTTTTCTCGTCTTGTGATTGATTTTAATAGGCTTGAAAATATTCCTCGTAGAAATAGAAATCGTTAACAACGAATAGTGGAACCCGAGCTTCCACCTATTGTAGTAGAGATGGCCGATAACCGAACAATGGAGGAATTGCTCCGTGCACCCACCGAAGGGTATGGGGAAGCAATCATTGTGCCGGCTATTTTGGCGGATCATTTTGAGATTAAGACGGGTCTTTTATCGCTCATTCGTGCCGACCAATTTCGTGGCAATGAGGCCGATAGCCCGCATTCTCACATTCGGAATTTTAATCGAATTACCTCGACTCTCAAGTTTAGAGATGTGCCGAATGACGTGATTAAGCTCATGCTTTTTCCGTACTCGCTCGAGGGTAATGCTAAGCTTTGGTATGAGAAAGAACCACCGGGTTCGATCTTAACTTGGGATGATTTAGTGTCTAAGTTCATGAATTACTTCTTTCCACCTTCTAAGACAACACATTTTAAAAATGAGATCACTAGATTTGAACAAAAAGTGCATGAATCGTTTGGGGTTGCTTGGGAAAGATTTAAAGATTTGTTAAGACAATGTCCACACCACGGTTTCTCGGAATTGCATCAAATTAATACTTTTTATAATGGGCTTAATATGATTGAACAAGATTCTTTAAATGCCGCCGCGGGTGGTAATCTTTTAAGAAAAACTCCGAGAGACGCGTGGAGGATAATTGAGGATAAGTCTAGAGCACAATATTCACGAAACACACCGGTTGTTTCCAATGTGATTTCATCTAATCACGAGATTGCTAGATTGGACTCTAAGATTGACACGATTTTGAATGAGATTAGGAAGAATCCTCATGGATCGATTAATATGGTTGAGAATGTTTGTGTATCATGTGGTGGAGCACATCCTAATTATGCTTGTTTAAAGGCGGGGTTTGATCAAGCTAGTGCTTTTGCCGCGACGGGAACTTATGGCTCCAACGGTCAAGTTCCTCGTCAAAATCATGTTGCTCCACCGGGTTTTCCACCGGTTCAAAATAGGTACAACAATGGTAACAATGGGAATAATTTTAACCGTGGTAACCAAGGGAATTACAATCAAGGAAATGGATTTCAAAATAATCAAAACAATCAAGGTTTTCAAGGGAATAATCAAAATGATTTGTCAAGTTACATGAAATCAAATGAGGCAAACATGAAAGCTTTTCAAAATAACATCCAAGGGCAAATTAATACTTTGAGACTTGATTTTCAAAACACGATTAAAGGGCAAAATAACAAGATAGAGCTTAATCAACAAAGGCTAGAGCAAACTCAAAATCGTATGCAACAAAATTTGGAGCAAGGTCAAAATAAATTGCTTTCTATGTTTGAGGGATTCATGTCTAAACCGTCATCTTCTTCGGGTTGCTTACCTAGCAATACCATTCCAAACCCGAAGGGAGAGCTTAAGGCCGTAACCGTTTATGATGATTGTGAGGATTTAGATGAAGTGATTGAGTTTAAGCCTCCACCTAAGGAAACATTTCTAGAAGTCACCAAGGCTACTTTGAATGTGATTAGTACCTCGGTTTTCTTTGATTTCTTTCCCGAGAAATATAAAGATCCGGGTCACTTTTTGATACCTTATGTTTTCAATGAGCTTGGGGTTTGCAAAGGCCTAGCCGATCTAGGAGCTAGCATAAACATCATGCCCCTAGCCCTTTGGAAGACCATTGATTATGCACCACTTAGTTCAACTCGTATGATCATTGAGCTTGCTAATGGAACCACCACTCGACCGGTTGGTATAGCGGAAAATGTCATAATGAAAGTGGGGAATTTCTTGTACTTAGCCGATTTTGCTATAGTCGATTATGAGACCAATCCTCGTGTGCCAATTATTTTAGGACGACCATTTTTGTGCACGGCCAATGTTTTAGTTGATATGAGGAAAGAGGAAATTGAGTTGTTTTATGGAGATAAAAGCATTGTTTTTAAACCGGAAAGGATTCCACGATTTGTTGCTAAGAAAGTTGAAAGTGTTAAGCTTGTTGAAGCAATTGAAAATGATAAAAAAGCTATTTTTGATAAAGGTGTCTTTCCAATTTTGGAAGTTTCTAAATGTGATAAAGGAAAGTCAAAATCAAATGAAGAAGCTTGCTTTGTTGAAACATGTTGTAACCTTTCCTCATCTACACTCACTCCACACGAGGATGATAATGCTAAGATTGAAAAACAAATAGATGATTACTTGAGTGAGCCATTTGATGCTAGTGAGTTTGTTAATGAGAATTTTGATCCCGAGAGTGATATTGCTTTAATTGAACAATCTTTGAAAATGGACTCATTTTCATTCTCTACTATGGACCATGTTGATGTTCCTAAGGCACAATCTTCATTTGAAGAGCCTTTGATTCCTAACTTCACACCGAGTGAGGTTAGTGACTATTCATGTGATAAGTTCATCGATGAACTTTTTGCTATCCTTGATCCACTTCCACGGGGAAGTGAAGACGTTTCTGATCTCGAGATCAAACGTGATTCTAGTGTTTTACCTACCATTCTCGAGGAATTCGCCGATGAATTTCCTTCAAATGAGAATGATGATCTAGTATCCGAATGTGACACACTCGATACTTTGTCGGATATTTCTTGTGATGACAAGGATGACGACACTTTTGTGACTTACTCAAATCCTCTATTTGAAGCTTCATTGAACAATAATCCATTGTTTCAAGAGGATTTTGAGAACATCATGCCTCCTACATCTCACAACGGTTGTGATGATGATCTTCTTATTAAGGAGGATGATGAGTTTCTTTATATAGACATTCCTTCGGAATTTGAGGAAGAGTCTAATGAAGGTGATGAAGACTCTTGGTTTGATCACCCGATTTATGATGATGACAATGTTGACCCGGAGGGAGAAATTACTTTTGATCCTATTATCCTTCCCACTCGCTTTGATCTTAATGTGCGGGTTTTCCATGCGACTCGTTTTGAGTACCATGACCCCTTTATTCATATTCATAAGAGTGATAAGGTCAACAAAGTCATGCAAGTTGAAACCACTATGGTTGAAACTTTTGTTCCACCATTACCATGTGCTTCATATGATTTAGGATTAGCATGGGGGGACGACACCTTGTTGTCCATTCCTTTCTCCACCGAGGACGAGGTGTTCGACCCCGGAATCATTGAATTAGGGAAATCTCGGCCTTTCACCGATGTAATAATTGAAAGACTTTTCGATCATCTTGGTGCGAGTTTATCTCGTGGAGCATGCTACATCCATACTATTGTTTGTGACTACCATCTCTTTTTAGAGATTTGTGTTGGAGTTTCATCCTTTCGTTTGTCATCGGACAACGAGGATGAGATCTTTGACCCCGGCATCGTGCTTTATGTTGGTTTTTACTTCAATATGCCGGTTTGCACCATTTTCCCTAAGGACCAATGAATGCGGGGATCGAGTCGAGCTCATGACTCGGTGAACAAAAACGAGTTTCTCTATCTTCTTTCTATTTTCTAACAACTAATAAGGCTTGATCTTTCAAGCTCGTGTTCGTGATTTGTTGTGTTGTGATCTTAGGTACGACCCTTATATTTGAAGATTCTCGTGTTCGGTTTTTGCCGGTCCACTTGATCTTCCATTCTTTGAATGCTAAAAAGGGGCACACTTTCTATCCCTTGATTATTATTGACTAACGTTTTATCTTGAGGCATAATTAATAAACGGCTTATAGATTTGCGTGCTCTTTCCATGCTAGGATATTGCATTAGACTCTTCGTGTCTTAGCAAGGGGGTGTTACTCTTGAGCTAAGAAACATTGAGGACAATGTTTGGTTTTAGCATGGGGGAGTCAATCGATATAATCGCTTGCAATTGCTTTTGTCGTGTCCAAACGTTATCTTTTTCTCGTTTTTCAATAAAATTTTAAATTTTTAGTGTTATTTTTAAGTTTTAATAAAGGAAATAAGTGTTTTGACACAAATGTAGGCTTTTAATAAGAATAGTTTTTGACTCGACTCGGTTTTTAACCTTAGCTTTTCCTTAACGTATTTGAATTAAGTTTTGCTAGGCTATTATATAGGGAGCTTTAAAACGCGAAGGTCTTAATTCATACGAGTTAAGGACAAGAACTTTTCGCAAGTTCCTATAATTGATCCTAGAAAGTCGTCTATCAAGGGAACTTTAAAACGCAAATTCTTAAACTTGCAAAAGTATAAGAAGTTGCAAGATCCTATAGATGACTTGAAAACCCAAAACTTTGATTTAATAGGCTAAGTATCCATTGATTTCATTCTTGGAATTTTACAATATGGAGAACAAGAGATGATAGAGCCAATTATAAGTGTGGTATTCTTTCGGGAATTTATGTGAGTTAATTATGAGCCTATTCTCCCATCACTTGTTAATAAATTTAATTGCAATAAATAATGTTGAACGATTTGAAAAGTTACTTAGCTTCTAGCCCAAGATCGTTTAAAAGCTGCTCGGTATGGATTAGAGTTCATAGCCAAGGCATAACTTATTGAAGCGGGATGCGAAGATTGGCGAGTCCAAAAAGGTCCTAACAAGACATGAGGGCTATGTTTTATTGCTAAAGATCTCAAGTGATGTGAAGACTCATTTATCAAAAATCAATATGAAGGATCGAGACACACGACGAAAAGCAAAATACTCCCAAAAAGTCATGGAGAAGTCTATCCAAAAATACCAAAATAAGGTATGAGGATAAATGAAGCCAAGTCCAAAAATGAGGCGGATCGTTGTTAATCAAAATCCCAAGTAAAGATTGGAGAAAAATGAAGAAGTCGTGGTCCAAGTATGAATCTCTCAAAAATTCAAGTGAAGAAATATTATGAAGAGAAGACCATTATTTCGTGAACGTCTCTCAAGGTTGGAAGTATAAAGTCATTGCCAAATATCGATCCGAGAAAGGTCTCAAATCGCGAAGCAAGTTATGCCAAGATATGAACTTTATGAGAGCCCGAGAAGCAGTTTTAAAAGATTTTGTCCTTTAGCTAACTATTGATTAAATCGTTCACTTTATTTTTGGCTTAATAATTATCGAAATAAGTCAACAATGTATCCTCGTGATCATTTAAGACAACAATAAAATATAAGAGATACACTTAGGAATAAGGGAGTCTAAATGAATAATTGGCCCACATGAGTTCGTGTTTGTCTACCAACTTATAATAACAATGATCTTGTTTTTGCACTTGGCATGGAAAAGTGAAAAGTCGAGGACGATGAATCTATTTGAGCTTTAATGATTCTTAAGGTTATTTTATGTCTTTGTAAAATAAAAAGTCAAAAGTTGAATAATGGTGTAGTCATAGTTTGATTTTGTCATTGCGTGAGGACACGGCAATTGCTTAGCATGGGGGAATTTGATATGAGTGTTTTTACTCATATCATTTGTAGCTTAAAATAAAGAAATATTGCACAAAATGTATAAAAAATGCCTTGGAAATGCTTGTTTCTTGTTTGAATGTGTGTAGGTACCAAGTTCGTGAAAACCGGCAATAATCGACACGAGATTGATGAGAAAGATTAGAGTAGCCAAAATCGAGCTCGACAAATAGTGGATTTAATAAGTTTGCTAGTTTATGGTCAAGTGGGCCCCACAATGGAAAATGGGCTCAAAAGCCCATTTACTAATCAAGTTATAAATTAAAGATGGTGAATAATCCATATGAGGCCCAAAATGAAGAGAATGGACAGGATGATTTGTGACAAAAGCCCAAGATTCGCATATGAAGTAAAAACGAATGAAAGAAGAAAGTTACTGGGCTTTAGGGTTTACTAGTTTCACACGTTTTTTATACAATACACTTTTTCACAATAAATAAATCAATCACCCATTTACTGTACCCACTCACACGTTTTCTCTCACACTCACAATAAAATACCCTCGATACATCCTATGTATCTTCCTCTCTTCATCTCTCATTTGTTTCACCCCCAAAACCAGTCACTGTTAAAAAAAACCCTAATCATTATTTACCCAAATCATCAAATAAATTGGGGGTTTCACTTGGAGCGTGTAATTCACGCGAAGGGAATTAAATCTCCTACTTTTTCGTATCAAGAAGATGGAGGCTAGGGGATACGTGGCAGTCAAGGATTCGTTGCAACACCTCAATTAGTCTATCCCACCAATCACAGGCCTCAAAAGAAGCACAAGTAGCACAAATTAGTGCCACTCTGGCAATCCGCGTGAACTTGTGAATCCTCCACCATCCGACCCAATAAATAGAGAGAAGAATCAAGATCGAGGGCTCAGAATTATTTGGAATATTCTTCTCAAGATTCGCATATTCGCACAAGAGCCTCGGGGGTTGGCTATTTAAACCCCCAAAATTATTGTAATCATCATCCTTTTTTCAGTTTTTAAAGTTATTATGCTTAAATTAGTTTAGAGTAAATTTGTATTTCTTTTTCAGTATTGTACTAATTTTCGGTTATTAATGAAAGATAAACTTTGATTTTAATTGCGTTCATATTTACTTTCTGCTTAAACATTAAAGTTTGCAATTTAATCTTTACTGTTTAAATATAATAATTAAAGAATGTTTAAGTAAGCTAAATGATAGCTTATTTTAGATATTCTGAAAACTAATCTGGGAACTAAACTTTCTAATTGAAAGTTTTAACTAAAAAGAATCGGTCACACTGCTCGAGTAAGGGTATCATGGTGTTTCGGATAATAGTTAATGGTGGAACGGTGGTTGTGATTCGGGTCTTAAGGCAGCTCAGCGCTTGCTTTCTTCCCAATGGTTTCGACAAAAGGTGCTAGTCCTTTTATCTTTCATTTAAATTGGATTAAACTGTTTGCTTTTACTGTTTAGTTGTATTGGGTATTTTAGATGCTAATACTCATTTGTTTCTGCTTATTTTAAGGGTTTATTGAGATTGTTTCTGATTTTTAAAATGTTTAGTGTAAACCTGCTGATTGCTATTACTTGGTACTGTTAAGTAATTTATTTGGTACTGCCTAATTTGCTTAATGTATCTGTTAAGTTCTTGTCACTAGATGTCATGTTGTTACATGCTTATTTGATGTTTGAATAAATGTGATTCATAGTTTGAATGATTGGATGTTTGAAGGATTAATGATTTAACATTTAAGTTTTGATGTTCTTATTCGCTTGAATTGATTAAGCTCGTATTAATAGCTTTCTGTTTTAAATCATTTTGATGCTTGTCGTTTGGAGTTTGAGCTTACTGTGTTAGTCCTTTGGATTCGTGACTGAACTTTTTGGATGATTGGGGTATGTTTTGAATTATTGGAAGTAATTGAACTTGAGTTTTACTTGTTATTGTAATTTGATCTTTCTGTTTGTTGAGTCGTAGTTCTGCTGTTAATTGATATTCAGTTGGTTTTAAGTTTCTTGTTTGATTCTGGTAGAATCTGATTAGCTGTTAGGTTCTTGTTAGAATTCATTTGATCTGTTGAATCTGTTTGATTTTGCTGATCTATCTGCTTAGCTTTTGTAATTAGTTCTTATATGCTATTTCTTTATGAATCAGCTCATATTAGGTGAACTCAGTGATAATTTTTATATCTGCTTTGATAGACCCGTTTGAGTGATTGCTGGTTGTTTGTTGCCTTTATTGGTTTGTTAGCCGAACCTTGTATCTGCATATTTTTTAACTTGCTGAATTTGATTAAGGCAGTTAGGTTTCTTATTGATTTGTTACTGATTTTTACTTAGTCTGCTAGTAATCTAGTTTTTTTTACTTTTGGTACTTATCAGTTTATTTACTTAGTTTCATTGGGCTCTTCTATATAAATGCTTATCAGTTCTATTAACTGATTAAGCTAAATAAGTTGCTGTCCTCACAGTTTTTCTAGCTAATAAGCTATCAAAAGTCTTTCCTAAGACACCACCTTGCTTAATCTGTCAAAAGAATTAAATTCAAAAAAATATGTCTTCCATGGGGGTTGAACCCGTGACCTCCTGGTCACACACCCAACGTGTTAACCATCTGGGCTAGAGGCCTATTTGATTTTATTCTCATTTATTACTTTAATATAGAGGTTTACGTTTTGGCTGAATTTGTTTATAATCATAACTAATAGTCACGTTTAATTTTTATTGATTTCTTTTAAATTTTAATTGGAGTAAAATCTCAAAAATAAGTATTTTTAAATAGATTATATTTTTTATAGATTATTAAAATAGATTAATTTTTAATTAGTATTTTAATTTTAAGTAATTGTTTAGATTTATTTTTAAAATAGCGGGGTTAACGATTCATGCACTTTAGGAGTATTTTAAATAGCTTTAAATTCGTAGAGTTAATTTTAGTTTTAAAAACCAACGACACATTCAAATCAATTGTCCAAATCAAAACAAAACGTCTCAAATTCACTTGATCTTCGTGTACAACGAACTTGGTTCACTCACGTGTTTAATCGTATCCGTCTTTGACTTATTTTTGGTTAATTACTTTTTCCTAAAGGTAATTACCTAAATTTGTCCTATAACGTATATGTGTTAATCCACGATACATCAAAAATAAAAAGCAACGCGTCTCTCACAGAAAACCGTTAATCTTTACGAAAAGAGCCGGCAGCGGCGCCATTTGATACGAGGCTTTTGCCCAGGTATAAAAGAAAATTGTTCGTTGTTGTATGTCTAATCGAATTGATAACTGGTTAACTATGCGACTCAGCCGTCTTTGGTGGAAACAAAAATTGTGTCGTTGTAGTAAAATTAAAAGGTGCAAAAACTTTAAAGTAAAAGCAAGTAATTTAAATCTAAATCTAAAATAAATGGTGAAATATTTAAAACTTTGAAAAGTAAATTAATTAAATGACTTAAAATTAAAGCGCGACGAAAAGTGAACTTGAAAACTTAAAACAATATAAACTTAAAAATTAAACAAGACAAAATATAAAACAAACCTACCGTCGGAATATATTCCGATCGGAATCCCAATCGGAATGTACCTTACCTTCCCTATCGGAATGTGATGTGATCGGAATGAGGTACAATCGGAATGTGATCGAAATACTTGTAACCCCAAGCTGTCGGAATATCAACACAAACACCCCTAATCGGAATGATGATCGGAATCCCCGATCGGAATCAGGATCGGAATCCTGGTCACTAACCCCTAATCGGAATACCAAACAAAACCCTTTGATCGGAATGTCACTTTGGAATCCCAGTCGGAATATCAAAACCCCTTTCCGACCCAGCAATAGGAATGCTGGTCGGAATGTGCAGTCGGAAAAGGGTTTCCCCTTTCACTTGGTGGTGATCGAAATACCGTAGGCAAGAGTAAATAAACAAGATCAAATAAGCTATTAATCAAATAAGCACACAACTAAAAACCTAATCAAAACACGTATAAGAAAAACTAATAAGCTAAGATTTAAAGACTATTGGAAAACTCTTAAACGAAAAAGATATACGAAAAACAATTTTTATATAAAAAATAACTTTTATAAAAACTTAAGAAACTTAAAGATAAACACAAATAAGCTATAAAATCAATAATCCAAGACAATCACTAACATAAAAACGTGACACTTAATCAAATAAACATACCAATAAGCTCATAAACATAAAGATCAAGCAAAAACAAGAAAGGTAGAATGAGAGATTAAAAATACAAGTAAAGATTAACAATAATTAAAAGAAAACTTACTTGAAATTAAATAAATTTAAGGTGCAAGACAATTAAGTAAATGACATGTATTTAAATGACAAGTAATTAAAATGGTGGAAGACTAATTGTCACACTTAGCCAACAAAAACAAATGAAAGGAAAATGAAGACTATTTATAGGAGGATTAGGGAGGTGCTTAGGAAGCTTCCTCCCCTCTTTCTTCTTTCTTTAATTGCATGATTAAGTCCTTGTCTTCTTAATTCTTTGACTTTAACGACTTTGTCTCGGGATTTCTTTAAACTCGTCTTGTAATTCTTCAATAAATTAGACTTGAGTTCTTCGGCTTTTAGTAAACTTCCGTCTTTTGACTTTTTCTTCGATAAATCTTCAGAATTGGTCTTGGACTTCCGTTCTTTTTGCACTCTTGATTTCTTGACTTCGTCTTTTGTCTTTTTCTTCGATAAAAGCCCGTGAATACCCGTGTTTTCTCCCCTTTTCACATTTTCGTCCTAAATCACAACAAAAACACAAACCACACATAATTCCGACATTTACGACATAAAATACACGTTTTGGCTCGGTTATTATTGTAGTTAAGTGGTAAAAAGGATGGGTGTTTACACACCTATCAGTTATGCACCCACAAAGAAGGCATACAGAATCTACAACCGTAATTCTCGAAAGATCCTCGAAACTATGAATGTTGATATTGATGAGCTGACATCAATGGCTTCTGAGCAAAGCAGCTCTGAACCCGCACTTCATGAAATGGGACCCAGTAACATTAGCTCTGGTCTTGTCCCAAACAACCCTACTTCATCATCATTTACACCACCTTATAAGAATGAATGGGATTTTCAACCGTTCTTTGATGAATTCTTTACTCCTCCAAGTATTGTTGCTCCAGAACCTGAGGTAATAGCTCCGGTAACCGAAATTGTCGCTCCAACAACCAAAGCACAATCAGATACGTCTGCACCTACAATTGGTCAAGATATACCTTCAACAAGTAATTCTCAACCAACACCAGAATCAACTACCCACGTCATGCCTATTGATGATGAAGAGGATGATGATGATCACGATTTGGAATTCGTTTAAATGCGTGAACTTCCATTCTTTGGTGTACCAATTTCCAACCATAATCAAGACGGGTCGTCCACCTCAGAGGAAGCTCCTACTACAGTTTACTCCAATCCACGGATTCGTGAACATGACACCAAGTGGACAAAGGATCATCCTATAGATTCTATTATTGGTGACCCTAATCGTCCGGTATCCACACGAACTCAGTTACAAGAAAGTACAATGTTTTGTCATTTTGATGCTTTTCTCACTGAAGTTGAACCTAAGACATGGCAAGAAGCTTTTACTCAATCCTATTGGATAGAAGCTATGCAAGAAGAACTTAATGAATTTATACGTCTTGAAGTATGGGAACTTGTCCCATGCCCGGATCAAGTGTAGTTACTCACTTTGAAATGGGTTTAAAAGGTAAAACTCGACGAGTTAGGCGGAATATTGAAGAACAAAGCTCGACTAGTAGCTCGTGGATACAAGCAATTATTGGGCATCGACTTTATGGAGTCTTTTGCACCGGTTGCCCGTTTGGAAGCTATTAGACTATTCTCGCTTATGCAGCCCACATGAATATGATCGTCTATCAGATGGATGTGAAGACGGCATTTCTGAATGGTGAAATCAAGGAAGAGGTCTATGTTCAACAACCGGATGGTTTTGTGAATCCCAAATATCCTAATCATGTGTACAAGCTTAAGAAGGCTCTTTATGGGTTGAAGCAAGCTCCACGCGCATGGTATGATCTATTGTCACAATTTCTCATTATGCAAGGCTTCGCCAAAGGCAAGGTGGATCCCACGCTGTTCATTCAGAAACGAGGTAAAGATATGATTATGGTAAAAATATATGTTGATGATATTATATTTGCAGCCTCGACCCAAGCCTTATCCGATGAGTTTGGGAAACTCATGTCTTCCAAGTTTAAGATGTCAATGATGGGCAATGTATCATTCTTCTTAGGTCTTCAGATATCTCATAGTCCCAGAGGCATCTTTATCAATCAATCCAAGTATGCCCTTGAATCGCTTAAGAAATATAAGATGGAATCTTGCGACCCCGTGGATACTCCAATGATGCAACGAACTAAGCTAGATGCAGATCCACATGGAGTTGCCGTTGACCGGACACTTTATCGTGGAATGATCGGTACCCTTCTGTATATCACAACCAGTCGACCTGGTCTCAGTTTGCTATCTGTATGTGTGCTCGATATCAAACTCGGCCTACTGAGTTACACTTGGCTACTGTGAAACGGATCTTTCGATATCTTAAAGGAACCATTAATCGGGGACTTTGGTACTCGAAGGACTCTTCGATTGCACTAATGGCATATGAAGATGCGGATCACGCGGGTTGTCAAGATAAAAGGCGTAGCACGAGTGGAACTTTGCAACTACTAGGAGATCGACTAATCAGTTGGGCAACGAAAAGGCAGAAAAGATGGGCAACGAAAAGACAGAAAAGCGCTGCAATTTCACGTACGGAAGCATAATACATAACTACGTCCGGTTGCTGTGCTCAAATTCTTTGGATGAGATCGCAATTAACCGACTATGGTCTAGGTTTCAACAAAATTCTGATGTACTGCGACAACAAGAGTGCAATTGCCTTATGCTGCAACAATGTTCAATTCTCTCGGTCGAAGCATATTGACATTCGCTACCACTTTATCAATGAGCAAGTGGAAAATGGAGTAATAGAGCTTTAATTTGTCCGATCTGAGTATCAATTGGCCGATATTTTCACGAAGGCTTTAGATCGCGCTCAAATGGAATTTTTAGCCGACAAGCTAGGATTGAGAACTTTCTCACCCGAGACTCTAAAGGAATTGGCAGATGAAGCGAAAGAATAGTGGTGGTAAACTATTCTCCGTATCCTTGGTGATCATCTGTATATATTGTTTATATTTTTATCCACAAAAGCAAAATACCAAAATATAAAACCATATCAAAACCATAAAAATTGAAAAATTCAGAAAAATCCAAAAATAATTTTACTTTATTTTTCAAAGGCATGTCTTTTGGTACGATAATATTTACGGACTTATAAATGTTGATTATTATCGACACGGCGCCATAAATAGAGTTCGTACAAAAGTTGTAAATATTTCATAAAACATGCCTATATGGATTGTAGTTATTTCAGACTGCAACCTGTAACACCCCCAAATTTACACAATTCAATACAACGGAAGACTCTTTGGTGTTACGGGATAGCACATTACTCACATCATAGACAACGCATAAAAATCACGTCGTTTATTAATAAAGCATTTCCATTCATAAATATCAAATTTACATAGGTCCCAAGTCATTGTATTTCATACAAGTTTTACAAAGCATTTGAATGGAAATTATTATTTAAGTGCGGGCCATGAATTCTTGTTGTCTTCCCGAGAATTACCTTCAAGTACCTGAGATAAAACATGTTAAAAGAAAAGGTCAGTGATAACGCCGAGTAAATTCATAGAGTTTAATAAAACCATCAATATATCATCGGTATATAATTATTACCGAAAGTCATGTTGTACAAATCTTTGTAATAGGCCATAAAATAGGCCAAAAACATTTTATACAAATCCTTGTCAAAATCACAATATAGGCTTTCGCCTTCAAAACCATTATACGAACCAATGTCGTAAAAATATCATACAATACGTTTTATAACGTTGTATAAAGTTAAATAAAAACCGTTATATGAATATGGTTATGTAAAACCAAAACACGAACATAAAATCAATAATAAGACCCTGTATTGCTAGTCAGGCAATATATCGTAATTCGATGCGTATAGCAGTATTTCGTTAATTGGATTATTATAAGCCGCATGACATTGTTACCTTACTATAACCAACAACGGGTAGCTAGCCCGAAACTCAATTTGCCCATCTAAATTAGCGTGTCGTCACAATAATCACGCTTGTGTAAATCTTCTCATACATAATTTCGCTTACCAATCAATGTGGCACGACGGGGATCAACCGTCAAGGCGCGGACTGGGGTGATCGTCCCCAAATAGTACTATTATATGCATAGGCGTCTACCAAATCCCGGTAGTTCACAATTCATGCTAATGGGACTTTTAGTGACATAACCTAACTTTAATAATCCATTTCATTTCATCTATCGGGTCATTTAATCATCCATCGGGGCATACAATCATTCGGGTCCAAATCAATAAACAGACAATCGGGACAAATGGTGTCCTATTTCATAAAAACTAACATGTTATCTCCCTCTCGGGTTTATAAAACATTTCATAAAATCATTTAAAAGAGTGCAAGGCTATGAACTCACGTTGATGTGGGAAAGCGGGTTATCGGCAATTCGGATGTACGGTACGTGCTTTAATCACGGAAACCTAGACAAATAATATTCGTCTTAGACTTTAGTCCAATGACTTTATAAAAATAACAAATATACATATGATGATTTTATATATATGATGATCAAGTGGGTTTACATATTCTCACTTACTTGTTTTAGTGTTTATGTATTGGTAACTTTTTACTAGTTTACTAGTTTTACCTATTTACGTGTTTTAGGTCCAATAAGCCTATTATAAGTTCATTAACTTGTATTAATCCATTTCATACTTGTATTATCAATATTTATACTTTACATGTTGGGCCCAAATGGGTTAAACCCAATAAGTAATTTTATAAGTGTTTAACTTATTTAGTTAAATTATTAGTCCAAATATGCTAACTTAGCTCGTTAATGTCCGTATGTCATATAGTTCGGGTTTTAACGGTTTTTACTTGTATTAGGTACTTATATATCAGTATATTACTTTTAAAAACTTTACATTAGACGGGTTTGATCGTCTATGTTTTAATTGGCGAAAAACGTTAATTTTACGGTGCTAGCCGAAAAAGTCGTAAAAATCATGTTTATAGTTTTTATAACTTATAAATCTTATTCAACTACCATTTTTATAAAGTGTCTATTTATTTAACCTTATACATATTTATATAAATGAAATTTATAAGTTAGTGGTTTTAATTCACATTCTATACTATATTAGTTTGAGTGCTTATATAATACTATTAAACATTAATTCTTCAAAATCTGATTTTTAGTTTTATGTTCACCAAAACAGCCATATCTAGAGTTCTATATGGTGATAGAAGCCCAAATTTTTATGGCATAAACTACATGATATGTGCTCCATTTAACTCTCTATGGCTACTGTTGAATCAGCCTCTAAGTATTTTATAAAAATCGTCCAAAACAGTCTATGCAGATTTGTACTCTAATATTGTTTTGATCATATCTCACTCATCCTAATGATTCCATTGCATGGCCAACTCTCACATGTGTACAAGACTCATAGCTTACTGTATATTAATTTATCCAAGCCATTTTATCAGTTCATCATATGGTTATTTACTGTTTTTATACAGCCTACTAAATTAAGCAAGATTAACCACTTTTACATATAGTTTTTCATCTTTTTACCCATGTTTATCAACACTTGATCCCCACACAACATTTTTATCATCATATATTCATCATATACATATATAATAAGAAAGAAAATACATGATTACATAATCAAAATAACAAGAGGATGGGAAGGACAATCTTTATACCACCAAGATGATGTAGGTTGTGATTAAGACATGGATTTTGATGGAGAAACTTGTGATAAACCAAGACCATCTTCAAGACCACCCATCTATATGAACACCTTGATGATAATCAGCCCTTGACTCCTTTGAAAACTCCTTTTTAGATGTTAAAACTTGCACCAATCTTCATATCTTCAAAAGGGCATCATCATATGTAGAAATAACATAAGATTTCATGGTTAGTTTTGATCAAAATGGGTGTTTAGGGGGAGAAAGTGGACGGCAATGGAGCCAGAGAGAGAGAGTTTGGTGTGTTGTTGCATGAATGAGAAATGGTTTTGGTTTTTGCTAGTGGTTTTGATGTGTTGTTAGCTTATTTTGTAAGCCTTAAGCAACAAGTGTAAACTTGTTGCTACAAGTTTGACACATCACAAGCGTGGTGTCATAGTTTGGCCGGTTATGAGTGGGGGTGGGACAAGTGTTATCTTGTCTCATCCCCATTTATTTACGGGTACTCCTCGATTCTAGTTTCCTCGATTCTAGTTTCCTCGATTTGCGTGCCCTCGGGTCTTTTTACGAAAAACGTTTTTTAAAATTATGAGTCAACGGCACAAAACGAATCTAATAAAATTCGTCTCATCAAAAACGGAGTTCGAAAACGTAAATACGTAATCCTAAGGTTTCCGGTTTAGTCGTAAAGGACGCTAAATTATACTCGTAAGTCATAATCTCTTCTCGTAAATTTGTGAGTTTATGAACCAACACAAATTTAAAATCTCAAAATAATATTCACAGACAAATTTATTTTCTGAAATGTCGGACTGTCACCAAAGACGGTGTATGTAAACGTAAGCACGTAACGTAGAATCCTCCGGTTTAGACGTAGTCGATGCTACTTCAAGACGTAAATCCAAATTTCTTCCCAAAATAAGTGAGTTCATAATATAACATTAAAATAATGTTTTTAAATAATATTTGAGAATAAAATATAAACAATAAATTGACGGATTGTCACAGCATTTACCCCTAAACAGGATCTTTGTCCTCAAAGATCATCTTATCTTACTACTCGCTTCTTATAGAGTTAAAGCCATGTGGGTATTTCCTCCACGTTCGGTCTTTTCTCACAAGTGTAATTCATTACAATACGCGAGTTTCATCAAACATAACTACGGGAATAAGATCAGGCTTATTGTTGACTTACTTTCTCTATCCATGATGTTCACGGGTTTTTGATGAATGCAACTTTTCGCCGATCTAAACTTCATCAAGAAGTGATCAGATTCTCACTTTATAGACATTTTATCAAGTTCGATATACGAAACATAATTCACGCAGCTCTTGAAGTCCTAGGGTAGATCCAACTTATATGCCTTTCAAACCAATCTTTTTACATCTCAATGGTCCCTTATAACGGGGACTTAATTCCCATGATCTATCAGATCGTCTATTCATTTTTTTCCAAGGTGAATTTTTTTTTTGCATAATTTCGCTACCCATCTGGCACTTCAAGATCTACATTTCATATTCACATAACCTCTTGCCCGCTACCGGCAGTCAATAATCAGATCCTAATTTTAACAATCATTTCAGGTCTCGCGGGTCGAGTATTTTGTAAGGTTAGGTTCGCCATCATAGGAAACCTTAAACCTAAAAGACATGTCCAACTCACAATGTGTGTATGTCGGGTGTCTTCATCCCAACTCCTGCTTACAGATGCTCTAATATATCCTCACAAGATTCGATCTAGATTCTAATACGATAATTATCAATGGTAATCTCTACAAAGGAAAGCGATTATACGGGTTATTACCAAAGGTCAATTATTCAAGCATAACACAAGACTTCTAGTGTTTTGTATCGTTACTTTGCCTCGTCCCTTCGATTGGGGTTGTAAATAGTACTCTCATCAAGGTTCGTTCCCAATGACTTCTGAGCAAATCTCTAGAAATTCGATGCGAAGCGAGGATCTTGATAGAGATGATCGATACAGGCACACCATGTTTACATAACTCCTTTAAATACAAAAGAGTCAATTTATTTATCAAGAATCTATCATTAACAGGAATGATATTAGCAGATTTGGTCAGTCTGTCGACGATGACCCAAATCGAATCAAATTCAGATGATGACCTTTGTAATAGCTAGACGTTTACTAATGTATGAGGCAATGTCTGCCTTCATAATTTCCCATTAGTACAACTTCTTCGGATAATGATACATTTAGTCAGAAATGACAGGAATAGAATACTTATACTTACAAGATTCCAACATGAATACATCTCAATATTTAGGCAACCACAAGTGGCCTTTTATACATTTAACGCCATCGGCTTCTCAATTCTAATGGTTCACATTAGCTGCGAACCCCTTTTTATTATCTATATTATCCTTCTTACAAGCATTGTTTATTTTAAATTGTTCGGCAATTTATTTTGCACAGTCATTATTAAGAAACATATCCTAATTGATTCTTTATCCTTTCTATATAATGTGTCAGTATCTACATTCACTTTCCTAGATGGAATAAATATCATGACCGTATTTATTCGAAAATTCTTTTTTCACATTTTCTAAGTCTTAGTTCTATCTCAACTATTGTTTTTATCAGTTTTGCTCAATCCGACGTTTAAAGCGTCGATAATTACTACAAGTAATTAAATAATAAATATATAATTTTTATGAAACGTAAACACAAAAATTTTAATTTTCTTAGTTCGACCAATTATAAAAATGTTCAAAATAAATTTGAATTTAATTAACAAGATTTTTGTTGATTTATCGAAAATAATTAAAATAATTAATAAGATCCGTAAATGTTCGAAAAATCTTTGGTTATACTTTGGTCGTAATTTTCTTAGTTGAAAAGCAAAAATTATCGTTTCAAATTTCAAGTCATGGTTTAAAAGGTTTCCTCAATCCCTCTTAGGTTGTCTTGAGGTATACACGAACATTTACCCCTAAACAGGAGTTTAGTTAAATGTTCTGGGTATAAGGGAAGAATCCCTTAAAAATCCTTTGTTAAAACATTTGTCAAAACATATTTCCATTTTCTTTTTGGTAAAACCCAAAGTCTTAAAAGGGCTCTAAATTTTTTTAAGAGTCAATATAGATTCCATTATCTTTTAATCACACGGTCAAATAATGTAAAGGATTAAGTCTTAATTCACATTTTAAATACTCAAGGTACAGGTTTTCGTTGTTCGGCCAATTCAGGGCAATCTATTAATAATTATTAACTCATTCTTATTCTTATAAACAAACAGATGGTTCTTAATGATCACGAGCATGAATTTATCAAATTACAGCCTACACACGTGATTCATCAAATTTATGAATACTACATGTGCATTAGTCAATCCAAACGACATAACATGAAACTCATAATATTCATTACAAGTTCTGGATGTAGTGATTGGAATAGATAATCTTTTTCGCGGACGCGAAATTGCTGATAACCATGCCGAGGATCAAATTTTCAAATATACGCTAGAACCTTGTAAATGATCGAACAAATCTATCATCTTGGGTAGTGGATATAGATTTTTAATCGTCAATTTACCTAGTTCACGGAAATAAATAAATATAAGAAATAATAACACCATAGCTCTTCATGATGACGAGCTTGGTAGAATAAAAGTCTTCTCCGACAACTCTCTCAGTTGTACGGTAATTCTTTTAATTTAGATGGTGCTGACGTACAGTGCACATGCCGCAAGTGCAGCACCGGGAATATAATCAAATCCAATTTCAACTTGCCTTAATGGCAAAAGTCTAGGTAATTCACCAACAAATACCTCCTAATGTTTCAGATAACGGAAACATCTTTTAGTAAATTCATATTAGGTTCTTTCTAGATTATAATATCTATGACTAATTCACAACCATTCACGGTATAATTTCAAGTCTTAATGCAGGATATGGTCATCCATCAAGAATTATTTAAATAACTTTTGATAATCAACATCTTATCTTTTAGGGGAATTCTACTCGAGTTCCCATCAATTAAGACAATGTCGTCATGTCATAATCAATCAATCTATTCTACTGGCAATATCAACTTTCCAGTTTCATTACCGTTGATAAGATGTGAACTTCTCAAAAGACTAATAATAACTCTTAGTCCTTCACAAATTCAAGGATATATGGAGACATAACTAACCTTAAAAGAGTAAGGTCAACGCATAATCTACGCGAGAGAATTTCAAATCAGATAAAGACGAAAACATTTAATGAATATGAATATATCCCATGTTTTCATAATTTGAGTACGCATTCGAAAGCTCCTCAGATCGTTACCCAGGTCATTCAAATGAAATCAAATCAAAAGAAATGATAGGAACGTCGATACATCCAGTCGGGTATCAACACTCGGTAATCAGATACTTTTCCAAAGAATCTCACTACGAAAGAATTGGACAAGAAGGGAATATCAATTGTCAATTAAGACAATATCTATAGATGAGTAAATTCGACTCAGAAGAATAGATGCTACAGGCACATATGTAGGTGTCCCTAACACTATGTCCCTATTTTTCACTTCTTGCAGATCTCATAAAATTTAATCTTTCACAATCTTCAAAGAAAATGTAGTGTTTATTCATTAGTTTTATGGTGACTACTAATTAGCCTTGCATGGTCCATTCCAAATTGTATGTAAGCGCGCAACTATATACAATTTCAAGATTAACGATGCAATACTCAGTTCGTCAAAATTTTATCATCATGTTTATAATAAAAACATTTTCATGCTTAATTCTTAAATAAGAATCAAGAATAAATTTACAAAGATTTTCTTTGTTATGAAAACAATTAAGTTTTCCAAGGTATTTCATAATCAACTTTATTTTAATAATGATTATTTATAAATCTCACTCTGAATAATCCTTATAGTGATGAAAATTCAATTTTTCTCAAGGGATACTGTTTTATCTTATAAAAACAATGTGTGATCTGCAAAAGAGTGATGGAGAGTTGTTCACCAAGAACTAACTACAATATAAAAGGAAATGAGCTTAGCCAAATATTCATGAGGTTTACGACCTCGTTGGCACTCAAAAAGAATAATCCACAACGTAACTCAAACCGAGATGAGTACTTGTTCAATGGTTGCATCACTAATGCGAACATTAGGATGAAGCAATAAAAGATAGATAACATCGATACATGTAGAATTTAGCAATCAAAGGTAGTCTTTTCATTAATCACAAACAAGTCAAAATTGTACCGTAACACATTACGTGTCACTATGTCATATAATTCCCAGAACTCATCCTACCAACTGATGTCTCAGTTAAGTTAGGGATTTTTAAAAGATACCACAATGAATACTAATCTACAAGAGTCATTAGGTGTTCCACCTGTCCCGAAAGATCCATCGGTCCCTATTCAGAAGAAGATTTCTTCAATTTATTTCTTAGACACTGGGCATCCTCGTTAGTGGACAATGGCCTAGGAACAACACTTAACACGAATTAACAATCAATTAAAACCTTATAATTCAATCACAGGGCTTAACGACTTCCTCTTAACAATTTCTTATTCCATACAAGTTAAATTTTACTTTATTCAAGTTTCAACCAATTTTATACTCAATTCGATATCCTACCTCATTCTCCAATATTTTCAACCTTATTCTTAGACCATAAAAGGGCAATAAAAGCTCGACATGAACAATACTTAATTTCCAATCCTATAGTTTCTTACAACAATAGTTATCAAATGAGTCACTAGTATAAAACGACTCGATCATTCAATTAGACTTCTCGGAAAGGTACTAGTGGCATGAGGCTTTTGGGTAATGGTTCCATTGACAACCTCAAGTGCGACATTCACCCTTTCGATTCTCAATTTTAAGAATTGGGTGACAATGAATCAGATGACACCTTTCCAGGTGGTAACGTTTTGTCAAACTCCATTCTATAAGGAAAGGTCGCCATGACATCGATATCAGAATTAATCTCGCCAATTCTTCTTCAATATCACAATCAACTAATATCTACATTTCTACGAATATCAACCATTTGTTGGGATCATAAATATCCACAACTTGGTTTAGATCTAGGATAGCTAGAATTCCTACGAGAATAGCTTCGATTAATTTACTAGGGGATTTAGGGTTCCTTGTGACAATCTACGTCGTATAAATCCTCGTATAAATATCAAAATAATCATCAAACAATCATGTAATAAAATTACATCATATATATATATATATATATATATATATATATATATATATATATATATATATATATATATATATATATATATAATCTAAGTTATATATATATTAAAATAACACTTCTCAGTCTGGCCTTGTCGGTAACTCGGGAATTCTTCGGCACCGTTATAGTCAAAATATTTTTAGACATTTTTAGAAAAATGTTTATAGTTAAAAGATTTTGAAATGTTTTATTCAAAACCTTGGTTTTAAAAATCTTTCGTTCTCTATAACGAGAGCTCTGGTACCAAACTGTAACACCCCCAAATTTACACAATTCAATACAACGGAAGACTCGTTGGTGTTACGGGATAGCACATTACTCACATCATAGACAACGCATAAAAATCGCGTCATTTATTAATAAAGCATTTCCATTCATAAATATCAAATTTACATAGGTCACAAGTCATTGTATTTCATACAAGTTTTACAAAGCATTTGAATGGAAATTATTATTTAAGTGCGGGCCATGAATTCTTGTTGTCTTCCCGAGAATTACCTTCAAGTACCTGAGATACAACATGTTAAAAGAAAAGGTCAGCGATAACGCCGAGTGAATTCATAGAGTTTAATAAAACCATCAATATATCATCGGCCTATAATTATTACCGAAAGTCATGTTATACAAATCTTTGTAATAGGCCATAAAATAGGCCAAAAACATGTTATACAAATCTTTGTCAAAATCACAATATAGGCTTTCGCCTTCAAAACCATTATACGAACCAATGTCGTAAAAATATCATACAATACGTTTTATAACGTTGTATAAAGTTAAATAAAAACCGTTATATGAATATGGTTATGTAAAACCAAAACACGAACATAAAATCAATAATAAGACCCTGTATTGCTAGTCAGGCAATATATCGTAATTCGGTGCGTATAACAGTATTTCGTTAATTGGATTATTATAAGCCGCATGACATTGTTACCTTACTATAACCAACAACGGGTAGCTAGCCCGAAACTCAATTTCCCCATCTAAATTAGCGTGTCGTCACAATAATCACGCTTGTGTAAATCTTCTCATACATAAATTCGCTTACCAATCAATGTGGCACGACGGAGATCACCCGTCAAGGCGCGAACTGGGGTGATCGTCCCCAAATAGTACTATTATATGCATAAGCGTCTACCAAAATCCCGGTAGTTCACAATTCATGCTAATGGGACTTTTAGTGACATAACCTAACTTTAATAATCCATTTCATTTCATCTATCGGGTCATTTAATCATCCATCGGGTCATACAATCATTCGGGTCCAAATCAATAAACAGACAATCGGGACAAATGGTGTCCTATTTCATAAAAAACTAACATGTTATCACCCTCTCGGGTTTATTAAACATTTCATAAAATCATTTATAAGAGTGCGAGGCTATGAACTCACGTTGATGTGAGAAATCGGGTTATCGGCAATTCGGATGTACGGTATGTGCTTCAATCACGGAAACCTAGACAAATAATATTCGTCTTAGACTTTTGTCCAATGAATTTATAAAAATAACAAATATACATATGATGATTTTATATATATGATGATCAAGTGGGTTTACATATTCTCATTTACTCGTTTTAGTGTTTATGTATTGGTAACTTTTTACTAGTTTACTAGTTTTACCTATTTACGTGTTTTAGGTCCAATAAGCCTATTATAAGTTCATTAACTTGTATTAATCCATTTCATACTTGTATTTATACTTTACATGTTGGGCCCAAATGGGTTAAGCCCAATAAGTAATTTTTATAAGTGTTTAACTTATTTAGTTAAATTATTAGTCCTAATATGCTAACTTAGCTCGTTAATGTCCGTATGTCATATAGTTCGGGTTTTATCGGTTTTTACTTGTATTAGGTACTTATATATATCACTATATTACTTTTAAAAACTTTACATTAGACGGGTTTGATCGTCTAAGTTTTAATTGGCGAAAAACGTTAATTTTACGGTGCTAGCCGAAAAAGTCGTAAAAATCATGTTTATAGTTTTTATAACTTATAAATCTTATTCAAGTACTATTTTTATAAAGTGTCCATTTATTTAACCTTATACATATTTATATAAAGGAAATTTATAAGTTAGTGGGTTTTAATTCACATTTTATACTATATTAGTTTGAGTGCTTATATAATACTATTAAACATTAATTCTTCAAAATCTGATTTTTTAGTTTCATGTTCACCAAAACAGCCATATCTTGAGTTCTATATGGAGATAGAAGCCCAAATTTTTATGGCATAAACTACATGATATGTTCTCTATTTAACTTACCTATGGATACTGTTGAATCAGCCTCTAAGTATTTTATAAAAATCGTTAAAAACAGTCTATGCAGATTTGTACTCTAATATTGTTTTGATCATATCTCACTCATCCTAATGATTCCATTGCATGGCAAACTCTCACATGTGTACAAGACTCATAGCTTACTGTATATTAATTTAACCAAGCCATTTTATCAGTTCATCATATGGTTATTTACTGTTTTTATACAGCCTACTAAATTAAGCAAGATTAACCACTTTTACATATAGTTTTTCATCTTTTTACCCATGTTTATCAACACTTGATCCCCACACAACATTTTTATCATCATATATTCATCATATACATATACAATAAGAAAGAAAATACATGATTACATAATCAAAATAACAAGAGGATGGGAAGGACAATCTTTATACAACCAAGATGATGTAGGTTGTGATTAAGACATGGATTTTGATGGAGAAACTTGTGATAAACTAAGACCTTCTTCAAAACCACCCATCTATATGAACACCTTGATGATAATCAGCCCTTGACTCCTTTGAAAACTCCTTTTTAGATGTTAAAACTTGCACCAATCTTCATATCTTCAAAAGGGCATCATCATATGTAGAAATAACATAAGATTTCATGGTTAATTTTGATCAAAATGGGTGTTTAGGGGGAGAAAGTGGACGGCAATGGAGCTAGAGAGAGAGAGTTTGGTGTGTTGTTGCATGAATGAGAAATGGTTTTGGTTTTTGCTAGTGTTTTTGATGTGTTGTTAGCTTATTTTGTAAGCCTTAAGCAACAAGTGTAAACTTGTTGCTACAAGTTTGACACATCACAAGTGTGGTGTCATAGTTTTGCCGGTTATGAGTGGGGATGGGACAAGTGTTATCTTGTCTCATCCCCATTTATTTACGGATACTCCTCGATTCTAGTTTCCTCGATTTGCGTGCCCTCGGGTCTTTTTACGAAAAACTTTTTTATAAATTATGAATCAACGGCACAAAACGAATCTAATAAAATTTGTCTCATCAAAAACGGAGTTCAAAAACGTAAATATGTAATCCTAAGGTTTCCGGTTTAGTCGTGAAGGACGTTAAAATATACTCGTAAGTCCTAATCTCTTCTCGTAAATTTGTGAGTTTATGAACCAACACAAATTTAAAATCTCAAAACAATATTCACGATAAATTTATTTTCTGAAATGTCGGACTGTCACCAAAGACGGTGTATGTAAACGTAAGCACGTAACGTAGAATCCTCCGGTTTAGACGTAGTCGATGCTACTTCAAGACGTAAATCCAAATTTCTTCCCAAAATAAGTGAGTTCATAATATAACATTAAAATAATGTTTTTAAATAATATTTGAGAATAAAATATAAACCATAAATTGACGGATTGTCACACAACCCGCTTTTCATATTAAAGTCAAGTATTTCTTATGAAAGCTTTTGCTCAACAACGGGAATTAATTTTCTCGGGCATGGTTTACTTTATAACCATGTAAGGGATTGTGTTTACGTTATAACACAATCTAACACGGATATATGTACGCATCAATGCATTTATTTGTTAAAACAAGAGAAATCTTGTTTTTATGAAGCTATCATCTCTACAACCATAGCTATCTACAATTGGTATCTACATACTCGACGATGCGACTACTCAAACGACGACTACAACTCTTTCAATAGAACATGGGTCAACAATTGAGGGGGAGCAACTGTCAAGCATTTAGAATCTTCAATGCCGAAAGTCACAAACTGGTGTCAAGACAAAAATACCAATCGTACATGTGGTGTCAAGAGATTACTTCAGACGTGACGAGTCGACCAACATTTTCCGCCAAGAACCATTTGATCTTATCATATGATGTTCTCATCAATCAGGTCCACCCTTGTCAATTCATTCTAATATGGTGAATATGTGATTACTTTACAAATCGGTATCATATCTCACATTGGTATCTTGAAGATTAAAAGGACTTGCATTTTTCTTCCCAAAACCTTTGTTAAAACTTAATTAAATCAATTGATATCAAAATATCGGTTGGGTTAATATTTTTTAATATGGGGGAGAAAATGTGATTTAATATGGGAAATTATCACAAATGGTTTGACTTAATGTGATGGCTCATCCCGATATGTGCGAAATGTTTTCGAATATCGTGGCATATGTTAAGGGGGAGCAAAATGGATTTGCTATATTAAAATGGATTTCATGGTGACATATACTTACCCTAACCCCATTTAATTCACGATGATGAAGATTGTGGTGACATAAGCATGGTAGGATAGGTTAAGTCCAATGATTCTTCTAAAACCGGAGGAATCTTTCCAAGGGCATTCCATAGCTAGAAATAGTAGTCTTTAGGAAAGATGGGGAAAGATTGTGAACGTAGCTGAATGCCGACCAATTACTAAAGTTAGCACTGGAACAATCACAACAATGTGCTAGTTATGACGTATTGGTAAGCATTGAAGGGGTTGAAGAATGAAAAAGAATTGTAAAGATAAAGGGTCTAAAGAAAGAAGCCCTCCTTACAACCTTAGGCAGAAATTGGGTCAACAAATATGCTATTGAGATCATTTTAATGATGCTCGATATTGAAGATAGACATCATGGACCCAGTGATGCAATGCACAAACCATCCCAGCTAACTCAGATATCTCTTAAAAGATATTTGTTTTAATCACATGGAGACAACGCATTATCTATTGCTTTATTCACTCCGAATAAATTGGTATTGAAATGGTGGCACTCCTCTTCAGCCTCCGATCACTAAAATCCAAAATGTGCGATCGAGTATAGAGCCATTTGAGATCATCAAATATCTCATTAGGACACACTTTCATAATTCCTTGCTTCTTCACACACTGTGAAAAGTAAGAAAGATGTTAAGAGTCCTACGCAAAATCTTCATGATCTTGCCTGAACATCCGAGTAATACGAAAGTATTTACAATGAAGATGGAAATCCTTCTTGAGCGAATTTCAAAAAGCTCATGGTAGGTGACTTGTGCGATTCTTTATGAATCAAGCTTGTGATAACTGGAAAGCAACAGTGGTTTAATTCTTAACTGAACTTAAACATGTTCCAGTCCTCTACGCAATATCTTAGTGATTTTGCTAGAACACTCAGAGTGACACTCTATAGTGTTCATAGTGATGAGTAGAAATCCTTCTAGTGTTAACATCAAATAGCACTTGGTAGGTAACTTGCAAGATTCTATATGAATCAAGCTAGTGACAAATGGAAAGCAACTATGGTGCGATTCTTTAATAAATCAATCTTGTTCCAGGAACATGAATTGATGGCTTCAATCATGAGGATAAATTTATCAAAATGATTCACTCTTTACGTTCGTAGTCAGCTTTGGACGGTCGAGTAAAGAGAACGGGTTTACCCGCGAAATCTTGTCAAGGAGGTTCTTAATTGAAACTACTTGCCACAAGTATGATATTTTATATCGTCCAACAGTCTTCACCGACCGGAGGTAAAATGCTACCGAATTAGAATGAAATGTTCAAAGCCATTTCGTTCGTGTCTACTTATGTTGCTGCATTGGAAGACGGTGGCGTTGCGGAATCCGAGAATAAGTCGTCCCCGCATGCTTATACTTTATGCACTTAATACTTCATTTAGTTCTAGAAAGCCTAAAAGTCAAGTCTTCCGCTGTACCAAACTCTGAAGCTTTCAAGAATTACGAAGGTATAACTATGTAGGACATGAAGTCACAAGGAGGCGGATATCACAAGATAAAGGCAAGAGACTAATGCTAAAGATTGATATCAAAGATCACATCAACATGTTCACCAGAAAAGAAAAAGAAAAGAAAGACGAAGACTACGAGCTCAAGACAAGCATATTATGCTAGGTTTATTTTATTATTGTAACTCGGGTAACGCCCTTGTTTGGAGTGACCTCCCTTAGGGGGAGATTGTTGAAAATATGTTTTTACGTATTTAGGAAGATTCGGTCACTCCGACAATATATTAAGTAGTAGCTCGTAGTCTAGATATCTTTATATTAACTAACAAGGAAAGGCTCAGTCCATGTGTTGTATGGCCGACCAAATATTCTAAGCCCAAGCCCATCTTATGGGCTTGGTATATAAACCCTCTCCTTAGATGGAGAGGGTGTGGCTTCATTCATTTTTACACATAGTTATTCACTTTCTCTCTCTAGAAGTGTGTGAAATCATCTTTCTTTCTATCTCTTTCTCTCTCTAAACATAAGCTAGATTTACAATATCCTACACTTAGGATTCTACTTGAGTTCACAAGTGTATATAACTTATAACAATTTACAAAAATAGTCCCTCTACTTTGTTTAAGTCTCGAATAGGGTATTTCCCTACCTTGTACTTTTGGCTAATTACAAAATGGGTCCTTACATTTTATATTTTGTTAAAATGAGTGTTCAGAAGTCACAATTTAAATCCTTAAACTTATTTAAATTTACATATTAATCCGAAAGTTTTATAAATCACTATTTAGGTCCGAAACTTTCATAATTTACATTTTTAACCCGAAACTTCAATAATTCATATTTTTGACACAAAAGTTTTGTAATATGCTTATTTAACACATGAAAAGTTTAACTTAAGCGTAAATATCTTAATGGGCTTTATGAAGCATAAGTGGGCCTAGTGGGCTTCTAATTTTTATTGGGCTTACATAGTGGGCTTAATGGGCCTAACTTTATTAAATACTATTTATTCGGCTTACTAATCCACTAAAACAAACTAGTTAAATGTGTTACGTAGTAATATGGATCTAATGATTTCTAGGCTTTCTATAACATTTCCAAGTTATCCATCACCCTATAATCTATGGCAAAACTCACGACTATATATATACATGCATAGGTTTTCATGATTTTTTTTAGGTTAGCATGTTTATAAGCTCATGGGTATCATAGTTAACAAGATTTTCATCACTTTGAGTGATATTTCATTTCTAGCCGTGACTTTCATTAAGTCTAGGTTTTCTAGATTTGTGTTAATATTAAGTTTATGCTAGGAGTTCCATATATATGTTCATGTGAATGATAAATGAAGGTATTTAAGAAATAGTTAAGCTTCATGATACTTACTTGTTAAGTGGTTCTAAGGAAAGAAAAAGTAAACTAGGGATAGCTTGAGCTTATGTTCAACAATGGTGGAATGCTTAAACCAAAACCTAGCCGTGGCCCTCATATGGTGCTCCTAGGGTTTCCTTGTTGCCATGTAGTGTAAGTTAGATGTAGTAAAGAGTGATGATTAGTATTTATGTTGCATGAGACATGTTTTGAGGTTAGTAAATGAAGAAGTAAATGAGTTTTGGAGTATTTTGGTGTAGGAAGTAAATAAAGCCGAGAGTTTTGAGAGAGAGAGTGAGTAAGGTTCAAGTGTTTTGTGTTTGTGTGTATGTGAATCTTGAAATGTTTGGATATATTAAGGAAAGAGAAGGATCTTATGTATCTTGCATTTGTACTAGTGTATCTTAGAAAGATATATGCTAGATATGTTGTAAGATATTCATACACATGCCAAATATAGCACATGTTCTTCCCATCCAAAAATGGTGTTGTTGTCGTGTAGATTTAAGTCAAATGGGGACAAGTATGACATGGAATAGTGTTACATGTATGGAGTATAGTATGGTTGCATAGTAGGAAGGCATAGTATACACTTGACTATTGTACCAAGGTTACTTGCAAGTTTGTAAGAATTAATGGAAGTGTATGTATATATACACGGCTAGTTATGGGTTCTAGGGTAGAAAATGTGTTGACTTGTCTAAAATTGGGAGTTAAAAATAGTCTATGTATTATATTGTAGGTACTTGTAAGGTTTTGTAGGATATGTAAATCTTGCTTATGTTTTAGAGAGAGAAAGAGATAGAAAGATGGTGGATTTCACAAAATTCTAGAGAGAGAAACTAATGAGAACTATGTGTAAAAATGAATAACCACACACCCTCTCCATCTAAGGAGAGGGTTTATATACCCAAGCCCTTGTCATGGGCTTGGGCTTACATTTGGGCTGACCTACACATGTTGTAGGCCAGGCTTGGGTTTGTTTGTTAAATAAAGATAAGTAACTAATCTACGAGCTATTACATAGACTATTGTTGGAGTGACCGATCCTTCTTAATACGTAAAACGTATTTCCAAGAATCTCCCCCTAAGGGAGGTCACTCCAAACAAGGGCGTTACCCAAGTTACAATAATAAAATAAACCTAGCATACTATGCTTGTCTTGAGCTCGTAGTCTTCGTCTTTCTTTTCTTTCTTTTCTGGTGAACATGCTGATGTGATCTTTGATATCCATCTTTAGCATTAATCTTGCCTTGATCTTGTGCATCCTTCACTAGTGATCTTCGCCTCTTCGTGACTTCATGTCCCACATACTTATACCTTCGTAATTCTTGAAAGCTTCAGAGTTCGATACAGCGGAAGACTTAACTTTTAGGCTTTCTTGAATTAGATGAAATATTAAGTGCATAAAGTATAAGCATGCGGGGACGACTTCTTCTTAGATTCCGCAACGCCACCGTCTTCAAATGCCGCAACATAAGTAGACACGAATGAAATGGCTTTGAACATTTAATTCTAATTCGGTAGCATTTTACCTCCGGTCGGTGAAGACCGTTGGACGATATAAAATATCGTACTTGTGGCAGGTAGATTTAATTAAAAATCTCCTTGACAAGATTTCGCGAGTAAACCCGTTCTCTTTACTCGACCGTCCAAAGCTGACTGCGAACGTAAAGAGTGAATCATTTGGATAAAATTATCCGCATGATTGAAGCCGTCAATTCTGATTCCTGGAACAAGTTTGATTCATTAAAGAATCGCACCATCGTTGCTTTCCAGTTGTCACGAGTATGATTCGTATAGAATCTTGCAAGTTACCTACCAAGTGCTGTTTGATGTTAACACTAGAAGGATTTCCACTCATCACTGTGAACACTAAGGTATCACTCTGAGTGTTCTAGCAAGATCACTAAGATATTGCGTAGAGGCCTGAAACGTGTTTAAATTCAATTAAGAATTAAACAACTGTTGCTTTCCATTTATCACAAGCTTGATTCATAAAGAATCGCACAAGTCACCTACCATGAGCTTTTTGATATTCGCTCAAGAAGGATTTCCATCTTCATCGTAAATACTTTCATATTACTCGGATGTTCAGGCAAGATCATGAAGATTTTACGTGGGACTCTTAAGATCTTTCTTACTTTTCACAGTGTGTGAAGAAGCAAGGAAATATGAGAGTGTGTCCTAATGAGATATGTGATGATCTCAAATGGCTCTAGACTCGATCGTACATTTTGGATTTCAGTGATCGGAGGCTGGAGAGGAGTGCCACCATTTCAATACCAATTTATTCGGAGTGAATAAATCGATAGATAATGTGTTGTCTCCGTGTGATTAAAACAAATATCTTTTAAGAGATATCTGAGTTAGCTGGGATGGGTTGTGCATTGCATCACTGGGTCCATGATGTCTTATCTTCAATATCAAGCATCATTTAAAATGATCTTAATAGCATATGTATTGACCCGGTTTCTGCCTAAGTTGTAAGGAGGGCTTCTTTCTTTACACCCTTTATCTTTACAATTCTTTTTCATTCTTCAACCCCTTCAATGCTTACCAATACGTCATAACTAGCACCTTGTTGTGATTGTTCCAGTGCTAACTTAAGTACTTGGTCGGCATTCAGCTACGTTCACAATCTTTCTCCAACTTTCCTAAGGACTACTATTTCTAGCTATGGAATGTCCTTGGGAAGATTCCTCCAGTTCTGGAAGAATCATAGGACTTAACCTATCCTACCATCCTTATGTCACCACAATCTTCATCATCGTGAAATAAATAGGTTTTGGGTAAGTATAAATCACCATGAAATCCATTTTTGATATGCAAATCCATTTTGCTCCCCCTTAACATATGCCATGATATTCGAAAAGATTTCGCATATGTTGGGATGAGCCAGCACATTAAGTCAAACCATTTGTGATAATATCCCATATTAAATCACATTTTCTCCCCTATATTAAAAATATTAACCCAATCGATGTTTTTAATATCAATTGATTTAATGAAGTTTTAACAAAGGTTTTGGGAAGAAAAATGCAAGTCCATTTTATCTTCATGATATCAAACGTATGAGAGGTGATACCGATTTGTAACATGATCACATATTCACCATATTAGAAAAGAATTGACAAGGTTGGACCTGATAGATGAGAACATCATATGATATGATCAAATGGTTCTTGTTAGCATATGTTGGTCGCCTCGTCACATCTGAAGTCATCTCTTGACACCACATGTACGATTGGTATTGTTGTCTTGACACCAACTTGTGAACTTGTCACATTCGGCATCGAAGATTCTGAATGTTTGACAATTGCTCCCCCTCAATTGTTGACCCGTGTTCTATCGAAAGAGCTGTAGTCGTCGTTTGAGTAGTCGCATCGTCGAGTATGTAGATACCAATTGTAGATAGCTATGGTTGTAGAGATGATAGCTTCATAAAAACAAGACTTCTCTTGTTTAAACAAATAAGTGCACTGAGGCGTACATTGATTTGTGTTAGGCCAAGTTATAAAGTAAACTTGATCCCTTACAAGGTTTTAAAGTAAACCTTGCCCGAGAAAATTAAATCCCGTTGTGAGCCAAAGCTTTCATAAGAAATACTTGACTTTAATGTGAAAACCGGGTTGCAGTCAGAAATAACTACAAGCCATAAGGGAATGTTTTATGAAATATTTACAACTTTTGTACGAACTCTATTTATGGTGTCGTGTCAATATTAATCAATTGTTAGCCGTATTTAAAGTGATGGTCATATAATATACCGTTGCGAAGCTCGTGAAAAATACTATTCAACGGTGTCGAGAGTTCTTAGTTATTAATGTTTATGTAACGGGAATTAGTCCCGAACACACAAATGAGGAAGGCCTCCTAAACACTTACTACTTAGTATAAAAGGCCTCCTAAGCCTCATTTGTGTGTGTGTCTTCCATTTCATTTGTTTTGTAGAGAGAGAAACGTTTGTGTTTCTCTCACTAGGAATTCACATCTTTTGTTTTTCTCTTTTCCTTCATCTAATCTAATCTTTCTTTTTTGGTTTAATCTTCATCTTTATTTCTTGTTCTTATAAGTCGTGTGTTACAATCCAACAAAGGGGGAGTATAATGATTTCATAAACATTTGTTCCAAAATTTCATGACACATTATTCTCTCCATGTTTCATCACTAATTTCACAAAAATTTCAATATCATGCAATTTTTGAGGGGGAGAATAGTGATTAAAATGTGTTGTCTTGGATAATATCTTTGATGTAAGTGCTTTCTCTTCCTAATATGTGCAAAAACCTTTCCTTTTATGATGCACATATGTAGGGGGAGCGATTTTGGTTATATAGAAAACTTTCAAGGTGTAAACATTGATTTCATCAACACCTTGACTGCATTTTCAGATGATCTTTCTGGTTACGATATCTATACCCTTCAACACATAAATTCACGATGGTATTGGTGTCAAAAGGTGGTTAGGTATTCGTCCTATGATCCAACCAGAACCGGAGGGATCTTCCCAGGGACAATCCATTAGAACTTAGAAGTCCTTAGGAAAGATGGAGTAGTTGAGTGTACGGGAATAATGCCGACTAATGACTTAAGCTAGCACTGGAACAATCACAACAAGGTGCTAGTTATGACGTCTTGGTAAGCATTGAAGGGGTTGAAGAATGAAAAAGAAATGTAAGGATAAAGGGTGTAAAGAAAGAAGCCCTCCATACAACTTAGGCAGAAACCGGGTCAATACATCTATTATCAGAATCACTTTGATGATTTCTGATACTGAAGACAAAGCATCATGGACCCAGTGATGCAATGCACAACCCTTCCCAGCCTACTCAAGCTTCTCTCAAAAGAAGTTTGTTTTATTGTCACGGAGTTCAACTCATTTCTATCAACTTTCTCACTCCGAGATAGTAGATACTGAATAGGTGGCAGTCTGCTCCAGCCTCCGATCACCAAATAAACGTGCACTTATAGAGTCTAGAGCCAACGAGATTCATCAAAAATCTCATTAGGACACTTATTCCATAGATCAATTGTTGTTCATCATTAGAACACAAGCGATGATTTACAGAGTCCTACGCTCTATCCTTGTGGTATTGCTAGAACATTCAGAGTGATACTCTTTAGTATTCACAGTGATGAATGGAAATCCTTCCAGTGTTAACATCAAACAGCACTGCGGTAGGTCATATGTAAGATTCACTTGAATTAAACATATGTTAACTGGAAAGCAACAGTGGTTTGAGTCTTAATTGATTCAAACTCGTTCCAGGTCTCGACGCAATATCTTTATGATCTTGCCAGAACATTCAGAGTAATACTTTTCAGTATTTACAGTGACGAATGGAAATCCTTCCAGTGTCATCATCAAACAGCACTGCGGTAGGTAACTTGTGCGATTCTATATGAATCAAACTTGTGTCAACTGGAAAGCAACGATGGTTTGATTCTTAATTGATTCAGACTTGTTCCAGGAAAGTGAATTGACGACCTAATCAGCAGAATGGAACTGCATGATTCACTCCTTACTTTATAATTATCTTTCGATATATTCAAGTATTGAGAACGGCTACCACAGCTGGAAATCCTGTCAAGGAAGTTCTTTGAACTTACCTGATCACAGGTACAGTATTCGTACTGTATAACGGGAAACCGGTGGAATGCAAACGGTGGCGTTATCTCAAGAGTCGCAATTCAAGGCCACATATTCAGGATTATTGAAGAAAGCTCAAGAACATCTAAAGACAAAGACTTCCGCTACTCTGATGATCAAGGGAGATTGTTAACAAGCTTTCATGTCAACTCAAAACATGAGTATGTGGGTAAAGACACAAGAACACAAGCTGGAAAAGTTACAAGATCAAGTCAAGGCAAAGATCAAAGATCCAAGATCACAAGTCATGAAAGGAACTATGAAAGAACTCTCAAGACAACGAGCTTCAAAGTCTGCAACACCAACGAAGTGAAGTCACATATTACATGACCACCCCTTAGGGGGATATTGTTAGCCGTATTTAAAGTGATGACCATATAATATACCGTTGCGAAGCTCGTGAAAAATACTATTCAACGGTGTCGAGAGTTCTTAGTTATTAATGTTTATGTAACGGGAATTAGTCCCGAACACACAAATGAGGAAGGCCTCCTAAACACTTACTACTTAGTATAAAAGGCCTCCTAAGCCTCATTTGTGTGTGTGTCTTCCATTTCATTTGTTTTGTAGAGAGAGAAACGTTTGTGTTTCTCTCACTAGGAATTCACATCTTTTGTTTTTTTCTCTTTTCCTTCATCTAATCTAATCTTTCTTTTTTGGTTTAATCTTCATCTTTATTTCTTGTTCTTATAAGTCGTGTGTTACAATCCAACATCAACATTTCTAAAGCCGTAAATATTATCGTACCAAAAGACATGCCTTTGAAAAATAAAGTAAAAATATTTTTGGATTTTTCTAGATTTTTCAATTTTTATGGTTTTTATATGGTTTTATATTTTTGTATTTTGCTTTTGTGGATAAAAATATAAACAATATATACAGATGATCACCAAGGATACGGAGAATAGTTTACCACCACTATTCTTTCGCTTCATCTGCTAGTTCCTTAAGAGTCCCAGGCGAGAAGGTTCTCATTCCTAGCTTGTCGGCCAAAAATTCAATTCGAGCGCGATCTAAAGCCTTCGTGAAAATATCCGCCAATTGATACTCAGATCGGACAAAGTAAAGCTTGATCACTCCATTTTCCACTTGCTCCTTGATGAAGTGGTAACGAATGTCAATATGCTTCGACCGGGAGAATTGAACATTGTTGCAGCATAAGGCAATTGCACTCTTGTTGTCACAGTACATCGGAATTTTGTTGAAACCTAGACCATAGTCGGTTAATTGCGATCTCATCCAAAGAATTTGAGCACAGCAACCTGACATAGCTATGTATTCTGCTTCCGTATTTGAAATTGCAGCGCTTTTCTGCCTTTTCGATGCCCAACTGATTAGTCGATCTCCTAGTAGTTGCAAAGTTCCACTCGTGCTACGCCTTGTATCTTGACAACCCGCATGATCCGCATCTGCATATGCCATAAGTGAAATCGAAGAGTCCTTCAAATACCAAAGTCCCCGATTAATGGTTCCTTTAAGATATCGAAAGATCCGTTTCACAGTAGCTAAGTGTAACTCAGTAGGCCGAGTTTGATACCGAGCACACATACATATAGCAAACTGAAGATCAGGTCGACTAGCTATGATATACAGAAGGGTACCGATCATTTCACGATAAAGTGTCGGATCAACGGCAACTCCATGTGGATCTGCATCAAGCTTAGTTTGTTCCACCATTGGGGTATCCACGGGGTCGCAAGATTCCATCTCATATTTCTTAAGCGATTCAAGGGCATACTTGGATTGATTGATAAAGATGCCTCTAGGACTCTGAGATATCTGAAGTCCTAAGAAGAATGATACCTTGCCCATCATTGACATCTTAAACTTAGAAGACATGAGTGTCCCAAACTCATCGGATAAGGTTTGGGTCGAGGCTGCAAATATAATATCATCAACATATATTTGTACCATAATCATATCTTTACCTTGTTTATGAATGAACAGCGTGGGATCCACCTTGCCTTTAGCGAAGCCTTGAGTAATGAGGAATTGTGACAGTAGATCATACCATGCGCGTGGAGCTTGCTTCAACCCATAGAGAGCCTTCTTAAGCTTGTACACATGATTAGGATATTTAGGATTCACAAAACCATCCGGCTATTGAACGTAGACCTCTTCCTTGATTTCACCATTAAGAAATGCCGTCTTCACATCCATTTGATAGAAAATCATATTCATATGGGCTGCATAAGCGAGGAATAGTCTAATAGCTTCCAGACGGGCAACAGGCGCAAAGGATTCCATAAAGTCGATGCCCAATAATTGCTTGTATCCACGAGCTACTAGTCTAGCTTTGTTCTTCAATATTCCGCCTAACTCGTCGAGTTTCACCTTGTAAACCCATTTCAAAGTGAGTAATTGCACTTGATCCGGGCATGGGACAAGTTCCCAAAATTCAAGACGTGTGAATTCGTTAAGTTCTTCTTGCATAGCTTCTATCCAACAAGATTGAGTAAAAGCTTGTTGCCATGTCTTAGGTTCAACTTCAGTGAGAAAAGCATCAAAATGACAAAACATTGCATTTTCTTGTAGCTGACTTCGTGTGGATACTGGACGATTAGGGTCACCAATAATAGAATCTATAGGATGATCCTTTGTCCACTTGCTGTCATGTTCACGAATCCGTGGATTGGAGTAAACTGTCGTAGGAGCTTCCTCTGAGGTGGACGACCCGGTTTGATTAGGGTCAGGAATTGGTACACCAAAGAATGGAAGTTCACGCATTTGAGCGAATTCCAAATCGTGATCATCATCATCCTCTTCATCATCAATAGGCATGACGTGGGTAATTTATTCGGGTGTTGGTTGAGAATTACTAGATGATGGTATATCTTGACCAATTGTAGGTGCAGACGTATCTGATTGTGCAACGGGTGCTGGAGCGACAACTTCGGTTACCGGAGCTATTACCTCAGGTTCTGTAACAACAATACTTGGAGGAGTAAAGAATTCATCAAAGAACGGTTGAAACAATGTATCCAATTCATTCCTAGTAGGTGGTGTAAATGATGATGAAGTAGGGTTATTTGGGACAAGACCAGAACTAATGTTACTGGGTCCCATTTCATGAAGTGCGGGTTCAGAGCTGCTTTGCTCAGAAGCCATTGCTGTCAGCTCATCAAAATCAACATTCATAGTTTCGAGTATTTTACGAGACTTACGGTTGTAGATTCGGTATGTCTTCTTTGCGGGTGCATAACCAATGAAAATACCAATATCAGCCTTTGGTTGAAGTTTTCCCAAATTGTCACCATCATTATTTGGATAGCAAAGAGAACCAAATACATGAAGATATGATAAATCTGGTACTTTTCCATGTAGAAGCTCATAAGGTGTTTTACCATGGCGTTTACGAATTAGTGACCGGTTTTGGGTTTACACTGCTGTAGATACTGCTTCTGCCCATAAAAACAATGGAGCCTTTGCGTAAATTAACATCGTTCGAGCAGCTTCCATAAGTGTGCGATTTCTCCTTTCAACGACACCGTTTTGTTGTGGAGTGTGTACAACAGATGTTTCATGAGATATGCCAACTTCTTCATAATAATCACGCAAGATTTGATTCACAAATTCGGTTCCATTATCTGTACGAATGCGTCGGACAGTAGTGTTGAGACGCACTTGAATCATCTTGAGAAATCCGATGATGAATTTAGGTGCCTCATTTTTTGTTGTAAGAAATTTCACCCATGTAAATCGAGAATTATTATCCACAATAACGAGGATGTACCTCTTACCATTAAGACTTTCAACACGCATTGGCCTACAAAGATCCATATGCAACAGATAAAGTTTCTCTTGATTGGTGTCTTCCGTCTTGGGTTTGTAATATTTCTTAGTGCTTTTCCCCATTGTACACGCGGAACACAAATGATCCTTGTGAAATGAAAGTTTAGGAAGACCACGAACAAGTTCATTTTTCGCCAAATGATTAATAGCGTCAAAGTTAAGATGAGATAACCGTCGATGCCATAACCATGACTTAGTCTTCGATGCTTTGGAGAGAAGACATACGGGAGAAGCGGCCATCATGTCTTGTAGAGACAAAGTATACAAATTATTCCCTCGAGTACCTTTCAGTAAATCAACCCCTTCCAAATTACAAATGAAGCAGGTATGCTCTCGAAAAGCAACTTCTAGGTTTGCATCACAAAATTGTCCCACAGAAAATAAGTTGTGACCGAGACCTTCCACATAATACACTGTTGAAATAATAACATTCCCAATATGATATTCACCATAACCCATTATCTTTGCAATATGATCATTTCCAAATCGAACCGTACCAAGAAACTTGCTGACGAAATTTCTGAGCTGAGAGCGATCTCCGGTCATATGCTTGGAGCAACCAGAGTCCAAATACCAGAGAACAATTTGGACCACCTGTTTTCAATAACAACAGTAGACAATGCATTGAAAACTATTGGTTCCGGAGTGTTAGCAGATAGAGATATAAGATTATCAGAATTGCTAGCATTTATGAGACCCTTAGATTTCCTGTGTTTTCTAATGTGAGTTTTAGCACTAACAGGTTTTACTGTTCCAACTTTCTTAGGTTTTTGATTATTCGCGGGCACTACAGTGGGAGTAGACCTATTTAAAGGGCACTTGGTTCCTACAGTAGTGTCAGTGTTCCTAGTTAAAGGACACGCTTGTGTTTTGGTAGCCTTGGTACTCCTAGTTAAAGGGCACGCTTTCTTTACTTCAGTGGGAGTGATCCTAGTTAAAGGGCACATATTTCCTACTATAGTGAAAGTTCTACCAGTGGGGCGCCACAACCAACCAACTTGGGTTAACACTTTCCCAGTCGGTTTCCATTCTAATCTATTTTTCCGGGCATGCATCTCATTCACATAGTCAATAAGGCAAGAATCATGACGACTAGAAAACATACATTCATTGCAATTCCAACATTTCAAATTACAATTCACAGTAGGCTTAGAACGCTGCACAACCGCAGAGCCTTTAGGTTTAGCTACATGATTCTTTTTGTTCAAAACAGAAATAACATTCCTAGGATGGGCTTCTACTTTCTTCTTCACTTGAATACTAGATGAGGGCAAGATCCTATCATTCTTCTTGTTTCTTTTAAGCTTAGATCTTTGAGCCTTAGTAGTGGTGCTTACTCCTGTAGAAGGCAACACGGGAGTATTAGAAGCTGGTTTTGATTCCGCCTTATCTTTAGTGACCAAAGTTTGAGATGGTTTAGTCCTAGGGCCCTTATTAAATGGTGTGACGGCAATAAGGTTCCTTTTGATTGCACTAGAGGACGATGCTGAGACAGTGGCTGCGTTATCCACAACATTCTTACCTTTTAGAGTACGAAGTGTTTCCTTTAACTCAGCCAAGACCAGATTTTTATCACAAATTTGTTCCCTCAAATCTGATATTTCCACCGACTTTCGATTCAATTGTTCAATCAATGATTGATTCTGTGCAGTGGTATTAGCACATGCGGGCTTTACTGAATCGAAGAGTCGTGTATTTTTCTGTTTTAAGTTATCAACTTTGGACAAAATCTTGGAAACTCGATTATCTAGATCAAGTTTAAAATTCTCAGCGGCCTCAAGTACGTTCACACTGTTAAGCTCCTTAGATTTCTCTATGTCTATCGGCAAAGATTTAGCAACTTTGTCACTTGGCTGACGCTGTTTGATTGTAAATTCAATCGAAAATTGTTTTCAAAGTTTGCATCATCGATATTAACACCTTCGAATGACGTTTCAAAGATTTCTTGAATAAATTGTTGCTTGCATTCAAGAGAAATACAATGTGTTTGAATCTCATCAAAACGTTTTGAAAGCGAAGAATATGAATCTTGAAGCTTTAAAAATTCAGCATCAGATTCGTGACAAGTACTATCTACCACATTATCCACAGATTCAATATTATGCACAATAGAATCATTATCAACACTTTTATTCACACAGACGGAAAGTATATCATGAGACATCACTTGCTTCAGAAGCTGATCATTTTGGCGTGAAACCCGTTCTATTTCAAGTAAACTCTTTTCATAAGCATCATCCATTTTATTGAAAACACGTCTAACTTCTTCTATTTCCAAAAGAAAATCTTGATCAAGATTACTAAGACAAGCTTTAACAATCTTTACAAACGGAACAATTTCGTCTCGAAACGCAACTCTATTGTGCTCAAAATTCCATTCACCTTCCGTTATGGCCGAAGCCGTCGTACGTTCCAAAATGACCTTGTCAAAATCGGCTAAGTGTTGGTGTACCGCATTTAAGTTAACGGACGCCTTACTTACCGGTGGAATTAACTTCGTTAAATCCGTTTTGACAAGTGCAGGAGACGTACTAGGAGGGTTTTCATTTGACAAACTTTGGGGCACAAGAACTGTCAATTCAGCTAATTCCTTTTGTAAGCGAATGCGTGTCTTTTTAGAAAATTGATCTTTATTATGCTTATCATAATCAATATTATGGAATTTTGAAAGCATTTTAGAATGAGTTTCTTCCGCAAGTGACTGTGTCTCCTCAGTACTACGAACAAAAGGTACTTCTTTCGATTTGCCAATTATGGTCATATCGTAAAGACCGGGAATATATTCCTGAGCTTGTTTTGCATAACCGGGATTAGGTGGTAAATCTTGAAGACGCTTAAGTTCAAATTCTTTAAATGATTTAGTTAAAAGATGAACCTTTTCTGTGGAAGCGTATTGTTTTAAAAGCTGTTGTTCCTTGAATTTAAGAAGTTTGGTAGCATTAATTTCTGATTCAAACTTTTTAGACTCGAGAGTTTCGAAATCCATTTTAAGTTTCTGAAAATCATTGACAACCGACTCTTTTACTTTTAATTCATTGGAAAGATTAGCTTTTAATGATTCTATTTCTTTCAAGTGTTCAATCTTTTCAAAACGAAATTGGTCAAATTCAGAACATGTTATTTTCTCTGCTTGAGGGATCATTTCAAAAGTTTTGACCTTTTCTTTATGCAACGCAAGCTCAGCAGTTAGGGTGGAATTGGTATCTATGGATTGTCTGAGGGCCATATGCATTTTATCAATAATATGTTTAGGTACCATGACCAAATCATGTTGAGCATAAGATTCCATACCCGTCGTAGCATTTGGTTGAGGTTCACTCAAATGTGTAGGATTGGGTACCACATCATTTGAGTTACTAGTTCCCGAATGCTGTTCGAGGTTGTCATTTTCATGCCCAACTTGATGTGGGTTATCATCATTACCAAGATTGGTTGTGGTGGGTACCTCACTGACGACATCAGAACCGTAGTGAGAGAAATTAGCAACGAGAGCAGCTTGGGCAGAGTGAATGTCATCACAATCTGAATCATATGCGTCAAGATCATCTGCTTGATAAGTTGCATTAGAAGTGGAAACGACTGCAATGCCTTCAGTATCTGCTGCCCCTGGGTCTGCAAGAAATGCTAACTCCTCTGAATCCAAAATCTTTCCCTTAGACTGAGCATCAACCAAATACATCTTCTCACGAAACCATGCATCATCCTTTCTCCTTTTCGGCTGAGTGCATTGCCTAGCCATATGACCTTGTCCTCGGCAATTGTAGCAAGTCATAACCTTTTGAGGACCAATGGGGCTTCCATTTCCATTAGCTTGAGAATTCACAGCTTGAGCATTCAAAGTCCTTGTAGGAGGTCCATATGAATTTTGCCTTCCCTGAATAGGTTGCACTGTTACTTGACCATCTTGAACAGTAGCTTGTTGTCGAGGATTTGAAGAGGTGCGGAGCTGATTGTTTGTTGGTGGAAATCCTCTAGTTGCAACAAGTTTTGACAAGTAGGCAGTGAGATGGTTTAGTACATGGGCTGGCGTATCATTTGGAGTAAAGACCGGTGCTTGGATTGGTGGAAGTTCATTAGAGTAGAAAGCTTGTGCTGGTTGTGCTTCTATTGGAAAATATCCTTGCTGAGGAGTTTAGCCCATTGGAGAAGTGTTGGCTTGTGATGGTGATGTCTGATAGGGTGGTTGTTGTAGAAAAGATTGTTGATGAACACTTTGTTGAAATGCTTGCTGTGGCATCATTGGTGGTTGATAAGATGGTTGCTGTGGTTGCTGATAGGTGTGTGGTGGTGGCTGCTGCAAGTATGATGGTTGTTGATAAGTATAAGCCATGTTTTGTTGAGAAGCATACATGGCAAGTAGATCATGAACTTGAGGTGTAGACAACCGAGCCTCAATCACATGGCATTCGTGTTGTTGAAGAAAAGCTTGAAGTTGATCCACATTGGTGTTATGCAAGTCCTTAGCCAATTTAACATCCGTCACGTACTTTTTCCATTCTGAAGGAAGAGTGTTCAAATACTTGGTGTTTAATTGAAACGTAGGAATTGCCATGCCATAGATATTTAGCTCATTCAACAATAGGGTAAATCTCAGATAGTAGTCATTGAGAGTCTCCCCTGGCACATAGGCAAACTTATCAAAAGTATCATAAAGATTACACTCTTGTTCTTGTTTAGTTAACGAGGTGCCTTGCATTAGAACACGAATTCTATCCTATAACTCTTTGGCAACTTTATGTTTGCTGACGAGTTTGTAGACATATGGAGGAAGGGCTTGGAGAATGATATTTGTAGCTTGTTTATCACACTTGTCTTGTATCTTAGCATCTCCAGTGAGTTCACCCGTAGTGCGAGGACGAGTAACAACACCTTCCGTCACAGTACCATATACCAATGGTCCATTGAGCACCGATGCCCAAATAAGATTTCCATTCTCCTTGTTCAACATATAAAGTTCCATTCGGGAAGCCCATTCCTCATACATAGTCTTCACCAACATTGGTGGACGATTATCCGTACCCGAGAGGATGGACTTATCCGTAAGAGATGTGTACTCCATTTCAATAAGTGAAGATTTACAAACGTTGATCGATCAATGAGAGAAAGTAAATGTGTTTGTTGTTGTGTGTAGAAGCCGAGAAATAATGTTAAAATCCCCTAAATTATGTTCTCGATAAACCAAAAAAATTCCAAGATGAAAATTTTCAAAAACACGTTTTTGAAAAATCTTGGAATACTTGTTGCCCTATCGCAATGCCTAGAGGAATGATGTCGCAATGTCCAATCGTAATAATTCCTATCGTAATAATCCAATCGCAATAAATCCTATCGCAATGTTCCAATCGCAATAAGTCCTATCGCAATATCCAATCGCAATAATCCAATCGCAATAATCAAATCGCAATACCCCTGTCGCAATACCCTGTCGCAATACCCCTGTCGCAATACCCTGTCGCAATACCCCTGTCACAATATCACAAAAACAATCCTGTCTCAATATGTGTCGCAATATGGATCGCAATAACAAAGAACTCCAATCGCAATCTGGATTGCAATGACAGAAAACACTCCAATCGCAATCCCAATCGCAATATGGATCGCAATGTTAAAACCCTAGATATTACGATGGGAGCTGTCGCAATAGTACAAACAGTGCACAGATTTTCCACTTTTCTCGGACAAAACACACCTAATTCGAGATTTTAAGCCAAAAATTGATCTAAACACCCAAAAATTTTGCATTTTTAACCAAAGAAACAATACCAAATCACTACCACAACCATGTAGATGATTTGTATCAAGAAAAAACCATAAAAAACACAAAAAAAATTTTGGACGTGTGTTTATAATGATCAAAAGGCTACAAAAATCAAGAACACGAACACATAAACAATACAATCAATGGCTCTTGATACCATTTGTAGGATATGTAAATCTTGCTTATGTTTTAGAGAGAGAAAGAGATAGAAAGATGGTGGATTTCACATAATTCTAGAGAGAGAAACTAATGAGAACTATGTGTAAAAATGAATAACCACACACCCTCTCTATCTAAGGAGAGGGTTTATATACCCAAGCCCTTGTCATGGGCTTGGGCTTACATTTGGGCCGGCCTACACATGTTGTAGGCTAGGCTTGGGTTTGTTTGTTAAATAAAGATAAGTAACTAAACTACGAGCTATTACATAGACTATTGTTGGAGTGACCGATCCTTCTTAATACGTAAAACGTATTTCCAACAGGTTTCTAGGTATTTTAGTTAAACCTTTAGGTCACTTGGTGAAAGTATATAATGAGTATATCATTATAATTATTTTACTTGAACAAGATAAATAAATGTCAATGTGAGATGATAGACATTGTTTTATGGTGATAGATGTTTGTTCATAGTATAATGTATATGTAAATATATACATATAATAATAAATCTAGGTACTTAATAAATTAAGTAAATAAATTATAGTTTTCCAGAAATATGTACTGAGGTGATGAGTCCTTGTTTAAAAAATGTGGCCAGTCAATTGCCAGAGTAGTCAGAAAGACTAACGGTTCATATATATATATATATATATATATATATATATATATATATATATATATATATATATATATATATATATATATATATATTAAAAATAAATATGAAAATGACAGTATGACAAATGAAGATGATACTCAATTAACCATATAAAAGTGGAATTATAGAGATTCCAAAAATAAAGGGTACAACAGTTGACAAAGTCAATAAGGTAAAATCAGAGGTTTTACAAAATACCTCTTGAAATATCCACATCTGCAACTAAGTGTGACACTGAGCACTACAACGTAACTCCTTTAAGTGATAGTTATCCATGTCGTCGACCATCCACCCCTTGACATTGGAAACTAGATAATTCAAGTCTCAATCATAAATTTTAACGCTCAAGCAAGTCATCAACCGATATACTGGGTTTGAAGAAAATATAAGGAAGGCTTGATGATGAAATTAGTAGACGCCTTCGTTAAATCCCACTTTAACTTCAAATAAGAAATACCAAATCCACTTCGTAATCGTTTGACATTCTTTACTTCGAATGCTAGCAGTTTGACATTTGAGTGAATCTTATAAAATATCATTTTAGTGTTAATTTGTTTTTGTCGTTGTGTTTGTTGTGTTTGTTTGAGTGCCGTTAACTAGAAAACAAATGATGACTAAAAAATGAGAAGTCATCAACGTCATCTAGCTAACTTGGATTTTAAGCCCAAAACTGACACGCGGATCTACCACCACGGTGAGGTCGTCAAGAATTTTTCCGAAAATTAAGTTTCAAAAACGAGGTTTTCTTTTATTGATAACGAATACCCGACCAAAATCAACTACATCACACCGAGTTTCTTCAACAATTTGACTCAAACCCAATATACCCAAAGCCAATACCAAAATTCGACCCAATATAACATTAATGCTTGTCCTATTTTCTTATAACTCCCATACACGACCCTTATATGAATTGTTTTTACTAAATCCAGAAAAGCCCAACATCAACAGAGATAAAACCGGTCCATGAGTTTTAAGGTTAAGGATATATATATATATATATATATATATATATATATATATATATATATATATATATATATATATAAGATCCTAATATTACTCCATTTACCGTAATCTCATTAACTTTACCTCTAACACCTCTAAGCAATCACCGTCACCAAAACAAAATTCCATATAACATCTTATACATACGACTCCATCTCCGTCCATATTCCAAGAACATAATCCAATAACTTATACAAATCGATAATCTCTTACCCCTTTCATCTTAGAATAATATCAAAAATCAAAAATACTCGAGCTCCGTTCTATATCTATGCATGTTATACGAACAAGATACACAAGCATCACCTTAAAGATCTATTAATTGTATAGGGTAGGTTATGGTTGTTGATTTTCATTTTGCATGTTGAATCAAAACAAAGAACGATTGTAACACGCTTGTTATGAATCTTCTTTATCTGTTTTTGAATATAAAAGGGAGTGCTAACTCTCACACATCGATGATGTATACTTGTTTAAAAAGATCTTAATGGTTTTATCTTTAAAAGATAGAAACTGTAAAAACTTAATCACACAACTAACCAAATATGAATAACATGATGAAGATTAAACCAAAAAAGAAAGATTAGATTAAGATGAATAAAAGAAATACAAAGTGTTGGTGATTTCCTAGTGAGAGAAAGTAAACACCTTTCTCTCTCTAAAACTATAAAAATGGAAAAGCACATACACAAATGAGGTGGTGGAGGCCTTTTATACTAAGTGAGAAAAGTTTAGGAGGCCTTCCTCATTTGTGTGTTCGGGACTAAATCCCGTTACATAAACAATAGTAACTAAAAACTCTCGACATCATTAAATAACATTTTTCACGAGCTTCACAACGATATATTATATGACCATCACTTTAATTACTTCTAACAATCTCCCCCTAAGGGGTGGTCATGTAATATGTGACTTCACTTCTTTGTTGTTGCAGACTTTGAAGCTCGATGTCTTGAGAGTTTCTTCATAGTTCCTTTCATGACTTGTGATCTTGGATCTTTGATCTCTGCCTTGACTTGATCTTGAGACTTTTCCAGCTTGTGTTCTTGTGTCTTTCCCCATATACTCATGTTTTGTGTTGTCTTGAAAGCTTGTTAACAATCTCCCTTGATTATCATAGTAGCGGAACTCTTTGTCTTTAGATGTTCTTGAGCTTTCTTCATTTACTTAAGTATGTGGTATTGAATCACGACTCTTGAGATTACGCCACCGATTGCATTCTTTTGGTTTCCCGTTATACAGTACGAATATTGTACCTGTGATTAGGTAAGTTCAAAGAACTTCCTTGACAGGGTTTCCAGCTGTGGTAGACGTTCTCAATACTTGAATATATCGAAAGATAATTCATAGTAAGGAGTGAATCATGCAGTTCCATTCTACTGATTAAGTCGTCAATTTAATTTCCTGGAACAAGTTTGAATCAATTAAGAGTCAAACCATCATTGCTTTCCAGTTGACACAAGTTTGATTCATATAGAATTACACAAGTTACCTACCGCAGTGTTGTTTGATGAACACTGGAAGGATTTCCATGTCACTGTAAATACTGAAAAGTATTACTCTGAATGTTCTGGCAAGATCATAAAGATATTGCGTCGAGACTTGGAACGAGTTTGAATCAATTAAGAATCAAACCACTGTTGCTTTCCAGTTAACATATGTTCAATTCAAAGTGAATCGTACATATGACCTACCGCAATGCCGTTTGATGTTAACACAGGAAACATTTCCATTTATCACTGTGAATACTAGAGAGTATCACTATGAATGTTCTGGCAATATCACAAGGATAGAGCGTAGTACTCTGTAAAATATCGCATGTGTTCTAATGATGAATAATAAGTGTGAAAAAACTTATCCTTTTACCACTTAATTATATTAATAACTTAGCCTAAACGTGTACTTTATGTCGTAAATGTCGAATTATGCGTGGTTTGTGTTCTTGTTGTGATTTAGGACTAAAATGTGAAAAGGGAAGAAAACACGGGCTTTCATGGGCTTTTATCGAAGAAAAAGACAAAAGACGAAGTCAAAAGATCAAGAGTGCAAAAAGAACGGAAGTCTAAGGCCTATTCTAAAGATTTATCGAAGAAAAAGTCTAAAGACGGAAGTTTAATGAAGTCGAAAAACTCAAGTCTAATAAATGAAGAAATTATAAGACGAGTTCAATTTATATCGACAAATCTCGAGACGACGTCGAGAAAGACAAAGAATTAAAAATCGAGTCGAGACGAAAAGAAAGAAAGAAGGAAGCAACCAACACCCCTTCCTCCCCTTCTCCCTATAAATAGAGACCTCCATTTCAATTTATTCTTGTTGGCTATTTGACACATAGTTCTTCCACCATTTATTTTCATTTAGTTTCTTGTCAATTTAAATTCCTTGTCTTGCACCTTAGATTTATAAGTTTTAATCTTTACTTTTAATTGTTGAATCTTTTCCTTTAATCAAGCTTTTCATAATCCATCTTATTCTACTTTTCTTGTTTTTGATTTTGATCTTGATTCGGATTAAGTATGCATTTTGCTTAATCTTATTGCTTATTTGATTAAAAAGTTTATCTTTTTATTCCTATCTAATTTTTTATACGATTTAAGCTTTAAGCTTGTTATGCTTTTTGGCTTATTTCGTATCTAGCTTATTGTCTTTTAAGTTTTCTTAAAAGTTTAGTCTTTTTAAATTTTATTTTACAAAGTTTGTTTCTTTAGAGTTTTAAAAGTTATCAAATTTTTGCTTATTTAGTTCGACTTATTATTGTTTAAATTAAGTTTTTGGTAATTGCTTATTATTAAAGTGCTTATTTGATTCGGCTTATTGCTTATGGTATTCCATCTTGACTTTCTTAAGGGTTTCTGCTTGATCCGATCAAGTAAGTGTGATCGCATAAGCCTTAGGGTTTCTACTTCCGATCCATTACTTCGATCACCTATTATGATCGTCCACTACGATCACAATCTACGATCCATACTGCGATCCACTTGTTGCGATCCAGGGTACGATCGAAGACTGTGATCCAGAGTGCGATCTGTTAGGCAAGATCCGTGGTTGCGATGGCTTGTCACGATCAAAGACCACGATCCAAAGTTACGATCGCAGGCCACGATCCAATAGTGCGATCCCTCATTTTTGAGTACGATCCATCATTGCGATCCATACTGCGATCGTGAGTACGATCTGGGAGTACGATCAAAGAGTACGATTGTCACTTCGATCCACTTGTTGCGATCGTGGGTACGATCCAAATGTAATCTGATCTCAGTTTTAGACTTCATATCTGTTTTTATTTTAAGTTTCAAATTTTACTTTTCCCGCATTTTTACTTAGTGTTGTTTTAAACTTGTTTTATCTTAGTTTAAATTTAAAGATTTCGTCATTTACTTTTTGTCAAGATTTTATATTTAATTCGTTTACGTCTTTTGTTTAAGTTTTATTTAGTTTATCGCTTTTATTATCTTGTCATTTACTCTTTAAAATTTTTTTAATATAGATACTCAACGACAACATTTTCTTTCATCCACCAAAGACGACTGAGTCACACGTTAACAAGTAATCAATTCGATAAGACATATTCAAAGAACTTAACTTTTTAACTGAGTAAAATCTAGTTATTAAAATGGCGCCGCTGCCGGCTCTTTTCGTAAAGATTAACGGTTTTCTGTGAGAGACGCGTTGAAATTTGGGATCCGTTCACTCGTGAACGTTATTTTTCTTACTCTAAAAAATTATCAAAAATCCTAAAAATTCAAAATTTTAAAAAATACAAAAACATTAAAACGTATAAAAATCATTTCTTTTTCAAAGTTTTGCACCAAAAAGATTTTATTTTTGCAAGTATATATATATTCTCTATTTCTTTGGTATCTTTTTCTTTTTCTTTTGCAGGTGTATGCGTACTAGATCTTCATCTTATTCTGAGCCCAAGACTCGTGAAGATTTAGATATGGCTGGTGTGCACAACAACAATAACCCACCTCACCTCAACATGAATAATAACAACCATCTTCCACAACCCGACTTACGCACAATGGAGGAGCTGTGTCAACCTACGATGAATGGACGCGGAGGACCGATTGCGCCGATGCAAATCACGGCTCCTGAGTTTTCGTTGAAGCATCACATGATCCAACAAGTTCAAAACACTTGTCCATTTCGCGGATTACCGGATGATGATGCCAACAAACATCTCGACAAATTCATTACTGTTACTCAAAGCATGAAGTTGCCCGGGGTTACTATGGATTTTCTTCGCCATCACCTGTTTCCACACACCTTATCCTACCAGGCCGAAAAATGGTTTGATCGTCTTCCGAAGAATTCAATTCATACTTGGGATGAGATGACTCAACGCTTTTTGTCGCGCTACTTTCCACCATCCATGGTCACGAGCCTTCGGAATCAAATCAGTGGATTTACACAAGAACCTGATGAATCACTTTTTGATGCTTGGGAACGATATAATGTTTTGATTGATCGATGTCCAAACCATAACATGCTCCCCATTACTTTGATTGACACTTTCTACAATGGTTTAACTTTTCGTGATCGTGATACGATTAATGCAGCCGCCGATGGCACATTTATGAAAAGAAGACTCGAGGAGTGTAGAGAGCTTATAGAGAACATGAATACTCATCATAAAAATAGGGATTCATCCGCATCTTCAAGGAATAACCCGAGAGTCAATGTTTCTTCTACTTCTTCAAACCCTGATATGAACGAATTGACCCACGCAATGGTCGAAATGAGCAAAAATATGCAACTTTTGGCTACTAACCAATTTCAACAAGCTAAAGCTGTAGCAACTTCTTGTGAGATTTGCGGGGGTCCTCATTCATACATTGATTGTCCTTCTACTCATGACAATCTGGAAAACGTGTATGCGGCTCATGGTAACTATTCAACGGAAAGCTATCAAGCCCGACCTCAAGGTGAGCGTAACTTGCTAAGTTACCGTTTTCTAACAACTTTCTTTCACCCAGTTTTCTCCTCAAAACCACAACCCCAACAACTAAAATAGAAGCAACCCAAACCCACCTCGAGCTTCTAATCCTTATCACCCACCCGCTCAACAAGCACCACCTTAATCATGATGTTGAAGCTTTCATGAGGACCCAAGGAGAGCTAGTCAAGAATCTACAAAGCCAAATCATCAACTTGAAAGGAGATATTACTAAGCAAGGGAATGATATTAGAACCGAGCTTCGACATAATATGCAAACCTCTTTTAGCAACCAAACAAATGATTTGAAGAATATGCTGGCTAGTTTCCTCCCAAGTACTCAACCCTCTACTTCGGGCTCTCTTCCTTCAAATACCGTCACCAACCCGAGAGCGAATGTGAGTGCTATTACTACACGCAGTGGAGCAACCTTAGTAGGACCATCTATCCCTCCCCCAGTTACTCCATCTACACCTCCTCCACCACCATTTATCCCTCATACTCCCACGCCTAGTATTAGTTCTCCATTACCGTCTCCACCTCTTACTGAAGTTGTACCCAAGAAACACCCTTTACCAACCCCACCTTCCACCTTTAAACCTTCAACATCTCAACCTGTACCTGCTACACCTACACCACCTAAACCCAACACCCCTTATCCTTCTCGGTTAGACAAGAGCAAATTGCTTAATAAAGAGGATGCTCAACTTACTTCTTTTATGAAGATGATCTCTCAAATGAATTTCAACATTAGCCTCGTTGAAGCACTTGTCCAAATGCCGAAATTCGTGAAAGCATTCAAGGAATTGCTTAACAAGAAGGAAAAGATGGCTGAGTTTGTCAACACACGCTTAAATGAAAACTGTTCTGCAGTCATTCTTAAAGAACTTCCGAAAAAACTTGGAGATCCCGGTCGTTTTGTGTTGCCTTGCATTTTTTAACCAAACTGAAGAATTTACTGCCTTAGCTGATCTCGGGGCAAGTATAAATTTGATGCCTCTAAGTGTTTGGAAAACACTATCATTACCCGACCTTACACCAACAAAGATGACTCTTGAGCTAGCAAATCGTACTCTCGCTTACCCCGTTGGTATTGCTGAAGATGTCTTTATTAAAGTGGGTACCTTCACTTTTCCGGTCGACTTTGTTGTTGTTGATTATGCAATGGACCCTCGTATTCCGTTAATACTTGGTCGGCCATTTTTTAGAACCGGAAAAGCATTAGTCGATGTTGCCGAAGGTGAACTTATTCTAAGGGTCGGGAATGATGCACAAGTGTTTAAAATGGGGAAGATCACAACCAAATCAAAGAGAAGAGAATCAGCGAATATGATTAATGTGCTTGATGATTTTGTCGTCTACAACAATCCTCTTTTCGATTCTTGCTACGATAATCTACTTTTCCAAGATAATGTGGATGATTCTCTCTCCAATTTTGATCCTCCACCAATTTATGAGTCTCCACCAATCTATGATGACTATGATGATAATTCTAGTTCTGTCATGGATGATTCTGATGAATTTTCTTCTGAGTATAAAGACATGCCAACTTATGATGACTTTGATGATGTCGATACTCTTTCGAGTGATTCTTCACATGATGACCTTGCACCTACTTTTGATGAAGATCCTCCGCCAACAATACTTGATCCTACTTTGGATAACTACTCATTTGAGGAAGACTTTTCTACTTTTCTCAACACTTACTTCGCAAATGAGAATGATTCTCCTCCTTTGGACTTTGATTTTGGTCTTTATCCTTTTTCAGATATGAAGAAACCCGTTTCAAAAGAGAAGAAGCCGGATGAAACCGATATCCGTAGTACTTATGTCTTGACACCTCTCTATCCACCTTCTGAGGATGAGATTGTGCGATTTATAGGATCTTCTTCAATGTCTACTGAGCCCGAGTGTTATTTTCCCCTAAAGGAAAAGGTGTTCCATCCCGGTATTGCAATTTTTAAGCCATCTCAGTATCCATCTGATGAAATAAAATGAAAGATTTTTTGGAAATTATGGAGATATGCTTGCACCTCATCACCCTTGCTACCACCGTGCTCAACAACTTAAGGGAACCTTGCCTACTCTTCTTTGGCTTGCCTTGTTCGCGTTAAGCTTGTGCTATTTGATGGATGAAAACCATGTATTTGATCCCGGTGGATATGTTTCAAGCTTCTTCCTATGCTAATCAAGGTCGAGTTAGGATCACGACTCGGTGAACAAAAACAAGCGCTTCTCGGGAGGCAATCCGCAGTATCTATCCTTTATCCTTTTTATCTGTTTTTTATAATAAGTGTAGGGGGAGACCCTAGTATGTGTTTGTTGTCTTCTTTCTTATCATATGCAGGGATTCGAGCTTTCAAAGATCCATTCTTGATGACTTTTGACGAACCATGATCCCGTGTACCCGTCTTCCCGGTTCTATCCTAAAATCTTTTGATTCTCTATTTTATATTCGTCAATATTAAAATAGGAATCACTTTAGTTGTCCTTTCCTAAGCAAGATTTAAACAACGTGCAATGTCCTAAGTGTAGGGGTGTTTACTCCCACATGCTTAAACATTGAGGACAATGTTTATATTAAGTGTAGGGGGGACTTCTATCGAAGTTACGTGGGCTTTTCCTTGTAATTGTCCTCATTTTAACCGGAAAATTGATTTTTCGAAAATTTTCAAAATTTTTAATCTATTTTGGCCTAGTTGTATAATAGTATTTTCCTTTGCTATCGTTATTTACTTTCTTTGCTAGAATAAATTTTTAATAAAGTGGTTTTAAATTTTTCAACGTCATGAATCTTTTGACTCAACCCGAGTTTACTTATCCAAGTTTACTCTAGCTAGTATCCTTAACGTGTTTAAGTCAAGTTTTGCTAGGCTTTTATATAGGGAACTTTAAAACGCGAAAGTATTAACTCTTACGGGTTAAGAACAAGAACTTTTCGCAAGTTCCTATAATTGATCCTAGAAAGTCGTTTATCAAGGGAACTTTAAAATGTGAATTCTAAACTTGAAAGAGTCTAAGAATTTGCAACATCCTATAGATGACTTGAACACCCAAAACTTTGATTTAATTGGCTAAGCATCCACGAGTCTCATTCCTTGAGATTTTAAATTGTGGAGAACGAGAGATGATTGAGTCAATTATAAGTTTGGTATTCTTTCATGAATTTATGTGAGTTAATTATGAGCTTTTTCTCCCATCGCTTGCTAATAAATCTATTTGCAATAAATAAGGTCGTACGATTTGAAAAGTTACTTAGCTTCTAGCCCAAGATCGTTTAAAAGTTACTCGGTATTAATTAGAGTTCATAGCCAAGGCATAACTTATTGAAGCGGGATGCGAAGATTGGCGAGTCCGAAAAGACCTTAACAAGGCATGAGGGCTACATTTTGTTGCTAAAGATCCCAAGTGATGTGAAGAATCATTTATCAAAAATCAATATGAAGATCGAGACATACGACGAAAAGCAAATACTCCTATAAAGATCATGGAGAAGTCTATCCAAAAGGCCCTAACAAGGTATGAGGATAAATATATCCAAGTCCTAAAAGGAGGCGGATCGTTGTATATCAAAATCGCAAATAAAGATTGGAGAAAAATGAAGAAGTCGTGGTCCAAGTATAAAGAATCTCTCAAAAAGTTCAAGTGAAGAAATTCCTATTATGAAGAGAAGACCATTATTTCATGAACGTCTCTCAAGATTCGAAGTATGAAGTCACTACCAAATATCGGTCCGAGAAAGGTCTCAAATCGTGAAGCGAGTTATGCCAAGATATGAACTTTATGAGGTCCCGAGAAGCAGTTTTAAAAGATTTTGTCCTTTAGCTAACTATTGATTAAATCGTCCTACTTTATTTTCAGCCTAAATAACTATCGAAATAAGTCAACAATGCATCCTCGTGATCATTCAAGACAACAATAAAATATAAGAGATACACCTAGGAATAAGGGAGTCTAAGTAAATAATTGCGCCACATGAATTTGTGGTAGTTCGCTAACTTATAATAACAATGATCTCGTTTTTAAGCTTGGTATGGGGAACGTGAAACTTGAGGGTGATAAGCATTCATGGCATTCCAAAACCCTAAGGTAAGTCTTTGATATTTTTACTTGTTTTCCTCGAATTTTTTATAATTTTCTATCTCTTTAATGTCTTGTGTTTAATAAAGGCCAAGGTGGATTGATTATGATGGAAAATGTAAAACTTTCTTTGTAATTAATGCATTGCATGAGAGCATTCGAATGGTCAAGTGTAGGGGATTTAATAAGTGTGAAAACACTTATCCTTTTACCACTTAATTATAATAATAACCAAGCCTAAACGTGTACTTTATGTCGGAATTATGCAAGTTTGTGTTTTTGTTGTGATTTAGGACTAAAATATGAAAAGGGAAGAAAACACGGGCTTTCATGGGCTTTTATCGAAGAAAAGGACAAAAGACGAAGTCAAAAGATCAAGAGTGCAAAAAGAACGGAAGTCCAAGGCCTATTCTGAAGATTTATCGAAGAAAAAGTCTAAAGACGGAAGTTTAATGAAGTCGAAAAACTCAAGTCTAATAAATGAAGAAATTATAAGACGACTTCAATTTATATCAACAAATCCCGAGACGACGTCGAGAAAGACAAAGAATTAAAATCGAGTCTAGACGAAAAGAAAGAAAGAAGGAAGCAACCAACACCCCTTCCTCCCCTTTTCCCTATAAATAGAGACCTTCATTTCAATTTTATTCTTGTTGGCTATTTGACACATAGTTCTTCCACCATTTATTTTTATTTAGTTTCTTGTCAATTTAAATTCCTTGTCTTGCACCTTAAATTTGTAAGTTTTAATGTTTACTTCTAATTGTTGAATCTTTTCCTTTAATCAAGCTTTTCATTATCCATCTTATTCTACTTTTCTTGTTTTTAATTTTGATCTTGATTCAGATTATGTATGCATTTTGCTTAATCTTATTGCTTATTTGATTAAAAAGTTTATCTTTTTATTCCTATCTAAGTTTTTATACAATTTAAGCTTTAAGCTTGTTATGCTTTTTGGCTTATTTCGTATCTAGCTTATTGTCTTTTAAGTTCTCTTAAAAGTTTAGTCTTTTTAAAGTTTATTTTACAAAGTTTGTTTCTTTAGAGTTTTAAAAGTTATGAAATTTGTGCTTATTTAGTTCGACTTATTATTGTTTTAATTAAGTTTTTGGTAATTGCTTATTATTAAAGTGCTTATTTGGTTCGGCTTATTGCTTATCGTATTCCATCTTGACTTTCTTAAGGGTTTCTGCTTGATCCGATCGAGTAAGTGTGATCGCATAAGCCTTAGGGTTTCTACTTGCGATCCATTACTTCGATCACCTATTACGATCGTCCACTGCGATCACAATCTACGATCCATACTGCGATCCACTTGTTGCGATCCAGGGTACGCTCGAAGACTGCGATTCAGAGTGCGATCTGTTAGGCAAGATCCGTGGTTGCGATCGCTTGTCACGATCAAAGACCACGATCCAAAGTTACGATCGCAGGCCACGATCCAATAGTGCGATCCCTCATTTTTTAGTACGATCCATCATAGTGATCCATACTGCGATCGTGAGTACGATCTGGGAGTACGATCGTCACAGCGATCCACTTGTTGCGATCGTGGGTACGATCCAAATGTGATATGATATCAGTTTTAGACTTTATATCTGTTTTTATTTTAAGTTTCAAATTTTACTTTTCCCTCATTTTTACTTAGTGTTGTTTTAAACTTGTTTTATCTTAGTTTAAATTTAAAGTTTTTGTCATTTACTTTTTGTCAAGCTTTTATATTTAATTCGTTTACGTCTTTTGTTTAAGTTTTATTTAGTTTATCGCTTTTATTATCTTGTCATTTACTCTTTAAGCTTTTTTTAAAATAGATACTCAACGACAACATTTTCTTTCATCCACCAAAGACGACTGAGTCACACGTTAACCAGTAATCAATTCGATAAGACATATTCAAAGAACTTAACTTTTTAACTGAGTAAAATCTAGTTATTAATGAACAACAATTGACATATGGAATTAATGTCCTAATTAGATTTTCTGATGAATCTCGTAGGCTCTAGACTCTATAAGTGCACGATTATTTGGTGATCGGAGGCTGGAGCAGACTGCCACCTTTTCAATATCGACTATCTCGGAGTGAGAAAGTTGATAGAAATGAGTTGAACTCCGTGACAATAAAACAAACTTCTTTTGAGAGAAGCTTGAGTAGGCTGGGAAGGGTTGTGCCTTGCATCACTGGGTCCATGATGCTTTGTCTTCAATACCAGAAATCATCAACGTGATTCTGATAGTATATGTATTGACCCGTTTTCTGCCTAAGTTGTATGGAGGGCTATTTCTTTGCACCCTTTATCCTTACATTTCTTTTTCATTCTTCAAACCCTTCAATGCTTACCAAGACGTCATAACTAGTACCTTGTTGTGATTGTTCTAGTGCTAGCTTAAGTCATTAGTCGGCATTATTCCTCTACACTCCACTACTCCATCATTCCTAAGGACTTCTAAGTTCTAATGGATTGTCCATGGGAAGATCCCTCCGGTTCTGGTAGGATCATAGGACGAATCCTAACCACCTTTTAACACCAATATTGTCATGAATAATTATGTTGAAGGTATAGGTATCGTAACCAATGAAACTTTCTATATCACTGATGAGACTGCATGTATACATAGTCTCATCGTCCAAATCGGGCTTAAAACGCTTAAAATATCATCAAAATACCCACATATATGCTTGTGTTTGTTCATTGTGTATTTTAGGTACGGATATCGTGAAATCAACAAAAGATCACAAGAATCAAGCAAAAACGAACACGGGAAACGAAGCCGTACAAAGAACCGGACCCGAATCATGATTTTCATTAAAGTCCTTGAAGTTTGAAGATTTGTCAAGATTGGTCCCTCATCTTTTGAAGACTTGTCATATTATACCCTTGCAAATATCATTTATTGCAGTTGGGTCCCTAATATTTCAAGATATTACATGATAAGCCCTTGAAGAATGCAATATTTTCATATATGATCCTTGATATAAAAGTTTTGCAAGATATAAGCCAAATTTGACAAGTTTACCAAAGTTTGTATAAAGGGAAAAGAGTGATTTACTGGGAAGACGCTGTTTGAAAATATTTTGGGAATCAAGGGACCATACTTGCCAAGACAGCCATAGTCCATCCTCCACTCACACTCTGCCACATCACCACCTCCACCCACTCCACCTATCATAACCCTACACCTCAGCACAATCACCACGTCACCCTCACCCCACTTAAAAAGTTTAAACCAGTTTTATTATATTAAAAAAACGGGGGAAACTAATCGTGTTCCCTAACAATCCCCAATTTAATCTCCTAGAACCCTAATTACTACCTAACCAAAATCAAAGGGTTTTTACCCCTAATTTTCCAGATACGTAATTAACCATACCCTACACCCAACCCCACCTTTATATTCGATCCAGCAACTCGTGGGACCCTCCTACGAGGTCCCCTGCACCAAAAAAAAACAAGACAAAGTGTCTATTATGTGTTCCTTGTTCCCCAATGATAAACAAACGGCTTGGATGGAGAATCACAGCTGTGATAACATGTGCCATAATCAGAAGTCACGGGATACCACTTTTGAATTCAAACTACAAAGGGCATTCTTGGAAAATCAAGCAATTAGGGTTAGGACTTTTCTATATTCTAGAATCTTGTATTGCCTATTATATAAAGGCATATTAGGGGCGTTTTTCATTTTTTGTTCTAGCTTTGTATATTTTTTTAAAAGTAATAAAAATGAAATATTTTATTAAACATACAAGTTGAGTTCCAGTTTTATTTTACAGTCTTAGTATAATTTTTAATTTAGTTTGTTCCAAAAGGAGTCGTGTTGGTTTGTTAGTGTTTGATCAAAGTTGATTTCTCTTAAAAGATTTTTTTTGAGCAAAAAACCTTTGAGAACCAAGAACTCAATCCTGTGAGTGAGTATTTGGTATGACAAACCTATCTCAGTTATAGATTGAGCTTTTGTTTCTTTTTTTTTTATTTTGGTTATTGGCTAGGTTGCTAATCTATTTGGTTTTCAAAGATCTACAAAAAATTTCATTTTGTTTTCTGGTTTAGCTAACACCTCATTTAGCAGCTTAAGCTCAAGCTGATTGACAACCAGCTGGTACTTAAGCTCCTTGTGAGCTTATCTCTCTATTTGTTGTGGTGTGCAGGGTAAACAAGTTCCATCACCATTTTTTTCATCCAGTTGAAGATATATTTCACTCTCTCTACATCAGCAACCTCAAACCCCTTATCTATGTCCTTTGTGCTTGGGTCAAGCAGGTGGAATCAAGCTAGTGACCTTGGACTGAACAAGTCCAAGGCTGGTAAGCTTTGAACTCCCTTCCCATGTAACAAAATTTTCAGTAACTTAGGTGGAATTGTGTTTGTGCTGTGATGTGTAGTTTTCAGGTTAAATTTTACTTCAATGATGTTTTTAGTTTAACAATGGTACTTTGAATGATTTTCAGTTTGAATGCAAGTTATTTTCTTTGTTAATTTCAATTTCAGAATATTTATGGGGTGTTTGGATTTGACATTTAAGGGTAGCAGTAGGTTAGGTTTTGGTTTAATGATAGCTTAAATAGACTCCACTAGGGTAGTTTAAGTTATATCTACTATTTGGTTTGAGTTTGGTGTGTTGAAAATATAGTTTGTTTGTTAAGGGTTTGGTAAAAATAGCCATCAATCAATCAGAAGGCCATATTCAGGTTGTTTTAGTGATATTTTGCCATGAAATCTTTAAATCAGTTAGAGGATTGTGTTATCTAGGTATTATAGATTGTTGGTTGTGGTTTGGTTGTATTATGTGAGAAATTTGGCCTGTTACAAGCAACTGTTCACAGACCCTTTGTTTATGCATCAGTAACCTGTAATTGGCCTTATATGTGTCATTTCTTTGCTTGGACTTAATGATTTTTGTGTTTAAACTGACTCTCTACACTCCACTGAGTGTAGGGGTGCCAATTGTTCCAATTAATTCCAAAGAACAAGCTTGAAATCAAGCTTTAAAGCACCAGACCTGAGTTTCTGTTAATACAGTGGGAACAAAGTTCCCACTGCTTGGGTATTTCTTCCCACTGATAAGCAAACAGACAAAACCATCTCAAGTGTCTCTGTCAGGTTTTCTTTTTTTTGTTTTTAGTGATAAAAATTGAGCTTTTTCTAATTTTTTCAATTTTCCTAGGTCTTTTATTTTATATTAAGATTTTTCAGTTAGTTTAATTTTACTCTACTGTTCATTTTGCATTTTTTAGAATTAAATAGAATTTAATTAGTTTTTAATTAACTATTTTTTGTCTTTTAGTGTAAAAGTTTAATATTTTTTTGTTTTAATTTTTTTTAGATTCAGAATAAGATTTTAAGATTTTCAGTTTAAAAAAGTTTTACTGTTCACCTTTTTAAGTTTTTTAGAATTAATTTTAGTTTAAATAGTTTTAAATTATTTCTGTTTTGTCTTTTAGTGTAAAAAATTATTGTTTTCAACTTTTTATATTTTTCTACTGATTAGTAATATAAATTAGGATTTTTCAAACAGTAAGTTTAATTTTAGCATTATTTTATTATTTTTAAACATTATTTTAGTTTAAAAATTGTTTTTAGTGTTTTAAAAATAGAAAATAGTCTTTAAAATTTAGGAAAAATACTTTTTAGTCTTTAAATAATATAAGTGAGTTATTTGTTCAATAAAATAATATTTTGGGCTTTTTCTTAATTATATTTAATTTTAGGGCTTTAATTAGCATTTAAAATTGAATATTTAATTAATAAAAGGTTTTAAAATTTATTTATTGGATTTTTACTCTTACTTATATTATTTTAGACTTAGTTTTAATTTTTAATTAATTTTTAGCTTTAATTTTTAATACTGTCACGTTTTACGTATTTACGTTCGCGTTTTACGTCAAATCGTCATCGTGTAATCGTAATAGTAGCTCGTCTTTAATTTGTCTCTCTCAAACCAAAAACGTCACTAATCCAAACTTTGATTTTATATAATTGACACTTAAATACACACACCTCCTTCGAGAACGAACTCTCATTTATTCGACTTGTCGGTTTTCCTAAATCGTCGAGTTTAATACTTGCCCATTATACGCACTTTTTCCTATGGCGCCGCTGCCGGGAAGGTGTTTTTAGTGCCTTATATATATCGTGTTGGTGTGAGTAGTGCGTTTTTGCTTTTCATTTTTGGAAAGCGTATATAACGTACATACTCATTTTTGTTATTTTCCTTTATTATATTATAGTATCCAAATAAATCGTGTTTAATTTTCCTAAATTAAACACAAGATAATCATTTACTATATTGTAGATATCCCATTATCGTTTTCGTTTTTCCTTGTGAATATTATTACTATATTGTAGTTACGTAGAACAATAAATATACAAGTACTCCAAAAGCGTGAAAACGCAACCTTGATTCGGGATTTCATCACTCGATCATTGTATTCGAATCTAAAGCAAAAGTTTAAAGGCAAAATAGATAAATACTTTCGTGAGGCTTAATTTTAATTAACACAAACTATAAGGTGGGTATAAGGCGGTTGTATTTCACGACCTAAGGGAAAAGGGCTCTTAAGTGCTTAGTGTCGCCTAGTTTCTCCGGCTTGCATGTGCGTGTTTTGAGAAAGAAGGCTAATCGAGGGTTTTCCGCCCAAGTATTATCTACGTATCATATATATTTGCTTGTTTTCAAGATTAAACCCTCTTGAACGTTTTGGTGTTCCACCAACGTTTTAAAGTCATCGAAAGCGTTCACTCCACGTGATCGTTTTCATTCTTTGAGGCTCCTTTAATCGAGAAATCGATTCAAGGGGAGATTTGTAGATTTGTGTCTACGTAATACATCAAAAAAATCCAAAAAAATTAAAAACAATCAAAAACCAAAAAAATTGAAAAATAAAAAAAAACCGCAAAAAGAATCTTCTTTGCTACCCCCCATTGTACGCTTAGTGCATGCGCACTCGATCGAAGGATTATTCTAATTCTAGCGACGCTTCAAATCGACGCAATCGTAATCGAAGGAATCGACGACGAGATTTAGAAACCGAAGTTCCTAATATCGTTGTTGAAGAGACCGTAGATGAGATGGCCGACAATCGTTCGATGATGGAATTGCTCCAAGCGCCCACCGAGGGTTATGGAGACGCGATCGTAATTCTCGCTATCGAAGCGGAGAATTTTGAGATTAAGAGTGGAATGCTTTCTTTAATCCAAGCTACGAAGTTTCGAGGTCATGAAGCCGATAATCCTCACGACCACATTTGGAATTTTGATCGACTTTTAGCCACGAGCAAGTTTAAGAACGTTTACACCGATGTCGTCAAGCTTATGTTTTTTCCGTACTCAATCGATGGTGCCGCCATGGATTGGTACGACAAAGAGCCACCTAATTCCATAATTACGTGGAAGGATCTAGTTTCCAAATTCGTTAATCATTTTTTCCCAACGTCTAAGACAACGTTTTTCAAAAATGAAATTACGAGATTTGAGCAAAAACCGAATGAATCTTTTAGAGACGCGTGGGATCGTTTTAAGGCTTTGCTTAGGCAATGTCCTCACCATGGTTTTTCTGAGTTGCACCAAATCGATACGTTTTACAACGGTCTTAGTTTTCAAGAACAAGATTCGTTGAATTCCGCCGCCGGTGGCAACTTTTTGTGTAAGACTCCGAAAGATGCATTGATAATTATCGAAAACCGATCCAAGGTTTACCAACTCCGCAACGCACCGAGTGTTGCCAATGTCACCAATGTTAGTAGTTCTAATCGCGACATTGAGAGAGTTGATGCGAAAGTCGACAAGCTAACGAATGTGTTTACGTCTTTTCTCGTCGAAATGCAAAAGAAAGACGCTCCCGCTACGGTGAAAGCGGATGAGACATCGTGTACGTTTTGTGGTGGACCTCATAATTATTACGAGTGTGCGGCTACGGATTGCCAAACGTCGAATATGAGTGTGTTAAATGGAAACAACAATTTCAAAATCAAAATAACGCGGGTCCATCACAACAAGGCAATTATAATCAAAGCAACTATTTTCAAAATCGTTACAATTTTCAAGGAAACAATCAACAAGGGAATTTTCAAAATCAAGGTTATAATCAAGGTCGTAATTTAAATTGGCAAAATCGAGACAATAATCAAAACTCGAATTTTTCAAACAACAACAATAGAGGAAACAATTTTTCAAGTGGAAATCAAAACAATTTTCAAAGAAGTAATCAAAACCAAGGGAACTTTAATTCAAATCAAAATAGTTCGTCAAACGATTTTCAAAATTACACGAAAACGAATGAGGCTAATATGAGACGATTAGAGGGAGAAATTGGTACTTTGAAAAACGATTTTTCAAATACTTTGAAAATTCAAAACATGAAGATTGAGCAAGGACAAATAGACATTTAAAATATGTTTTTGGCCATTATGAACAAGTCCTCGGGTGCTTCGTCGAGTTCGTTACCTAGTGACACCGTTGCTAATCCGAAGGAACAATGTAAAGCCGCCTCGTCTCGTGAGAAAGGTCGTGTGATTACCCCTAACCTTGATGGATTTCGAGTTGTTCCTTCTTCTCAACCCTGGACTTCTAAGACGTCTTATTGTTCTAAAGTCGATGGGGTGAACGTGGCGACCAAGGAAAAGAGTGCAGACCCTCGTGTACCTCAAATTCCATCCACGGTTCAAAAAGAGAGCTTCATCGACCTCACCAAAGTAACCCTTGAAGAAACTTGTTCATCGATCCTTCTTAAAAAATCTAAAAGGCGTATGCCGAGAAAGGAAGAGGATCCGGGCCAATTTCTATTACCTTGTGATTTTTCCGAGATTGGGGGATGTTTAGCCCTTGCTGATTTAGGTGCTAGCATTAACCTTATGCCTCATTCTCTTTGTAAATTAATGAGATTGCCTAGACTTACCCCCACGAACATGACTATCGAGCTTGCAAATTGTACACCACTTATACCAATTGGAATAGCCGAGGATGTCTATGTTAAAGTTGGAAAGTTTGTTTTTCCCGCGGATTTCGTCATATCCGATTACGAGTGTGGCCCTAAATGTCCCATTATTTTAGGTCGACCATTTTTATCGACGGCTCGAACCGTAATCGACGTTCACAAGGGGAGACTTACTATGAGATATGGGGAGGATAAAATGGACTTTTTCACGAGTAAATCCCAAGTGTTTAATTACAATGAAAAAACCGAGGTTTCAAAACCTAATGTTTCAAATTCTAATGATTTCAAAATGTTTACTTTAGCGGAAACAATGAGGCTTAATGCATGTTTTGAAAGAAGTAAGAAAAAAAGTTTTAAAGATGATGATTTTAAAGATAAAGAATACGTGTACCTAATTCAAAAGGGTATGCATAAATTTATGGATGAAAAATCACTTTGGGATGTATTTAGCGAAACAAATGAAACACCAATTCCGAAGGGCGACGTTAGTGCCATCACGACAAAGACCAATATGGGCTCGTCTTCACCACCTTCGAAGGACCATGACTTTGAGGCCCATATTTCTAAACCCATTGAAGTGCCTCCCACTCCTAGCCCAAAATCCATTAAGGCTAAGGAAGTGGCCCAACCCAATGCAATCTCACCCATCATAGAAATGTCACCTAAGCATAGCCCAAGGTCTTGTAAGACCATGGTTGTGACTCTCGAGAAATCCACTCGAGAACTGGCTCACATCGACACTTTCTTTGATGGTGATGGTGATTTTGCCGAGATCGACCATATACTTGCTAATCCGCCATCCATATTCGAGGATTTACCCTTTGATAAATCTTCAAATGAAGAGGACGATCTCATGTCGGAAATTTCTTATGATGATGAGAATGACGACACTTTCACAACGTACTCGAATTCCGTATACGAACCTATTTTTCATCATGACCCTATTTTTGATGATGAATTCGAGAACGTTGATGACCATATCATCGATCCTCCTTCGTTTCACGATTGTGATGATGAAGAATTCTTTAAGGAGGTCGATGATTTTCTCGCTATAGACACAAGTCCCATTCTCGAGGAGTTACCTTATAAACACTCCTCATTTGAGAATGACGTTTACCACATTCGTGAGGATCTAACTTATCAACGATCCCCACAAAAGAATGATGGTTTCTTGATCGTGATCTCTTCGAGAGAGTTTCTAAAATCATCAAAGAGGGGAATGACAAACCATGGTTTGACAAGCCTATCTATGACGAAGAAATCGATGAGATCGACGTTCATGAGGATGACAAATATGTTGACCCCGAGGGGGCGGTGTTCTTTATTGACAAACGTTTTGAGAACTTATATAATCTGCCACCCCCTCCCACCAATGACTTAATTGAGGATTTTTAGCGCGACTAATTTTGAATTTGACACGCCAAATATTTTCGACATTATCAAATCGGGTTTTCATAAAGAGATTTTAAACGATGAAAAAGGAAAGGATTTTAAATGTGATTTAAAAGAATTTTCTACAAGTTTAACTCCGTCATCACCGCGTTTTATGAGTGCTACCACCTCGTCTACTCCTTTTGACGACGGTTGGTGTGGATCTAGTGTAGGGGAAGCCCCTTATGTTCCCTCACATTTCTCTACCGAGGACGAGATTTACGATCCCGGAATTGCTTGTAAAGGGAAATCTCGGTCTTCCACCGATGCAATAAATGGAAATCGTATTCATTTGCTTGGTGTGAGTCTACCTCGAGTAGCTCATAAGTTTGACTTACCCATTGCCCCACCTTTCTACTTCTTATCTATTTTCTTCTACCCCATTGGGGTTCATGTTGGAGTGGCGTTGTTTCGTCTTTCATCCGAAAACGAGGACGCCATCTTCGATCCCAGTATTTTGCATCATCAAAGGACTTAGTCCTTAGTACCGGTTGCTTTTGGGCATTGTTTATCATGTAAGCCCCATAAAAAATGACCATACCAAGATTATCCCTAAATGATCACATTTATGGGGTTTCGAGTCGAGCTTTTGACTTGGTTATCAAAAACAAGGTGCCTCGTGAGGGAGATCTCATGCTTATCCTTATAAATATTATTGCTTTCTAATTAGTTAGTGCGAGGGGACTTGTGCTCTTCCAACCTTTTTTCTATGGTTGTTTGTGATTGTGATTTATTAGGTTCATCGTCATCATTGAAGCCTCTCGTTTTCGTTTTACGGATCACTCGAACTTTGATCGTTGCCTTTGGAGATTCCGATATCCGATGATATCCTTTTATGTTCTAACGTTTATCTTATTAGCATAATTCATAAACGGCTTTTAGGTTATTCGTTTTACCTTTCCATGCTCGAGATTAAGCATTCGACTTCGTCTCTAGTATGGGGGTGTTTTCACCCCTAGACTCGAAACATTGAGGACAATGTTTAGTTTTAGTATGGGGGGGGGGGGTGAGTAGATACTTCACCTTGCTTACGTCATCACGCAATCCAATATTCATCTTTTTGTTATCATTTTGTTGCAAAATAAGGCTAAAAAAGGCCAAATTTTAAAATTTTTCTAGTTTCTCATAAGTGTTTAAGACACGAATGTAGGTTTTCCGATGGAGAGAATAAGAGTAATTTTTGACTCGACCGTGCGTGTTGAGCACTTAGCTTCGATTCCTTAACTTTTTAGGGTAAGTCTCTTAAATGAGGACGAGAAATGATAGAGTTATTTATAAGTCTCGTAATCGTCAGGATCTCATGTGTAGTAATTATTTGCTTATTCTCCCCACGCTTTTGATAATAAATTGTTAATAAATATTGATTTAGCGGTTTAGTCACTATTGTTGGTTTCTAATTTGTTTTAGTAGCTTCCATGTAATTAAATTGGGAAAACATTGAGGATTCGCCAGCGTCATGGTTTTGAAGTATTGGCAACCCGAATAATCGAAAGCTTCACCTAATAATAAGATTTCAAGTGCTCACCTAAATTAAGCAAAAATTTGAAGCTCACAAGGCCGAAAAATCTATGCCCAAATTGAAAGTGAATCAAGCCTTAATCTTTGAATTTAAAGATCCAAAATTCGCTTTAGCGTGAGGATATACGTCTTTGGCCATAATAAAACCACCGATGATGGCGGATAATAAAAGGCAAGGCAAGACCGAAGTCATAATAAAAGCTCCATGGCGGAGTTGAATAAAAGATGGAGGTAAACCTATGATAATAAGGCCCTTCCGTTAGGCGGCGTATAAAAGTCTTGGTAATAAGTCTCATGTTCAAAACCGTTATAAAATCGTGTTTATCGATCCTTCTTGTTGACTTAATTTTTTTGACATCGTTGTCTATTAGGGTGAATTATTAATTTAATAATTTTGGTTACACCGTTAAAACTCTATTTTTAGACTTAATCTCTATTCACGCATAAGTCAATGATGTATCCTCATGATCATTAAGACAAAATAAAATATAAGAGATACCAAGTAGGAATAAGGGAGTTTAGGTTCATAATTAACACTCATGAGATATGATCGTGTTGCTAACTTATAATAACAATGATCTCGTTACATGCTTAGCATGGAATTGGGTGAAAAACGAGGACGACGAAATTATTTCTAACGAAGCATTCACGTGTTTTTGTTCTATGATCCCAAAAGTCACTTAATTGTGATGAAAACAATACATTATGTCTAAAACACGTGTAGTAGTTTATTAAAGTCTATGTTTTCAATAAATGTCATCATAAAATGAATTTTGGAAGTGCTAAGATACTTAATTCTAGCATTACGCGGGGACACGATAATGGTTTAGTATAAGGGAGTGATGAGACTGCATTTATACATAGTCTCATCGTCCAAATCAGGCTTAAAACGCTTAAAATATCATCAAAATACACAAATATATGCTTGTGTTTGTTCATTGTGTATTTTAGGTACGGATATCGTGATATCAACAAAAGATCACAAGAATCAAGCAAAAACGAACACGGGAAACGAAGCCGTACAAAGAACCGGACCCGAATCATGATTTTCATTAAAGTCCTTGAAGTTTGAAGATTTGTCAAGATTGGTCCCTCATCTTTTGAAGACTTGTCATATTATACCCTTAAAAATATCATTTATTGCATTTGGGTCCCTAATATTTAAAGATATTACATGATAAGCCCTTAAAGAATGCAATATTTGCATATATGATCCTTGATATAAAAGTTTTGCAAGATATAAGCCAAATTTGACAAGTTTACCAAAGTTTGTATAAAGGGAAAAAAACTGATTTGCTGGGAAGACTTTGTTTGAAAATATTTTGGGAATCAAGGGACCATACTTGCCAAGATAGCTATAGTCCATCCTCCACTCACACTCTGCCACATCACCACCTCCACCCCACTCCACCAATCATAACCCTACACCTCAGCACAATCACCACGTCACCCTCACCCCACTTAAAAAGTTTAAACCAGTTTTATTATATTAAAAAAACGGGGGAAACTAATCCTGTTCCCTAACAATCCCCAATTCAATCTCCTAGAACCCTAATTACTACCTAAGCAAAATCAAAGGGTTTTTACCCCTAATTTTCCAGATACGTAATTAACCATACCCTACACCCAACCCCACCTTTATATTCGATCCAGCAACTCGTGGGACCCTCCCACGAGGTCCCCTGCACCAAAAACAAACCAAGACAAAGTGTGGCAGCAAGATCAACAGCTATTATGTGTTCCTTGTTCCCCAATGATAAACAAACGGCTTGGATGAAGAATCACAGCTGTGATAACATGTGCCATAATCAGAAGACACGGGATACCACTTTTGAATTCAAACTACAAAGGGAATTCTTGGAAAATCAAGCAATTAGGGTTAGGACTTTTCTATATTCTAGAATCTTGTATTGCCTATTATATAAAGGCAGATTAGGGGTGTTTTTAATTTTTTGTTCCAGCTTTGTATATTTTTTAAAAAGTAATGAAAATGAAAAAAATTATTAAACATACAAGTTGAGTTCCAGTTTTATTTTACAGTCTTAGTATAATTTTAAATTTAGTTTGTTCCAAAAGGAGTCGTGTTGGTTTGTTAGTGGTTGATCAAAGTTGATTTCTCTTAAAAGATTTATTTTTGAGCAAAAAACCTTTGAGACCCAAGAACTCAATCCTGTGAGTGAGTATTTGGTCTGACAAACCTATCTCAGTTATAGATTGAGCTTTTGTTTCTTTTTTTTATTTTGGTTATTGGCTAGGTTGCTAATCTGTTTGGTTTTCAAAGATCCACAAAAAATTTCATTTTGTTTTCTGGTTTAGCTAACACCTCATTAAGCAGCTTAAGCTCAAGCTGATTGACAACCAGCTGGAACTTAAGCTCCTTGTGAGCTTATCTCTCTATTTGTTGTGGTGTGCAGGGTAAACAAGTTCTATCACCATTTTTTTCATCCAGTTGAAGATATATTTCACTCTCTCTACATCAGTAACCTCAAACCCCTTATCTCTGTCCTTTGTGCTTGGGTGAAGCAGGTGGAATCAAGCTAGTGACCTTGGATTGAACAAGTCCAAGGCTGGTAAGCTTTGAACTCCCTTCCCATGTAACAAAATTTTCAGTAACTTAGGTGGAACTGTGTTTGTGCTATGATGTGTAGTTTTCAGGTTAAATTTTACTAGAATGATGTTTTTAGTTTAACAATGGTACTTTGAATGATTTTTAGTTTGAATGCAAGTTATTTTCTTTGTTAATTTCAATTTCAGAATATTTAAGGGGTGTTTGGATTTGACATTTAAGGGTAGCAGCAGGTTAGGTTTTGGTTTAATGATAGCTTGAATAGACTCCACTAGGGTAGTATAAGTTATATCTACTATTTGGTTTGAGTTTGGTGTGTTGAAAATATAGTTTGTTTGTTAAGGGTTTGGTAAAAATAGCCATCAATCAATCAGAAGGGCATATTCAGGTTGTTTTAGTGATATTTTGCCTTGAAATCTTTAAATCAGTTAGAGGATTGTGTTATCTAGGTATTATAGATTGTTGGTTGCGGTTTGGTTGTATTATGTGAGAAATTTGGCCTGTTAAAATTCGTCCAAGTGTCATTTGAACCAGCAATTGTTCACAGACCCTTTGTTTATGCATCAGTAACCTGTAATTGGCCTTATATGTGTCATTTCTTTGCTTGGACTTGGTGATTTTTGTGTTTAAACTGACTCCCTACACTCCACTGAGTGTAGGGGTGCCAATTATTCCAATTAATTCCAAAGAACAAGCTTGAAATCAAGCTTTAAAGCACCAGACCTGAGTTTCTATTAAAACAGTGGGAACAAAGTTCCCACTGCTTGGGTATTTCTTCCCACTGATAAGCAAACAGACAAAACCATCTCAAGTGTCATTGTCAGGTTTTCTTTTTTTTGTTTTTAGTGATAAAAATTGAGCTTTTTCTAATTTTTTCAATTTTCCTAGGTTTTTTTTATTTTATTTTAAGATTTTTTAGTTAGTTTAATTTTACTCTACTGTTCATTTTGCATTTTTTAGAATTAAATTGAATTTAATTAGTTTTTAAGTAACTGTTTTTTGTCTTTTAGTGCAAAAGTTTAATATTTTTTATTTTAAAAATTTTCTTAGATTCAGAAAAGGATTTTAAGATTTTTAGTTTAAAATTTTTTTACTGTTCACCTTTTTATGTTTTTTTAGAATTTATCTTAGTTTAAATAGTTTTAACTTATTTTTGTTTTGTCTTTTAGTGTAAAAAATTATTGTTTTCAACTTTTTAAATTTTTCTACTGTTTAGTAATATAAACTAGGATTTTTCAAACAGTAAGTTTAATTTTAGCATTATTTTATTATTTTTAATCATTATTTTAGTTAAAAAAAATTTTTTTAGTGTTTTTAAAATAGAAAATAGTCTTTAAAATTTTGGAAAAATACTTTTTATTCTTTAAATAATATAAGTAAGTTATTTGTTCAATAAAATAATATTTTGGGCTTTTTCTTAATTATATTTAATTTTAGGGCTTTAATTAGCATTTAAAATTGAATATTTAATTAATAAAAGGTTTTAAAATTTATTTATTGGATTTTTATCCTTATTTATATTAATTTAGACTTAGTTTTAATTTTTAATCAATTTTTAGCTTTAATTTTTAATTTTGTCACGTTTTACGTATTTACTTTCGCGTTTTACGTCAAATCGTCGTAGTGTAATCGTAATAGTAGCTCGTCTTTAATTTTTCTCTCTTAAACCAAAAACGTCACTAATCCAAACTTTGATTTTATATAATTGACACTTAAATACACACACTTCCTTCGAGAACGAACTCGCATTTATTTGACTTGTCGGTTTTCCTAAATCGTCGAGTTTAATACTTGCCCATTATACGCTCTTTTTCCTAAAAGATGTGTTTTTACTAACATCAATCACCAAAGACGCTCCCACTATATATGTGCATCATAAAAGGAAGGTTTTTGCACATATTAGGAAGAGAAAGCACTTATATCAAAGATCTTATCCAAGAATGAAGCATTTTTTATCACATTTTAATCACTATTCCCCCCCCCCCCTCTCAAAAATTGCATGCAACTGAAATTTTTGTGTAACTAGTGATAAAACATGGAGAGAATAATGTGTCATGAAAAATTTGAACAAATTTTTATGAAATCATTATACTCCCCCTTGAAAAGAGAGTCTAATTAAAATAGGGGAGTGCATGAGCACATAGTTTTGAAATACTTTTAAAAATTGTGCTCAAAAGTCCGAGAAGAATTGTGTTCATGAGCTTACAACTTTGAATGTTTTGATATAAGCTCATGACCGAGAAAAACGAATTTCTCGTTGTTGAGGATAAGTAAAAAACTTTCCTTTATTTAGGGACCGGGTTATAGTCTGACATGTGACTATAGGCCGTTATGAGAAGAAAATAGAAAAGACATGTTTTGAAAAACATTTGAACTCTCATTCGAACTTTATGTACGTACCCGTGTCGTTATTGAGCGACATTTCTAAGTGCGTCCATATTATCGATGCTGAGAGACATGTCGGAGAAGAATATTTTTGATATTTTTGAAAGATTTTCTCATTTTTATTTTGTTTTTATAGGTTTTATATTTTTGTATTTTGATTTTCTGATAGATATATACAAGGTTACTGCGAATGTGCAAGACGTGCAAGTTCATCAGGGGTTAAACTACGCATACCAAGTCGACGAACCAAGAATTCAAATCTGTCTTGAGAAAGCGCTTTGGTGAATATGTCGGCTAGTTGGTAGTCCGTCTTGACAAAATACAGTTTGATCGTTCCTCTTTCCACATGTTCCTTTATAATTTGGAATCGGACAGCAATGTGCTTGGTCTTGGAGTGTTGTACCAGGTTGCATGATATGGATATGGCTGATTGTGAATCACAATAGATAGGAACTTTGTTAAAGTGATAGCCATAATCCGTGAGTTGTGTTCTCATCCAAAGGACTTGAGTGTTACACACGGATAGAGACACATATTCTGTTTCCACGGTGGACAATGCCGTGCAATCTTGTTTTCTTGAGGACCAGCTCACTAGCTTCTCGCCTAAGAATTGGGCTCCACCGGAAGTACTCTTGAATGTATCATAACACCCTGCATGGTCGGCATCTGAAAAACCAGTGAGATTAAAACCAGAATCCTTCGTATACCAGAGACCCATGTGAATGGTTCCCCGGAGATAACTAAAGATCCTTTTAACCTCCTTGAGGTGATTCTCGGTTGGCTTAGCCTGGTACCGAGCACATAAACAAGTATCATGCACAATGTCCGGTCTACTTGAGGTTAAGTACATAAGGGACCCGATCATACTTTGGTATTTTGTAGCGTCTAAAAATGTCCCTTTCTTATCCAAATCAAGCTTGTGTTTAGTGTCCATTGGAGTACCAATAGAATCACTGTTTTCCATACCAAATTTTGTTAGAATCTCAAGCACATACTTGGATTGATTTATGAAAATACCACGGGGGGATTGGTGAACTTGGAGACCAAGAAAAAACGTCATTTCCCCCATCATGGAGATTTCGAATCGACTTTTCATAAGGTCGGAAAATAATATGGAATATTTTGGGTTAGTAGAACCAAATATAATATCATCTACATAGACCTGAGCCACCAAGATGTCGTTGCCGTAGTGCTTGATAAACAACGTTGGATCAATGGTTCCTTTGCTGAAGTGATTTTGGAGAAGAAATGATGATAATTCGTCGTACCATGCCCTCGGTGCTTGTTTCAAACCATAAATTGCCTTTTTCAACTTGTAGACATGGCTTGGATGTTCGGTGTTGATGAAACCTTCAGGTTGACATACGTACACATCTTCTTTTAACGGCCCATGCAAGAAAGTCATCTTCACGTCCATATGATACACAGTGAACGATTTGTGTGCAGCGTATGCCAAGAAAATCCTAATAGCTTCCATCCGAGCAACCGGGGCGAAGGATTCTGCGAAATCAATTCCCTCCTTTTTTTTATAACCTCTCACAACTAACCGAGTCTTGTTCCTAATGACCGTTTGCTCTTCACCCATCTTGTTTTTCAATAACCATTTCAGGCTAAGGGGATCGATATTGTCCGGGCGTGGTACTAACTCCCATACATCAAGCCAGATGAATTTCAAAACTTTTCTCCCATTCCTTATATTTCGCAAGCTTAGTGGTCAATTTGGCATTCGTTTCTCCAAAACTTATTATTAACCACCGTAGCATGGTCAACATCCTTAGCAAGCTTATCAAATAGAGATTTATAATACGTATGTGTTGCATCAGGAAGGGTTGTAAGTTGGGCAACTTGATCCACACTAAGGTCCACACTGGGCTCATTCGAAATAATATTACTATTATTCGTTTGATCCCCGTGTGTCTCAATGTAGGGCTCAAACATCTCAGTATACTCTTCCTCCTGATTAGACATACTATATATATCATTATTATTGAAACTTGGGTGTACCTCAGAGGGACCGTCTGAATCATAAACTGGAGCTCTGTCAACATGCATTCTTGAGGTAGATGCTTGCTGTAAGTTTGCCATCAAGATGTAGTTGGCATTCACATCTTCTTCCTCGTCATATTCTGCAGCAGAAGCCATAAGATCAAATTCCTCAGCTTGAAGTGGAATACCTGCCTCTTCTTTTTGTGCTATGAGAAGCTGAGTCTGAAGATAAGCAACATTCCTCTTCTTGTTGGTTGTGCAATCTCGAGAATAATGACCAAATCCCCTACAGTTGTAGTACTGAACCTGACGATTGTTGTTTCCATTTCCCGTACCAGTATTCTCAGCCCTTGCAGCCACAATGTTTCCCATCTGATTACCAACCGCTGGCACAACAATTAACCCATTCTGATTACCCGCATTCGGAATACTCGGATTCTGACCACGGATTTCTCCATACTGATTTCCTGCATTCCCAACGGTCTGCACAACATTCTGACCATATTGTGTCCCCGTGTTCCCAGCAACTACCAATTAGCGATCTTGAATCACATTCATGAAAGGTTGAGCAATCTGCCTATTTCTAGTGTTCGAGGAGATTCTCTGATTGTTGTTGGTGGGGTTAATGGTAAATTTGAATGCCTTTGCGAGAAGAGAAAGACCAGTATTAATCGCATGAGTAGGATCGGTGATGTCATCAAAACAGGCAACGGGTTGTCGTAAGTAGTTCACAGCAGCAGGAAGTTGATATCCATAAGAGGTGAGTTGTTGTTGTTGTTGTGGCATGAAGTTACTTGATAAGTGTTGATGGTAAGGTACCATGGGATATGACATAGATGATGGAGAATTTGACATAAAAGCCAATGGATCTTGTGTCTTGGCACGTCGTTGTGCCCTAACTTCGTTAGCTTCATCTTGATTCATCTTCAAATAGTCATATACTTGAGTGTAGTCCACGACATGAAGATCCTTGGTTTGATTGACCAGAGTGACATATCGTGACCATTCAGAAGGGAGATTATCAAGAAATTTGATGTTGGCAACAATTTGTGTAGGTTCATGTTTGTTTCTTCTAAGATGATTCATGAGGGTTGAAAACCGATGATAGTAAGGTTCAATTTGTTCCCCTTCAGTAGACGTAAATTTCTCCCATTCACGAAGCAACTTAGTTTCCTTTTCTTGTAAGTCGATTTCACTCCCCTTCATTATTTTCTGAATCCGAAGCCACATCTCGTGTATGGTTTCACAACTATCGACAACAACATAAACATCTTCAGGAAGTCCCATGAGAATGACTTGAATTGCTTGATCATCAGCGTCGAGTTGTTTGGATTCAGCTTCAGTTAATTCTTCATCCGTTTGCTCATGATTAGAGTCAGCCACTGGGTTAGCATTCATAGGGTCCCCATGGACAAGAACTGTTCTTCTAACATACGGACCTTGTTGAATCGAGTTAACAATCAACTTTCCCAAAGGTTTACATTTTTCATAACGAAGGAGACGACTAGCCCATGTAGTGTAATTCTTCTTGGTGAGCATGGATGGACGATTCTCAATACCCGCATCATAAATATCTTGTTGAGACGTCATCATAGAAGTCGTGTGAAAAACAGGATCTCAATTCGTAGAAAGCAGAGTGTTGTAGTTAAAGTCCCCTAAATTTGATTAAATCCCCTAAAAAATGTGCTCTCCAGAAACCAAAAATTCCAAGGCCAAAACATAATTTTTTTCAAAAACACATTTTTTGAAAATATTTTCGGAATATTTTGAGATCTTCGGAATAATCGGAGTTTTCGGAATAAAGACGCTTTTTTCGGAATATTGGGGATATTCGGATAAAAGTAAAATTTTCGGATAAAGTACTTATTTTCGGAAAAATGGACTATTTCGGAAAAATGGACAAGTTCGGATAAGTTGATGATTTCGGATAAACAGATTGTTTTTGGATAAATAAGGGATTTCAGATAAAAAGGATATTTTCGGTAACTAGGTTTTTTTGGGAATAATTTGGTTTTTCTTGGAATAAAGAGGAATTTTCGGATTAATTGGTATTTTCGGAATAAAGGTTGTTTTCGGATAAATCTTCTTTTTCGGAAAATTTGCACTTTTTCGGAATGTTTTGGTTTTTCGGATAAAGGCAATTTTCGGGATACTGCACTTAGTCGGAATAATTAGCTTTTTCGGATAAAATGTGATATTCAGATAAAGTTGCTATCTTCGGATAAATTGAGGGTTTTCGGAAAAACTGTTTTCGGATAAACAGTGAATTTCGGAAAAAATGTTTTTTTCGGAATACAAAACCCTTTTCCGAAATAAACAATTCGGATAAACACAAACCCAACCGTGACAAAAACCACTCGAATCCTCCTACACGAACCACAAATAACCAACAGACAATCAAGAATCAACAACCACGAATCTAAACACAACCAATACCGATCGATTCGAACAATCTATTCCAAAAACCCACGAGATTAAGATCCAAAATCAACACCAAAGATAACTACGAATCCTTAGGCGAATCATACCACTTGTAAAAACTTAATCACATGACTAACCAAATACTAATAACATGATGAAGATTAAACCAAAAAAGAAAGATTAGATTAAGATGAAGAAAAGAAATACAAAGTGTCAGTGATTTCCTAGTGAGAGAAAGTAATCACATTTCTCTCTCTAAAACTATAAAAACGGAAAAGCACACACACAAATGAGGTGGTGGAGGCCTTTTATACAATGTGAGAAATGTTTAGGAGGCCTTCCTCATTTGTGTGTTCAGGACTAAATCCCGTTACATAAACAATAGTAACTAAAAACTCTCGACATCATTAAATAACATTTTTCACAAGCTTCACAACGATATATTATATGACCATCACTTTAATTACTTCTAACATAAACGAAACGTGGTTGAGATCTTGATAATCTTTTATGTATTGGTTCGAGTCATTGTTTTTTATCAGGAGATGATATGAGGTGCGGTGATGATTAGTGCCGATGGGTTTTGTTGAGTTGATTATTTCTAATCAGATTTGACATTAATAAGTGATCTTGAACTCAATGACTTAACCCAATCAACTCGGTAAATACCGTGTTGACTCGGGGAGATGTAGGCAGAGTTTTGGCTAGGTTATTTCGGTAAAGTGGCTATTCTGGTACAATGGCTATCCCGGTATAATGGCTATCCCGGTTGTGTCTTATTAATGTATTCTTGCTATCTCGGTATAGCTATTATGTCCTTATCCGAAAATTAGGGATCTTGGTTTTTTTTATTTTTTATTTCAACTTGTTCATCGTCATATAAAATCAAAAATGTAGATACTGGAATGGGGGTTGAATAGTTTTTAAATTTACTTGTTAAATGAGGGTTTTCAAAAATCCTTTTCAAAAACTTAGACTTAAGAAAATATGTGAAATCTTCTTATACACAATATGGACAAGGGATAGTGCAACTAAACTACTAGTCACAAGTATATGCAAGTAATAAATAAATAATGTAAAGAGATAAGAAAAAGAAAGATCAAACCAAACACCAAGGATTTATAGTGGTTCAGAAACGAAGCTCACTCCTCGTTCCTTGTAACACCCCATTTTGAAAATGGAATGTCACGCGTAATTATGGCTTGTCATCAAAGCATACAAGGATAAATGTCTAAAACATTACATGACCATAGGGATAACCGGAATAAACATCGGTTCCCAAACATAAGCCCAAAACATAATAAAGCAAAAGAAATGAATGAAAGACTAAACAAGCATAAGTATATGAAGGGAAAAAGGAAAAGAAGTCTCTAGCAGCTTCCATCCTATGCACGTCCTCCAAATGCTCGAGTCTTTCCTAGGGTACCTGCCGTTTTGGGACATGGAAAGGAAAGTAACGGCTGAGCAAAACGCTCAGTGCACGGATATAGACATAGTATAAATGACTAAAACATAATAAAGACTTAGTAGCAGCGGAAATGTATAAGTCCTGGAAAACCTGAAACATGTTCATAAAACTGGTTTTATAGTTTGAAAAGCCTTATGTTTATCTTATGAAAAATGTTTAACATATTTTACCATTAGCCAATATAGGTCATGAAAATCCACCGTGCATGAATACTTGGTGGGGTGGCCTCATCATGCAAATTAGAGGGGCTGCCTCTAATTTAATATACTGGTTTGGGTAGGACGGATCAGCTCCTTGTGAAGGATGCAAGGCACACACCACATTCACACTGAGTAATCTGCTGAAAACATGTAACTAGGATGCACCCATACGCCCCACATGATAAATATAATAATATGGCCAAAAGCTGAAGGGACGCCATGAGCAATCACTCCGTCGTGGGGAAGTCATAACATCAGTGCCTCTAATGTTATGGTTATGGTACCTCCATAACTAGGTGAAACTGGTCATGCATGTATATGGCTATAGGTATTCTAAATTAAACATAAGCAAATCAAACATATAAACTTATACTACGGGAAAACAGTTGGCTGCATACGGGGAATCCTAATAAGGAAAGAATGTCCATACTGAAAGGACGGGAATCCGTACCTTATGTCCAGTGAACGAAGAAGACGAATTGAGGAGTGTCCTACTTCGGTATCACTAATGCTACATAAATACATACGTGTATAATTATCTGATTACTAAATACGTAACTGGTTTTATGTCATGTCTTAGCTTATTTTATATGTTCATATCATGTTTTACTGTTTTAAGCTTTAAACTGTGTTTATCTTATATTCTGTCTATTCTGATTAAGTATTACTTGTATTTCATGTATTATTATACTTACTGTGTAATAATAAGTAACTTTCTAAAAATAGCAGGTTTCCTAAAATAGAAAGTTTCCAAAAATAGAAAGTTACCAAAAATAGAAAGTTTCCAAAAGTAGAAAGTTTCCAAAAATAGAAATTTTCCAAAAAATAGAATTCTGCTTAAAATAGATAAGTTTCTAAAAATAGAAATTTTCCATAAATAGATTAGTTGCCTTGATTAAATAAGTTTCTAAAAATAGAAAGTTTCCATAAATAGATTCGTTGTCTTAATTAAATAATTTTCTAAAAATAGAAAGTTTTCATAATTAGATATAAGCTGGTTAAATAAGCTAAGTATACAAGCTTAAGTGTTATCTTATTATTTTTCTAAGTCATATTGATATAAGGTATAGTTTATTAATTATTACATGTAATTTAAATAAACTATAGGTTAAAAGTATTTAATTAAATATATCATGTTTTCAATTAAATAAAGTTAAATACTTAGGTTAAATCATGCATTACTAATTATTAATAATATAACCTAAGTCATGTTAATTAATTAATTATAGCCATGGTTTTTAATAATTAATTAATTATAAAGTCTAGAAAAATATAAATACTTAGGTTAAAAATTCCATGATCTAATAATTAAATTATAACCTAAGTCATGTTTTATTAAATTAATCATGTCATATTTTATTAATTTAATTTTTAACATATGATTATTAAAACATAACCTTAACATAAACCATGAACCGGATCGTGACTAGAAACCATGAACCGGACCCGTAATCAACACCATACCCCAAACCAATTCGGGGTTCCCTTGTTTTGGCTGCTGTCGTGGGACCACCATCACCATACCGAGACCTTGTGGTCTCGGTGGTGTGGATTAAATCAAGTCGAGACCCCTATGGGGCTCGGTTCTTGCGTCGGCCACAAACAAACAACCCTAAAACATCAAAACATTTACCCCTTGATTTAACTAACATGATAATCATATTAAAACAAAACCCTTATAAGTTCATGTGTAAAAATAAATTAAAAGATTAAAAGAAAAGGGTTTTAAGGTTTACCGAATGCGTGAATCAAGGAGGATGAACACACTAATGCTCTTTGTAAATAATCAACACCAAAATCAACCCAAACACCCTTGTGGTGATGATCCAAACTGGCGGCCAAAAAGAAAAGGGGAGAGAAAAGGAGGCTAGGGTTTTTCTTATTTTCTTGATTTTTGATAAATGAATGTGTTTTCCTAATTTTTCTAGTTTAGTAAAAATTGATGGGCTAAGCCCCTTTTCCTTCCTAATTTTGTGGTATATGGGCCCACATGGGGTAACCCGATCATTTTCCGTGTCTAATTAATAAGTGTGTTCTCGTGTTCGTGTTTTACGTGTTTTAATTAGTAATCGATCGTGACTTAATATATTTATCGACCGTGACTTAATATATTTATTCGTGTTCGTAATAAATATATATATATATATATACATACGTAATATTAGTTCGTGATTAATTTACTTTCATGATTTCATGTTCGTATACTCGTGATTATAATAATTATTTGAATAATTATTGTGTGTTCATACGTAATAAATACTTATCGTATTCTAACACGTACGTAATACTCGTAATACTTATACGTGAAACGTAAATATTTTATAAAAGGAAAGTTTTAATCATATACGTACGATCTTAAGGGTACTATTCATGGTAAAAGCATGCGGGTTTTACATTCCTACTCCACTCCTCGAGTACTCCTTACTCGAGAGTTCACTCATCAACAAGCTCCTTATGGTGGAGAAACCGTACACGTCGCTTAACCAATTTCCGACTCTAAGCTAAAAGTCGATCCCTAATCTTAGCTAGGACCAATCTACACCAATATACTTTAAGGACTAAGTATTAACCACACAACATACACAACTTCCAAATAGACACAACTACTTGGATCTTCACAACAACAACACAAGAATGAAAAGTAAATGTTTGATCTTCAATGGATCTTTGAGGTAGACACAACACTTTAAGGATGAAAGTGTTCTTCTCTTGCACTTGAAAGGAAGAGATGGGAGGAGAAAGATTCACTTCTAAACAAGTAGTAATCAACCAAATAACCAAGGATTTGAATGATTTAAGAAGGTGGATTGAATCTGGAAATTTATGTGCAAAAGAGGTGAAGAGAAAATATGAGAATGGTCCAATATTTATAAGACAAAGCTCTAACGGCTATTTCTCACCGCGGTTCCTTATCAATAAGGGACCACATAGCCGTTTGAGGAACCACCGTAGTAGACTCCGCTCCCTTTTGTCTTTTAGTGGTGCAATCACATGTGGTGGAATATTTATCCCCAAAGCATATTCCTAAACCATTTGGAATATGCCATTTTTAAATTTTCAAATATATAATTTAATAAAAGATTTTCTTAAAATAAAGTTTAATAAAAATTTTTGTCACATTTAATAAAAGGTGAGTTTTATGAAAAATTAAATTCTTGATCACTTAATTAGGTTGAAATTTTATTTGTGCATACCTTAAGTGATAATGGTTTAAATGAAAAATACTTGAACTCAAGAATTCGTTTTTCGTTGTTTTCGTAAATGCTTGTTTTTATATATTGTCGTAATTAAAACAAAACGAGACCGAAAAATGAAAGTAACGTTTTTAGGCATCATTGCAGTAACAATCTCCCCCTTTTCGATTCCGACAATACATAAACTCAATCACATGAAAAACAAGATTTTCGAAAACGAGTTTATTTCATTTCTCCCCCTTTGTCGAAGCAAAAAGGTTGTAAAAGTCTTTGTAGAAGAGAAGAAATCGGACTTTGCAATTGCTCCCCCTTGGTGCTTACTCCCCCTTGCTTGGGGCACCAAGGAATCAAACTATGGTGACAATCTACATAGGAGAGTTAGAAGAAGAAAAGAAACAGCCAACATGTATATATCAAAGGTCCCACAATAAGAAAAAATAAGAAAAAAGAAGTTAACCAAGATTCATAATAAGTCATGTTAAAAAGAAACATGAAAAAGATACAAGGAAACAAATCATACAAAGATATATGAAAAAAAACAAGCCAAAAGAAAATCATAAATCTAATCCTAGTTAAACTAGTACTTTAAGATTTGCTTGAGTTAGATGTCTTGGAGATATGAAATCCACATGCTTAAATAAAAGACAAGTACGAAATGAGGTGGTGGTGGCTTGGTAAAGGTCTCATGGTCATAGTGAAGAGGAGGCTTGACTAGGAGACTCTTGATGTAACTCAACTCCTCATAGATATGAGCCATAGCAAGATGTTGATATTGACAACAATGACAATATGTCTCATGATGTATGACATTGTCATGTGAGAGAGGAAGAACACAAAAGGGGTAGTGGTGGAAAAGAAGAAGTTCCACAATCAATATTCTTAGAAGAAGAAATATGATTTTGAGTGTTCTTGGGTGAATTTCTATTGAAAGAGATTGGGGAAAATGGAGGAGAACCAAGGCTTTCATTTGGTGAATAAGACATTTTGATTTGAGAAAGGATGAAAAATGCTTAGGATTAAGTAGAGAAAGTAAAAGATAATTTTGGGTTGGTCAAAGGTTTGAAATAAATATTCCAAAAAGTGTTGGAGCAAATTTGGAGTTACAGAAAGCTAGAATTTTGAAGTCTCTGTCCGCGGTTCCTTATTTCTACCACGATTCCATATATATATATATATATATATATATATATATATATATATATATATATATATATATATATATATATATATATATATATATATATATATATATATATATATATATATATATATATATATATATATATATATATATATATGGAGCCGTGGGATAATTAAAGAACCGCCTCCAGAAGGCGAGTTTTAGAGGATGAGGTGAATTTTCCAATTCAACAAATCCTAATTTTCTAGTCTAACTTATTATAGAGACATGCTAAAAAGCAATAGTAGACTAAGAAACACAAAAGAACTCAACAAAAAACATTTTGACCAAAATACATGGATTTAAAATAGAATCGATGTTGGAGGTGTGTTAATCTAGACACATGGTCATGACACAATAATCCTCCATAGTTCAGTTTTGTTCTTGCTATATTTGAGAGAATCATACATATGAATTATGTATGCTCGATATCAATAGCAAGAAGCCATGAAAAATGTTTTTAGATTGAATTAACAATGCAAAAACATTTCTTGACCATTTTCGAAAGAACTTTGAGATTTTTGAATAAGAGAAGAGGAATTTTCAAAAAGAGTTTAAGAGACTCAATAACTCAAAGAAAGAAAAGACTCAAAAGAGAAAAAGAATCAATTAAGAAAATGCGCAATAAAGGTATATGTTCCATTAAACCTAGAAGTAGACGGAAATAATTAAAGGTTCCCTCTTAAGTGGCTTAGTGAAGATGTCGGCTAAGTTTCTACCGAGGGCACCTTCTCAATCGAAATGTTCCCCTTTTGAACATTATCCCTAAGGAAATGGTGGTGAATCTCTATGTGCTTAGTTCACGAATGTTGCACTGGATTCTTGCTATGGTCTATTTCACCCTTATTATCACACATGATGGGAACATCATTGAGTGTAATCCCCTAATCAACAAGTGCTTGCTTCATCCATAGAGATTTTTGACAAGCTTTACCGACACTCACATACTCAGTTCCGTGGTGGATATAGCAAGAGCGGTTTGTTTCTTGAAGAACCAAGAAGTTAAACAAAAACCCATGAAGGTACAAACTCCACTAGTGCTTTTCTGGTCCACATAGTCTCCCGCATAATCCGAGTCCGCGTATACTATGGTTTCTATGCCAGTCCCTTTTGGATACCATAATCCTAAATCTATAGTACCTTTATTGTATCGGAAGATATGATTAACCGCTTCAAGGTGAGAGGTTTTGGAAGCCTCTTGGAAGCGAGCACAAAGGCAAACACTAAACATGATATCCGATCGACTTGCCGTAAGGTACAACAAACTACCAATCATACCTCTATATTTGGTGTTGTTTACCAACTCACTATCATCATCTATGGTGAGTTTAGTATCCGAGGCCATAGGGGTCTTCATTGGTCTGAAGTCCTATAAGCCAAATTTCTTTAGCATTTCTTTAACGTACTTATATTGATTAAAGAAAATACCATCGTCCATTTATCTTATTTGGAGTCCTAAAAAGAAGTTAAGTTCTCTCATCATGCCCATTTCAAACTCGTCATGCATGATTTTGGCAAAGTCATCAAACAAGCTTTGACAAGTTGAACCAAATATAATATCATCAACATATATTTGTACGATTACGAGGTGAGAACCTTTTCAACATATATTTGTACGATTACGAGGTGAGAACCTTTCTTTTTGTAAGTACTGTATTGTCTACCATTCCTATGGTATACTCATGTTTTGCAAGAAACGCTTTAAGTCTATCATACCAAGCTTTGGGTGCTTGTTTAAGACCATATAGAGCTTTCTTAAGCTTGTAAACATGATCCGGTTTCTCAAAATCAATGAAGCCAGGAGGTTGAGCCACATATACCTCCTCATTGATCAAACCGTTAAGAAACGCACTCTTTACATCCATTTGTTGAAGCTTAAAATCTAATAGACAAGCATAAGATGAAAGGATCCTAATGGAATCTAACCTTGCTACCGGTGCATATGTCTCATCATAATCAATTCCTTCTTGTTGATTATAGCCTTGAGCTACAAGTCTAGTCTTGTTACTAGACACAACACCGTTCTTATCTAACTTATTCCTATACACCCACTTGGTTCCTATGATGGTAGTACTTCTAGGTGGAGGAACAAGTTCCCAAACGTCATTAGCAATGAATTGATTTAAATCTTATTGCATGACGATGACCCAACTCGCATCCATCAAAGCTTCTTTAACATTCTTTGAGACAAAATAAAAGAAGTTACTTTGATCTTGGACTTGATATCTAAGGGTCCTTTGATTAAGGTCTCCTATGACGTTTTAGAGAGCATGATCCTTAGACTTCCTAATGTTTACTCCCTTTGCAACATTTAGGTCTTCAACTCCTATTTTTCTGACCTCTTTGGATTTAACTATGTCTATTTCATCTAAGTCATCATCTACCAAAGGTGGTGTCTTAGATGAAGGTGAGGTTTCATCAAATGTCACATTGACTGATTCATCAATTACACCCGAGGTTTTATTGAGGACTATGTAGGCTTTACTAGTTTGAGAATAACCTAAAAATACCTTCGTACGACTTTGGGTCGAACTTAGTAAGGTAGTATCTGGTGTTGAGAATGAAACACTTGGTTCCAAACACCTTAAAGTATTCTAATGAGGGTTTCTTACCTTTAAGAATCTCATAAGGGGTCATACTTAAGAAAGGTCGAATAATAATTCTGTTGAGAATATAGGTCGATGTGACAACGGCATTGCACCAAAATTTTTGAGGCAAAGATTGATCGTTTAACATGGTCCTACTCATCTCTTGGATAGTCATATTCTTCGTTTCAACTGCCCCATTTGATTGTGGAGTGCGAGGAGCCGAGAAGTTATGGGTAATACCACGAGCTTCACAAAAGGCACCGAATTGCACTTCGTTATCAAATTCCCTACCATGATCCATCCGAATAGAGACAATTGAACACCCTAGTTGATTTTAGATCCTTCAAATAAAGGTTTCAAAATGATCGAAAGCTTAATTCTTAGTAGCCAAAAATCTAGTCCAAGTGAATCTTGAATAGTCATCAACTATAACTACGGTAAAGGTTACCTCCATAACTCCGTATGGTGGAAGGTCCAAAGACATCCATATGTAGGAGATCTAGGCACCGAGAGGTCGATACCAAATTCTTGGCCTTGTGACTTGAGTGAACTTGCTTCCTAAATTTGCAAGCATCACAAAAGTGACTATCAAACTTAATCTTGGGGAGGTGTCTTACCAACTCCTTAGAGACTAAAGATTGAATTAAACGCATATTAGTGTAACCTAATCTCCTATGCCAAAGAGTAGAACTATCATCTAAATTCGCTAGACATAAGTTGTCATTTGACTTCCTATTGACCTTCATGACATAAAGCCCATGCTTTCTAACACCTTTTCTGATGATCTTTTCATTTTTTACGATTTCGCTATCATGTTCCGAAAAGATGACCTTACACTTATTGTCACAAATTTGACCTATACTTAGTAAGTTAAACCCTAAGTTATCTACGTGCTCAACATTTTCAATGGTAATGGAGTCAAGAGAAACCGTACATTTGCCAATGATATTACCACGTAGCTTACTAGCGAAAGTGACGTTACCTCCATTATATGCTTTGTAAGATGAGAACAAACTTTGATTACCCGTCACGTGTTTAGAACAATCACTACTCTTAATCCACTCATCGGGCTCCAAATCGATTCCCAAGCATATCTAGGTAACAATACACAAAATCAAACATTTGGTCCCAATATCTCATTGGTCCAAAGTTGTTAGTTCCAAACACCCCTTGCATTTGGTTGGGATGCATTAATGGAGGACACATGCCCCAAGGAGAAAAAACATTGTTGAAAATTATTCCAATTCATATGAGCATTTTGATGTCCATTGTTTTTCTTAGGAGTCTTTGATTTAGACCTAAAATTATTGTTGTTTCTAGGTATTGGTGTTTTACTCCTAGGTCGTGACTTAGAATGAAATTTTTTATAGGTGTCGGTGTTCTACTTCTAGGCCTTGAATCATTTCGTACTCTTGGAGGAGTAGATGATTGTCTTGATAAATTTCTCATTCCCATTAAAGGTTTAATCAAAGGCTTGTAGAATTTATCAACTTCCTTTTTATCAATTATAGGTAATTTAACATTGTTAACAACAAGATGTTTTGGCCCTTTACCTAAAATAGACTTTTCAGAAAGTTGAGGATTTTCACCAAAATCATCTTCTGTCCGCGGTTCCTTATTGCAACCTGCAGTTCCATATTAATATGGAACCGCCCCATATTTTGGTGAACCGCATGAAGTGAGACGTTTTCTGAAAACCTGACTTGTTTTGGTTCACTAGTAGATGCTTCAGTAGTGTTAAATCCCAATCCAAGTCTTTCCCTAGAATGGATTTATTTACTTAACATATCGTCAAGAGCCCTAGTACTTTTCATGAACTTTTCCAAGTTATTGGAGGTGCTCTTAAGATCTCCATTCTTTTGTCTAAGACTTTCATAACTTAGAAAACCTAAATTAACTTCTTTATTTTTCTCAAGCTTGGCTAATTTATCTCTTAGCTCACTAATCTCATTTTCAAGCTTGGTCCTAGTTGATTTTAGCAATTTGTTCTTTTCAATGAATTTTAGACTTAGTTTGCATAGGTTATTATATTGACCTTCCAATTCTAAATCATCTAGAAAGGAACTATCATTGCTATAGTATTCAGAATGTACCTCTTTGGAAGAATGAGCCATGAGACACTTCTTGTCTTTAGCATCGTCGTCACATTCTTCACTACTATCGCTCCATGAACCTTCAACGAAAGCCGTGTGATTCCTGTCGTGAGATGGCTTAGGACATTCACCGATGAAATGATTTGGGTCACCACATCTAAAGCTTCCCATCACCTTTGTCATTCTTGACAAATCAGTTATTGGAGAAGGCTTTCTTGTCATTGTTTGGTTGTCTTACGTATTGACCTCACCGTTTGAAGAACTTCTTGAAGTCTCTAACCACCATATCATATTCCTCATCATCACTATCCGAAAAGGAGCTACCATGGTCACTTTACACTTTCTTGGCCTTTAATTCTAGAGAGTTCCTTTCACTCTTGGTTTTCACCATTTCCGAGTCCTTTAAAATGATCATTTCATGAACTTTTAAGTTGCCAATAAGTTCATCAAGTGATAATGTAGTAAGGTCCTTTGATTCTTCAATCGCTGTGACTTTAGCTCTCCACTTTGGATGAAATACCCTAAGAAATTTCCTAACATTGTTCTTGCTAGAAAAACCTTCATCAAGTGCTTTTAGGCTAGTAATAATAGTATTAAACCTAGTAAATTCACTATCAATAGTTTCATCTTCTAAGGTGACAAATTGTTCATATTGTTGAACAAGAAGATCGATTTTGATTTCTTTGACTTGACTATTACCTTGGTGGACATCAAAAGAGTTTCCCAAATTTCTTTGGCGGTTTTACACATAAAAAATTCTTTCATACTCTTTCTTAGGCAAAGCATTATAAATAACCATTTTAGCCTCATTATTTTTAGCAAGTTTCTTTTTAGTGTCATCATTTGAATTTTCAAAAGTAACTATTTCTTTCTTTTTAGAAACTTCATTATATTGTAAAGGCCAAAAGTCACCAATGGTAATAACATGCTAAAGATATAAATCTTTTGATTTCACATAAGTCTCAAATCTATTTTTCCAATAAATAAAACTATCAGTTTCAAAATGTGGGTTTCAAAAAGTGGTGGTGTTTGCATAGATTGCCCTTCTAGGTACTTATTGGAATCCATAAATCGATTCAAGTTTTTTAAATGCAATATATTTCAAAAGCTTGAGCAACCCTCTCTGATACCAATTGTAGAAACTAGAAGGGGGGTTGAATAGATTTTGTAGTTAAAATGATCCAAATATCGGTTTTCAAATATCCTTTTCAAAACCTAGATTCAAGTGATTTATGTGAAACCTTCTTATGCACAATATGAACAAGTGATAATGTATCTAAACTAATAATCACAAAGTATATTCAATAATGAATAATGAATGGAAAGAGATAAGGAAAGGAAAGATCAAACCGAACACCAAGGAGTTATAGTGGTTCGGCAACGAAGCTCACTCTTCGTTCCTACTCCACTCCTCAAGTACTCCTTACTCGAGAGTTCACTAATCAACAAGCTCATTGAGATGGAGAGACCTTACACGTCGCTTAACCAATTTCTGACTCTAAGCTAAAAGTTGAGACCTAATCTTAGCTAAGACCAATCTATACCAATATACTTTGTGGCCTAAGTTTTGATCATAATACATACACAACTTCCAAATATACATAATAATTTGGTTCTTCACAACAACACAAGAATGAAACAAAGTTAGGATCTGTAGTAGATCACATCTAGGATGAAAGTTTTCTTCTCTTTGCACTTGAGAGGATGAGATGGGAGGAGAAAGATTCAATTCTTAAACAAATATAATCAACCAAATAATCAAGGATTTATGTGATTAAAGAAGGTGTACTGAATATGATAATTTGTGTGCAAAAGAGGTGAAAGGAAATCGAGAAATGGTCCACTATTTATAGAAGAAAGCCCCAACGGCTATATCTGAGCGCGGCTCATTAAATAGGCCTACGACTCATTATCACTAGTGATCCGCATACACCTATAATGAGGCGCAGGCTTTAGACTCCGCTCCTTTTTGTCCTTTAGTGGGGAAATGTCATATGGTGATGTTAATACCCAAAATGGATATTCTTAGACCATTTGGAATATGCCAAATTCAAATTTCCATTTTCTATTTTAATAAAACATTTTCTTAAGAATAAAGTTTATGAAAAAACTTTTGTCACTTATAAATAAAAGTAAGTTTTAAGAAAAATATAAATCCTTGATCACTTAGTTAGGTTAAGAACTTGTTTATTCATACCTTAAGTGATTATGGATGAAATGAAAAATAAACTTGAACTCAAAAATTTGATTTTCATTGTTTTCGTAAATGCTTGTTTTTGTATATTGTCGTAATCAAAACAAAGCGAGACCGAAAAATGCAAATAACATTTTTAAGCATCATTGTATTAACAGTTTTTCTAAATCTTTCAAAATTGTGTGTTCAAAACTCCCATCCTTATAATGTTGTTTCAATATCTCAAAAATGTCATATTTTATGTGGATTAACTTTTAAGGGGGGACGTTTTAAGATCATTGTCTTTAATGTTGTTGGGTACATGTTAGAAAATGTCTATTTTATGTATCCAACATATTCTGGAAATGTTCAAAGTCGTATAAATGTCCTATTAAGATCGTATCGGATAAGGCATCTCAACTTCGTACCTCAACATATTTTATGGTGTTTATTTTATTATATATTGTCAAATTGTGATTAATTAGGACACACATATATTGTTTTAGGGGAGCACTAAGAAGAAACTAATGATGACACTAAGAAAGAGTTAGTTACTTTTGATAATTCTAATGATGACATTAAGAAGAAACTTACTAAAAATTAACACCATAAAATAAGAATGAAACATAACTAGGGCGATTTGTTATATTGTGTCGTAAGAAGGTTATATTGAAAGTCTGAGACATTCTTTATTCTTTATATTGTGCAAAAGAGGTGGATTTAAGAAGGTTATATTGAAAGAGGTGCAAAAGAGGTGATTTGTTATATTGAAAGTCTGAGAATGGTCCATTCATTATTCATTATTGAATATACTTTGTGATTATTAGTTTAGATACACTATCACTTGTTCATATTGTGCATAAGAAGGTTTCACATAAATCATTTGAACCTTGGTTTTGAAAAGGATATTTGAAAACCGATATTTGGATCATTTTAACTAGAGAATCTATTCAACCCCCTTCTAGTTTCTACAATTGGTATCTAAGAGGGTTGCTCAAGCTTTTGAAATATATTTCATTTTAAAAAACTTGAATCGATCTATAGATTCCAATAAGTACCTTGAAGAACAATCAATGCAAACACCACCACTTTTTGAAACCCACTTTTTGAAACTGATAATTTTATTTATTGGAAAAACGGATTTGAGACTTATGTGAAATCAAAAGATTTATATCTTTAGCATGTTATTACCATTGGTGATTTTTTGCCTTTACAATATAATGATGTTTTTAAAAAGAAAGAAATAGTTACTTTTGAAAATTCAAATGATGACACTAAAAAGAAACTTGCTAAAAATAATGAGACTAAAATGGTTATTTATAATGCTTTGCCTAAGAAAGAGTATGAAAGAATTTTTTATGTGTAAAACCGCCAAAAAATTTGGGAAACTCTTTTGATGTCCACCAAGGTAATAGTCAAGTCAAAGAAATCAAAATCGATCTTCTTGTTCAACAATACGAACAATTTGTCATCTTAGAAGATGAAACTATTGATAGTGCATTTTCTAGGTTTAATACTATTATTACTAGTCTAAAAGCACTTGATGAAGGTTTTTCTAGCAAGAACAATGTTAGGAAGTTTCTTCGAGCGTTGCATCTAAAGTGGAAAGCTAAAGTTACGGCGATTAAAGAATCAAAGGATTTGACTACATTATCACTTGATGAACTAATTAGAAACTTGAAAGTTCATGAGATGATAATTTAAAGGATTCAGAAAGGGTCAAAAGCAAGAGTGAAAGAAAGTCTCTAGCATTGAAGGCCAAGAAAGTGCAAAGTGATCACGAAATCTCATCCTCGGATAGTGATGATGATGAGTATGCTATGGCGGTTAGAGACTTCAAGAAATTCTTCAAGAGATGAGGTCAATACATGAGGCAACCAAGCAACGACAAGAAAGCATTCTTGAAGAACCAATTTGTCAAGAATGAAAAAAGTGATAGGAAATGCTTTAGATGCGGTGATCCAAATCATCTAATTAGTGAATGTCCTAAGCCACCTCATGACAAGAATCACACGGCGTTTGTTGGAGGATCTTGGAGTGATAGGGGTGAAGAATGCGATGATAGTGTAAATACGAGAATTGTCTCATGAGTTATTCTTCAAAAGAGGTACATTTCGAAACCGAATATTATAGCAATGATAGTTATTCTCTAGATGATTTAGAATTAGAGAGTCAATATGATAATCTATTCAAACTAACTCTAAAGTTCATAGAAAAGAATACATTGCTAAAATCAACTAAGACTAAGCTTAAAAATGAGATTAGTGAGCTAAAAGGAAAATTAGCTAAGTTAGAGAAAAATAAATAAGTTAAGTTAGGTTGTTTAAGTTGTGAAAACCTTAGGCAAGAGAATGAAGATCTCAAGAGCACATCCATTAAGTTGGAAAAATTCATGAAAAGTACTAATGCTCTTGATGATATGCTAAGTAGACAAATTCATTCTAAAGATTGATTTGTTTTAGGTTTTAACACTGATCCACGGATCAATATTGTTCACCACGGTTGCATATAATTATGGAACCGCAGTGGAGGTAACGAACCGCGGACAGAGAGCTTAATGAACGTAAAAATAAACTTTTCTGAAAAATATGTTTTAGGTAAAGGGCCAAAAAATCTTGTCATTAATAAAGCCAACGTACCCATTATTGATGAAAAAGAGTTTGGTAAATTCTATACTCCTTTGAGTAAACCTTTAATGAAAACAAAAGGTGTAATGAGGAAATCATCTACTCCTTCTCCAAGAGTAAGAAATGATTCAAGACCTAGAAGTAGAACACTCCCACCTAAAATAATGACCATCCTAAGTCAAGAGCTAGAAGTAAAACACCTACGCGTATAAACAATAATCGTTCTAGATCAAGATCTAAGACACCTAAGAAAAACAACGGACACCAAAATACTCCGGTAAATTGGAACATTTTTCAACAACAATGTTTTTCTCCATGGGGTATGTTTCCTCCATTCATGCATCCCAACCAAATGTAAGGGATGTTTGGAACTAACAACTTTGGACCCATGAGATATTGGGAACCAAATGTTTGATTTTGTATGTTGTTACCTAGATATGCTTAGGGATTGATTTAGAGCCCGATTAGTGGATTAAGGATAGTGGTTGTTCTAAACACATGACGGGAAATCAAAGTCCATTGTCTACTTACAAAGCATACAATGGAGGTAACGTTACTTTCGCTAGTAATCTATGTGGTAACATCATTGGCAAAGGTATGGTTTCTCTTGACTCATTAACCATTGAAAATGTTGAACATGTAGATAACTTAGGTTTTAATTTACTAAGTATAGGTCAAATTTGTGACAATAAGTGTTAGGTCATCTTTTCAGAACATGATAGTGAAATCGTAAAAGATGGAAAAGTCATTGGAAAAGGTGTTAGAAAACACGGGCTTTATGTCATGAAAGTTAGTAGGAAGTCTAAAGACAACATATGTCTTGTGACTTTAGATGAAGGTTCTACTCTTTAGCATAGAAGATTAGGTCACACTAATTTGCGTTTAATTCAATCTTTGGTCTCTAACGAGTTGGTAAGACATCTCCCCAATATCAAGTTTGATATCACTTTTGTGATGCTTGCCAAATTGGGAAGCAAGTTCACTCTAGTCACAAAGCCAAGAATTTGGTTTTGACCTCTCGGTGCCTAGAGCTCTCACATATGGATCTCTTTGGACCTTCCGTCATACGGAGTTATGGAGGCAACCTTTATTCCCTAGTAATAGTTGATGACTATTCTAGATTTACTTGGACTAGATTTTTGGCTAATAAAAATGAATCTTTCGATCATTTTGAAACTTTAGTCGGAAAATCCAAAATCAATTAGGATGTCCAGTTGTGTCTATTAAGACGGATCATGGTAGGGAATTTGATAATGAAGTGCAATTTGGTGCCTTTTGTGAAGCTCATGGTATTACCCATAACTTTTCTCGACCCCTCGTAATCTAAAATCAAATAGGGTGGTTGAATGGAAGAATAAGACACTCCAAGAGATGAGTAGGACCATGTTAAACGAGCAATCTCTGCCTCAAAACTTTTGGTGCAATGCCGTGGATACATCGACCTTCATTCTCAACCGAATCCTTATTCGACCTTTTCTAAGAAAGACCCCCTATGAGATTATTAAATTTAAGAAGCCCTCATTAGAATATTTTAAGGTGTTTAGAAGCAATTCATTATCAACACAAAAGATTACCTTACTAAGTTCGACCCAAAGTCGTACGAAGGTATCTTTTTAGGGTATTCACAAACTAGTAAATCCTACATAGTCCTTAATAGAACCTCGGGTGTAATCGAAGAATCACTCATTGTGACATTCGATGAAACCCCTCTTCATCTAAGAAACCACCTTTGGTAGATGACGACTTAGATGAATTAGACATAGTTAAAGCCAAAGAGGTTAGAAAACAAAGAGATGAAGACCTTACTGTTGAAAAGGTAGTAAACATTAAGGAATCTAAGGATCATGCCTTAGAAAATTTCATAGGCGACCTCAACCAAAGGACCCTTAGATCTCAAGCCCAAAATCAACGTAACTTATTTTTTTCGTCTCTTTGATTGAACCTAAGAATGTTAAAGAAGCTTTGATGGACGAGAGTTGGGTCATCGCCATGCAAGATGAATTGAATCAATTTATTGCTAATGACGTTTGGGAACTTTTTACTTCTCCTATAAATACCACCATCATAGGAACTAAATGGTTTTTTAGAAACAAACTAGATTAGAATGGTGTTATATCTCGTAACAAGGCTAGACTTGTAGCTTAAGGATATAATCAACAAGAGGGAATTGATTATGACGAGACGTATGCACCTGTAGCAAGGTTAGAGTCCATTAGGATCTTTTTAGCATATGCATGTGCATTTGTAAAACCCGTATTTAATACTCGAATATTAAATACGCGTAATCTCAGCTTTAACTTTAAATTAAATATTAACAGTAAATACGCAGTCTCAGCTTTATTTTAATATTACAAAATAATAATTATTCATAAAATAATTATAAAGTTTTAGAAAACATTACGTAGGTATTATTTATTTACAGTAAAGATTATTACGTTTTAGAAATTAAAAATAAATAAATAAATAAATAACTTTTTGGAAATATGACAGTATGTTGGTATAGTTCAAATGTCATCATTGATAATTTAGTTTTAACAAATAAATTATGATTATATTAATTGATGACTAATTTAAGAAATTATACTAAATCATCACCTATTCCATAATTAGTTTGTGAGAATTAATTAGTCAACACCCACCCGTTTCAATATGCGTTTTTCTCAACAATAAGTTATCACAAATACATGTGTTTTTATGATATTGATAGTCTTGGGTAGTCACAAACAAAAACCCTAATAAGTAAACATGGCGCAATCGTCCCGCTCCTAAAACGGAAATAACAAGTCATTGTTATGAGCAGTCGACAAATTGGGTTGCTAGAGGCCAAGAGTGGGAGTGTTTGCTGAAGTCCAAGAGTGGGATAGTTGCTGATTTTGATGCTAAAGCAGATTTAAGCATTTGTTCGGGTTTGGGTCTCTTGTTCGGTTCACATTCAGACACGACGTTTTGATTTCGTTCACTCGAGTTTGGAATCGGTGTGTTTAGTTACGTCAGTCATGACTAGGATTTCGTTCTTGTGGTTGTGTCATGCCTTGATCCATCACTCGAAGATAAAAAACAAGGCCTGCACTTGTATTCACGATGACATGAAAGAGAGCCGATGTCTAATCAGATCGATTGTGTGGGTTCATGTCCGAGTTGAGTTAATCGCCGTTTTTTCGGTTCATATTGATAAGTCAGTTTTGCAGGTTCGAGGTAAATTTTATACGTTTCGAATGTATATGAGTTATTCATATGTCACCCATAATACGTAGAAGTATATTGAGTTGGAAGTATCATCTATTGTTCCATCCTCAAAAGTTAAGTGGAAAACAAACTAAATAATCATTTGATTTTCATATCTTGTAAATTTGATGGTTTTCAGAAACAGACTCTACCAAAAAGGAAACTCAGTAGTTGGTATAATACATATACTCAAAACTTATATATAAACAAAAAACTTATTTCTTGACAATCCAATCAACATTTGATATCATTGGTTGATAAAAACATTTTGGACGAAGACCGCGTTTACATATCTATTAGTATGGAGCGTTTATACAACCAACATTAATTCTAAGTTGTCTTATAAAATCATCCTTGGTTTATTAATACTACTTTATTTTGGAGCCATGAATCATATGATATACATATCATACGTTTAAAATCTAAGAATCATTACAAGTTATAGATAGTTAATATTGTGTAAATTTTGTAATTATATATAGATCGAGTGATCGGAGTCTTATTAGCTGTGAGGCGGTTTGATTCTAGTCGCGTATAAGGTACGGATATCCTTATCTTTTTACTATTACGATTTGTTGTTCTTTCGTTCATATGATTGATCATACGGATTTCCCGTCCTTCAGTAGGACTTTCTTTCTATGCATGATTAGGATTTTCCCCGTCTGCAGCCAAATGTTTTCCCCAGTATATGTTATAAATTATTAGAAATTATTTTAATAACTAAGATATTGACTGAGCCTTATATACAAGCATGACCAGTTAGTTATACTAGTTACGGAGGTACCGTAACCATGACACTTGAGGCACCAGTGTCGTGACTCACATGTAGAAGAGTGATATCCTGCATCGTCTCACTCAGCTCAGTTTGGCCATTTTATCAGGATTTTTAGTGGGGCGTATGGATGCATCCTAGGCTTATCAGTTTACAGTTATCAGGGTGAATGTGGTGTTGGCTCTACATCCTTCACATTGGAGCTGATCCCTCCACCCAGCACAGTATTTAGAGGTCACCCCTCTACAGTTATTTAGAGGTCACCCCTCTACAGCATGACGAGGTCACCCCTCCAGTTATTCATGCACCGTTGTTACAGCACATGACCTATATAAGCTCTGGCAATTAAAATACAGTAAATGCATGTTTTCAGATTTAATAGATAACAGTTCAGCTTTATTATTTATAAATCAGACTTTACAGATTATACACAGATTTTCGCCGCAACTTACTTACCAGTCTTACAGCTTCAGTATTTCATTATCTGCTTCATTTCGGTACTTCTTATCATGCTTTTTATCCGTTCACTGAATGTTATGCTCAGCCGTAGTTCCTTTCATGTTCTAACGGCAGGTACACCAGGACACTCTTAGGATTCTAAGAGCATGTGCATTTGGATGGAAGCTATCCAGACTTCTTACTTTATGCACTTCTTACATCTCTGCTAATTTGGTCATTGTTTAGTCCTTTCTTCAGTATTTACTTTTTTTTGTTTTGAGCTTATGTTTGGATTATCGATGTTTGATTCTGGTATTTCCTTTATGGTCAGTTAATGTTCTAGGACATTTACCGTATGCTTTGATGACATGCCATAAATACACGTAACGGTCCACTTATCCAAGTGGGGTGTTACAATTATGGTATCAGAGATATAGGTTCGACCTGTAGGCTCTAAAACTTGACTTGTGTCTAGTGGGTAGTCACGAGGAACTTCCCAGATTTTGACGTTGTTATCTTTCATGTTTCTCATGCATTTATCAGTCAGTTTTCTTTAGTTATCAGTCGGTTTTCTTAAAGTTTTTGTCTAAGTAAAAGGTTGGTACAGGACTGGCCATATTTAGTCGCATGTGCTTTTCTGCGAATTTTGTTTTGGTGAACCGGCCCATAGGCGTTCACCCTTGCCTGTTCAGATTTGTATTGGTAAACCGACCGTATGCGGTTACCCTTACTCACGACAGATTCATGTTTTCAGTCAAGTATTACTTGGTGAACTAGCCATAAACGTTCACCATTGTTGAGGTCAAATTTCATGCTATTCAGTCGAAGGTTGTTTTGTGAACCGATTCATAGTTGTTCACCTTTGTCATATCAGGACATTTCATAAATTTGGACAAGTATGGACTGGACTACAGCCAACCATATTTAGTCCCAGATTATAAATTTCTATACATGATAGTTCTCAGAAAATTTTGACAAGCATGGATCGAACCAGAATCGCCATACTTAGTGATATGTTTTGTTCCTAGAATTCTGTGGATTGAACCATATCCATCCACATCAGTTGATGTTAAACCTCAGTTGATCATACTCTTATAGTCTTTATAACAAACCAGTTCGCACAATCTCAAGTTGATGTCGCTTCCACGCTGTTTCAGTTTCATGTCTCCGTGCGAGGGTTTTATGTTCAGCAGAATGATAAATGTCTCCATGCTAAGACACAAAAAGAATTTCAGTAAAACCGTTTTCATGATAAATCATGATTGGCCTTTAATGATCATGCATGCTGACCGCTGTTGGGACTTCGATTATATCATACTTTTCAGCCTCGATACAACCAGCAGTAAGTCGACGGAGGAATTGTCAGCCTATCATGTTACTTAATTTAGATCAGTTTACTACCATTTAAATCAAATTATTTGCTTGATCATGTCAGACAATTGACACCAGTATCGATTATTCCATAAAATCAGACAATTGACACCAGTATCGATTATTCCATAAAATTTCCGCCAGAGCCATGTACAGTATTCCATATGTACTCCATGTACAGTATCTCAGTTATACTCCAAGTACAGGATTTCATGTGTACTCCATGTACAGTGTCTCAGATATGCTCCGTGTGCAGTATTCATTTTGTGCTTCATGTATAGTAGTCCAGGTGTACTCCATGTACCCTACTCCATGGATATTGCTAATCAATCCTCAATCATCTCAGGCGTTTCCACTTATCGATATTCTATCAGATGCTGATGCTGCTCGTGAGTTGAAGATGTTACCAGATACTGATGCTACTAACACTTTGAAGATCTCACAAATGCTGATGCTGCTAATACTTTGGATATCTCTCAAGATGCTGATACTGTTTATACTATGAAGCATCTATAGAACAAGGACGAAGTATAAAATTAAAATTTCCGACAAGAATAAACTTCAACCATCAGACCCTACCATACTATTCCATGCTTTTACTTTCTCAGCTAGATGCCACACTACACTCAGCTAACCTTTCATTCAGAAGAGTGGGAATCGGAACCCAGCCGGCCACTCAGCAGAATGGTTACATGAATCACGGTCATGATAATGACCGTCATAAATTGACAGGCAAAGCAGTAGTGAAAACCACCGTGCTAATAATTAATCAGTCAGTAACCATCAGAACTTCGAAACGGACGTGACCAGAAATACAAAGGTCAGTAGTCTAACCGGTCTGCCAACCCTAGCAGTTACCAGAAACTCTTAACCTTATTCAGACTCATCCATTAAAATACGAGTCGGGACTCATAACTCCGTAGGTTTCCTAAACCAGGCCCTCGCAAATTCAGGGTACCCTCCAAGGAGGTATACCCGTTTTGTCATGCCACACATAATCAAACCAGTAAAGATTAAGTTACCACCACTAGAGTATTATTCAGGTTAGACACGCAGTGTTTATTCCGTGAGGTTACAGATAAACACATTTTGTGAAAGTTGCCACGTTTATTTCACGTATTCCTATGACAACTTTATTTTAAATCAGGTATTTACTGATCTCCCACCCAGAGAAGATTCTATAGTACCACCCCTAATTATTAAAGTTTTCTTTTCAGTCAACGATGAGATCCGTCTCATCAACTCAGGAACATATTCATTTTATTTCTGCCAAAAAAATCAGTACAAATTGTTTCAGATTTATCAGCACGTGAATTATTATGTTATAGCTGCAAAGACTTCTAGTCACCATTCATGATGCGACTTCTGAAATTCCTTATCAGCAAATTATCCTAAAATTTCCAGATGTCATTCCAGAAGGTTTTCAAGAAATTCCTTCCTAACCACGAGACATAATTTAACATCGAGCTTGTCTCAAGAACAGAACCCATTTTCAAAACTCTTATTTGCAGGGTTTCAGCTGAGTTAAAAGAGTTGCAGCATATGCTGCAAGAGTTATCGGAACAAGACTTATTCGCCCTAGCGCACCACCAGAAGGTGTACCGTTCCTATCTATCAGACAGAAGGCTGGTAACATGAGATCATATATCAACCACCGAAAACTTTACAAGATCACCATTGATAATCAATGTCATCTCACGTATAGACGGTCTACCTGACCTGCTACGATGTATTGAACACTTTGTAGAACAATTCCAGATCATGCCACCAACAATGGTGAAAGAAGAACATGATGTTTTTAGATTGCTGTTGAACACGCTAAAGTCTCTCTAAAATTTTGACATATACGTCTGAGCTCCCTAATGCCCCAGCTATAGTATGAAATTTATGAGAAATTTTTTTTTTGTGACTTCACAGACAAGATCGTCAGTATGTTCTTTGATAACATCCTGATCTCCTAAATTCTATATCAGAACATGAGAATCGTCTCTTCACGATCCTGCAGATTTTATGATAGGAGAAAATTATATACGCAGCTTTCCAAATGTGAGTTCCACATGAACAAGGTGGGATTTCTGAGCCACCCTATTTCAGTAGAAGAAATCATAGACACTCCTATGAAGATGAAGGCCATCACCAGATGGTCAAGATCGACGCCTGTGGCTAAATCAAAAAAAATTTTACAACTTAGTTGACTAATACCGCATAAATTACGGACAGCTCCCACGATTAGCCTTACATGGCTAAGCTTAAGCATAAAGGAGAGGACCTACAATAAAATTTTGTATCACATAAGATCCTACACTAGGAGAGTTCTGTTTTACCCAGACTCAAAATTCTTTCATGACTATTCACCCAGATTCCACCAGAATGTACCATAATCCCAGACAGAATTTTGATAGAAGCAGTGTAACACATTGATGTAGCTATGTTCATATCTAGAGGCCTGACATGCTGTAGGGTCATGATAGAACGCTGTCATGCTAGTGAGTTATTACAACCATTTGAAACTTCTGAATAGAAATGAGACAAAATTTCATGGAATTTGTTATCAGTTACCACAGACTCAGAAAGAGTATGGTACTGTATAAGTCACCGTCAACCATGTAATCATCCTGCGCGATTCTTTCTACGAAAGGATTACGCAGTAGCGAACCTACAAAAAAAATTTAGCAGTAAATTATACGAATTTAAGGTATTCCACCGACCATCATATCAAACAAAATTCATGTTCACGATCACGTGTATGATTACGTTCACTTCACGTTCACATTTATTTTCACTTTCATGTTTACGTCTCATTCACGGTAGGATGCTGTTTCAGCTCATGTTTATGATCTCTCATGATTTAAAGCCACAATTCGCATGCGTGACATTGTTCACGTTCAGGTTCGTGTTCCATCTTCGTGGATACGTTCCAAGACATGTACCGGATTTGACTCCAGAAAGCTTAAGAAACCAGACTCAAGCTTAGCACAACTTTTCCATACCCAGGCAGACGTCTCATGTCTCAGGCCGTATCGTTTGGCATTCTTTCCTCAGTCAGCATACATTCATGATATGTCCTAGTATCACACTCACAGTATGTTTCACGTATCATGTTCACAATATATTCCATGCCTAGTGTTCCTCATATAATCGTGAACCACGTTCACAATTTCTCACATAGCACGT